>OZ010797.1:139479929-140715762 GCA_963932465.1 Maratus speciosus
AAATTCTAAATCCGGACACAACCTCTGGTCCGAGCTGTGCGGATTTGAGGGAGTCTACTGTATTTGATTTAACTTTAAAATTTATATGTGTTGCTTAAAAGCAATAAAAATGTACTTATTCTTAAGACACAGATTTTCCTACAACATTATGTTTAGAAGTAAGATTTCTTAATGCTCTTGCTTATAAATTTTCAGAAAAATCAAAGAAAACGTTAATGGTCTCTCATGTAAAAAATTATTCCTCAATGCATAGTACCAATTTTATGTTTTATCAAGTTTATTCCGAAACAACTTTGTTGTTAAGACATACATTTTTAATCTGATGTATAAAATGAAAAAACCTCTGCTTCATAGAAAAGTATATTGAGAAGAGATACACAATTTTAACTTCCTAAAAATCTATTTATCTCTCATGGAAGAAACAAAAAGGAAATTAAGAAATGGGACTATTAAAAGAAACAAAAAAGTGTGCTTTATTTTCCACACTTTATGTCTTACAAAACAAATATTTAAAAACCTGTTTTAATTGTTTTTCTAATAATAAAGTATACTAATAAATAATAGATACCTTTATTGTGTTTAGAATATAAATGTGTATTTGAGAGTTGAAACAAGTAATTTTTTTATTAAGAAAATTTATTTGTAAGTTAAGTATGCATGTATAATTAGTGAAATTTAGCAAAAAAAAAAATTCTATTTTATTAACATCCTTCATACTGTAGCACTTTTTGAACTTAAATTTGTGAATATTTTAACAAAGTATGAACCTTTTAAATACAATTGAAAGAATTGCATATTCTTTTCCAAAAAAACCGATTATCATTCATTAATTTTTTTGTAATTAAACAATTTAGGAAATAACCTACAATATAATCTTAAATTTGAAAATTTCGTGCAAAAATATTTAGTAACTCAAGAAATATTGTGTGTTTAATTAAACAATAAAAGTAACTATCTTTATTCTTTTAATCATTGTTTAATGTTATCATAACTAGTGTAATTATAACAAATTTTTATGCTTTATTTTTTTTAATGCTCAGAAATTATTGCTCTTCTATCTACATTTTCCTTTTGAAAAATCGAATAGTTGCAGATTGAAAGACTTAACTGATGAGAATAATTCTATCAAAGATCAAATACGACTATTAAAAAAATAAAGCTGTGTAAAAAATCACCATAAAATATATTAAAATATCTAGAAAGGGTGAGTTCGCGATTAGCATGAAGCTAAGGACCCAGTATAAATATAAAATTGTTATACCAAAAGTTTTTACATCAATAATGAAAGATAGAAATTTATTTTCTTACCTTTCTGGTAAAGCAGACATACGCTGGTTTCCTTCATGTGAAAACAACCTATAATTTTTTATTTAATGAGTAGATGTTGTGAATCGTGAAAAATATCTTCTTTGAATAATGCAGATGCAGTTGTAGGGAAAAAAATATTTAATTCTTGAAGAATATCTTGATTACAGGGTTCCACACACACACACTAAAAAATATAAAGTAAAAGGGTTAAATATGAATAATATAAGAGTAATGATGTTGGAAATCCAGTAGGAGACATTGGTCTTCCATAAGACAAAGAGTTAACGCACGAAAAACCGTGCGTCTTGGCCTCACAAAATCGGGCCTTCAAGTGAAAAAGTAAAAAGGGGCCCACAAGAGTTAAAACAGAGTAAAAAACCTGAAACAATAAAAACTGCTTAACAAGCAAAAAGGGTCTATTTAAAATGAGTCTATCAGAAAAGTTCTGTAGTGCTGCGATCTGTTGTCGCCTTTTCGAAACAAAAGTCTTTTACACAATTGTTCGCTAGTTTGCGATCTTACGCCACCATAGCTCAGGGAAGTGTCGCCATCTTGGAACATATTTCACAACTAAAAAACGCGTTGCATATTTCACGAGGAAATATTCATTTCACAAGCGAGGTGATGTTGGACATAAAATCACTTACACTGTGACGTTTTCCAACACCCCCGCTTTTTATGTCAAACCGACGAGCGTAGAATGTTTAACTTGTTTCTCAAACACTCGAAATGAGGCTTAGGCAACGGCTTGGTGAGCACGTCTGCCAGCATTAACTTCGATGGGCAATAAGTTATTTTGATTATACCATTCTGGCATAGATGTCTGATGTGGTGATACTTAACTTCCACGTGTTTAGTTCTTGTCTGTGCCTTTTCGTTTTCGATCAATCTTATGGCTGATAAGTTATCTTCGTACAATGTTACGGGTAGTTGTTGACACAGTTCGAGGTCATTTAACAGGTCTAACAACCACGAAATCTCTTGACCTGCATTAGAGGCAGCGATATATTCAGCCTCCGTGGACGAGAGTGCTGTGCAACTCTGCTTCCTCGATGACCATGCCAATATATTATTTCCTAATTTAAACAAGTTTCCAGTGGTTGATTTCCTGTCTATTCTGTCGTTCCCCCAATCGGCATCGCTATATGCCGTTAGGATTGGAGGTTTTGTTTTATCTATGACGAATTTAAGATCTTTGGTAGTAATCAGATATCTAATTAATTTCTCGATAGCTTGCCAATCGACTTCCCTTGGGGATTCATTCCTTCTTCCCAGGATGTTAACGACTGATGCTATGTCGGGTCTAGTTAAAGTTGCAATGTATAGAAGCCCTCCTATAGCCTGTCTAAATTTTACGTTATCTCCCATTAGTTTCCCGTTTGGATCTAGATTAGTAGTTAGTATTCATGGGTGTATACGTAGGCTTACCATTTAACAAATTGAATTTTTCTGCGATTTGTATTATTTTGTGTTCCTGGTCTAATTCTAGATTACCGTTTGCTGTTTCCTTTATGTTTATGCCTAAATATTGTGTTACTTGACCCAAATTTTTGATTTCGTATTGCTTTGATAATTCAGTGTATATTTCGTGTGTGTCTGTTTTGTCTCCTGCGACTAAGATGTCATCAACATACACTATTATGTATGCGATTTTTCCATCTTGGACTCTTTTGTACAGACATTTGTCTGACGCGCATTCAACGAAATTTAGTTCTTTTAGAGATTTACTTATTTTTTGGTTCCACGCCCTAGCTGCCTGCTTAAGGCCGTAAATCGCTTTGTTTAAACTACACACTTTATCTTCTTCCCCTTTTGTTATGTATCCCTCTGGCTGATGCATATAAACCTCCTCTTCTAAATCGCCATGTAAGAAAGCAGTTTTGACATCTAGGTGAGTTATTTTAAGATCTTTGTACACCGCTGCGTTTAAGAATGCTCGTAGGGTGGTATGCGCTACAACGGGTGCGTAGGTCTCGTCGAAATCGCTTCCATATTTTTGAGCATATCCCTTAGCGACCAATCTGGCTTTATATCGCTCTATAGACCCGTTGGCTCCCCTTTTTGCCTTAAACGTCCACCTACAACCTATGATGCGTTTTCCCGGGATAGGTTTTATTAATCTCCAAGTATTATTTTGCTTCAGAGAATCTATTTCCTCACTAGTGGCTTTTAGCCATTTATCTTTAGTTTCTGCGTCATTGATATTTTGTAGGTCTGTCCATGACTTTGGCTCCTGAATTTGACACAGGTTTGCGCTTATTCCATAACGGTTAGGTGGTACGCCACGATTTTGTCTCTGCGATCTTCTCGGCTCAAGGGATGTGTCGGTCGGGGTGTTAATTCTGATCATCGTCGCGCTCTTCTAGATCAATTTCAATATTATCTGCGGGAGTTTGTTCGATGTTTTGATTTTCTTTGGCGGGTATAATTTCCTCATCTTTTATACCTTCTTCGAAGAATTTTACGGTTCTAGATATTATAATTTTATTTTCACCCGTATATATCGTATAGCCCTTGCTTCTGAAATCATATCCCAACATTATTCCCTCGATGGCTTTCTCATCTAATTTATTTCTTTTAGGTTTGTCGACATAGGCAAATGCCTTACATCCGAATGTTTTGATGTTCGAGAGATCGGGTTTTCTTTTATGCCAAAGTTCATAGGGTGTCATGTTATTTTTGTTAGCCTTTGTTGGTAGACGGTTGATGAGGTAGGTGGCGGACATGACAGCTTCCCCCCAGAATTGCTTAGGTAACTTGGCGTCCGACAACATGGTTCTAGCCATTTCCACTATCGTTCTATTCTTTCTTTCTGAAACGCCGTTCTGTGGGCTAGAATAGGGAACACTCAATTGACGCTCTATCCCGTTTTCTATCAGGCAGTTTTCAAATTCGTCACTGATATACTCTTTTGCGTTATCGGACCTTATTGCCTTTATCAACTTGCCAAATTTATTTTTTGTTAGCGCTATGTATTCTTTCAGTTTGATAACGGCTTCCGATTTATGCGCGATTAAGTATGTTATTGTGTACCTGCTATAATCATCCGTGAATGTTATAAAGTACCTTTTCCCTCCTATCGTTTCAGTATTCATGGGACCACATATATCGGAATGTGCGAGGGTACCGATGTCTTTGCTTCTGTTTGTGGCTACTTTAGGGTAGGGCAGAGCGGAAAGTTTCCCTTCAATGCACTTGGTGCATTGCGTGTCATGTTTACATTTGTTAATTGTTATCCCATTGGCTAATTCATGATTAACAAGGTATTTAATATCATCAAAATTTTTGTGTCCGAGTCTTCGGTGCCACAATGAAATACAATTTGTATTGTTACAGAAAGTTTGAGTATTTATAGTATAGCCGTAATCATCTTCAGGGTTTAATACGTAGAGATTATCATTTAATTTAGCTGTCAAGATTATATTATCATCTTTGACAAATAAACATGCATTTTTCTCGAAAATTACCTTTATATTATTTTCAGTGGCTTTCTTAACTGACAATAAATTGCCCTTTAGTTCTGGACAGTATAATACGTTTCTTAGTGTAATGTAGTGGTTTTTGTCTGTTTTTATTTTTACGTCGGCCATACCTTCCGAATTAAGCTTTTTTCCATTAGCGATTGTTATATTCCCAAAATTCCCGGCTGTGAATGTAGCAAAATTTGTTTTTGCTGATGCAACGTGCCTGGTACAACCCGAGTCAATGATATATGTGTTTGGATCTGTTGTTTGTGTTTGGTTAATTTTTACTGACTCAATTTCAAAATTGTTTTCCACTGGGAAGAGAGGAATGATCGATTGGTTGACCTCATCCTCTATATTTGACTTGCTGTTGAAACAGAAATTCGAGGAGTCGGTTTTACTACCATTGTGTTGATTTTTGGTGTTTACCGAATTGGCTTTAAAGTTGGCATGGTTGTTAAATTTATTACTGTTATAATTTTCACTTCTTTGGTAATTGTTTTTCTGTTTGTTTTTCAATTTGTAACATTCTGAACGAGCGTGCCCATCTCGTTGACAGAAGCTGCAATATTTTTTGTTTCCTTTATTTATAATTTTATATGCTGTGTCCCTTGGTCGTGTGCTGGTGTTTTTGTATTCGATTCGATGAGAGTACTCGTCGATGAGTTTGTTTTTTACAAACTCGAGGTCTAGATCCTTTTCGTCTCTAGCCTCCATGCTCGTTATAAGAGGAGCATATAACTGAGGCAAGCTGCAAAGCATAAGAGCCACGATGTGCGAATCATTTATGAGCTCTCCAATGGCAGCGAGTTTGTCGCGGATAGTTAAAATATTGTTGATATGTAGATTTAAGTCTCCGCCCTCATTGAGCCTTTGCGAATATAGTTTCCTCAAAAGGAATAATTTGGATGATAAATTCGCCCTTTGGTGAACACTTTTTAATCTTTCCCAAATTTCTTTGGGAGATGTCAAATGTCTGATGTGCACAATTTGTGTATTTTCAATGCACAAACAAATTATGGCTTTCGCCTTAGCCGCGTTTTTAGTATATGTATCATCGGGTGTGGCAGGTGGAGATTCTGTTATATATTTGAATAAATCGTCTTTAATTAACAGATTTTCTAATTTGAAACACCAATGATTGTAATTATTATCATTTAGTTTCTCTACTGCCGTAATTTCTTTTGAGGCAGACATAGCGTGTTATTCAAGTTTTATAAATTCTTTGATAACAAATATATTTACTATAAGAAGTTTGTGACTTTCTTAAAATAATTTCTTAGAATATGTTATAAGTATAAATAAAATGATCAGTTATTCACAATAATCAATCAATATTCGTTCACAATAATACTCGTTTTGCGATATTATATATATCGTTATTTATTCATGCACATTTATTTTTATTTTCATGTATATATTTCAATATTTCATATCTCATATGTGCATCTTGTTCATCATTTTATCACAATCAGATAAACAAATTTTTATTACTGGGTTTTTTTTTATTTTATTTATTTACTTTCCCTTTCAACTCAGCCTTCATAATCTATTAAAATATCTAGAAAGGGTGAGTTCGCGATTAGCATGAAGCTAAGGACCCAGTATAAATATAAAATTGTTATACCAAAAGTTTTTACATCAATAATGAAAGATAGAAATTTATTTTCTTACCTTTCTGGTAAAGCAGACATACGCTGGTTTCCTTCATGTGAAAACAACCTATAATTTTTTATTTAATGAGTAGATGTTGTGAATCGTGAAAAATATCTTCTTTGAATAATGCAGATGCAGTTGTAGGGAAAAAAAATATTTAATTCTTGAAGAATATCTTGATTACAGGGTTCCACACACACACACTAAAAAATATAAAGTAAAAGGGTTAAATATGAATAATATAAGAGTAATGATGTTGGAAATCCAGTAGGAGACATTGGTCTTCCATAAGACAAAGAGTTAACGCACGAAAAACCGTGCGTCTTGGCCTCACAAAATCGGGCCTTCAAGTTAAAAAGTAATAAGGGGCCCACAAGAGTTAAAACAGAGTAAAAAACCTGAAACAATAAAAACTGCTTAACAAGCAAAAAGGGTCTATTTAAAATGAGTCTATCAGAAAAGTTCTGTAGTGCTGCGATCTGTTGTCGCCTTTTCGAAACAAAAGTCTTTTACACAATTGTTCGCTAGTTTGCGATCTTACGCCACCATAGCTCAGGGAAGTGTCGCCATCTTGGAACATATTTCACAACTAAAAAACGCGTTGCATATTTCACGAGGAAATTGTCATTTCACAAGCGAGGTGATGTTGGACATAAAATCACTTGCACTGTGACGTTTTCCAACAAAATAAAACAAAACTTAGGACGCGTTTCGAGCTAAAAATATTAACAGCTCGTCATCAGCTACAGTAAATACGTGTCCGTAAGGGCACAAGGTCAAAAATGAACTGAAAGGTAGAGAATAGAGCTTGCAAAGAATGCGACAGAAGGCGCTAGTTGAAAGGGTCACATGCAGAAGACGAAATTGTTGGCAAAATGATAGAAGAGAAATTGATAGGGAAAAATGGAAATAAAAGAAATAAACAAAATTAAAATAAAATAAAAGAAGTAAATTAAAAGATATAAATATACATAATAATAATAAATAAAGAAATATAAAAGAATAAAACAAGAAAAAACCAAAAGATCCTTTCTTTTTTCTCAAACAAAATAATTTAATCAAAATTAAAAATTTTGATTAAATCTTAAGCCATTTAGCTTTAATTTGTGTGAGTAATTGCACTGGGTGTATTAACAAGATTTACAATATCTCGCGATGTACCGTCAAAATATTCACAATTAAACAGGATTTCATTTAATATTTAATAACAAAATCAATTTTTTCATCAATTTTGAGGTATACTGTCCCCTTAAATGTGTGGGGTTTTATTTAATTCAAATTTTGAATGATTCATATTTATATAATCAATACATATCCCTTGTTTGAGTTTCAAATTAAAAATAAAATAAAGAAGTGTTGTATTATATTTCCTGTTATATATATGCTTTGTAGTTAGCAACAACAACAAAAAATAAATAAATAAATTATAAAACATTAATTTTCTATACTTTACTTTTTTATTTTCCTTAAAAGTGTGGGTTTTTTATTTGCTGTAATTTCCAACCTATAATCCATCGATCAAACAATTATGTTCAGACCAAGAAATCTAATTTCATAAATTACAACTTGTTAAATCGCGGTAAATTTAACTTCAAATATTAAATAAAATTTCTGGGTCAAAACATGATATTTTGATCATAGGCGTAGCGTGACCAGAAATTTTGAGGGGGGGGCACCAAAGTCGTGAGAAGTGCACCCTTAACGAATTTTCAATTTTGCGCCCCCCCCCCCTCCAATAAAAAAAAAATCTTTCTCTTTGTAATGGGTGTAATAAAATTGATAAAGTGCAGAAACATAACTAATTCTATAATATTTATAATATGAATAAATATTTCGCGTTTTTTTTGGAACTTTAAAATGTTTAAATTTAATTTAGAAATTCAGACCAACTAAATAACATAAGAGAAAATTGCAATTATTTGTTAGAGAGTTCATGATGTTTTGCGACAGGAAAAAAAAGGATCAAGAAAGAAAAAAGAAATTCCCCTGAAAATGATCGGCGGACAAAAACTGAATAAATAAACAAATAAAACCGTGGTTCGCAGCATAAATTTTACGCCTGGGGCGACCGCTCCTTTAGCCCCCTCTTTGCACGGTCCTGGGGGGAACACTAGAGGTCTGCATGGGCCACAGTTTCCAGGCCGGCGTGCAAATTAAAAGTTCCACCCGAGCCCGGCCCGTTTACATTTTCACAGTTTATGGTCAGGCCCGGTTCGTGAAAAAATCAGTGAAAACAAGCTCGGCCCATAAAAAAAATCAATTAATTCAGGCCTGGTCAGGCCCGACTCAATTTCTCAAAAATTCCAATTTTTCTTAACATGCAATTGCAGGGCTGCCACTTGCTACTAAAATGCTATACCTAGCGACTATTTTCAGCATCCGGCGGCTATGGCGACTATTTTAGGGCGAAAACTTTTAAAAAGTGACTATTTCAAGAAAGCAGTAGGCGACTTTTTTCGGATTCCGCGACTATTTTTACTGAAAATATTCGGTCTTTTTCTTCAAAACGACTGCAAAGTCATCTTCCCAAACGCACTTTTTCAACGGTTGTTTGATGAGATTCGCGATTTTTTCCACGACGAATTCCAAAATTCGGGATTCCCCCCCCCCCTAAACCATTGACGAAAATAACTATTTATTTCCAAGATCTTTTTACACTATCGTTGAAGGAGATTTTGCGATTTTTTCCGCGATCCTTTGCCAAATTTTGCAGATTTTTCTACTACAGATTGACGAAATTGATTTTTTTTCCGCCACCACTTGTCGAAATTCGCGATATATATATTTTCTGTGATCGATTGATGGTATTCGCTGTTTGTTTCAGATATCATTTGACGAAATTCGCGATTCTTTCCCACGACAGTTTATCGAAATTCGCGATTTTCTTTTCAAAACCAACTTACGAAATCCTTGATTTTTTGTGCAATCATTTGTTTAAATTCTCGATTATTTACGCGAATATTTGATCAAATTCGTGTCTTTTCAGGGATGATTCTGTTCTGAATTTTCCGAAAATTTAAGGCATCCGGTTCCGAAAATTTTAAAAATTCGGGAAAATAAAATATCGTGAATTTCGGCAAATGATCGCCGAAAAAATCAATTTCGACAAACGTTCACAGAAAAAAATCGCCAATTTCTTTAAAAGATCGCAAAAAAGCGAATTTTTTCAAGGGATCGCAAAAAAACGCGAATTTCTTCGAGGGATCGCGAGAAAAATACAAATTTCACAAAGGGATCGCAAATTTTATCAAAGGATTGCGGAAAAAACACATAATTGGCGCCGGGAGGCAATTTCCACCCCTTTCCCTCCCTCTGCTGTAACTTTATAGAAAATTTGCTGTGAATTCCAGATTTTTTTTTTTAAACCCAGAATTACACCTGCCGTCTTTTTGTTCGCGACCATTTGACAAAATTTGCAATTTTTTTCTCTTCATCGTTTGACGAAATTCGTAATATTTTGTATATTCTTTTGACGAAATTTATTATGATTTGTCCGTGACCGAAGGACGAAAATCGCCATTTGTTTCCACAACCTTTGATAAAATTCAAGATATTTTTCCACGGGCGTTTAAGGAGATTCGTGATTTTTTCCCCCGACGAATTACCAAAATTCGCATTTTTTTCCGCCAATTGTTTCGTGGAATTCACGATTTTCTTTACACGATCCCTTGCCAAATTTCGTGAATTTTTCTACGACCGATTGACGAAAATGATATTCGGTATTTGTTTCAGGGATTTTTGACGAAATTCGCGATTCTTTTAAACGATCTTTTCTTTTGTCGACTGACTGAGGAAATTCTTGATTTTTTGCGCGACTATTTGACCAAATTCGCGGGTGTAATTTTTTTTTCTGTTCGCGACAGTTTGACAAAATTTTCGATTTTCTTTCCGTAGTCTTTAGGCGAAATTTACAAGTTTTTTTTTTTTCGCGACTGATGGAAAACTTCTTTTTTTCTAAGGCCAATTGTTGATATCGGCGATTTTTTTTTTCGTTGCCGAATGGCAAAATTCGCGACTGTTTGATGAATTGATTTTGTGGATTTCTCGAAGAAAAAAAAATTGTGGCTTTCACGAAATTAAAAAAAAAAATCGCATACGAATCATATGTCTGTTCAAGAAATAAATTTGGAAGATTCCATCCAAACAAATATTTTTATTATGCGGGATTTTCCTTTTTTGTGCGGGATTTGCGATATCCCACACGTTATTTCTAACCCTGCCCCTCAAATAAAACTTTTCTTTCCTCTCTCCAAGAAACTCTTGAAATGAAAGGCCTGATGGAAAGTAGTTCCGGAGATGATCTGCAAGAAGTTTTTACTGCTATGTTTCCAGGTGCTGTACATAATTTTTATTGTGGAAGAACCAAGTTACTTCGTAACTGAAACATTAGGGCCTTATTTTCTGGATAACTTGCATTCTCATTTGAAGAAATCACTCTATTCTTTATTCACTGATTTGAGCAGAAGCATAAAATGTGGACATATAAAGTCCTTTCATTGTTATGGATATAATTTTTCTTCCCTTTTTTAAAGTGGGTATGCGAGTATTTTGGCTACTATTATCGAAGAAATACTAATATTTTTTTTCGTTGGAGGCTACTAAAGCTACTATTTTCAGTGTCATTTGGCAGTGGCAGCCCTACATTTGAGATGCTTTTATGAAGTAGAATAAAGGTTTTTTTTTTTTTTTCTAAAAAACTCCGATTTTTTTAAATAAAATAACATCAAAGTTGGACTTTTGATTTCCAAATTCAAAGGCTGACAATTACAAGACGGATCCATTTAGTAATCCGCTTTAAATCAAGCTGCTTCGAATTAGGAAAAAACGTTAAGAAAAGGGAGAACGCTACTCGATTCTTAAGCACCTGAATGCTGTTCTGTAATTTTCAGGCAAATAGGAATAGAAATGAATTTATGAATGTGTCAAAAATAATCACATTTTTGAGTGGAGATTTTTGTTTTTTCTGAAAACGTTATTAATTTAATAAAACAAACAATTCTGTATGTTCTTACCTTCTATTCCATTTTCGTCCTTTTGAAGCCAGACTTGAGTGAATTTAGAATCATGATGTGCTTCATGACATAGCTTGTTATTGAGTTTTCCATAAAAATTTCCTGTTTTTTATCGCGTTTGTTTTTGCGTGGCTCATTCAATCCTGATCTCTTTAAAAAATAGTAATAAAAACATTTAACTACGAGTACATTCCCACAAATGACCAGATCATACCAAGCCAAGTGTGTGTAGGAGTGTGGAGAGGGGTTAGGTAGAGACGCTCCTATTATCTCACTTTGCACAAGAGGGAAACACAAGTTCAGAGGTCAAAGAAGTTCTTTGTGTGACCACCTTGTGTTACTCACTGAAATTAAACTACTTGGGTGACTGGACACCAGCTTTGCAGTTGGGGAAATTTTTCCTTCTATCGATCAAATTACAACTACTGACCAAATATCAATGATTGACCAGCACCGTATTAATGGTTGAGAACTAAAGCGTTTTCGTTTTTGGGGAGGAGAGAGTGGGTGAAATGCTACATACTAAAAAGTTTTAAATTTGATTGCATCTTTAAAAAAAAAAAAAAAAAAAAAAAAAAAAAAAAAAAAAAAAAGAGCAATTGAAAATCACTGCCATTTATCGTTTTTGTAAAAGTCTCAATAAATCACAATCCTAAAATATATGAATATAAATTTCACATTAATTTATCTGAAAATCCCATGTATAATACACAATCACATATCCTTTTAAAACAGTGACAAATGAAGGTTTTTAATAATTTGCACAATAAGTACAACCTTAATATCAATCGTACGTTCAGGGCTGAAACTAGCCTTTTTCTGTGCCAGGGGAAAACATGGATTTTGGCGACCACCCCCTCCCTTCATCTCCTCACGCACAATAAATATATTGACCTCCGGTACCCTGTGCAAAATAAATAAATAAATAAATAAAATTCATAAAAAATAATTAAATAATTAAAATTAGAGCAAGAAATATGTAAACGATGCTCCCATAGGATTAACATTAGCTTGAGCGTTAAGAGCCTACACAAGTCACGCGAAGAAACTGGAACGCTAATGCTAAACCTATGGGAGCGATATTTTTTAAATTTTCTCGCTTGCATATTAATAGTTTTAAGTGATTTTTTTCTTTGCTTAGAAAAGATGAGGTTAAATTCTAACCGGGTTAGTGTTTACTTTTTACATTTTGGTTGCAGATTATTTTTATAAAAGTTACCTTCACTTCCAGTACCGGTTTCAAAACCTAAAAGTATGGCAACGCTAAAGATCAATCTAAACTATCCTAAGAAAAAAAAATAATTTTAAAATATTAAAATCCAAACGAGAAATTTCAAAAGAACGCTCCCTTAGTTTAACATTAGCTTGCGAGTTTCTTTGCATTTCATATATATATATATATATGCACATTTTTGTATGAATCGACAAACGATTCATTTGGCGCCCCCTTCACCTTTGTTCTGGCGCCTGGGGCATATGCCCCCTCTGCACCCCCTCCCCCCTTGTTTCGGCCCGAGCTATATTCTTTAAAAAACATTAAAAAGCGGTGTTACTGTTCTATCTTGCATATATTTCAACCCTTAGTTTTTACTCGTTGACAGTTGCTCGACCTCGCGCCCTTTGAGACCGGATCTGCATGCAAAAAAAAGTAATTTTAGTAAAAGGCATGGGCGACATTTTTCAGTTGTCACCTACCTAGAAATGGCAAAAGGACGAGAAATGTAATTTGGGATGGTAAAAGCAGGGGCGGCTGATGGCGCCCTGGGTGAGTTTGTTTTTTAATTACGGGCAGCCGCCCAAGCTCGCCTCCTCTCTCTAAGACTGGGTTTGGTTGGTTGCAAAAAACAATTGCCCCAAAAGTAATGCAAAAAGTAATGCAAAAAATAATTGCACCAAAAAAAACAGAGCTGCATTTTACAATTTCCGCCTAGGGTGGCAAAACGCCTAGAAATGGCAAAAAGAAGAGAAAAAATCATTTTGGGGGATAAAGGCAGGGGCGACTTTATTAGCCATGATGGCGCCCTGTAAGAGATTTTTTTACTGTACCACTGCAAATGCTATACTCTTTTTTTTTCTTTTAAAAGGCTTTACTAAAACATTTTACTTTGTGCACTCCTTCCAGGGCCGAAACTAGCTATATTTTCACCCGGGGAAAACGTCGATTTTGGCGCCCCCCCCCCTTCCTCTGCAAAGTAAATTTACAAAGAGAAATTTACGAAAGTTTCTAGTAGCGGACTTATTTTAAAATTTAAAATGTGTAACAATAAAATACATAATATTGAAATATATAACCAGCTTTATCAAATATTTATTCAATAAAACCTGGGGAAAAAATTGAAAGGAAGCGGAAATAATTTCGCTTTATACAGGTTTTCGTCTTAGGAGGTATAACTGTTGGTATTCTTTCTGTTGGAACCATGTAGTTTTTTCATTTAAGACACGATTCCATTATAGACGGATTTCATTTTTCGAGATTTTACTGTTGTTGTAGCATTACAAATTATTACAATTGGGGCACTTTAATGTCATAGTAATATGAGTCACATTGTTTTAGGAACTAAAAACCAGCATTTACTGTAGGTATAAAAATGAATTCCAGTTTTGTAAAATATCTTCCTGTACTATCTACATCAGTTTTTCGGAATCATCACTTATACCACTCTTCTTATTTATAGGCTGATATGTCTAGATACTTTCCTGAACTTAATGCTAATTTTGAAATTTATGTCTGACTCAAAACAACAACAACAATAAAATTATTAAGTTTTTACTTCTTATTTTGTGAATTTTCGACCGCTTGGTTTTTATTGTCCCAGTCGGTCACCTTACCTTGCCTCCTCTAAGGACAGATATGGTGATATGTATGTAAAAAAGCAATTATAAGAAAAAGAATGGGGTTATTCATTTGCTGTCTTGTACGCGAATCTTTTTATCTATTTGACATTTTTAATGCACTGTACTAAGCTTTTCTTTTTGACTTTTCGAGTAGAAAATATTTTTTACACAAATTTCGCACGCATATATATATATTGTATAAAAAGGCAAACCAAATTTTCATCTGACGTTCCCTGCGCGATGCGCCCAGAACACATGCCCCCTCAGCCCCCCCCCCCCCCATAGTTTCAAACCCTGACTCCTCCCTTTTGATTTTATTGCACCGGACAATCATTTGACGTCGCGCCCATAGCAAGACGGGAAAAAAGAAAGCTCCAAAAAGAATAGAATAGTCTTCATGGAATCTTTTCAACAGAAAAGTCACATTCAAACAAAATATTCATTTGGCGCCCTTTTCGCCTTTCGTTCTGATGTCCGGGGCACATGACTCTGCACCTTCCTCCCCCAGGAAATCGGTTATCGGCGAGGAACAGTTTTACACAAAAGAGAGGAGTAGGGACTGACCTATTGGCCTTGGAAAATGTTAGTGGTTCTCCTATTTGCAGTCTTCTATTATAGATGAATCTTTTTATATATTTGTAAATTTTAATGCATTTGGTTCAGTTTTCCTTTTGGATTTTCCGGCTGCGAGACATTTTTATGCAAATTCGATATATATACATATACATTTTTGTATGTAAAGACAAAAAAAATCTTCATTTGGCGCCCCCTACGCTTTCTGTTCTGGCGCCCGGGGTACAGAAGGTTGGGGGGGGGGCACGTGCCCCCCCCCCCCCCCCCCCGACGCTACGCCTATGATTTTGATCCGCAGATTATAGGGCAGAAATTACGGTAATTCAAATTTTGAATGGTTCACAGATTACATATATTCAGGCTCGGACTGGCCCGCTGGCCGGTGCGCCCTCGTCCAGAGTAAATTTCGTGCCCCAAAATGCATTGTGCACAAGCCTCTCCAATATTTTTTCCCTCGTTGTACACATACATTCTGACTAGTGTACTAAATTTCGAGAGTTCGTTTAGGGATAACCATCAATTAATAGACAGACAGCACAAGTGAGCTATTTTTTATTATTCAAAGAAGTTAAACACACATCGAAGCAATTTCAGGAAGCCAAAGGGAGCATCTTTGCATGCGGTTGAGAGAAAAAACATACACCCAGCGTAAGCTTTATTAGCAATGGCGCAAGCCCTGGTCCAGATTTTTCCAGGGCTGCGGAGTCAGAGTCGTGGTCAGGCCCATTTTTGAGCGAAAGAGTCGGAGTTGGGCCCATTTTTTAGAAAAGGAGTTGGATCTGTTAAAATTCTCGGAGTCGTTCATTTTACAACCAGGGCTGCGGAGAAGGAGCCGGGCCCATTTTTGAGTGAAAGGGTCGAAGTCGGATCTGCTAAAATTCCCAGAGACGGAGTCCTCCATTTTTTCCCACCGACTCCGCAGCCCTGGATTTTTCTCATGCGGTGTTGAATTCAGACACTTTTCTCCGGGAGGGATTCCTGTGGCTCCCGGGAACATAGGCGTAGCGTGACCAGAAATTTTGGGGGGGCACGAAGGCCGCAGAAAGTAAAAACGGCGCCCGGAGCGAATTTTCAATTTTGCACCCCCCCCCCCCCAAAAAAAAAAAAAAAAAAAATATTTTTCTTCGTGATGGGTATAATAAAATTGATAAAGTGCAGAAACATAAATAAATTCTATCAAATAAATATTTTGTGTTTATTTTGGAACTTTAAAAGGTTTAATTTTAATTTAGGAATTCAGAACAACTAAATAACATAAAAGAAAATTACACTTATTTGTTAGAGAGTTCATGATGTTTTGCGACAGGGACAGGGGACAAAAATGCTCAAGAGAGAAAAAGAAATTCCTCTAAAAATAATCGGCGACCAAAAAAGGAATAAATAAACTAATAAAACCGTGGTTCCCAGTATAAATTTCGGGGTGACCGCTCCTTTCACCCGCCCCCTCTTTGCGTGCCCCTGGGGAGCGCAATAGAGGTCTGCAGGGCCGTAGCAAGGTCTTCAGAGCCCCCCCCCCAAAAAAAACATATTTTTCGGGCCCCCCTCTAAGATTTTAGAGAAATATCTATATTTAATTTTCCACCCGAGTTCCACTGTATAACAACACCAGCGAAGTTTCGCTGGTCGAATTTTCCAAAATGAACTTCAAATTGAACGAATTTGTAGTTAGGCTGCACTGCTTTCGGCAGCGTACACCCATAGGGGCTATGTCCGCTCCGATCTCGAATCATACGAACCTTGAATTATTGTAATTTTTTTATTTAGATCCAGATTAAATTCAAATTTTCAACATTTCGTTCACGTTGCTGCAGGAACAGATTTGATATTTTTACAATGTGAATTTAATCAAAGGACTTGCAAAATTTAACTGAGAATTCTTCCATTTAGGAAAAAAAATGTCAAAAAAATCGCCGAAGAACGCGAAAGAACGCCAAAAATTGCATAAAAATTTTCAAAGTTCATACAGATCAAACTTTACTCATATTGGGTTAAAAGATTGAAACCGTTTTTTTTTTTTTTTTTTTTTTTTTTTTTTTTTTTTTTTTTTTTTTTTTTTTACGAATATTAAAAAAACTACCAGAAAAGTGAAAAAAAGCTAAAAATCACATAAAAATTCTCGAAAATTTTAAAAACAGCAGAGGACAAAATTTGGCAAAAAAGTTTGAAACTGAATTCCTTTTACAAATGTAGAATTGCTAAGTATTGTTCATAAACAAAATAAATAAATAAAAAATATGGAAGTCGTTTTCGTATTTTCAATTTTCTCTTCAGTTTGACAATGCTATCCGCGTGGCCCAGACAGATTTTCTTTAAGCAGAAAATATTCATTTATAACAATTTTTTCCCTCTCGGATTGGTGCCTTTTATTAAATACATATATATGTACAGATTTACTAATTTAAAAAAAAAAAATACTTTTGGGATGTTGTTTTCATATATTCCGGTTTTCTCCAGTTTAAAATTGTCACCCAAGTTGAAATTTAAGAAGAAAAAAAAATACCTTCGGATAGAAGGTACCTTTCTTTGGGCAACGAAGACGGGTTTCCTAGTAGCTAATAATAAAGACAGACGTTTGTCTGTCCAGAGTTTTTCTTTGTCTGACAAGATGTTTTTCTGTTTCAAAAAGATGTTCTGTTTCACAAGATGTTTTTCTGTTTCAAAATTTGACAGGAAGGTTACCTGTATGCCTGAAGTTGCTCGAAACAGGTTTTTAAATTTTTTGATTGGAATTTGTTTCATTTAATTTTTTACGATATTTTTTGTATTTTTTCGAGTTTCGTGCTTTTCCCCCCACATTCATAAAAGGTATCTATTTTCAATCCATCTTTCCATTTTAGGCAAATATAGTAAAGTAGTCTTCTTCGATTTTTAAATATTTCGCGAATTTTTTATGTGATTTTTAACTTTTTTTCGCGTATTTTTTGACATTAGTAAAAGGAATCAGGTTTCAGTCTTTTAGCCCGATGTACTAAATTTTGTCCTTTGCAATTTTTGAATTTTTCACGAACGTTTGTTTTTTTTTCCCCTTTTTAAGACTCCAGTGATTAGAAGAGATTTTATCTCACATTTGAAGAAACTTTCGTCTTTAGAAAGGAAAATTTCTAGAAATTTTGATGTTTTATTCGCGACTTCTTCGTGCTATGAAGGAAAAAGTCATGCGTAAAAGTTCAGTTTCTAATAGGGAAAAGTACAATGCAGCAAAGTTGGCGGAACACTCCTGTGATTTGATTTGACAAAAATGCATCTTCAAATTTAGTAAGGATGTTAGGTAATTTTTATGTTAGATTGGTGAGTTTTCTATATTTTCGCGGAAAATGAGAAAATCAAATCAAAGCTTTTTTTGTGTGTGTGTGTTTGAATGAAAGAAAAAGTTACGGAAAAAATCCTTCAATTTACTGATTTCTTTCTTTTTTTTTTTTTTTTTTTTTTGGAGAGACAGTGTAAAAGGAACCCAGTTTCTATCTTTTATCCCAATATAGTAAAAATTTTGCCATCTGGATTTTTGCCACGGATTTTTGACATCCCTAAAAGGAATCAGGTTTCAGTCTTTTAGCTCAATATAGAAAATATGTCCATAGAAATTTCTGAATTTTTTACGAACGTTTTATGTGATACATATTTTTGTCTTTCACGGCAATTTTTTCACATTCCAGTTACAATCTTTTGGCTCGATATAATCAATTTTCTCTCAGCGATTTTTGAATTTTTGCCAAATTTTTTATAAGATTTTTACACTTTTTTTTCGCGTTTTGCGGAGTTTTTTGACATTTTTTTTCTGAGACCGAAGAATTATCCAGTAGATTTTGCTGCTGTCATAATTAAGCTGAAGTGGAAAAATAACAAATTTGTTCCTGTAGCACTTGAGCTACGATGCTGGAAAAGTATACTTTTATCTGGACACTATCACTTTTATCGAAAAAATCATCGAAATTAAAAAAATATCGAAAAATTCAATGATTGTTTGATTCAAGATCGGAGCGGGAATATCCGGAAAAGGTTTACCCTGCGAAAGGCAGTGAAAACCCCCAATGGAGAACTCCAAAAAATGGGTTCTTTTTTAAAAAAAGCAATTAGCGAAGCTCTGCTAGTAGATTAAATAAATACACGATGTAATTTATGTATAGTTAACATAAGTAATTTATCGAGACAAGAGAAATGAAATGTTCAAAACGAAACAGGTCGAACATAAGTGGATAGGCGGCATATGCAATGCACATAGATGCCCGCTTATTGGGGTCCCCAACGAGATTAAGAAGCATATATTTTTTGAACATTTGAAAAAAAAAAAATGAGGCTTAAAAGTTTTGAATCTTGAGTTCCGAATTTTGCTCACTTTTAAGAGCGGCCCCAAAAAAGAAAATTTATAAAGTATTTAGAGCCTGCAAAACTTCTTTCATCTGGGCACCTTTAAAAAGAATGGTAGCTATAGAAAAAAGGGCATGTCTGTTTTGGTTAAAAGAAGTAATAGTATTAAGAAAGTTTTTAACCTTATTGGGGTCCCAACGAGATTAAAAAGCATATTTTTAAAACATATGAATAATAAAAATTGGGCCTAAAAGTTTTGAATCTTGAGTTCCAACTTTTCCTCACTTTTATGGGCGGCCCCAAAAAAGTCAATTAAAAAAGTATTTGGAGCCTGCAAAATTTTTTTCATCTGGGCACCTTTAAAAAGAATCGTGACTGTTGAAAGAAAGCACATTTGGTTGAAGGAAGTAATAGGATTAAGAAAGTTTTGAAACTTATTGGGGCCCCAACGAAATTAAAAAGCATATTTTTAAAACATTTGAATAATAAAAATGGGGTCTAAAAGTTTTAAATCTTAGGCTCCAACTTTTCCTCCCATTTATAGGGGGCCTTAAAAAAGACAATTCAAAAGAATATAGAGCCTGCAAAATTTCTTTCATCTGGGAACCTTTAAAAAGAATGGTAGCTATAGAAAAAAAGGACATGTCTGTTTTGGTCAAAAGAAGTAATGGTATTAAGAAAGTTTTTAACCTTGTTGGAGCCCCCAACGATAATAAAAAGCACATTTTTAAAACATTTGAATAATAAAAATTAGTCCTAAAAGTTTTGAATCTTGAGTTCCAACTTTTCCTCACTTTTATAGGGGGCCCCAAAAAGTCAATTAAAAAAGTATTTAGAGCCTGCAAATTTTCTTTCATCTGGGAACCTTTAAAGAGAATGCTGGCTATAGAAAGAAAGTCCATATCTGTTTTGGTCAAAAGAAGTAATAGTATTAAGAAAGTTTTGAACCTTGTTGGGGCCCCCAACGAGATTAAAAAGCATATTTTTAAAACATTTGAATAAAAAGATGGGGCATAAAAGTTTTGAATCTACTTTTCCTCACCTTTATAGGGGGCCCTAAAAAAGACAATTAAAAACGAATTTAGAGCCTGCAATTTTTTTTTTTTTCATCTGGGAAACTTTAAAGAGAATGATGGCTATAGAAAGAAAGTGCATATCTGTTTTGGTCAAAAGAAGTAATAGTATTAAGAAAGTTTTGAACCTTATTGGGGCCCCCAACGATATTAAGAAGCATATTTTTAAAACATTTGAATAATAAAAATGGGGTCTAAAAGTTTTGAATCTTGGGCTCCAACTTTTCCTCCCGTTTATAGGGGCCCCTAAAAAAGACAATTCAAAAAGAATTTAGAGCCTGCAAAATTCCTTTCATCTGGGCACCTTTAAAAAGTATGGTAGCTATAGAAAAAAAGGGCATGTCTGTTTTGGTCAAAAGAAGTAATAGTATTAAGAAAGCTTTGAACCTTGTTGGACCCCCAACGATATTAAAAAGCACATTTTTAAACCATTTGAATAATAAAAATTGGGCCTAAAAGTTTTGAATCTTGAGTTCCAACTTTTCCTCACTTTTATAGGGGGCCCCAAAAAAGTTAATTAAAAAAGTATTTAGAGCCTGCAAATTTTCTTTCATCTGGGAACCTTTAAAGAGAATGCTGGCTATAGAAAGAAAGTCCATATCTGTTTTGGTCAAAAGAAGTAATAGTATTAAGAAAGTTTTGAACCTTGTTGGGGCCCCCAACGAGATTAAAAAGCATATTTTTAAAACATTTGAATAAAAAGATGGGGCATAAAAGTTTTGAATCTACTTTTCCTCACCGTTATAGGGGGCCCTAAAAAAGACAATTAAAAACGAATTTAGAGCCTGCAATTTTTTTTTTTTCATCTGGGAAACTTTAAAGAGAATGATGGCTATAGAAAGAAAGTGCATATCTGTTTTGGTCAAAAGAAGTAATAGTATTAAGAAAGTTTTGAACCTTATTGGGGCCCCCAACGATATTAAGAAGCATATTTTTAAAACATTTGAATAATAAAAATGGGGTCTAAAAGTTTTGAATCTTGGGCTCCAACTTTTCCTCCCGTTTATAGGGGCCCCTAAAAAAGACAATTCAAAAAGAATTTAGAGCCTGCAAAATTCCTTTCATCTGGGCACCTTTAAAAAGTATGGTAGCTATAGAAAAAAAGGGCATGTCTGTTTTGGTCAAAAGAAGTAATAGTATTAAGAAAGCTTTGAACCTTGTTGGACCCCCAACGATATTAAAAAGCACATTTTTAAACCATTTGAATAATAAAAATTGGGCCTAAAAGTTTTGAATCTTGAGTTCCAACTTTTCCTCACTTTTATAGGGGGCCCCAAAAAAGTTAATTAAAAAAGTATTTAGAGCCTGCAAAATTTCTTTCATCTGGTCACCTTTAAAGAGACTACTGGCTATAGAAAGAAAGCACATATATGTTTTGGTCAAAAGAAGTAATAGTATTAAGGGAGCTTTGAACCTTATTGGGGCCCCCCAACGAGATTAAAAAGAATATTTTTAAAACATTTGAATAAAAAGATGGGACCTAAAAGTTTTGAATCTTAGGCTCCAACTTTTCCCACCTTTATAGGGGGCCCTAAAAAAGACAATTCAAAAGAATTTAGATCCTGCAAAATTTCTTTCATCTGGGAACCTTTAAAGAAAATGCTGGTTATAGAAAGAAAGAACATTTGTTTGAAGGAACTGATAGTATTAAGGAAGTTTTGAAACTTATTGGGACTCCCAACGAGTTTGAAAAGCATGTTTTTTAAACATTTGAATAAAAAAGTGAGGCCTAAAAGTTTTTAATCTTGGTCTCCAACTTTCCCTCCCGTTTATAAGGGGCCCTAAAAAAGACAATTCAAAAAGAAATCAGAACCTTCAAACTTTCTTTCATCTGGGAACCTTTAAAGAGAATACTGGTTATAGAAAGGAAGTGCATATCTGTTTTGGTCAAAAGAAGTAATAGTATTAAGAAAGTTATGAACCTTGTTGGGGCCCCCAATGATATTAAGAAGCATATTTTTAAAACATTTGAATAATAAAAATGGGGCCTAAAAGTTTTGAATCTTGAGTTCCAACTTTTCCTCACTTTTATTGGGGGCCCCCAAAAAGACAATAAAAAGTATTAAGAGCGTGCAAAATTTCTTTCATCTGGGAACCTTTAAAAAGAATAATGACTATAGAAAGGAAGCACATTTGGTTGAAGGAAGTAATAGTATAACGAAGTTTTGAAACTTATTGGGTTCCTAAGTGAGTTTTAAAAGCATATTTTTAAAAAATCTGGATCAAAAAATGGGCTTAAAAGTTTTGAATCTTGGGCTCCAACTTTTTCGCATTTATATAGGGGGCCCTAAAAAAGACAATTCAAAAAGAATCTAGAGCCTGCAAAATTTCTTTCATCTGGGCTCCTTTAAAAAAATGGTTCCTGTAGAAAAAAAAGCGCATATCTGTTTCGTTTGATGGAAGTAATAGTATTAAAGAAGTTTTGAACGTTTGGTTTCACCTTTTTCGCCCATTGCACTGTAAAAAAAAATGGTAACGTTCCATGTAAAATCCAGGAACGTTTCTCTTTTTCTCAGGTTTTCAGAATAATTTAGCTCTTTCCTGTGAAATTCTGGTTTTCTTATCTGAAACGTTCCTGAACAAAAGTTGGAAACAGCAAAACGCTGCGGCCGCCATTTATTATTGTTTTGCTATAATCCGTTGCTCGCGCGCGAGTGTCGAAAAAGAATTCCTTAAATGAATGTAAAAAGATCAATATGGAATGCAAATAAATCAATAGACGACATAATCTTTTACGTCTCTATTGTCAAGACAATTCAGATGAAAATACAATACCTCCGTGACATCGCTAAGAGATAATCTCTCGTACTTGTCTGTGGAATGTTTAAAGAGCAGACCGTGTAAAAAAAATCCCTGCCGGCCCGGCCTACAGGCAGAGGTAGATTTCGAAGTCAAATATACTAATTTCACAAGCAAAAACTAAATCATGATTATAGATAAATCCACTTTAACAATTTTATCTGGCCGCTCTTGACGAGTTTTTATTTCATTTTCATATAATAGCTGGTTTTATCAGAATCATGTTAGGGCGGTATTCAAAAAAATACTTTTCCATGCTCAACAACTCGAAATTTTCTGGCATAATTCCAGATTCATTTTTAATTTAAAAAAAATATGAAACTTGCTGACGTGATTTTTGAAGAGATTTATAAGCGACCTGTGTTTTTATTTTTTGTTCAATTAATTTAAACTTGATATATAAACAATTATTTTCTCAGAAGGACAATATTTTTCGTTTCTAACACAATCGCTTCGGGAAATTCCGTTCAAAATGCCCACTTTGACATCATTTTTTGAAATATATTCTGCTTCTATCTAAAAATCGATTATTACGGTACATTATATAGTTTCTGAATAAGCGAATCTACCAATTAAATGCGTTTGAGAGCAAAAATGAATTTAAAAACCAGTCAGAAAATAAGTAGTTTGGATTTAAGCGCATCCTTAATACAATGATTTTTCCAACACAATCCGCTTCGGTAAATTCGGTTCAAAATGCCCTTTTTAACAGCATTTAAAAAAATATATTCTGCCCCTATCATAAAATCGACCATTACGGTACATTATATAGTTTCTGAGTAAGAAAACGTACCAATTGGAAGACTTTGAGAGCAAAAATGAATTGTAAAATGAGTAAGAAAATAAGCAGTTTGGATTTGAATACACCCTTACTAAGATCATTTTTTACTTCAACCGGTATGTATTTTTAATTTGTTTTTGCTCTAAGAATTGGTCCTATCCAAAACTTGTCTATATAGATGTTGTAGACAATATTAAGAAGATATATGATAAATTCATGGGGATTTTATATCTTTTGAATTGACGGAGTTATGGATTTTTTTCTTCTTCAAACCCCTTTTTTGTTTTCGTTTTTAATTTTTTTTGCGGTACGAATTGGTCCTATCAAAAACTTGTGAATATAAAAGTTGTAGATAATGTTAAGGAGATTCATGATAAAATTAATTGGATTTAATATCTTGAGAATTGACGAAGTTATGGATTTTTTTCTTCTTCAAACGCCCTTTTTGTTTTCGTTTTTAATTTTTTTTGCGGTACGAATTGCTCCTATCAAAAACTTGTGAATATAAAAGTTTTAGATAATGTTAAGGAGATTTATAATAAAATTAATTGAATTTGATATCTTGAGAATTGACGAAGTTATGAATTTTTTTCTCCCAAAAACCCTATTTTTTGCGCCCCTTGAGCCCATTTTTAACTTTATCAAAAATCTGTGATACATAAATTTTTGGCCCTATTTTTAGAAGTAATAAAAACTTTAAACTGAATTGATATGTACAAAAATTAAGAAGTTATGGGGGGTTTTCTGTTTTCACAAAACCCCTCCCTATTTCCCTCCCCTTGGTCCGATTTTGCCCATTAACGAACTTGACCGAGAATTTATGCCCATTGATTTTATGTATCAGTTTGGAAGAGATTGGTGCAGAATTACGAAAGTTATCGTGTCCAGAAGAAAGTGATATATATATATAATATATATATATATATATATATATATATAAGGTTTTTTACTGAGGGTGGTTTTGGGTTCTAGGGGTCATGATCGGTGTAGATCTGCAAAAATTTTTCAGAAATTCCAACATAGGAACGATCCCAATAGGTAGTATTTCATACGAAATCTACCTAAAAAATACACCTATTATTTGGATCTCCATTAACCAGGGGACCATCAAACATGATTCTCACCGATTTTGATTAATTTAAAGTATGTTTTAGAGTTCTTATCTCTAATTATTCATGTGAAAGGATTTCTTCAAATGGGACTTAGATTTTCAGAAATTAGATGCCGAGGTTTAGCATACGTTTCAAATACCCATTAGTTTGCAGCTCTCAACGTGTCTTTCGTGGTGTGGACGCAGAAAGCTCGCCCGCCACCCGTACGGCCCGAGTTCGATGCTACCTCTGGACTTTTTTTTTTCTTTTTTAATTAATTTTATATTTTAACACTTTATTACAATTTGATTTAAATTTGATATATATTTGACACTTTGAATTGCTGCAAATTTGAATTTTTTTTTTATTTTCGGAAAAAATATACAATTACGTTTAGGTTTTTTTTTTTTTTCATGAAAATTTATATGTATTTTATCTAACTTGTAAACTAACATAATTACTAACGAAAATCCAAAATATTTTATGTCTAGATTTTTTTTTTCTAATTATTATTTACATTTATATATTTTTATATTTTAAGCAAAGTTCAGAAACAATATATCATATATATATTTACTTTATTGAATTTTAACTGAAAATTTATTTTTTCGTGTAAATTATAAATAATAATTTTGATGTCAATTTCAAAATATTTTTTCATTCTAACAAATAATGATAATAAAGCGAAAATTGTCAACTGGAAATGTAAAAATCGTCTGCGGATTCCGCATGCTGTGAAATGTCAGTAATGTTTTTCTGTCAACAGAAATATTCCTGGTATTTCGCAGGAAACTTACTGGCATTTCTGTAGAAAGTTTTTAACATATACAGTAAAGTTCCAGTCATTTTCAAGAAATGTTTCTTGCAAATAATGGGCAACTCAGCTGCCCATTTTTTCCCAGGAACGTTGCGAAATTTTTTTTACAGTGTGATAGGTGCGCCCCAAAAATACTAAAATGCCCTTTTATTTTTTAAGTAGAGCTTACAGCCTTCAAAAACTTTTATAAAAAATGGTGGATATAGAAGAAAAGCACATATCTGTTTTCTATTTCTAAATCTAATCAAGATCTTTGACAAAAAAAAATGAATTTCGATAAAACAAAATAAAATATTATTAAAAATTCATAAAAAAAAAAAAAAAAAATTCGGTTGAAAGGTACAATAGCTCTCTACTGGGCCTCTGACTTTGCTCAGCCCCCCCCCCCCAAATGGGGGGTATGGGGGGCGGTCGCTACGGCCCTGGAGGTCTGCACGGAACGCAGTTCCCGGGCTCGGCAACTGCGGGGGCCCGGCCCGTTGCGGCAACAACCGAGATACAAACGGGCCCAGCCCGTTTATATTTTCACAGTTTACGATCAGGACCGACTCGTACAAAAATCAATGAAAACAAGCCCGGCCCGTGAAAAAATCAATTAAATCAGGCCCAGTTCGGCTCGACACAATTTCTCAAAAAATTCCGATTTTTCTTAACATACAATTGCAGGGCTGCCACTTGCTACTAAAAGTGACTATTTTAAACATCCGGCAGCTATGGCGACTATTTTAGGCCGAAAACCATTAAAAAGCGACTATTACAAGGAAACAGTCGACTTTTTCGGATTTCAGCGACTATTTTTACTGAAAATATTCAATCTTTTTCTTCAAAGCACCTGTAGAGTTCCAAAACTCACTTTTTCAACGGTTGTTTGAGGAGATTCGCGATTTTTTCCATGACGAATTCCAAAATTCGCGATTTCGCCCCCCCCCCCCCCCCCCACCACCACCACCACCAATCTATTGACGAAAATGCCTATTTCTTTCCGAGATCTTTTCATACTATCGTTGAAGGAGATTTTTGCGAATTTTTCCGCGATCCTTTGCCAAATTTCGCAAATTTTTCTACGACAGATCGACGAAATTGATTTTTTTTCCGCCACCACTTGTCCAAATTCGCGATAAAAAAATTTCGCGACTGATTGATGGTAGTTACTATTTGTTTCAGAGATCTTTTGACGAAATTCTGGATTCTTTTCCAGATCGGTTGTCAAAATTCGTGATTTTCTTTTCACGACCGACTCACAAAATTCGTGATTTTTTGCGCGATCATTTGATTAAATTCTCATTTTTTTTGACCAAATTTGCGTTTTTTGGCCGCCACCATTTCACGAAATTTGCGATTTTTTTCTTGCGATCGTTAGACGAAATTCGCAATTTTTGGCCCATTCTTTTGACGAAATTTGCGGTGATTTTTCTGCGACCGAATGACGAAAATCGCCATTTGTTTCCGCGACCTTTGGTAAAATTCAAGATATATTTTACGGTTGTTTGAGGAGATTCGCGATTTTTTCCGCAACGAATTGCAAAATTCGCGATTTTTTCCCCAATCGATTGAGGAAAATAGTTATTTCTTTTCGCTGTCTTTTGCTACGATCGTTGAAGGAGATTTCGCAATTTTTCCTATGACCTATTGCAAATTTCCCGCTTTTTTGAGGGCAACCGTTTCGCGGAACTCACATTTTTTTTCCGTGATCCTTTGCCAAATTTCACATTTTTGTTATCGTTTCACGGAACTCACTATTTTTTTCCGCGATCCTTTGCCAAAATTCGCTAATTTTTCTCCGACAAACTGGCGAATTTTTTTCTCCACCACCACTTGTCAAAATTCGCGATTTATATTTTTCCCGCGACCGATTGGTGGTATTCGCTCTTTGTTTCAGATATCTTTTGACGAAATTCGCGATTCTTTTCCACGATAGTTTGTAGAAATTCGTCATTTTCTTTTCAAAACTGACTTACGAAATTCTTGATTATTCGCGCAATCATTAAACAAATGATTGCGCGATTTTCGATTTTTTTACGCGATTATTTACCAAACTGGCGTCTTTTCAGGTGTGATTCTGTTCTGAATTTTCTGAAAATTTAAGGCATTCGGTTCCGAAAATTTAAAAAAATCGGTCATCAGTCCGAAAATTCGGGCATAAAAAATATCGCGAATTTCGGCAAACGGTTGCTGAAAAAATCAATTTCGACAATCGTTCACAGAAAAAAGTCGCCAATTTCTTCAAAGGATCGCAGAAAAAACGAATTTCCCTAAAGAATCGCGGAAAAAAACGCGAATTTCTACAAGCAATCACGAAAAAACGCAAACTTCGTCTAGGGATCGCGAAAAAACACACACATTTCACCGCGCAAACTTCGTCAAAAGTTCGCGGAAAAACGAGAATTTCGTCAAAGGATCGCAATAAAGAAACGCAAATTTCGTCGAAGGATCGCGGAAAACGCGAATTTCGCCAAAGGACCATCGAAAAAACTCATAATTGGCGTCGGGAGATCCCCCCCCCCTTTCTCTCCTCTGCTGTAACTTTTCAAAAAATTTGCTGTAAATTTCAGATTTTTTTTTTTTTTTCACTCAGAATCACCCCTGCTGTCTTTTTGTCCGCGACCATTTGACGAAATTTGCAATTTTTTTTATCTTGGTCGTTAGATGAAATTCGTTATATTTTGTGCATTCTTTTGACGAAATTTGCGATGATTTTTCCGTGACCGAATGGCGAAAATCGCCATTGGCGATTCAAGCGCTCGAATACGCCATCTGGTGGAAAAAAGATGTAACTTCTCGCTTCAGGATACTGCCGTGCAAGCACATTGCCTTACATGTATTTTAAATTTGTTCAGAATGATTATTCTTTTGCGCAATTTCAGATTTCGTGGGACATTTATGTTCTGTCTTATATTACAAAGTAAAAATTATCCGAATTTGAATATCAAAAACTTTCAATTGCATTTACAATAAAAAATTATTTCAATGGCACTTTACCATTAGTTAAAGGGAAATTAAAGGGACAATTTTCCTGTACCGGAGGGCTGCGAGCAGCGCCTCTACAGGCCGTTTTAATTCCCAATTTGTTTCCGCAACCTTTGATAAAATTCAAGATATTTTTCCATGGTCCTATGAGGAGATTCGCGATTTCCTCGACGATGAATTACCAAAATTCGCATTTTTTTTTCCGCCGATCGTTTCATGAAATTTACGATTTTCTTTACACGATCCTTTGCCAAATTTCATGAATTTTTCTACGACCGATTGACGAAATTCGTCCTTTCTTTTGTCGACTGACTGAGGAAGTTCAAGGGCAAGGAGGCAAAAAGAAGAGAAAAAATCATTTGGGGGATAAAAGCAGGGGCGAATTTATGAGCCATGGCGCCCTGTGGGAGATTATTTACTGTACCACTGCAAATTCTATACTCATATTTTTTTTCTTTTAAAGGGTTTTACTAAAGCATTTTACTTTGTGCACTCCTTCCAGGGCCGAAACTAGCTGTATTTTCACCCGGGGCAAACATGGATTTTGACGCCCCCCCCTCCTTCCCCCTGCAAAATAAATTTACAAAGAGAAATTTGCGAAAGTTTCTATTAGCGGACTTATTTTAAAATTTAAAATGTGTACCAGTAAAATACGTACTATTGAAATATATAACCATCTTTGTCAAATATTTATTCATTAAAACCTGTGAAAAAAATCAAAAGGAAGCAGAAATAATTCCGCTTTATACAGGATTCCGTCTTGGCAGATATAACTGTTGGTATTCATTCTGTTGGAACCATGCAGTTTTTTTCATTTAAGACAAGATTCCATTATAAACAGATTTCATTTTTCCAGATTTTACTGTTGTTGTAGCATTACAAATTATTACAAATGAGGTACTTTAATGTCATAGTGATATGAGTTTTAGGAACTAAAAAACCAGGATTTACTGTAAGCATAAAAATGAATTCCAGCATTGTAAAATATCTTCCTGTACTATCTACACCAGTTTTTGGGAATTGTGACTTATACCACTCTTCTTACGTATAGATTATTATGTCTACATACTTTCCTCAACCTAATGCTAATTTTTAAATTTATGTGTGACTTAAAACAAATTTTGTGAATTTTCAACCACTTAATTTTTATTGCACCAGTCAGTTACCTGACCTTGCCCTCTCTAAGGCCAAATATGGTGATATGCATGTAAAAAAAAAAAGTAATTATAAGAAAAAGAATTGGGTTATTCATTTGCTGTCTTGTATATTGTAGGCGAATCTTTTTATCTATTTGGCGATTTTAATGCTCTTTACTCAGCTTTTCTTTTTGATTTTTCGGCTAAAATTTTTTTTTTTTACACAAATTGCACACGCACATATATATTGTATAAAAAGGCAAACCGAATTTTCATTTGGCGCCCCCTCTGCCCCCTTTAGTTTTGGCCTTGACTCCTTCTCTCGTTTGTTTTTATTGCCCCGGGCAGCCTTCCGACTTCGCCCATATCAAGACAGGAAAAATGAAAGCTCAACGCTTCCCAGGGAGAGAGAGAAAAAAAAATGAACAGCCTTCATGGAATCATTTTATCAGAAAAGTTGGAGTCAAAGAAAATCTTCATTTGGCACCCCCTTCACATTTTGGTACATTTGGAACTGGAGAAAGAAAATAGCCTAAGAGAACAGCTCTTTTTTCTAATTCATTTGCAGACTTCTATTATAGATGAATCTTTTTATATATTTGTAAATGTTAATGCATTTGGTTCAGTTTTCCTTTTGGATTTTCCGACTGTGAGACATTTTTATGCAAATTCAATATAAATACATACATATTTTTGCATGTAAAGACAAAAGAAAAATCTTCATTTGGTGCCCCTCACACTTTTTGTTCTGGCGCCCGGGTTGTAGAAGATTGGGGGGGGGGCACATGCCCCCCCCCGACGCAGGGCCGAAACTAAGGGGGGCAGAGGGGCATGTGCCCCGGGCGCCAGAACGAAGGGGCGCCAAATGAAGGATTATACCTTTGGACTGGATCATTTTCTTCTGATAGACTGGTGTCTTCCATTATTATGAAACAGCCATTATAAATGAAGTGAAGATGAAAGAGCAGTCATAAAAAGTTAGAACTCTGATTTTCTGCCCAGAATAGGAAAAAAATGGCCATAATTTTCTTTGGCTGCTCTTTCATCTTCACCCAACACTTCATTTATAATGGCTGTTTCATAATAATGGAAGACATCAGTCCATCAAAAGAAAATAACTTGGTTAAAGGAGAAAATCGGTTAAGTGGAACTCGGATAATCGGGACTCTACTTTGTATTTCATTTAAAAAATGATCTTTAGAATATTTTTGTTGGTGTTCAGAGGGGCGGGAGGGGGGGGGGTCATGATCCCCGTGACCTCCCCCTTGGATCCGCCATTGTAGATTACGTAGTTCACTATTACACATACTTTATGATTACATATTTTAAATTTTAAAATAAGTCGGCTATTAGAAAATTAGTAAAATTCTCTTTGTAAATATACTTTGCGGAAGAGGGGGGGGGCGCCAAAATCCATCTTTGCCCCGGGTGCAAAAAAGGCTAGTTTCGGCCCTGCCCCGACCCTACGCCTATGCCGAGGGAGGGGACATTTTAGAGTTTCAGGTGGAAATTGTACTTTTTGACCATTGAAAATACAAAATCTCAGATCTTCTGGTGGGGATGTCCCCTCACCCCCCCCCCCCGCCCCCAGAATTCAACACTGTTCTCATGACTTCTTTGAATGATTCAGCATTGAATTCAGACACTTTTCTCCGGAAAGGATTTCTGTGGCGTTGGGTGGGGGGGGGGGGGATTGGATTTTCAACTATTGAAAACACAAAACCTCAAATCATTCGGGGGGGGGGGATACCTCATTGCTCCGGGGGAAATGCCCGATCCCTTCCCTCGAGCCATTCCCTAAATTCAACACTGTTTAGATCTTAACCAAATATTTTGCTTATTTTCAGTCTTTTAAATTTTAGTAACTTGCCTCCCTCTTAAAACCCGGCCCTGAATGCAACTGTAAATGAAACTGTGCTTTCTGAAAACAACTTGAGAAAAGAAAGATATAAGTACAGTAGACTCCCTTAAATCCGCTACCCTAAAATCCACGAACGCCTAAAATACGCATATTTTTCAGATGTAAACAATGAAATCTGCAGTTAAGTTGCAGGAACAAAATTCAAGATGGCGCCGAAATTTTTTGTTAATCATTCTGTTTTGGCTATTACAGCTGATTTATTACTAAATAAATTTACATTACTTTTGATTTTGATATAAATTAGCATATCTATATCAAAAATTGTAGGGTTCGAAATGGAAAAATCAACAAACCTGAACGATATTTTAAAATTATTGTTTGCGGAATATTTTTTTTTAAAAATTATACACAAATTTATTTCCAAACATACAAAGCAGTATAAGAAAAGCATTCAAGCCTCTAAATAACAATGAAAAAAGTTACGAAAGTTAAAAGTGCTAAGAACAAATAATAACGTATCGATCTTATGATCACTTTACCACTAGATGGCAGCATAGGACTTCTGGAATCGAATATAATCGTTTCATCGGTAATAATTTAATATTTTTCTAAATTTTTAATTTACATAATTATTTAAATAATTATTTCCTTCTAAACTAATAAATTATTTTAATATTTTACTTATTTTAATGTTTCACTTTATTGCAAGCATTCATTATAATTTCCCTTGCTACCAATCAAATTAATGTTTCAAAATTGTAAACAAATCAATGACCAGAAATCCGCAATATTCTAAAATCCGCGCAACCTCTGGTCCCAAGCTGTGCGGATTTGAGGGAATCTACTGTATCAGAAGGCAAACAACTTTTTGTGGGGATTTTGTTGCTGATAGGAAAACATGATCTTTCTTGGTTAAATAACAAAGACATGACTTTCTGTGGTTAAATAAAAAAGGAAATTCTAGTACCTATTTTCAATAAAAAATTGTTCCGTTTAATCACGGAAATATCTCTCCTTAAATAAAGCGCTAATTACTATTTGGAAATTGAGATAAGTTATTTAAATAAATAATTTTTTTAAAAATGCTGGCGACAGGATCCTGCAACTTGCATGAATACAATCCTGGGACATTTCTCTTAATTGTGGAAACTTAAATATTTCCCCTGATCTCTAATTATGAACAGAATTTAGGAAATCATGTGAAGAGTGTGCTGAGAAGAGTAAATTTACTCAGTTATTTTAGTGATTTTTAGGCTAACAAAATTACTTTTTTGGTGTACTTTTTCTATAGAAATCTTTTAATAGTGCAAGACCAATTCAGCATTTTATGGGCATACATAAAGCATTTCTTAAGGATACAAAATATCTGACTCGTCGTACATCTAATGTTGCAAGTGTAATAAGTATTATTTTCACAAGCAAGTGTTATTTTCACTTTCCTTATCCTCTTCGGTCCCTGGGTCCCCAAACGAGGACCTCTGTTCTTTTCCTTTTAAAAATTAAAATGTCCGACTTTTTTACATTTTCACATCACTTCATAACAGCTGAATGTTTTTTGCTTTCAAATCAAACGAATAAATGGTAGTATCTAAGCTGATTCCCACATAAAATAAATGTTATTTTCATCTCAGATTGCAAAATGCCTAAAAATACCCAAAAGGCAGTACGACCAATAAAGTGAGAAAATTTCATAAGTATTTAACTGATTTCTAGATTATTTGCTTGTTTAAAGCTCTTAAAATTGTGATTGCGTTAATTTAGGTTAATGGTTATTAAATTGATGTTTTTATGGTGTTTGTAATTTTAGATCCCTATTTTTGAAACTAAATTACTAAGTGCCTAAAGGATCAATTTCAGAAAAGATATTTTTTCTGTCATTTACGATGTCATTTTGTTTGGAAAAAACCCAATGAATAAGCATTTGTATTATTAGTTTAGCTTCGGAACTGAAGAGGTTAATGTGATGTTCATTTGAATGTTGAAATATCCTCACATTTTAACAGTAAATTCAATATAATAAGTGGTACTGTTTATAAAAGAACAAAAGAAGCATCAGACTACAAAACTTCTATTTCCATACGGAATGTACATTTTTTGTTCCAGATACAAAAAAAAAAAAGAATTAAAAGAAGTTTGTGTGTATTGATTTTTTTTTTTTTTGTGCATGGTTAGGGATACAACTGGAGACACTACATTTAAAAATGCTACTTTGTTTTTTTGCTTTTTTTAAACGTAGTAAATAAAAAGTAATTGCTGTGAGATTGTAACAGAAATTGATTTTATCTAATTTTTAACAGGCTGATAACCAATTCTTATTACGTTAAAAATATATACTTAAAAAAAGGTTAAAGCCCTTTGCAACACAACAGCAACTCTATTTGGCACCTGGTACACAAAAACCTTGTTAGTTTTATACCGATTTTCAGTGCACCAGTAGTGATAAGAGGAATAAAAGTAATTACCCAAACCAATTCCAATAAAAATAACCATAAACAAGTTGGAAATTGCTCGTCAAACGTGGCAAATGAGGTGCGTTCGTACTATAACTAGTTTTATAATTATTTTTTGCACCCCATATTGTACTGAATGTATATTTTTTTGCGCTTCATAAGTGCATAGTCTGTAACATCATTAAAATGCACTTACAATAATTTTTCCCCCATTCCCCGTAATGTAACGGAAAACTTTTGACTGTCCCTGTAATAAACTATACATTCGATTTTAATAAAATTTGAAATGGCTCGACAAAATTTTGCAGCAATTATACATTTAAAATTTCAGACCATTCGGAAGGCTGTAAAATCATTAAAATGCATTTGCAATAATTTTTTCCCATTGGCCATAATGTAACGGAAAACTTTTGGGTGTCCCTGTAATTAAACTATACATCCGATTTTCATAAAATTGGAAATGGCTCAACAAAATTTTGCAGCAATTATATATTAAAAATTTCAGACCATTCGGAAGGCTGTAAAATCATTAAAATGCATTTGCTATAATTTTTTCCCATTGGCCGTAATGTAACGGAAAACTTTTGGGTGTCCCTGTAATTAAACTATACATCCGATTTTCATAAAATTGGAAATGGCTCGACAAAATTTTGCAGCAATTATATATTAAAAATTTCAGACCATTCGGAAGTCTGTAACATCATTAAAATTCACTTGCAATAATTTTTCCCATTGGCCGTAATGTAAAGAAAAACTTTTGACTGTCCCTGTAATTAAACTATACATCCGATTTTCATAAAATTGGAAATGGCTCGACAAAATTTTGCAGCAATTATATATTAAAAATTTCAGACCATTCGGAAGTCTGTAACATCATTAAAATTCACTTGCAATAATTTTTCCCATTGGCCGTAATGTAAAGAAAAACTTTTGACTGTCCCTGTAATTAAACTATACATCCGATTTTCATAAAATTGGAAATGGTTCGACAAAATTTTGCAGCAATTATATATTAAAAATTTCAGATCATTCGGTCGGGTAGTTTTTGCTCTGTTATATGCGGACGGACAGACAGACGGACGGACAGACGGACGGACAGACAGACGGACTGAACGACGACTATAGGTGCTACGTATTTATATAATTACGAACGCACCTAAAAAGAAACCAAAAAGGGGAAATTAAATTAATGGTTTCCAAATACTCGGGAAATCAGGAGTACTAGATAAGTCAATAACTAAAGACTGAGAATTTTTAATGATGTGGTAAGCTTCCCAAAAATCAAGATCAAGGTTAGAAGAACATTTCTGGATAATAATGGCTGAGGAAAAATTGAACCTATGTTGAAAAGACCAACAATGTTGAGCAATAGAAGAACATTTAAACTCCTGATTTTTAACATAACCTTCATGCTCTTTTAAACGAAATCTAAGAGCACGTTTAGTCTGCCCAATATAAGGTAGACCACACTGGCAAGAGATTTGGTAAATACCCCAGTTATCTAGGTGATCAAAGGGATGTTTAAGATTTGAAAAAGAGATTTTATTAACAGGAGAAAAAATAACATTAAAATCAAACCTTCTTAAGATTTTAGCAACTTGCTGACTGATTTTAGGAAAAAATGGCAACACAACTGAAGTATTCGAGTTGGAATTAGAATACCTTTCAGAATGGACGGGTTTCGTCAATTTCTTATAAATAGAATCTATAATATTAGAGGTATAACCACGATCAACAGCAATAGCTTTGATGTAATTAAGTTCAGCTCTAAGTAACTGAGGAGTGGGACAAATATTGATAGCCCGAAAAACAAAAGTATTAAAAGCAGCGAATTTCTGGTTAGGAGGATGAGAAGAATGTCTGTGAGGTGTGAGACTGACAGCAAAAGGTTTGCGAAAGACGGTAGTTTGAAAAGACAGTTATTGTTCTCAATTTCAGAGGTCAATTGAATGCATTGATCAACGGAATCCATAATAGAGAGAATATGATTAATATCCGAATTTATTTTAGCCAGGACATAAACATCATCAACATAACGAACACAGAATGGAAATTTTAAAATTTCCATTGCTCAACATTGTTGGTCTTTTCAACATAGGTTCAATTTTTCCTCAGCCATCATTATCCAGAAATGTACTTCTAACCTTGATCTTGATTTTTGGGAAGCTTACCACATCATTAAAAATTCTCACTCTTTAGTCAATAACTTATCTAGTACTCCTGATTTTCCAAGTATTTGGAAAGCATTAATCCTTTTTTTGGTTTCTTTTTCTCTTGCTCTCTGGTAGATGTCGCTACTTGTCCACTCATTCCTTTCATCTGCTTCTGTATCATTGGTTGTTTTTGGCGCATTCGCTACCCGTATCTGGTATATAAGCCGCGTCTCTGTCATTTTGCTCAGCCTTGCTTTTTCTAGCACGCTGTGTCTTTCCCTATCATGCACTGAAGAAGAATCTCGCTAGTAGATTCAAAACAGCTGCTTGCTGCTTTTCACGTATTATTTGTGCATTTTTAAACGTTGGTTTTCTGCTTTCTACTAATTATAATATATATTAAAGCGAAAACCTGATTCTGTAAGATCAGACTCAAAAATTCACGCATTTGCGCATCCGTGAAGTTAAATTTACTATATCTTGCATTTAGAAGGAAAGGTAGAGCAGGTCTGGTTAGCCGAGTGGTCTAAAGCACCAGTTTAAAGCTCTGAACTTTTGTAGATGACGCAGGTTCGAGCCCAATGCCCGGCAAAATGATTTCTGTACCTTTTTTGGCGATAATTCATTTCAATAATGACATATTTTATTAAGAGGAGAAGTTATATGATTTTGATTTTATTATTATTTGAATGGTTTATCATTAAATAAAATTTTACTCTCAAAAATATTTTATTTGAAATATTTTTGAGTATTATGTTTAAAATATTTAACCTAAAATATTTTGCCTGCAATTATCAATTAAATAAATTAAGCTCATCTACAACTTTTGTTTATATTTTTTTACCATTATCAAGAATATATAAGTGTGTGAGTTAGAAGGAAAAGTTTGCCATTCTTTTCCGTAAAATAAACAAATAAAACGGAAAGAAAGAAAAATATTTGTATAAGAACTATAAAAATTAAATCATATTGATATTCATGGTTTAATACTTAAAAAATGAAGAAAAAAGTAAAATAAAATTCACGTAATAAAATATATATATATTATTAATCGTTAATTGCATCAAGTTTCAAAATTAGGATTTTAGAGAATGAGACTGATATAAATAAAATTCATGGCAGCTTTTAAAGGTCGTGTAGTTAATAAAAAACAAAATAAAAATAGATATTGTTATTTTTTCAACAAAAAAAATGAGACTGTAGTAGGTAAAAATAAATGCTCTGCCCAGTATTTTTTGGTAAATTTCTGATAAAAGGCAAGCATAATTGGTTGTAAATTATAAACTTAAATTTCTTTCACTTCATTCAATAAGTTAGACTGACAGCACCCTTTAGCTCGCCTTCAAGAAATTGGAATCACTTATGCAATACAAAAATTTGTCACGATTTCAATAACTAATTTAAAACTATAATTCAAAACATATTAGATGTAAATTTCCAACTGGATGAAAAATGTCCGGACCAGGATTCGAACTCGGGACCTCCTGGCTGAAGCCGCCAGTGCTCTGCCATCTGAGCTATCCCGGACGATTCTGGTCGAACTTTTTCACGCAGCTAACCTTGATGATTGCAGCATCTGGTCTGAAACCTGGTTCAGCTCAACAGAATAAATCTCAGGTAATGGAACTCCAGAAATCGCTGGATACGAAATTACACTAGATTAATTTTAACACAATTATTCTAATTGGTAAACAAATCATATTAGATGTAAATTTCCAATTAGACACAATTAGAATAATTGTGTTAAAATTAATCTAGTATAGTTCAAAATTCAAGAATTTTTCTAATGGAACATCCAATTTATTTGCCGTCAAATCTTGACGGGTACTATCTAGTTGCTATGTACAAATTATGTTTCAGAAAATGTCTACGTATTAAAAATTGTATCAACTTTGAATTTTCAAAAAATAACGCCCATTTTTGACACCTTATTTAAATTTCTTGGATTGAGACAATGCGGAAAAAGGCATATACAACATCTTAAATCTTGATAGAGTTAGAAAAGTTTGAGTTTGGGGATGCTAAAATCAAACACATTTGAAAAACATTAATTCATATTTTCATAACTGTCATCAGATTGATTTTTTATTAATTTATTAAAGAGATACACGGAATTGACCAAAGCATATTACAGACTTTTTTCTATACTCAACTTTTTTTTAATATGAAAATTATTAATAAATTCATGTTAAAAAATTATGAATTATGACCTAAATTAATTTTTGCCTACAAGTCACCTCGTTTAAAGCATCAATCTGTAAGTTTACAGTTCATTTGAACAATTAGTTTTCGAGATTTAGATTAGTTCAGAGAAATTTTACCTTTCCGTAATTTAATGAGATCGTCTTCTTATATATTAAAAAAAAAAAAAAAAACGCAGATGATTACCAGACTTTTGTAAGATTTTCTTCTTATTGTAAATTAAAAATTACTGGGAGTTTTTGGTTCTTTTTCTTGTAAGATTTTCATTTTATAATCCGAAAATTTATAAGCCCGAAAAATTTTTGATTTATAACTGTATTAAGATTTAAGAAAATTATATAAACTGTATCTCTTTCCTGGCTGTCAAGGAAAGAGGGGGTCAAAAGTGAATGTTTCCATTTGAAAATTCAACGATATTATTCCTAATCAATTGGTATCTAGGTATGTCTTTTTTTAATACAGTCATTTGCAGGAAAAATGTTAGAGTTTGCTCACTTTTTTCCATGACTCTTACAATGTATCTATTAACAACAGAATAAAATAAGAAACACCTAGCCTTGATATCAGCCATCTAAAACAAGGTAATCTGTCTTCAACTTGCTCGAACCAATGGCGGATCCAAGGGGGAGGGGGCCATGACCAAACTCTGAACTCCAACAACAAAATTCTAAAGATCATTTTTTAAATGAAATATACAGTAGAGTCCCGCTTAAGAGGCTACTTCAGTCAAGTGAAAAGACCAGTTCGCTAATGCTAATCCTATGGAAGAAATTTATAAAGATATCTCGGTTGCATTTTAATATTTTTAAATGATTTTTTTTTTTGCAATGGATATCTGATATCGATCTGTAAGGCCTTTTCTTACTTTTTCGATTTTGTTTATAGATATTTTTAAAGAGGACACTTTCATTTTCGGAACCGGTTTCGAAACTGAAAGGATCCTCATAAAAAAAAATCTGCAATCGAAATCGAAAAAGTAGAAAACGGCATTTGTACAGATCGATCTCAGCTATCCAATGCAAAAAAAAAAAATCATTTAAAAATATTGAAATCCAAACGAGATATCTTAATAAATTTCTTCGATCGGATTAGCATTAGCGAACGGGTCTTTTCACCTGACTGAAGTAGCCTCTTAACCGAGTTTCTGCTTCCACCGAGTTATTTTCTTCTGATGGACTGATGGTTTCCATCAGTGTTGAATTCAGACACTTTTCTCCAGGAGGGATTTCGGGGGAGGACATTATAGGGTTCTGGGTGGGAAATTGTATTTTTTGACAATAGAAAACACAAAATCTTAAATCTTAAGGGGGGCACATGTCAATGCGGCGGGGGGAATGTCCCCCCCGGGCCACCCACCTGAATTTAACACTGGCTTCCATTATTATGAAACAGCCATTATAAATGAAGTGTTAGATAAAAATGAAAGAGCAGTCTTAAAAAGTTAGAACTCTGATTTTCTGGTCAGAATGTGGGAAAAAAATGGCTATAAGTTTGTATGTTTTTTTCGAAAAAAATTATGGTCATTTTTTTCAGAGTTCTAACTTTTTAAGATTCCTCTTTCCTCTTCACCTAACACTTCATTTATAATGTCTGTTTCATAATAATGGAAGTCATCAGTCCATCAGAAGAAAATAATCCATTCCAAAGGTATAACTTTCGATTGAAAAAAGCTATTCAATACTTTGAGCAGAAAGAAGAGGCTACACCTGCAATTTTCATAACACTAATAGAATCACATAGCTGCCAATGTGTACGGTTTTGTTACCTCTAAAATTTAATACAGATTTTTGCCATTTTTAATCGTTGACAATTGTTAGATTTTTTAAACTGAATTCCCGGAAGTAACATCCAATTGTTCCCTTGTGACGACATTTTTGTGGCTGATAACTCTTAAAACTTGGCTAAAAATGCTAACTTTGACAACATTTACTGAATGAATCTTTACCTTTATTTTTAAAATGGAAAACTTTAATTTCTTGACATTCTGTACAAAATTGATAAATTTTATATTTTTACGGATATTAATGCAAATTTTTTGTATTTACGAATGAAAATGACTTCGCGAAAGTATCAGAAAAGTAGTTAGTTTGGATTTGGAAATAGCTTTCAATATAAAAAATTCTCATAAAGAGATGTGATCCCCTCCCACTCAAAAAAAGGAAATCCATGATCCCCTCCCAACCAAAAAAAGGAAATCCATGATCCCCTCCCAACCAAAAAAAAGAAATCCATGATCCCCTCTAAGTGGTGAGCTGGAAACTTGGCTGGAACTGTTAGACATTACATGATTCGTTCTAGAAAACTGCTTAGCATTGTATAGATTTGCTGGAACATTAAACATGCACAGAGGTAACGGAGTCTTCTATCTTGACTCGGAGATATAATATTAAGCCATTTTCATACTTGGTGCTATGCTAATGTGTTGAACCTTGTCAAGCCAGATACAACACAAGCAACTAAAATTGACTTCAGTTCATTAAAATTTTTGTGTCCTCTGAAAATCCAAGGTCTGCGCCCTTTGTTCTGCCCAGTCGGACCCTGCACATATCTGCCTTATTTAAGTTTCAAATTAAAAATAAAATAGAGAATGCTATAACATATTTCATGTAACATATATGCTTGAAAAACATATTGTATTCATATGACATTTGAATGCTAGACAACTGAAATAGAAAATAGCAAAAGTGAGTTAACCACAATTTTTCCATTTTCCTTTAATTGTGCATAAATATAAGAATAGCAAAACTAAATTATAAACTTGTCTCATAAAACTATGTTTAAGCCTTAGGCAGATCACACACTGAGCAGACAAGCAGAGAAAAACGTAAGACAAGCGACAAGTTATAGCGTTCAAACCGGTTTCTTTTTCGTTATGAGGGCGAAATGTCTCTTGACTACGTTTTTCTGTTCGCTGTGTGGTATGCCTTATATAACTTATAGTTAAGGTTATTTTTAAAAGTGCTTCCTGTCTTTATGCCAAAATGCCTTCTAGGGATTTTAGTTATCTTCAAAATACATTTGCTCCAATCATATACATAAATGTACACATGCTTTTGCATAAAATGCTGCATCTTTTTGGTATTTAAAATTAGTAATTTATCAGTATGTGAAAGATTGCCTACTACTGTCAGGGGCCTGTCCAGACTTTTCTCTTAGGGTCCTATTTTTGTGAAATTGTGAAGAGCTTTTTTCCATTTGTGAAAAATCTAGTCCGAGTTTTGTGAATTTGAAATAAACGTTGAACGTTATACTCAGGTTCTGTTTTATATATTTTTAACAAGATATATGTATGTAAAATACACATATTTTTTTATATATGTAAAAGTGACAGGTCAGATTTTACTTTTAAATGATTAACCCTTTGCACTCGAAGTTTTTTTTCTTTCGTATTACCAGCAACTCGAAGCGATTTTAGTTATATCTTATTATTTTTTTAATTCTTTATGAATACAAATGTTATGATACATAAAAACAAAAAAAAATTATAAATTTATTACATTTTGTAATCGTCCAAAATGTGATACCTCTCGAAGCAATTGCCAATATGTAATCTTGGCTTTTCTAGACAGGTATCACAAAATTATTTGCATTGTCTCCGTAGCGGAGCCCTTGAGTTTGAAAACAAATTTTAAATGGCTCCGATCCGGAGCCCTCGAGTGCAAAGGGTTAAATTTGTGAAAGGTTTCATTTAGAGCTGGAAAAATTTTGTAAAAGGCCTATTTTTAAGACAGAGAATTTTGTGAAGAGTCCTTTTTTAAGACGAAAGGTTCTGTAAAGGGTCCTGTTTTGAGATGAAAAATTTTGTGAAGGCTCCTGTTTTGAGATGAAAAATTTTGTGAAGGCTCCTGTTTTGAAATGAAAAATTTTGTGAAGGGTCCTAAGGACCTAATTTCTGCCTAAACAGATCCCTGACTGTTCAAAAAAAAAAAAAAAATTATTTTGATTTATTTTTCTTATCAATTTAATTCTCCACGTAACATAGTCATGTACTTAAAGTAAATACCAATAAAATAAATTTTGACAAATCTTGTTAAAAAAAATATATGCACTGTCATAAAAGTAATGCGTTATAGCTACATAATCTGCTATTTGAAAAATGTTTAAATGAGAATGCTGATTCAAAATTTAAAAGTGTGAAACGAGCAGTAAACATTCTAAAAACGTTTTAAAATACGATTAACGATTTAATAGTATTTATTCTAGTTAGAAACTTGAAGTTTAGTACAACCGTTACTTTTAACCCTCCATCACTCGTGTTGGGTCATAGTGACCCAGATAATGGCTTGTTATTTTCAATCTCAAAATAAAAATACATAGAGTAGGTTTAATTAAGGGGTCTCAGGACTCTTAAAACTTTTTTTCGAAATTTTAATTTTTTTCGATGTTAAATTAATATCTTTTCTGAACATTTTGATCGAATTGTTTCTTTGAAATTCCCAGTAGAACAGAAGTTATGGCTTTTAGAATTATACCAGCTCAATAGCTGAAGAGCGTTTCCGAAACTTTGAAGTCATTTTTCTCCAAATAACGTTTTTGGGCTTAATGCACACAATATCTCAAAAACTTCTGAATATTTTTTCATGAAATTTTTAAAACATATGTTTCATGTTAGTAGTCTGTATAAACTGAACCTAAAATTTCCTTTTTATTGTTCAAAAAAAATTTTTTATGTGTTTATAGTTTTGAAATTTTCTAAATTTTGCATTAGCTAAATACAATTTTGTATTAAAAATATAAAAAGGCTTTCAATACAAATTTATTTAGGTTCTGGTTAATTATTAAAATCTAAAGTATAACTAGGCATCAAAATTTTCATTCTAATTTTCAAAATTTATTTTGTTATTCTGCGCGTAATCTGTTATGCTGATTTTCTGTTCGTCAAATGTCTGAGAGTTTGGAGTGCCCTGTAAATGCTAATGCTGCATATTGTAAATTTTTAAATACGTGAAATTACAAAACGTACTTATATCTTTCATCACAATTAAAATTGTGTCTTAAAATCAAATATATTTTAAGATATTAAATGTTGAAAATGGTCTTTTATTTTTCATTTTTTCCAATTTTAAGAGTCTTGAGACGTGAATTTCTATTCACATTGCTGACAAGGCATAAAACCAACAGAGTGAAAAAGTATCCAGACCAGTGTTCGAACCTGGGTCTTTGGTTTAGCGTACCAACTTTTTTTTACGCCTTGTCAGCAATGTGAATAAATATTCACGCAATGAAATTTAGATTTTTCGGGCTTAAGCCATCGTTAAAAATTATTATATATATATTATCGACATTGGATTAATTTGAACTCATGTTTGCCGCAGGATTGTGGTCCATGAAGTTATCCCATCTTGTGCTGCAGTTGCAGCCTTACCAATATTTAAGAGTGATAGGTGCCAGGGTAGGTGTGTTCTTGCAAGTGGCTCAGATGGAAGGGCGCTGGTGCACTGAACCAAAGATCCAGGTTCAAACTCTGGCCTGGATACTTTTTCACTCTGTTGATTTTACGCCTTGTCAGCAATGTGAATAAAAATTCATTTAATTAAATTTAGATTTCTCGGGCTTAAGTCATCATTAAAAATGATTATATACAGAAAGTAGGTTTATTGGGCAATTTTTATATTCAAATTAACGAGAATTAAAACTTTTTTTACAGAATGTGAGCTTTTTTTGGAGAGGGGGGAGGGGAGTTACTATCATTTTAAACTGCCCCCCCCCCCCAAAAAAAAAAAAAACTGACTTGGGTGCTGGAGGCTTAAATTGCAGATGCAACGAATAAATAGTTTATTAAGAATTCGAAATTTAAAAGTAGAAATGAGCTGACAATTTTCATATTATGATTTAATTAGAATTGTCAGGGACAGAAATTTAAAATTTGACATGTCACTTATTTTTATGACGTAAATGCTCATACAGAACAGATTTTACAAAATGTTAAATTTAAAGGAATGCAGAAGCAAAAAAAGTTCTAAAATTGTGATTTTCCTGATGCTATAAATTTTAAATTTGGCATGGTGTTTCTTTTTAAGATTTAAGTCCCCACTAAGGGCGATTCTTAAAAAATTTAAAATATAAAAAGGACGAAACCAGCATAGAACATTCTAAAAATCTTCTAAACTATCAATTATTTGAAATTGTTAAAGTAGACACTTCAAATTTGATGTGGCTGTTTCTTTAGCGTAGGGATGCACAACCCATGGCCCGCGATGGGTTAACTTGTGGCCCGAGAATTTCGTCAATTTATAACTGGGGAAAATGGCAATTTTTGTCCATATGTCGCTGGAAAAAAATCGGGAATTTCGTCAATTGGTCGCTGGAAAAAATTGCAAACTTCGTTGATCGGGTTCGGAAAAATCGCCCATCTTGTCGATCATGTGCGGAAAAATATCAAAATTTGTTGATCAGCTGCGGAGAAATTGCGAGTTTCATCAGTTTATCGGGTGAAAAAATCGCGAATTTCATCAATTTGCCGCAGGAAAAATTACAAATTTCGACAGAATCAGTTAAGAATCGTGAATTTCGTTCATCGGGCGCGGGAAAATCCCGAATTTCGTCGATCGAGTGCGGAAAAACGCGAATTTTATCGATTCGGCGCATAAAAATCTCAAATTTCGTTAATCGAGCACAGCGAAATCGCGAATTTTGTCGATGAGGAGCTGAAAATTCTAAATTTCGTTGATAGGCTGCGAAAAAATTGAAAGTTTCGTCAGTTTATCGCGAGAAAAACATCGCTACTTTCGTCAATTTTCCGCGGGAAAAAAATTACAAAATTCTTCAGCCAGTTAAGAGTCACGAATTTCATTGATCGGGTTCGGAAAAATCGCGAATTTGTCGATCATGTGAGGAAAAATACCACTTAGTTGATCGGCTTCGAAAAATCGAGAGTTTCGTCCATTTATCGCGAGAAAAATTCGCGAATTTCGTCTACTCTCTGTTATGAAAATTTACAAATTTCGACAGTCATTGAAGAATCATGAATTTCGTTGATCGAGTTCGGAAAAACTGCGAATTTTGTCGATTCTGTGCGGAAATATCGCGAGTTTTCGTCTGTTTATTGCGAAAAAATCGGAAATTTCGTCAGTTTTCAGTGAGAAAAAATTACAAGTTTCATCGGTCAGTTAAGAACCAATAATTTCGTTGATTAGGTTCGGAAAAATCGCAAATTTTGTCGATCATGTGCGAAAAAATCTCATTTCGTTGATCGGCTGCAAAAAATCGCGAATTTCGTCAATTTGACGCGGGGAAAATTACAAATTTCGTCAAAGTCAGTTAAGAATCGCGAATTTCGTTGATCAAGTGCAGAGAGACCGCGAATTTTGTCGATTCGGTGAGGAAAAATCTCGAATTTCGTTAATCGGGCACAAAAAAATCGAGAATTTTGTCGATGAGGTGAGGAAAATTTCAAATTCCGTTGATCGGCTGCAAAAAAATCGCGAATTTCGTCTGTTTATAGCGCGGAAATATCGCGAACTTTGTCAATTTTCCATGGGAGAAAATTACAGATTTCGTCAGTCAAGAATCGCGAATTGTTGATCGGGAAATTGATCGGTGTCGGAAAAAGCACGCATATTGTCAATCACGGGCGAAAAATTTTCAAATTTCGTTGATCAGTCATTTTACTTACAATAAGCCATTTTCTGATATTAACAAGAAAGAATAATCATGTATAAAGCATAGGTTATGAAGCATTTTCCAACACATTCAGAATATCGTAACAAAATTTCACTCTGTAATAAGGTGAAATATAATGTCTAGTACCTAAATAATTTGGAAAACGCATACGAACGGACCAGACCATGACTATAGGTGCTACGTATTTACATAATTAGAAATGCACCTAAAAATAAAAACTACTTACCGATACCTAGATGCTTCTTATAATAATTTTATCATAAAGCTGCAATTTATTTAATTATCTATTAAATCATAACCAGATTTCTTAAAGACAGCTTGAAGCACATACGTTTTATATTCTTCTGGGAATTGAAAAGATTTCTATGCTCATAGGGAACGAATAACACATTTAAAACCCCAATTTCAGAAATTACCATCAATAGAAAGAAAATATCTGAATTATTTTGTGAAGCTTGTTAAAGAGCAATAAAATTTATACATAGCAAGTAATATGTAAAAAATTAGTTAAACTTAAAATCGCATACAACAATTAAAAACGCACTTCCAGTAGTTATTGCTCATACACAGTATTGTAACCAAATTCTTTTATATGTACCTGTAAATGAAAGATGAATGTACATCATATTCTATAGAAAGTATCTTACAGTACATCTTATTGATGTACATCAATTTCAATATTTTAAAAATAGTATAACACTAGCTGCATAGCAACCCATTGTGTTGAATTTGCATTGTATAAAACCTTTCTATTTTTTGGGGGAGGAAGAAATCTAGTAGTGTTCTACATTTTAAAACATTTATAATATTAATAATACTTTTTTTCATGATAAGTGATACTTAGGAGTTCAATGCAAATTATGGTATTGTGATATAGTTATAGTAGAATGCATTTATGACAGAAGAGCGACATATAGGCAATAAAATTTTATTGGTCGAGAGATTGGGAAGACTACAGCTATTACTAAGCTCATTTTTATTTGTTTGTCTAACTCGTCGAAGCGAATTCATTCAGCCGAGAATCGCCAAATTCTCTAATGTGGATTTGGAGTGTTTCAGACAAAGAATTCTGATCTAACTCAGCATGCACGATGAGTATATGCCACTGCTCTTCTACAAAGGTACTCTAAATTTTAGTAAAACGTTGAATTCTCTCGGTGTGCAATTACGTTATTTTCAAAAATTACGTTATTTGTCAGAAGAACTCCTATGAAGAATTTCAAAGCTGCCGGAGTGACAGTAATACATTTCTACAAAACATATTTCATTTTTAAGAATGGTACGCTTTCTTTTTCAAACTTCCGCGATTTGCATCGGCTTTTAAGATCTTTGAGAACAATCTTAAATACAGTGAAACTCGTTTAAGATGCGCCCGCTTAAGATACGATCCCGCTTAAGATACGAATTATCTTTGGTCCCTTGAAAAATGCCTATTAAACCTGTGTAAAATTACCCGCTTAATATACGTACGCATAAGATACGATCCCACTTAATATACGAAGAAAATCTGTCCCTTGATGTCAAAAAACCCGCTTAATATACGAAATGATGCTCATGTAATCCGTTTATCACGTGTTTTTAGGACAGAATACGTGCAATTGAACTGCGCTCGAGTTTCTCTTGCCGCCATCCCCCCCCCCTTTCTGTTTTTCATTCGTATGAACGCAGTAGCGGTAGTTCGGAGTCCCTATGGAAGGTTCGGGGAAGTTCTCTTTTACGTTACAATCGTGTGACACGCACAACTCCATACCGTACCTTCGAAACCTCAGTGCCAGTAACGCTATCGAAAGGACATTACGTAAATCTAGTCTTTTGTTTATCCGCAGAATAGTAATAGGAGCAAATAATAGATGAGCAACTTAAAGTAAAGAGAAAAGCACTTTCTTTCACTGAAAAATTGGATGTCTTAAGGAAATACGAGGCTGAGAATGTGATAAGCATTCGTCTTTGCCAAATCTGTGGGAATACACGAGTCAACACTTCTAGCTCTATTAAAAAATAGACAGAAACTGGAAAACAGGGCATCAGCTTGAATCTCTGGCAGAAAGAAAATTAGGGTGACCAAATTTGAAGAATTGGAGAAGATTTTATTTGAGTGGTTCACCCAAACCCGATCGACGAACATCACAAGTAACGGATCGTTGATTATGGAAAAGGCCTGCGAAATTGCTACACATCTTGGAGTGGATTTCACACCTAGTAACGGTTGGCTAGACATCTCCAGACAAAGTTATGGTATAGTTTACAGGAAGGTATGGGGAGAGTCCACAGCTGTGAATATAGATAATGTCAATTGTTAGGAAAATAAGGTGCTCGCGCCGCTATTGAAAAAGAACCCAAGAGGCGATATTTACAATGTCGACGAGATGGGCCTTTTTTTTAAAATTAATGCCTGATAGAACAATGGCGCTTAAGGATGAGAAATGTTCTGGAGGCAAACTGAGCAAAGAACGTATCACTGTTCTCGTTAGAATCAAATATGAGCGGTACGGATAAATTAAAACCTCTCGTCATCGGCAAGCCACGGAATCCTCACTGCTTTAAAAATGCTAGAAATCTGCCCTGCGATTATGAAAGTCAAGGCAAACTTTGGATGTCAAGTAATATATTCGTTAAGTGAAACCTCAAGTTCGATGAACGACTGGAAAAGGAGTTCAGGAAAGTATTGTATCTCGCCGACAACTGTCACACCCCTCCTAAGGATTTCCCCGGCTTATAAAACATCGAACTAGTCTTTTTACCAACAAATGCGACTAGCGTAGCGACCCATGGATCAGGGCATAATTCATGTTTTCAAAAGGAAATACAAAATTCGCGACGTCATCTACACCAAATAGATCATCGCGAAAAGGATCTGTCCTGCCTAACCTGTATGCCTATTGACCTTTTGGACGCCATGCATTTCCTGAGTGCGTCTTGGGTAGATGTAAGACCAATCACCATTGAGAACTGCTTCTGTAAAGCCTTTGACGTCGACGGCACTTTGCAAAACGATGGCATCGCAGAAGAGGAGCAGCATCAATAACAATGCAAAGATTAGGAATAAGGCAGATCACACACTGAACAGACAAGCAGACAAAAGCGTGAGACAGGAGACAAATTGCAGCGTTCAAACAGGTTTCTTCTTTGTTAACAGGGTGAAATGTCTTGACTTAAGCTATTTTGTAGCTTGTCTGTTCAGTGTGTGATCTGCCTCATTTGTCAAAATTGACGATCAGGTTGTAACAAGTGAAGTCTGTTCTATCGCAGATATAATGGCAGACGTCAAAATTTTCGATGAACCTAGGCCTTCAGAAGAAGCAGAAGACGAGGATGACGCGAATGAAGAAATGGATGTACCAGCCATACCATCATTAGCAGCTGTAATGAGCTCGTTCTGCATACTTCAACTGTACGCCTCTTCGATGGATGCAGGTCTCCCCGTCGAAGTTTTTTTTTCTGCCACATCAACAAGGCAGAAATTTCGCCCTACGTTGCACCAAACCAAGGTAAACGACTTTTTTTAACAAACTAAAATTACTTCACGCACTTTAATTTTGATAATGTATCAAATAATTCTTGTTCCTTGCCATACGTTTAATTTGTCTTTTTAAAAATAATTATGAATTTTTTTTATTTTTCCTCTTTAAGTATGTAGTGTATTTTAGTTTCTGTTTTATAAAGATTAACAAAAATTTCGTTTTATTGTCTTTTCTTAATTTGGCAGAGAGTGCTGCATAAAGGCATTTTAATTTTGTTATTGAACGAACGGTGACTCAATAAAATTTTGGAGAAAAATAAAGTTATTCTTTATTTCAAAATCTTAAACTCAAATATTCTAGAATATCTAAAAATTGTAAGAAATGGATAGAATGAGAGTTATAAATGACTAAAATACGTTAATAACAATGTGCACTGGCTTTGTATGCATTATTGTTACTCGAGAATCTATGAAATACGGATAAGATACGATCCGCTTAAGATACGAAATGCTCTCGGTCCCCTGATTCGTATCTTAAACGAGTTTCACTGTAATATCTATGGAAAAGTATGCACATGACGTCACGATCGCGCAATGGTACACAAACCTAGCAAAAACCGAGGTCTTCATTCAAGAAACTTGTCAAAACAAATCCAATAATTCATATGCCTTCATTTGATTGTAACGTTAATATGAATACTGAAATATATAGTTTATAATAGCTCCATATTCTATCAGAAATCATTCATTTATATTTCTTCAAATTTGAAAAATATCATTTCAAAAGGATTAAAAGAACTACATTCTTTCAGCTTTTTGGAACTAAATAAGTGAATGTGGAAGAAATAAGTTGCACAAATATTCTTCAAAACATCGAAATTGACACCAAGCACACTTTCATATGATGGATAGTAAGAAAATTCAGAAAATTACATCATTTTCAATTAAGTAATAACTTCAAGTAAGAAAATGAATTTATTATATCTAAGAATAAAATAGAATTTCTCATTTTTTTCATGCTAAAGTAATTTTTTTTAAATTAAAATATAAGTTTAAAACATACATTCAACATTAATAATGACTAATAAGTTCCTATTTTAAATAATATGTTTATGAATTACTTTGCGGTACACAAAATTGTGCCATTATAATTTAGATGTAGTAAAAGTTATTTTATTATTAGCATTAGGTGTTTGAAATGTTAGTACATCAAGCTTTTAAAAATGTTACACATAAATAATAAAATGACAAGGTTTGTTCAATTCTTTTTCCAATTGATAAATATATATTTATAATCAAACTTTATTTTCTTATTTGGAAAAAAAAGTTTGTAATTGGCATTAATTTTTGACAAATATTTGATATGTCTATTCTTCACATACCTAATATAAGCACTGTCTATTGAATATTCCATGAAATCTATGATGATTTCACGTATCACTCTCTTTTTTCACCCACTTGGAAATTTTCTACTATTATGATCTATTTACAGTTGAATAATTGTGTTAAAAATGAATCTAATATAATTAGAGAAGCAGCGTTTCCTGCAATTCCAAAATAATAACTCTCAGATATTAGACCAGATGTTGTGATCGTAAAAAAAAATTAAGTTGGGTTAATTAGTCCTCCGGATTCATCTGAGATGGTTCAGTCGGTAGAGCATTGGCTGCTTCAACCAATAGATTCCTGGCCCAGACTTTTTTCACCCACTTGGAAATTTTCAACTAGTATGATTTATTTACCAACTGAATAATCGTGTTAAAAATTAATCTAACGCATAGTTCAATCTAATAATGGTAAAGTTGACTACAACTGCATCTCTAGTTTAAATTTTTGTTTTATGTAGATAAATAAACACATATACATCCATTAATATTCAAGTACAGTAAACTCTCTGCAAGGTGGAGTCTGTGTAAGACGGAAATCTGTCTAACTCGGATAATTTTTCAAGTCCCTGCGAATCCATAGACATAGAGTAAAATTTGTCAAAAGCGGAATATTGTCTACTACGGAAAACTTTCTTGGTCCCGATTGATTCCGCCTTAAACAGAGTTTACTGTGTATAGATTTTTATCTAAAAAAATATTCTGAAACTTTCTTTTGAAAAAGCGGGTCAAATCGAATCCAACTCAAAAGATTCAAAACCTAACCCAACCGCAACCGCAACCGCAACCGCAGCTTGTGTTCAGGTAAAATTATGTTACCAAACTTAATGCAGGACTACATGCATGCAATTGTTTGTCTGTGTACATTCCAGTAAACAACCGACACAAAGATACACTCACTAGAATCCTGCATCGGAAAAGGTAACCTGATTCTACCTGAAACGGGTCTGATCCTCGAATCACTTTAATATATTTCTATTTTTTCATTGTGAGTCGGGTTGACTATAGTAGTTTTGGATTCGAACTGGGGTTTGACACTTGAAGGTTGGGTTTGGGTTGGCAGGATTTCTCAAAAGAATCGAAAATAAAAAAGATCATTTTTTTTTTCAGGTGGAAAACTATATATATGAATATTAATGAGTATATATTGATATTTCTACTTAAAAGATAAATTGGATATTGGAGATGTAAATGCAGATTACATTTCTATCAATGTATATCAATATGAATTAAATTTTTTACTTTGGGTTCGGGTTGGGTTAGGTCGACGAAAATTATTTTGATGGGTTGTATGTCAACTAATTTTTAATTTGTGCGCATGTATGTGAATGATTCGGCACAGTTTTGGTGTTGTATAGATAGAGAATCTGCGGATTTGGCATATTTAGAAACACGTAGAGGTCTAATACTCACTCTGTTATTTGAATGAAAGATGAACAATAGGAGGCCGAATAATTTTTAATTCATGCATAAATTTCACAACTTGCAAAACATATTGTTGAGAAATGACGTGAAAAAATAGTTTTCAAACATTCTCACTGGTCACAAAACCTTTGTAGGGGGACAAACCTACAAAGGAAACGCTTCACATAATTTTGAGATTTCCTAAAAGGAAAGTCTCTGTTTCGTACTCTTCATCCATATAGCAACCTCCCAATAAGAATCATTGAATATTACAGATTTTACATGCACACATACGGCATCTAAATAGCAGTGTGTCAATTGAAAAGCCTTCTGGTTATGAGTCCATCGCCAACCACTGAGGGCAACGTGCCTACGGAAAGACTAACATATAGAAACTGGAGATCTGAATTTAACCCGAAATGCAGTTTGTGTTTGGACCGGGTAGATTCTCTTTTTTATGTTGGAGGTAAATGAAAAGAACCTATTGACAAATAAGTACCAAAAATGCATGAAATGATTAAAAAATTATTGAAATATGTTAGCGAAGGAGCCATCATGAAAACTGGCCATTACATGTTACACCTAAGTAGAGTCCTGTTCAGATCGGGTTCCAAACTAAATGAAAAAAAAAAAGCTCAATTCCAAACCACAGAGGTAAAAGTATCTAAACTTATTTCAAAACAGAAACAATTATAGCAACCTCGACTTGCAAAGACGAAAATCAGCAGCAACTAGACTCACAGATCAGACTTTTTTATAAAGAAATCTCGGGTCCTTTTTAAAAACCTAACCAGTACCTGACTCGATCCAATCTTGCTTGGGTCATGCATTGTTAAAATTGGGTTACCTGATCCGATGTAGGACTCTACTTCCAAGTGAAAATACTTTCTTCGACGGGGGAACTTTGCCCATCTTGATCACAATTCTAGCACCCCCTTGGCTGATAGAGATCTTTAAGAAATGTTTATAAATCGTAAGATGTAAGCAAGTACGAATATATCTGTAAAAGTAACCTCAAGTAAGTATTTCTTAATCCTCAACCACAGTGCAAATAGAAAAAAAATATATTATTAGTATTGGCTTTTGTTCTATTTATTGTGTGCCAAATGGTGTGTTTTAATGACAGTGGTTTCTCACAGTAGTCTTTTTTCTGATAAATCTTTTTTGTTATCCACACTTGACTTAATTTACATTGTTTCCAACAGAATACCTTTATAAATGGAGTGATGACATACAAAAATGGCGCATACTGTGATTGGAAGTTTTTGTCCAAAATATGTGAAACAAAATTACAGCACATGGCAATACTCTTCAAGACAAATTTGAGTAAGATATATGAGACAAGTCAACAAACATTTGCTTGACAATAATTGCACACTCGCCGAATTTTTGACAAAAATTCCTATGACTAATAAAATTTTATTAGCTGTATGACAATGCTCTAATTTTTAAAAGCACTTTATTTTCAAGCAACTGCTACATTACAAAAATTTTGGTTTAAAACTTGGAATACTCAATTTTTCATTAAAAAAATTGCATAATTTTTTATTACATAGTTCAAATTTGCACATGTTTGACAGTCAAAATATATAGCATTTCTTTCTAACGAAATTTATATTTAGCATATGTTATTTAGATCACATTTTCCAAATAAAATAAGTTTTATAAAACAAATGTTATATTCATATTATATTTATGAATATATTCTTGTGGAAACTGCGGGATGAGCAAATTTTGGTCCTTTTATATTGTCTGTGGAATTTGCAATATAATCAGTCAAACATGGTATAACCAGATCCTTCTAAGTATCTACCTTACACAGAGCAGTCTCAGTTTACATGGCAATTTCAATAAAAGGTAAATCAAGGGCTGATCACCCACCAACATTATTTATGGAGAACATCATACGAGGAGTGACAGAAATCGTATGTGCCGAACTATGTCATGAAGTCTTCCAAATCTTTTCACACACAGTAAATCAATTTTCTCTATTTCTTAAAAATTCATTCAAATGAATTAAGGGAATAGCAAAAAACATAAAACCATACAGAAAAGGCTTTAATTCAAGATATTTCAACAAAGAATAATTTCTGCACTAAAACATAAATACAATGTTCACTAAACTTTCCAAATTTACATTTCTTTGAATGGTATGTGAGCATATAAACATATGTATTTTGGTACTAAGCATGAAGGCAAAACTTCATTCTGCTTTCTGGGAAAAACTTGGAAAGCAGACTATTGTCATATTTTGTTCATGCTACAGATTAAAAATATGGAGTACAACTTGAATACAGCCTTTTAGAATATAAGAAAAGAATTGTTTATTAAGTTCATTTAATCAAAATTTGTTCTTGCACAGTTTTCGACAAAATTATTTTTCATATTATACAAGCTGCGATGTCCCGTAGATCAGTGGATAATATGAGTAACAGTCTTGCTTGGGAACTAATCACTGGAAGTAATGCATTAGGATAATCACTTAAGTATGATATATGCTATATAGCACCCAAAACTCATGTTTAAGAAATCAGAGTTCGAAATTGTTTCTCGTGATCCTTAACTGAATGTAGCATTGCATAGATAAGTTTATTCGTACAAGCTGCATATTGTGAGGACAATTATTAAAGATAAATTATGTTTGATAGGAATCCTTCAAGAATGTTAAAAAAAGGAGATCTTTTTAAATGTAATTTACAAACTACAGGCAGTGTATTCCATATGTTAGAATTCAAATACATTTTTAAGAAAAGAAATGTAGAATATACTTTCAAATTATGATTTTCTTTTGTTAAAAAATTCTTTTAATGAATTGTTCATAAAAATTAGCACTGCATTTCAAGCTATGTTATCTCCTCTATTTTTATAAGGATAAAAGTCAATTTCACACATGACAGTCTATTCACTTAAATCGCATAACAGTAGCATTATAAATAACTGTGAAAAAGGCAATACATTAAAACCTATTTGAAACAGTTATAAACCAGTCTAATGCATTCTTTTGTGAACATAATGAAAATAACTTTTATTGCTCCGCATCATAATTGAAACATGTGTAGTTTTATGTGATAGAATTTATGCTGATGTTTAATGCTTTTTATTATTATTAGCTTTATACTATTACTAGCTTTTTATTATTACTAGTTCAATACTTTTTATTATTATTGCTAAAAATCCATTAGGCCAGCGGTTCACAATATTTTAGTTTTATGTATACTACACTGGTGTCCAAAATTAAAGGCCAATCACAAAATGCAAATTTTCAAGTATGCGAATACCCAAAAGGAAATAATATAATTCGAATAATTGCTATCTCTACAGCACAGCTAATCCATATAACATCTCATTCATGTTACACATGGTCACAAATGTCACAGTCACAATGGTGAAGAAAAGATATAGGAAATTCCATTCATCTCATTATGAGTATCAAATGTTCACTATATGTGACTCTACTGAGACGTCACTGTAACTGCTGCTTTGTGACGAGTCACCATGTGACTTTACAATGTAGTTACATTGTGACTCTCATGTGACTGTCATCTGTAGACTCAATTTCAAAGTCATCATGAATGCTGCATTGTGATAAGTTACCAAATATCACATTAAAGTCACATAATGACTTTCAGGTGACATAGAGACTACTGTGAAGTCACCATGTGACTATAATGTGATATTCTTTGGTGACTTATCATAATGCAACGTTCATGATGACTTTGAAATTGAGTCTAAAACTGACAGTCACATGTAAGTCATAATGTAACTACATTGTAAAGTTACTTGGTGACTCGTCATAAAGCAGCAGTCACAATGAAGTCTCAGTGGAGTCACATATAATGATAATTTGAGATTCATATTGAGACGTGTGGAATTTCCTATTTTTTGTTTCACCGTAATGACTGTGACACGTGTGACATGAATGAAATGCTATATGGACTAGCTGTGCAGTAGGGATAGTAATTATTTCAATTATATTATTTCCTTTTGAGTATTCGCTTCCTTAAAAATTAGCATTTTGTAACTGGTCCTTAATTTTGGACACCAGTGTAAATCAAAATTCAAACTTTCGCTATACAGCCTTTTTCCAAGATAATCCTAGTATTCGAAATTTTTCCTATTAGGCATCTAAATTACTACTCCGATTACCTTCTTTTTTGACAAACAACAACATCATAATTATAAATTATTTCAAATTTCATTTATCAAATTATACGGCATATTTATCACTTTATCTTTCACTGCATACTCCTCAATTAAAAAGATATTTTTTTGTATGTCTCAAAAATTGATTTTTCTTTTTTTGATGTACTCTCTCAAAAAGTAGTAAAGAGCATTTTTTTCAAATAGAAGATTTTTATTTTGTGTAAGTTAAAAGTTCTACATTTTCTGGAAAAAATCCTTTCGAATACATTTCACAAATAAAAGGTTTCTCACTCATTCGATTTAAAATATGACTTTCTAGATAAACTTTTTCAGAAAAGATTTCAAAGCATATTTCACAAATAAGATTATAGTCATGTATATAGTAAGTTTAGTATTTTTAAATTAACACTTATAGAAACACTTCAGGAGCACATTGTACAATTAAAAGGGTTTCTTAAGTATGGATTCCATCTTCTTTTAAAAAAAGTGAAAATCTTTTGAAGATATTTCTCATGTATGTGATTTTTCTATTTAATAAATAAGGATATGTAATCTTATAGAATTCGGTGCTGGAAATGTTTTTACAGCTTAAAAAAATTTACGTTTTTTTTTATTATCCATACAAACATATTTTTGGAGAACACCACTCATAGAAAATCATTTTGAGCATACTTCATAAGTGAATGGTTTTCTTTAGTATGAGTTCTAAGATATCTTTCATCATTATCATGCATAAATATTTAAAAATATATTTCAAAAGTGAATGTTTTTTCTCTTGTATGAACTCCAATATATTTTTCGAGAATGCTGCTCTGAGAAAATCCTTATTCTATATCCATAAGTAAAGATTCTTTCAGAGAAGCGCTCACAGAAAATCCTTTCGAGCATGTGTCGCAAGTGAATGCTTTTTCTTTCGTATCAGTTCTAAGATGTGATTTTAGATAACTTTTTTCAGTAAATGTCTTTAAACATATTTCACAAATGAATGTTTTTCTTTTGTATGAGTTCTAAGATGTCTTTTTAGACTGGATATTTGTGTAAATTTTTTTGAGCATATTTCACAAGAGAATGGTTTTTCTTTTGTATGAATACGGACATGTTTTTTGAGATTACCACTCTCAAAAAAACTCTTTGCACATATTTCACAAGTGAACGGTTTTTCTTTTGTATGACGACGTACATGTATTTTGAGAGAACTACTGTGAGAAAAACCTTTTGAGCATATTTCACAAGCGAATGGTTTTTCTTTTGTATGAGTTCTAAGATGTGATTGAAAATTACAAATTTGAGAGAATGTTTTTAAACATATTTTGCAAGTGAAAGGTTTTTCTTTTGTATGAATACGATCATGTCTTTTGAGAGAACTGCTCACAGAAAAACTTTTTGAACATATTTCACAAGTGAACGGTTTTTCTTTTGTATGAGTTCTAAGATGTAGTTTGAAACTACAACTGAAAGAAAATGTTTTTAAACATATTTCACATGTGAATGGTTTTTCTTTTGTATGAGTTCTAAGATGTTTTTTTAAATAATCACTTAGAGAAAATGTTTTTGAACATATTTCACATTTGAACGGTTTTTCATTTGTATGAATACTGAGATGTTTTTTTAGAGAAACGTTTTCAGAAAATCCTTTTGAGCATATATCACAAGAGAACGGTTTTTCTTTTGTATGAGTTCTAAGAGGTGTTAATAAATTAAAATTTACAGAAAATGTTTTTAAACATATTTCACAAGTGAGCGGATTTTTTTGTGTGGAATAACGTAAATCTTTGTTCATAGCAGACATGTCAAAAAATATGTTCAAACAATTCACATAAAAAATGTTGTTCTGTGTATGAAGTATAAGAGTAATTTATACAATATTGTTCCTACAAAATAGTTTGCAGATTATATTGAATATGGAGGTTAATATGCTGAAATGCTCAACAAAAAACTCATATTAATAATGAGTACAACAGTGTTCTAAAGAAATGGCATTAAAAAATATTTTGAAGAATATCTGACAAATATCTAATTTTAGTATTTGTAAAAGACTTTCTTCAATACTTACATTACTTGTAATGTTTTAGAATATTTTTCTCTTACATTAATGCTTTTGTTTTTGTATGCAAATTGTACTTGTAGCAACTTGGAAGATCTTTTAGAAAAGATTCTAGTTTTTTTTTTCTTTTCAGACCTTGTGAAGTCAAATCTGTTAAAATGCCACAGAAGTAAAAACACACAGAACATCAGGAAGGAATACTTTTTTGTCTTTAAGATCTGAAAAAATATTTTATACAATTTATTGAACATTTTTATTAGCAATTCATACTGAAGTTAGATTTTTATAAAATTTTTAAAAAGTAAAAGACTAATTTTCTGCATCTTTTAAACTTTTGAAGTTTAAGGATTATATAAAACAGTTTTGTTCTTATAAAAACAAAAATATTTTCTATTTCATCACCTTGTTGTTTGTACAATCTAGATTCAAAAGGTGATCATCCGATGTTAACTTGACCATAAATCATTGTATAAAAATGGGATTGAAACCAACAAATTAGTAATAATGTCTATTAATTAATACTATATATAAAAGTCCTAATGGGTAAAATAGTCATAAAAAATCTTTTTTATAACTAGTTTGCCAAAAATATATTACTTCATACATTTATGTAACTAGAATAGCAATAAATTAAAAACATTTTATTATAAAAATTGATATTTTTCTATATTTTTTCAATCATGTTTACACTAATACCAATAATAAAGAACAGTTTTTTTAGATTAAATGTTCGCAAGACATTCATAATGTGGAAATGCAACTTTAATGATCATTTAAAGTAAATTGCATTGAATTAAAGAATCAGTAAAAAAATATACAAACAAACAAATAATATTAAAATTATAAAGTTTCGAAAGAAAGAAAAGGATGACTTTAAGATCTTAATTTGGAAATTACAAATTTAAAAAAAAAGTAATTTTTTGCTTTAATTTTTCAAATCAAAAATAAATTTCTAAAGATTTCATATCACTATTATTTTTACAAAAAAAAAAAAAAAAAAAAAAAAAGACTTGATACGGCCTGGAATGAATAAAGTACAGGACTAACCCCCTCGAATCTTGTGAAAAAGTAAATATGAGAACGTCCCATTCATAGTCTAATGAAAAGAAAATCGGTCTTTTATTGTTCAGAAATAAACAGATTCTTCAAAACAGAAGTGAATTCATAATCTTATTATTTGTTCAAACCTTAATCAGCAGCAAAATGTTTTTTATGTAAATGAATCTTGCAATTGCATGTCACTATGAAACCATTTCCTGTCATCATAATTGCTTCAAGCTTCTGAGTAACACAATCAATTGTAGAACATCTCGATTGTTAAATTTAAGAATTAATTGATGGCTCACTTGATTGTCATTTTCCATAATGGAAGTACTTATTAATTGTTAAATTATCGCCAATCGCTCAGAAATCATAACTAACTTCAAAGTTTTCAATACTAACACTGAATTCTGAAATCATGTTTGATTTTTCAGCAAATTTTATTTCCGGATATAAAAAAAAAAAAAAGGGAAGTTAATCGGTCAAGTAATTTAAGAATTATAAAAGTTTAAATGTCTAAATTTCTGATGTTAAATTATTTTTTAATCTTCTGAAACACATTGCATTGTAGGTAGATTTTTTTAAGCATAACTCAAAAGCTACTGAGTCAAATTTTGACTTCTGATATTTTAAGCCTCTAAAAAGTAGATTTCTATTTAAAAATTTATAGGTACAATTCAGGGTTTTTTTTCGCAAATTAATTTTGATGAATCATGTATATTTCATACTTGCTTACTTCTGACTTAACTTCCGTAAAATTTGAGTTAATTTAAACCATTTTAAACATGTTTCGAACCAGAATTTTATTAAAAGAAATGATATTAAACAAGTTCCATGTGGAAATTAAATAGCTAATGATACAGTAGACTCCCTTAAATCCGCGAACGCCTAAAATTCGCGTATTTTTTTCAGATGTAAATAATGAAATTTACAGTTAAGTTGCAGGAACAAAATTCAAGATGGCGACGAAATCGGCGACTACCGCAATGTTTTTTTTTACTAAATTTTTTGTTAATCATTCTCTTTTGGCTATTACAGCTGATTTATTACTAAATAAATTTACATTACTTTTGATTTTGATATAAATTAGCATATCTATATCAAAAATTCCAGGGTTCGAAATGGAAAAATCCACGAACCGAAACGCTATTTTAAAATTATTGTTCGTGGAATTTTTTTTTTAAATTATAGACAAATTTATTTCTAAACATACAAAGCAGTATAAGAAAAGCATTCAGGACTCTAAATAACAATGAAAAAAGTTACAGTGAGTGCAATAAGCTATATATACTGATAATAGCATTAACACTGTTCTCCTTGCTATCACTAGATGGCAGCATAGGACTTTTGGAATCGAATTGAATCGATTTCATTTGTAACATTTTTATTTTACATAATTATTTTAATAATTACTTACTTTTAAACTAATAGATTATTTTAATATTTTACTTATTTTAATGTTTCACTTTATTGTAAGCATTCTTTCCCTTGCTTAACTACCAATCAAATTAATGTTTCAAAGATGTAAACAAATCAATGACCAGAAAGCTGCAAAATTCTAAAATCCGCACAACCTCTGGTCCCAAGCTGTGCAGATTTGAGGGAGTCTACTGTATATCTAAAATATTTTCTGGTTAGAAACCCGTTTAAACTAGTTTAAATTAACTCACATTTTATGGAAGTTAAGTCGGAAGTTGGTAAGCATGATATTTTGAAATTTCAAATAAAGTTACAAAAGCAATATTTTTCAAACGCAACATTCACTCACTCTCTCTTCTTTTTGGAATGGCAGAAGGGAAATCCCCATATTTTTGGACAGGTTTGTAAATACCATATTTTCTAAAATATAAAAAAACATCCGATATTTTGACGTATATCAAACATATATATATATATTTAATCTCGTATTTTAGAAATAGTCAGTTTTTAGCTGATTATAAATGTTTCCACACCCAATATAAATTAGAAACTAAAATGATTGCATTTGGAAGAAAACTTGCTAATAGAATAGCCTGAATGTGATTTTCTTTATTTTTTCCACTTAACAAAATTGAAGATCAAGTAACGGGCCTCATGCACCTGTTGCTGGCGGTATTTACTGATGAACATTAGCATAACAGTCTATGGAATATGAGTTATTAATGCTTGTTTGTTAAAAATACCGCAAAAATATTTCTTTTGTTAACGGTATATACTTAGTATATTGTAATATAAATTTAAATGTGGTACTGTATGCAAGAAAATTCCCTAAATTTGCAAAATTTCAGTTCAAATTTATGTACTCAGCCTGGGTCGAGGCTAAAGTTGTCTGCTAGCGTTTTGGCGTCTGCACATACTGACATTCTGGCTTTGGCGTCTGACATCACAAGCATAATTTCCATTGAAAACAAACAATTTGCTTTTATAGGGTGGCACAGGATAATTATGGGTCACTCTATTTCTGGGGTAATTATGGGTCACCTAGTTTTTATCATTATGGTATCAACTAAGACAAATTTTAAAATAGTGGATTAGCTCTCTGATTAGTCTACTTCATTGTGTATAATAATATTTTATTTTAACTTTGCTGCATAATGTGAGTTGAGATGTTTTTGTTGCATGCTATAAAATCATCTTTGAAAAAGATTGCCTTCAAAAATTGCAGTTTTTACTAAGATCCGTGCCACATTTATATAATTGTTTCAAATTTTTTTTTGGTTTATGCCTTTTATAAATATAGATACTAAAAGGTTTTTTAAACATGCACTTTTCAATCCCATTTGTTTTCAAATAGACCAGGGATGGCGAACCTTTTCACATCCACGTGCCAAATTTTTCCAGAAATATACTTTTCGTGTAAATTCTTCTTCGCTCTTATTATGAACCTTTCTTCTCGTCTCATCCCAATTTTGCCCCACCGGGGATGCATTTTTCTAACTCAGCTTCTAATTAAGCTAAAGTGAGATTCGACCTCATTTGTAGGCTTGACTGAAGGTCAGTGGCGTAGCTACATATTCAGCACCCTGGAGCAAGTAAAGTTTGTGCGCCTTCTTGTCTCTCAAAAAAGTTCTGCGTAATTTTGTTTTGAAGTAACACACACACACACATATATATATATGTAACTAACTGACCCGCCCGGCGTTGCCCGGGCCCGTTATAATAATGTAAACAAAACTCAAGTTTGTATGATTTTATATATTCATAATATAGTTCAAATGAATCTGGTTTTAGGAGTGGTCCACTGCCTTTGGCAGCGTCTAGTGTGTTCCTGACAAACCTCTTTCTGAACGAACCTGTGGCCTGGGTCCCCGCTACCAAAGGCAGTGTATGCCAGGAGAGTTTCGTACGCGCCGGAGACAATCGAAAACCAAGTTGAATGAGTAAACCCCGTAGTAATCGAGCCCATAGAACCCGAGATAAGAATGCTAATCCTGGCGATGGAACTATAATCTTTAAAACAATCGTAAGCTAAGTTTAATATACCAATCTCCAGTGAAATAGAGTCCATAAAAACCGAGAAAAGAATGCGCCGTTAATGTTTGAAAATGGTGGTAACAGAAGTCTAAGATAAACTTTCACAATGTAGAAAGTAGCTGAATAGTAAGCTAAGTTTAATTATCCAATTACCGTTGAAATCGGTCACATTGAACCCGAGAAAAGAATGCACCATTAATGTTCGAAAATTGGTAACTGAAGTCTAAGACAAACTTTCATAATACAGAAAGTAGCTGAATCGTAATCTAGGTTGAATGAACCAATTCCTGTTGAAATCGGCCCCCTCTAACCCGAGGAAAGAATGTACCCGGAAGCAGTGGAATGTGCTTCTTACCCTCACCCCCTGTAAATTTAACGAATTGCCTTTAATATTAACGTGATATTTAATTTACGAATTAAATCCAATCCCCTTTAATGTTAACCACTTACCTTTAACAATAGCGCGAATTTTAATTCACGGCTGTAGTGAGTAAACGTAAGCTGATGCCGTAAAAGAAGATTAATATTCGAAAAAGATGGTAGCTGGAGTAAAAGAAAATTTTTATGGTTTATAAAGTAGCTGGAGGACCCTATAACTATGCTAAAGGAAATTGCAAGACTATCGGATAATTTTTAAAGAAACTGCTCCAAGGACCCTAAGAAGGCGATTAATATTCAAAATTGGTAGCAGCTGAAGTGTGAGTAATTTTTTTGTAATTCATGTAGTAGCCGGAGGACCTAAGAAATTGTTAGGGAAAAAATCCTAGTGAATCGGACTATTTTTATAGGGGGACCAAAAGGAACCTACTGATAATTGAGAGCAAGGCCTAAGATGAAAACATGATAAAAGGTCCTAGTACTTAGCGCTTTAGATTTTCAATTAGTCAAAATTAAGTATAGGGTATAAGTATTAATCATTAGAAATTTTTTTCAAAGAAATGCTTCAAAAAAGAGCCCTAGAATCCCAATAAAAATATGAAGGTGTTGGCTCGGGGAGAGAAGTCCAAGACTCAATTTTGAAGTTATTCAATGAGAATGTGACACAATTAGTGGGTGAAAAATGAATGGTGCACAAAAAGTTACCCTAGGCGACCAGTGTCTGAACTGAAATGTAAAAATGAAAAAAAAAAAAAAACTCAATGGAAAAAGAGCCCCAAAAGCGAGGATCGGATTAAAAGGGGGCAATTTATTAACAATTTAGGGCACAAAAACTCAAGTGGCCTTGTACCAAGCCCCAGGGTCTCAACTGGAATGTAGCTGGGCAAGGGCTCCAAGAAGACGATTAATAATCAAATTTGGTGATAGCTGAAGTCTAAAAAATTTTTATGTTGTTCGTGTAGTAGCTGGATTTTCTAAGATATTGTTACAAAAAAAAGTTAGTGAATCAGACCATTTTTAAGGGAGATATAATAGGAGGTCCAAAAGGGGCCAAGTGATAGTTGAGAGCAGGACCCCAAGATGAAACCATGGTAAAAGGTTCTAGTACTTAGCGCTTTAGATCTCAATAAGTCGAAATTAAGCATAGGATATGTATTAACACTTTGCACTCCGTTGTCGCCGCTGCAGCGACATTATCTTTCTTTGCAAAACTTGTTTTATGGCACCAGTAACAAAGGAAAATAAAATTTGCCTTATTTAATCAAAGCATTTTTGAAATTGTGTACTTGAAGGAAACTTCTTTTAAAAAAGTGGTGCCGACCGAATAAAATTTGTGTAAGAGACTCCGAAGTCCAAAGGGTTAATCATTCGAATAGATCTTAAAGAAGCTCGAAAAAAAAGGGGGAAATTCTTAAAAAGGACACTAGGTGCCCGATAAAAATATGAGGCTGCTGGACCAGGGAGAGGAGTCCAAGTCTCAATTTTAAAGTTATGCATTGAGAGGTTGACAATATTAGGGTGTGAAAAATGCATGGCGCCCAGAAATTTCAAAGGATCCAGTGTTTTAACTGGAATGTAGAAAGGGAGAATAATTAAATGAGAAAAGGGCCCCCAAAACTAAGAAGATCAGATAAAAAGGGGGACAAGTTCTGAGCAATTCAGGGCATACAAACTGAAAGGTGCTATAGGGGCGCTGGTCATAAAAAATAAAAAATCTGAGTTCCAGGTGTATAAGCACCTGTCTTGGACTACCCTCACCCAAATTTTCAGATTTCTACGTGCAGTATATTTCACTAGCCACCACACATAGAGCGAAACTTTCTTTTATTAGTATAGACTAGCTGACCCACCCGGTGTTGCCCGAGCCCGTGATAATATTCTTAAATGAACCTGAATTTTGTATGATTTTATTTCTTAAGGCTGTTCTTAAATCCAAGGGGGCCATTTTATGATACACGTTTTAATTAATTTTTGCTCAAGAACTGGCATGTGTTGTTATTAACCACTTCACCGGCGACAGGTATGGGGAAACAGTGCTTTTACCCCCGACTTATCTCGGGGCAGCCGGTGAAGTGGTTAAGAAACTTTGCAATCGAAAGGCGTTTTCCGGATTTTTTGTAAACACAATAGATCTTACAGGAAACATTGTCAAAGTTGACGTTTTAAACGGAATTTACCGACGAAAGCAGAAAAACCAGTCAACGAAGGGAAAAAAAGTCTTGTCATATATCTTTAACACGATTTTGTCTGAAATACGAACTCGATGACTCCGTGAAAAATCGGTTAAAAAAAAAAAAAAAAAAAAAAAAAAAAAAAAAAAAAAACAGTCCTGTTCTAACGTATATACAAAATACCTGACCGCCGTTTTGATTATCACATTTACAGACAATATTGAAACAGTCCCGTTTTCATATTAAAATGTAATTTTTAACAAAAAAGAATGTTTAACTTACATTTTCTTTGCGAAAATATTCTATATCAATACTTTTGCACATCAAGCGCAAAAATCAATATAATACACGTTTATATAGGTGAAATTACAATCACAGCATTGTACGAATACACGAAACCTACACATTTCAAACAAATACTTGATAAATGATTTGACAAAAAACTAACTAAAAAACATATATATATATATTTAAAGACAGGCCGCGTTCTTTGGTACCAGACACGCTGAAAATTCTTGGGGCAGACCATGTCGCTATTGGTCACAGAGAAAATTACAGAATATATACGTTAGGTTTTAAAAGATTTAAATTGTCCTCTGATGCAAAGAAACTTTCAAGAAAAAAAATCAATTCGTCTGCCTTGCAAAGAGAAATAAAAATCATTAATAAAAAATGCTTCAAAAAGTGATTTAAAAAAAAAAATTATTAAATGATTTAAGATTTTTCAGATCTGATGCTTATAGCAAATTTTAAAACTATTAGCTTCACCTGAGGGAGGGAACAGCTTTACCTGGTTTACAGCGCACCGATCCGCAGGTCGGTTACCCAGCGGGCCAGTCTGCCTTATTTAATCCTAAAATTCTGGGATTGAATAAGGTTTAATGCGGAAAAATACTGTTACAAAAAAGTGGTGTAATTTTGCATAGGCTATAATCAGGCTCTAAGGAACACTGAATTTGGTACTTAACTTTTTCTCTCTTTTTGAAGCTTATCGATTCTGCATTTGACATTTGCAATATTTTCAAAATCTCAAAAACAATACTCACAAAATTTAAGTTGTTATTTAACCTCACCCCCCTCCCGTCTAAATTTTGTCGCCGTTGTCTTATGTGGAATATGTTTAAATTCAACTCTTATTATTGTTTTGTAATCTGTATTCATGCATATTTAGTTTCCACAAAACAAACGAAAAAAATCCCTTCAAAATTTTCGTTTTTGTGGATTTCGTCTGTAAAATGGTCAATAATTTTCTTCAACTTGTCAGGCTGTTTTTTTCCAAATCGTAAAATAACTATCGTAAATTACTATTGTTACATCGTACATATAGGTTTCTCAGCGATGAATTCTTTGGCTACCATTATTTCCACATCATGATAAATTTCTAAAACATTTTTAGTAGAAATGTACCAGAAAGATTATTTTTTGGAAATAGTGGTAGCCAGTAAAGTGACCGATGAGAACCCTGTTAAATAAGTTTTGATTACTTTAAGATCTGAAAATCTTCAACAGGCGTCTCCAGAAAAGTTACAGAAAAAAATCAGGCATGCTGAAACGGTGCTGCAGAAGTTACTTGAGGCTGCAATATGAATTAAAACTTTCTGAATAGAAGTCATTTCTTTCAACTGTGTATGAAAACATGTTTTAAATCGAAATAGTTGAGGTTAAGCACAAGGTAAAATATCATAGGAATACGCTGATTGTAACAAGGTTCATCTATAATGTCTGATTAATAATGAAAAAAATATGCAAATATTTTAAGAAATCTTTATTTCTCTTTTTCTAATTTTGCGCCCTTAGAATTCGTGCGCCTGGAGCAGTCTGCTCCAACTGCTCCACGGTAGCTACGCCCCTGCTGAAGGTGAAACTCCTTATGGGTCTTCGATTGGTGGGGTCTATTTTCACCCTAGACAATTTGGATCATTCTCCCTATTGGAGTGGCAGAAAAGGATTTTTTTAATGTGATGTATCGTTTAAAGCTTTTGTTCTGTACATCACTAAGCATCCCCTTTTATCTCATTTTTTCACAACTAGAGGGCGTTTAAAATTATTAATTTGTTTATTACTACCCCATATAATTTTCCAAAAATTATGAAAAAAACTTACATAACAAATCTCAATAATTAGTTGCTTCTGCCCCATTTTCATCATTCTGTCGCCAAGGGGCACTATCAAACAATACATAGGGTGGGGGCAATTTTCAAAACCCATCATGTGATATAGCATAGGAAAGCTTTGTGACCACTCTTTCATATTATGCACCTCACCCCACTGAGGAGGGGGCATTTTTCTAACTTTTGCCGACACCCCTCTTTGTTGCATCAATAGACCATTCATGATACAAAATAAATAGAAAAATCACTAACGTGATTTTTATACTTGTACGCTTTAAAAGACAAAGAACCTCAAACAAACAAAACCTCAAGCTGATGCTCGTTGGCTAAAAGACAAAATATTCTTTTCAGGTTAGATATGTAAATAAAAAAGCTCAGCCAATAAAAAAATATCCTACTGTCACAAAAGAAAATGGAACTGAAAGCAAATTCATTGTTCTGTTTCTTGAGTAGGGCCGTATCAACACGTCGTCGCTGACATAAATTTGAAATAGAAAAACACGATTTCTGTTTCCCGTCATTTTTATCAAAATAGCACTATAAATGAATAAATTTTAATTGTAATACAGATTGAGCTCGAGTCAGTCTAAGCCCAAAAACTGATATAAAAATTGAGTCCGTTTTATCTCCATCTCCTATGTGTGTGACACAGTACGTCATATCTAAGGGTTTTGGTAAGAAAGAATGCAAAAGTTTGGAGATGGGAAGGAAAGGGAAAAGTAATTTAGACTTTGGTTTTTCGGAAGCGCTATTGCACTGGGCTTCGGAGCACTGTATTTATGATGGCTCTGGTAAATTTCGACCAATATTTAGATATTTACTAAAAACAGAGAAGTACCAGAGATGGGTTCTGGTGCAAATTAAGCCCTGCTCAAGGCTGAAAATATTTTGAATATTCCTCACCCCTTCCATTTATTCTATGTGCACTCACACAAAAATACAACATACATTAATTTTTTTAACTCTATTAAAAATAATCTTTAAGCAATTTATTCTCATATACAGTAATGCTTATGAATTCTTTTATGTAGCCTTGTATATGATCTACAGCATTTATACACACCATTTAGTATGTAAAAAATTAGTTAAACTTAAAAACACATACAATATATCTCAAACTGCACTTCCAGCAATTATCGCTAATAGACAATACTTCAAATAAAGTACTGTATCTGAAATATTTTGTATCTCTTTGTAAATATATAATAAATGCTATGCACATCTATGCTACAGCAAGTATCATGCAGTAAACTTCAGAAATGTATTTCAATTTCATAATATTTGAAACAATGTTTAACATAATTAAAACATGCTGCAAACAATTTTCCCTATAATTATGTAACAGAATTTTTGTGTGTACCTGTAAATAAATAATTGCTTGGCACGCCATGTTCTAGAGAATTCTAGTTTTAGTGCACTGCATGTAAATCTATTTCAATTTCATTATGTTTGAAGTAATACATATAACATCATTAAAATACACTTGAAACTACATTTTTCAATTGGCTTTAATGGAATGATATAATTTTGACTGTCTTCGTAAAAAAAAACTATAAATGCAACACACTTCAGTTTCAATATAGATCTTTCTACAGTAAACATCAATGACATAGATAAATTACAGGGCAATCCGAGTATATTTATGAGATTTAGAGAACAGATTGAAGAACAAACATAAGTCAAACGTCATAAGTTGAAAAGTGTTAAGAAGCACAGAATAGCAGTACTTCCTGTTGAGTATTAAAATTAAAATTTATATTGTTATTTATTAAGGTACTTTTCTGTTAGCTGAGCACCACTGATCACCAAAATCTCGCCAACCAATGTATCTCACCAAATCCTTATACAGTAGTCTCTAATGTGTATGAAATTCGTTAAAACTCCAGTCACAAACTGACGTGTGAGAGCTATGCTTCCATTAAACAGAAAAAAAACATCACTGGATGCATGAAATCTATCCTGCAGCCGTCTCTGAAATTTATGAAATTCCCTAAAACACCAATCACAAACCGATGTATGAGCACTATTCACCCATTAAACAGAAAAAAACCATCACTGGTTGCATGAAATTCGTTGTGCCGTTGTCTCTGAAATTTATGAAATTCCCTAAAACACCAATCAAACACCGATGTATGAGCACTATGCACCCATTACGCAGAAAAAAACCATTACTGGTTCCATGAAATTAGTCGAGCAGCATTCTCTAAAATGCATGAAATTCATTAAAACCCAGATCAGTACCTATAATACATCTAAAAGCATTTCAGTATCCAGCACACTAACGTAAAATGTGCATATGTACGTAACACGATAACTCTTGATAGAAATATCCTATTTGCTTCAAATTATGTAAATAGGTTCATTCTGATAAGACACTTCATTGATTAATTTTGGGGATTTATTGGTTAAGCAAAAAGGGGGAGGGGATGGGGGCAAATCATCCCCCCCAATTTAAATAGACGGGTTTTTCATGAAGAGTTAAACCGATTTCCTTCAAATTTGGTATACCGGTTTATTCTGATAAGGGGCTTCCCCAATTACTTACCATTTTGCTCAAAAAGAGCAAGTTCTATTTTATGAATACACATAAATTAGAGTATAATATACAATAGTGTGAATAGCCTGTGAGCTCAATGCCATCAGTTTAACTGGGTGCTTTTCTTTTTATTTCTTCTGTATCCTTTAAAATTTCGAATTTTTAAAACAATTATTCTGTGCGTGTATTTATTTGATGTTAAAAGCAAATTTAGATTTTTTTTTAGAAAGAATTCTTAGAGATCATTTAAATCTTATAAGTAAATATCATGACAAATTCCTAGTTTCCAGCTTCTTCAGAATTGCAAAAATTGCAATTTCATAACTTTTCTCGATCCCACATCCCCTTGGGGGCAGTGGTGCCGACATAAAATATAGCCTATATCGGAACAGGATTGTCACCATTAACTTGCCCCTTTTACTTTTGAAATAGGTTTGGTAGTTCCAAATATAGCCAAAGTTCCTTACAAACAAACACACAAACTTTATTTCTTTATAAATAGTATTATTAAAAAAATAAAAGCAAAAATCATACACATCAAAGCATCACTTTGAGCCGAATACAATGTATCCCTGAACCTGAAATAAAAATAATAATAGTCTAATATGAAAAGATGTTAGTTTAATTTTTTGTTGTATGTTATACCCACTGGAATGAATATAATATACTAGCAGGCACTATGCTGTTTGGTATCTCCAAACGAACCTTGAATCAAAGAAAACATATCAATGATTTTTACCTTGTGCTTCAATGCAATGTGGACCATTATCTAGAATGTTCTTCCGCATTACTGAAAGTGATATAAACATCATTGTGCTTATATTTTCTAATGTGTCTGTCAAAATTAGGATTGTTAAGAATCAACTCTCTTAGTTGATCGTTTACAGTATAGGATTTGGTAAAGAACGATAGAACAATATGGAATATACTAAAATCCTCTAGAAAAAAATTATTTAACGAACAATGAAAATTACATCAAACTTCATTTAGCAAAACTTTTTAAAAAGGAAAATTTTTCATAATCAGGTTAACTTGATTATAAAACCTTCCTCCATAATTCTATAACTAAGCAATGTTGAACGATATGTTATTAAAACCATCTTTATATATATATTACGCTATCGTACATGGCACAGAAATCACGATTATTTGTTAATTGTTTAATGGGGATGTTCGAATGAATTAAATACAGTAGACTCTCTTAAATCCGCGAACGCCTAAAATCTGCGTATTTTTTTCAGATGTAAATAATGAAATTTACAGTTAAGTTGCAGGAATGAAATTCAAGATGGCACCGAAATCAGCGACTACCGTAATGTTTTTTTTACTAAATTTTTTGTTAATCATTCTCTTTTGGCTATTACAGCTGATTTATTACTAAATAAATTTATATTACTTTTGATTTTGATATAAATTAGCATATCTATATGAAAACGTATTGATCTTACGATCGCTTTACCACTAGATGACAGCACAGGACTTTTGGAATCGAATTGAATCGATTACATCGGTAATAGTTTAATATTTTTCTAAATTTTTATTTTGCATAATTATTTTAATAATTATTTACATTTAAACTAATAAATTATTTTAATATTTTACTTATTTTAATGTTTAACTTCATTGTAAGCATTCATTATAATTTCCCTTGCTTAACTACCAATCAAATTAATGTTTCAAAAATGTAAACAAATCAATGACCAGAAATCTGCAAAATTCTAAAATCCGCACAACCTCTGGTCCCAAGCTGTGCGGATTTGAGGGAGTCTACTGTACTATTCATTCGAGCTGTTGCTCGAATGAATATTTAATGCTTTTAACTTATAATTAATCATACAAAGCTTTAAACATGATAAGAATACTAATAAAAGATTAAAATATTGTGAAAATATTTCAATTATATAAAGAAATTATAAAATAATAGAATATCTACTGTAACATACAATTTTTATTAAATAATAAAAAATATTCTCACAGTAAAAATTAAAAATATACCTGAAATTTCAAAAAGCCAGAAAGACCAACAAACAACTATCATACTTTTATTTTCTTTGGTTACAAAAATGCAATTTCCAGGACAGGATTTTAATGCGTTTGTCTTAGAATGACTTTTTCATGATTTGCTCTGTTTAAATTGATATTTCTGAATTTCCATGAAAGATAAAATTATGTCCCTTTGTACGGTGTTTTTCAGTTATATATTGTTTAAATTGTCTTTGGGTAAGTACAATGCAAGGCTTGTAGCTCGCGGGTTCATGCAGAAAGAAGGAGTGGACTCTACTGAGACATTTTCACCTGTTATAAGCATGCCTGCTTTACGTTTAGTGTTAATTATTATGTTAAATGAAAATTTCAATGTTTTTGTTTTGGATGTTAAAACTGCTTTTCTAAACGGGGAATTAAATGAGAGTATTTATATGGATCAACCTAAGGGCTATGATGATAGTAGTGGTAGAAAATGTAAACTAAAGAAAAGTTTATATGGTTTGAAGCAAGCCCCACGTCAGTGGTATCAAAAATTTCTCAATTTTGTGATTAAGTTAGGTTTCAAACAACTTAATTCTCAATCTTGCATTTTTATAAGACATGTAAATTCAAACACAATATTTATGGCTTTTTACGTCGACGATCTGTTTATTGCAGGTTCAGAAGTTCGAGAAATTAATTTTATTACAGTACACTCCCTCTAATCCGCACAGGTTGGGACCAAGGGTTTTGCAGATTATAGAATTTTGTGGATTATAGGTCATTTCTTTGTTTACATTGTAATATTTGTAATTTATCAACAAATATAGTATTCACATTGTAAATAAATAACACAGAAATAAAAGAAATTGCTTATATATATATATATATATATATATATAAACTACACCCAATATTAGAAATATATTTAAATGATATAATAATGCACAATTTATAGAAACATTTCTACTTATTTTTAGATCTCAAACATCACAGTGATAATTATTTGCTTTATAGCTTTTAATTTATACCCTGCAATTTAATCTTGAAGCCTTTTACAAGAGTCGGGATTTCTTGATAAATAACAAAATTTGTTTTTCTAAAAGATTAAGACATTTATCCAAAAGAGCTAACCCCTCTCGGGGAAAATTCAAATTTCGTCAAAGCGTCGTGATAAAAACCTGTATTTCATCAAAGGATCGCGTTAAAAACACATACAAATATCTGTGTTTATTATTATATGTATAGTTTTTAAACTGAGATAATATGCTGAACTTTTTAGAAATCTGGTTAACCCGAACCCACTCAGCCTGAAATTGACCTGAATATAAACAGAGTTAACCCAAACTACAACAAAAATAATTAGCAGCAGGAAGGGATTACCTCTCCTTTCCCCCTTTGCTGTAACCTTTCAGAAAATTTGCTGAGAATTTCAGATTTTTTTTTTTTAACTCAGACTCAAAACTGGGGGGAAGGGGGGGGGGCACAGGTCCGATCCTGAGACCGTCCCACGTCGAAATCTGTTGAAAAGTGTTACTGGTTTGTTTTTTTTATATATACTTTCATTTAAAAGAAAGTCATTATAACATAAAATCTATAAAATTGTTCTTCCAATCCCCGAAACTAAATTCTGGCTACGGTTCTTGTTTAACAATAAATTAATATTGTAACAAACACAAAATATTTTTTGTATACACAAAATATTTTCATACACATATATAAAATAACGACTTCGTTTATTATTTGTGCATTGCACAAGTAATAAGAAGGACTTTAAACCGTCCCAGATGAAAAATACTGGCTGCAAAGTTAAGACAGAATAGGAAGATAAGTGGGGGGAGGGGACATTACCGAACTCCAAAGATGTCTTTGCAGTCAAACAAGAAGTCACTGTGTATCTTACAGATACGAGGAAGTAATCGAGTGTTAAAAACAAAAGTTAATGAATATCATTCACAGTCAGCTCTTCCGCACATATATAGTGTGCCTGACTTCCGACTTACCAAAATTCTGAAGGGATTAGCTAAGGTGTCATTATGCACTAATATGGGACTAACAAGAAAGACAAGTGCGATGCATGACAAATATATATATAATTGAATTGATCTAAAAAGTAAGAAGTAAACTTTTTTTACCATTTAATCTGACTGTTTTGGCAGGTAAAAGAGGTTTAGTCCCTTCAACCCTCCGCACCCCCATATTTCGGTGTGGCATGGAGATGCGACTGAAAAATGAAAGTTAATAAGCTACTATTACAGTCAACTCTACCGCACCGGATTTCAGATTTAGACGAAATCGACTTGAGATTAGCTGTGGTGTTACTGTGCATTAACATACCCCCGCATTGACAATCTTGGCGCCCGCCGACTATGGGAAAAATTAAAAAAATTCTTAAATTAAACTACTTTTAGATTTGTCGAATTTATTTGTAGGTCTCTTGAACTCAGTATATATGTTTTCATTTATCGAGTAAAACAGTGATTTCAGTCATTTGAAAATGGATTTTGTGGTCTCAAGTAAATTTGGTAGCAGGACTGAGGAGGATATTGGATTAACAGGAAAAACAAATTCGTGGCATGCCAGAAAATAAAACAAATTTATCTGAAAAAGAAGGAATATCAGCCCTTTTTTCATTTCACTGCGATCTCTTCAGAGGTGGAATGGAGCTGTAACGTCATAACCCCCGTCCCCATCGAATCCTTTGGTGTATGCTGGGGCATCACTGTGCACTAATATATGGGACTAACCAGAATAGCTGCGTCACAGAAAAAAATTAATCTCAAAAGAAAGAAAAAAAACTGGAATTTTTTTTTTCATTTCATATTTGATTATTTCGGAAGAGTAAGTAACCCCATCAGCCCCTTCCCCTCATTGGGTATACTGTGGTGTAACTGTCCGTTGATATGAGACTAGCCAGAACGTGTAGTTCGTTGTATTGCAGAAAACAAGTGCATTACAAATTCATCTCGAACAAAAAGAAAAATATCAGCCTTTTTTCATTTCATTTTCGACTATTTTGGGAAGACCCATCACCCCCTTTCTACTTCTTTCGGTATAATGCGGTGTCACTGTGCACTGATATGGAACTAAAGAGAAGAGAGTGTCTAGTCTGTTGAATAATAGGAGAAAAAAAATACAAATTTATCTCAAACAGAAAGAAAAAAAAGCAATATTTTTTTATTTCATTTCCGACTATTTCGGGAGGAGGGGGCCGTAATTCCATCAGCCCCCTCCCCATCTTTGGGTATGCTGTGATGTCAATGTGGACTAATATGGTGTTAACGAGAATAGCTATTTCGCCGTATGGCAGAAGAAAAATTACAAATTTATCTCAAACAAGAAGAAAAAAACAGCCTTTTTTTCCATTTCATTTTCAACTATTTAGGAAAGGGACACCCCATTAACCCCTTTCACCTCTTTGGGTATAATGTGGTATCACTGTGCACTAGTATGGAACTAAAGAGAAGAGAGCAGCTAGTCTGTTGAATGATAGAGGAAAAATACAAATTTATCTCAAACAAAAAGGAAAATATCAGAACTTTTTCATTTCATATTCGAATTTTTGGGAGAGGGCTGTAACTCCATTAACCCCCTTCTATCTTTTTGGGTATAATGTGATGTCACTGTACACTAATATGGAACTACAGCGAAGGGAGCGGCTAGTCTGTTAAATGATAGGGGAGAAAATGCAAATTTATCTCAAATAGACAGAAAAAAATCAGCTCTACTTTTTCATTTCATTTTCGACTATTTCCAGAGGAGGAAGTTGTAATTCCGTCAGCCCCCTCCCCATCTTAGGGTATGCTGTGATGTCAATGTGGACTAATATGGTGTTAACGAGAATGGCTATTTTACTGTATGACAGAAGAAAAAATACAGATTTATCTTTAAAAAGTAAAGAAAAAACACATTTTTATTTAATTTTTCGCGATTTCTGGTTGGGGGGGAGGGGGCTGTAACCCCATCAACCCCCTTTCTCTTCTTTGGTGTCAATATGGACTAATATGGAACTAAAGCGAAGGAAGCACATAGTCTGTTGAACGATAGGGGAAAAATGCAAATTTATCTTAAACAGACAGAAAAAATTCAGCACTATTTTTTCATTTCATTTTCGACCATTTCGAGAGGAGGGGGCTGAAATTCCATCAGCCCCCTAACTAATATAACCTGAACTAATATGGTGTTAACGAGAATGGCTATTTTGCTGTATGGCAGAAGAAAAAATTACAGATTTATCTTTAAAAAGTAAGAAAAAAACACTTTTTCATTTAATTTTTTGACTATTTCGGGAGGAGTAGGGGGGGCTATAACCCCGTCAGCCCCTCTTTCTCTTCTTTGTTGTCAATGTGGACTAATATGGGACTAATGAGAATGGTTTGTCCGCTGTATAATGGAAAAAAATTAAAAAAAATTCCATAAAAGAAATACGAAAAATCAGCACCTTTCTATATCACTTTAGAAAATTTCGGGGGGGGGGGGGGGGCTGTAGCCCCATCAGCCCCCCCCCCCCTTGGGTACGCCACTGTTGCCTGATGTGCTTTAAAGAAAATCTTGAGATATTTGAAAGGTACCGCTAAATTTAAAATTAATTATAAGAAAGGAAATTTAAGTGATTCAGATCTTTCTCTTTATGTTGATGCTGATTGGGGTTCAAACTCAAATGACAGAAAACCTGTCTCTGGTTATATTATTATGTTCTGTAATTGTCCTGTGTTATGGTGTATAAATAAACAAAAGATTATTGCACTGTCAAATACAGAGGCAGAAATAAATGCCCTGAGCAAAGGAATTCAAGCTCTTTTATGGATCAAAGGTATCGCCAATGAAATTGTGGGTGTTAAAAATCTTATAGTATATGAAGATAACCAATCATGTATTAAGTGTATTTCAAATGAAAGTAATTTTGGACGAATGAAACACATCGATATTAAGTTGAAATTTATTCGCGATTGTCAGTAGAAATGATATTAAAGTAGAATACATTTCTACTGAAGATCAAATTGCCGACATGCTTACCAAAGCACTTCCCAAAACAAAATTTTATAGTTTCAAAATTTAAATTTTAGAATTTAAGATTTGATGTGCGATTAAAGGTGGGAGTTAGAATGATGTAATCGCACATTACATTCCATGAAATCATTTGGTTTTGGTTCTATCACGTCATTAACTTAAATAAAACTGATTGGTTCTCTTATTGGCAACTTCTATTGGCTGTCTTATTAAAGGGCCCTATAGGCCTTCCTAGAAACCTTTCAAAATATTATAAATATACGTTACTTTATCTTTTGTGCCTCACTGTATTCTCTGATTTTCATGTGTGATTGACTCTGTAAATAAAACTTCTATATACGATCAAACGGCCTTATCTTTCAACACTGCAACATTTCAACACGGACTTTTAACAACAATAGGGTGGCACTAAAAGAAATTTAAAAAAATTTGTGGAAGATCAAGACTTTTGACTTCATGCGCAATGGTTCAGAAGGACGGGTCTTGTCTTGAACCGCCTGAAAATCAAGACAACTGGCAACGCTCATCGCAATACATCAATTGAGAAATGATTTTCTATTTTACGATAAAGTAGTAGCTACTTTGAATTACATGAAATATATTCTCAGAAATTTAAATTTATTCTTACCTATTTGATGTTGATAAATTCTTCACCATCTAAAAAAATGTGAACAAAATTCAACCTATCAATGAAACATTTACAAAAGAAAGAAGTGGGAAAATACGAGTTTTTTCAACACCCAGTGTCAGTGATGTGCCTTATCAGATTTGTAGGATGAGTTTAAAAAAAAAAGAAAGGAAAGAAAGAAAAAAAAGGAAAAACAACAGAGTCCGAATCCGTGAAAATTTAGTCGACCTTGAAGGGGAAATCACCGTCCTTCTGGTGCAATGTAACCACTCTCACTCTGACCCCGCTTGCCATACCCTCAGGACAAGGATGTACTGAAGACTGATATCTCCTTTCTCAAGCTTATTCCAAGAGTAATGTGATATTTTACACAGAAGGAAAGTGGAAAGAAATGAAAATGTTTTTGAAAATATTTTCATCCCAAAAATTGATACTACTGCATTTATAATGTCATTTTCTTCGTTTAATAGAATGATTTACTTTATTGAATCGCTTAATGGTGCAAGTGCAAAAATATGAATTTATAAAATGAAGATACTTGCACTGAAACTTGTTTTTGTAGTATAGATTATATGCCATCTTTGATAAACTTTAATACAAATTTCGGGGGGGGGGGAGGAATTCCTGGTGATCCCCCTGCTGCTGCTGGCTACAGCCTTGTTGTTTTATACAGTCAGAGTAACTTTTACAACATGCCAAAATGTAAATCAACAAATCATACAAGATCAATTGTTATTTTAAAGAGTAAACACAGATATTGGTTGGATTTCATTTAAATACCAAACAACATAACTTACCTATGAAAAATAAAAAGTTAATAAGAGATAATTAAAAATAAGCTGACATGACCAAATCCCATAAGCGCCATTTTCTGTTTATATAAATTCGATTATACACATCGTCTCGATATGGTCTTCGATTCCATTTAATCGATTATTGCTGACAATATTAATGTCACGGAGTAAGAAATCTCTTTTACTCCATGAATAATGTCACCTCCCCATTCTATTTGATAGAAACGTTGAAATGTAAGGTATAGAAAGGATAATTTTCATAAGATAATTTAATTTCACAATCTTGATGAAACCCCTGTTGTAATGAAAAAATGATCATGCTAGAATTTAGGACCAGATCAGAACATTAATTTTGCTTGATAGAGATTTGTTTTAAACATGTTTTTGGCGCCATCTACAGGCTCATAAAGCAAACAAAGAAATTTCTTGTGAAATTGTAGTTTTTTATTCATATTATTAAAATAAGAAAAATTTAGGAAGCATTCGTTTAATTTGTGATCAACTTTTAACCGCTTTAGCCATATAACTTTAGAATTTCATTCCAAATAACTGAAAATTATTATTAATTTCGAAAAAAAAAAGGTCTTAACTTATATCCACTTAAATTTTGAAAAGTTACCTGCATTGTAAATAAAATGAATATTTCTTATCAAATGTAATTAAAATATAAGGAATATGTAATATGGTTACTTCATATATTAATTATATCAATGCAGTTAAAATTTTATGTTTTAAACATAGTAACATCGGAACTCAACTTTATTGGAAAAAAAAATTCCTAATTTAATAATACAATGTGAAAAAATAAATTTCTATTATACTAATACCATTGAAAGTTGCAATTTATTTATGAAAAAAAGAAAAAGTTTAATTTTAATGATCAATATTTTAAAGTTTTCTTTAAACATTTTTTTTAATAAAAAAAAATAAATCATGATTTAATTTTACATAAACTTTTAAAATTACATTATTTTTCAAATGTAAGTAAACTGCAAGCATTATACGTTGGATTCAATAAAACAGTTCTAAAAAGTCCTCTGATTTTTCGAATTATTTTTGTCTTAAAAATCAGTCAAATCATACATATCAAAGTTGTGCATTTCATATTGTCTTCTATTTAAGAATTGCTTTCGATCATTATAAAGCACTTTTTTCTTTATACCATAAGCAAACTGCATTTTTCATGTGCATTAATATGACAGTATGACTGAAAATTATTTTTTACATTTTCTTCAAAAGTTAAAAATTCTTTCATGGCAAAGTTAAATTCATACATTATGTTAAAAATCGAAATTACATCAGCATAACATAAGTATATGATATTAAATATTCCTTGTGTTTTAATTACATTTTAAAAGAAATATTGTTCATTTTAGTTATTAATGCAATCAATTTTTTATAATAATAATGAATAAAAATTAAGCTCTTACATAATTGATAAAATTAAATCCTTACAACTTTTAATTTTTCATACATAATATTAAACTTTTAAAAGTTAACTCAAATTAAATTCAGATTTTTTTTTTTTTTTTTTTTTTAGTATTTTAAAAATATGCCCAAGGAAAGGTATAATACATTTTAATCATTAAAAATCATCTTTTCTTTATTCTATAAGTAAATTTCAACTTTTAATTCTATTTGTATGATAGAAAATTATTTTTTCATATTTATTACAATTTTTTTTTTCACAACAAAATTAAATACCAATGTTACTATGTTAAAAATGAAATTTTTTATCAGAAATGATATAATTAATAGTATCTGTAGTACAGGGTATTACATATTCCTTATATTTTAATTTCATTTCACTCACAAGCAAGCAAAATTACAAAATTTAAGTAAATATAAATTAAACTCCTAAAAATCGATAAAACTAAATTAAAATTTAACAAAAGAAATAATTATTTTAGCTGAAGCCTTTAAAGGTTGATTTTGAAATAAATCAGTATGTCCTGAATTTTTCTTATTTTAAATATAACTAATAACTACAATTTCACCAGAAATTTCCTTTGTTTATCTTAAAACTACCGATAGATGGCACCAAAGCAATACATAGAAAAAAGATTTGGCAAATGAAACACAATAATAACCCATAATTTATCATGAGATCCTTCTAAAATTAGTCAATAGTTATGAGTTAAGTACTTTTATAAGTTACACCTTATCTTCTGTTGAAGATGCAGATTATTTTTAAGGGATTTTATCTGGTGTTACAAACATCCAAGGGCTTCTAACTGAGAATTTTACTAGCATCTACCATAAATAATTATAAAGAAAAGTGAAACATTACTCTTGTTTATTTTTCATTCTCTTAAAACCATTTAAGGCTTTTAAGTATGATAAATACAGTTTGCTATTATAGTTTTGGAAGACCTATTTCTAGTAAATTAGTGTAATAACAGGAATGGAGTTCAAGAGAGCTGATAAAAGCATTGAGACATCTATGAACAAACATTTTAATTCTACATTTTATTTTTTAAACGGAGAGCAAGGTAACAGTTTGTGAATCAGTTGTTGAGTAGCTGTTGTGAAAGTTGTGAGCATCTTTTTATAAATTTTCTGGGATTTACTAGTAAAATACAAGGTAATTATAGGATTTTAATGGAAATTTTATAAATTAAAATTCCAATGATTCAAAAATTTCATTTTCTGGCTCATTCAAGATTTTTTCCATTCATTTTATGTATTAACCCTTTCATCGGCAAGTAGGTATAGAGAAACAAAGTTGTTACACTTGACTTATCTCGGGGCTACCATTGAAATGGTTAATTTATCATAAAAACATAATATATTTTCATTTTAACACGTTTACGCCGGCGCGATGGGTCACACTCGATTGTCTCAGAGCTGCCAAATCTCCGGCTTTTTGGATACCAGTATTTTAATACAAAAAATGTAGTTTTATTTAATTAGAGAAATTGGATGATTTAAAGGAACAACATTTTCTCTAAAATAACAGTGGTGTACAAAAAGCCGGAGCCTTGACATTTCTGAGACAATCAAGTGTGACCCACCGTGCCGGCATGAACGTGTTAAATAGATTCATACAGGTTGCATTGATACAGTTTAAATTAATTCAATAGGTGTAAAAAACATATATTTATGGGATAGATGCAGTTTGAAAGAAAGAAAAGACTATGATATATTAATATTTGATTTAACTTTATTTAAAATTTATATGTGTTGCTTAAAATGCAATAAAAATGTACTTATTCTTAAAGGTGTTCTCAAATCCAAAAGGGCAAATTTCTGACATAGGGAATGAAATGGGACTGTTAAAAGAAACAAAAAAGTGTGCTTTATTTTCCACACTTTATGTCTTACAAAACAAATATTTTAAAACCTGTTTTAATTGTATTTCTAATAATAAAGTATACTAATAAATAATAGATACCTTTATTGAGCTTAGAATATAAAAGTGTGTTTGAGAGTTGAAACAAGTAATTTTTTATTAAGAAAATTTATATGTAAGTTAAGTATGCATGAATAATTAGTGAAATTTAGCAAAAAAAATTCTATTTTATTAACATACTTGATACTCTAGCACTTTCTGAACTTAAATTTGTGAATATTTTAACAAAGTATGAACCTTTTAAATACAATTGAAAGAATTGCATATTCTTTTCAAAAGAAATTACCGATTATCATTCATAAATTTTTTTTTGCAGTTAAACAATTTAGGAAATATACATATAATCTTAAATTTGAAAATTTCGTGCAAAAATATTTAGTAACTCAAGAAATATTGTGTGTTTAATTATACAATAAAAGTATCTATCTTTATTCTTTTAATCATTGTTTAACGTTATCATAACTAGTGTAATATAACAAATCTTTATGCTTTATTTTTTTTAATGCTCAGAAATTATTGCTCTTCTATCTACATTTTCCTTTTGAAAAATCGAATAGTTGCAGATTGAAAGATTTAACTGATGAGAATGATTCTATCAAAGATCAAAGACGACTATTAAAAAAAAAAGCTTTGTAAAAAATCACCATAAAATAAAACAAAACTTAGGACGCGTTTCGAGCTAAAAATATTAACAGCTCGTCATCAGCTACAGTAAATACGTGTCCGTAAGGGCACAAGGTCAAAAATGGACTGAAAGGTAGAGAATAGAGCTTGCAAAGAATGCGACAAAAGGCGCTAGTTGAAAGGGTCACATGCAGAAGACGAAATTGTTGCCAAAATGATAGAAGAGAAATTGATAAAGAAAAATGTAAATAAAAGAAATAAACAAAATTAAAATAAAATAAAAGAAGTAAATTAAAAGATATAAATATAAATAATAATAATAAAGAAAGAAATATAAAAGAATAAAACAAGAAAAAACCAAAAGATCCTTTTTTCTCTCTCAAACAAAATAATTTAATCAAAATTAAAAATTTTGATTAAATCTTAAGCCATTTAGCTTTAATTTGTGTGAGTAATTGCACTTGGTGTATTAACAAGATTTACAATATCTCGCGATGTACAAAATATTCACGATTAAACAGGATTTTATTTAATATTTAATAACAAATCAATTTTTTCATCAATTTTGAGGTATACTGTCCTTTTAAATGTGTGGGGTTTTATTTAATTCAAATTTTGAATGATTCAAATTTATATAATCAATACATATGCCTTGTTTGAGTTTCAAATTAAAAATAAAATAAAGATGTGCTGTATTATGTTTCCTGATATATATAATTTTTGTAGTTAAAAAAAAAAAAAAATAAGTAAATTATAAAACATTAATTTTCTATACTTTACTTTTTTTATTTTCCTTAAATGTGTGGGTTTTTTATTTGCCGTAATTTCCAGTCTATAATCCATGGATCAAACAATTATGTTCATACCAAGAAATCTAATTTCATAAATTGCAACTTGTTAAATTGCGGTAAATATTTAACTTCAAATATTAAATAAAATTCTGGGTCGAAACATGATATTTTGATCTGCAGATTATAGCGCAGAAATTACAGTAATTGAAATTTTGAATGGTTCACAGATTACATATATGCAGGCTCGGACTGGCCCGCCGGCCTGAGAGCCGGTGCGCCCTCGTCCAGAGTAAATTTCATACCCCAAAGTGCATAGTGCACAAGCCTCTCCAATATTTTTTCCCTTATTGTAAGCATACATTCTGACTAGTGTACTAAATTTCGAGAGTCCATTTAGGGATAACCGTCAATTAATAAACAGACAGCACAAGAGAGCTATTTTTTATTATTGCAAAGAAATTAAACACACATCGAAGTAATTTCAGGAAACCAAAGTGAGCATCATTGCATGCAGTTGAGAGAGAAAACATACACCCAGCGAACGCTTTAGTAGCAATGGCGCACGCCCTGGTCCAAATTTTTCCAGGGCTGCAGAGTCAGAGTCATGGAGTCGGAGTCAGGCCCATTTTTGAGCGAAAGAGTCGGACTCGGGCCCATTTTTTAGCGAAGGAGTCGGAGTCAGATCTGTTAAAATTCACAGAGTAGTCCATTTTACAACCAGGGCTGCAGAGAAGGAGTCGGGCCCATTTTTGAACGAAAGGGTCGGAGTTGGATCTGCTAAAATTCCCGGAGACGGAGTCGTCCATTTTTTCCCACCAACTCCGCAGCCCTGGATTTTTCTCATGCAGTGTTAAATTCAGACACTTTTCTCCGGGAGGGATTCCTGTGGCTCCGGGGGAGGGGACATTTTAGAGTTTGAGGTAGAAATTGTACTTTTTGACCATTGAAAACACAAAATCTCAAATCTTCTGGTGGGGATGTCCCCCCCCCCCCCCCGGAATTCAACACTGTTTTCATGACTTCTTTGAATGATTCAGCATTGAATTCAGACACTTTTCTCCGAAAAGGATTTCTGTGGCGTTGGGGGGGGGGGGGGGGGGATTGGATTTTTGACTATTGAAAACACAAAATCTCAAATCATTCGGGGGGATACCTCATTGCTCCGGGGGAAATGCCCGGCTCCTTCACCCGGGCCACTCCCTAAATTCAACACTGTTTAGATCTTAACCAAATATTTTGCTTATTTTCAGTCTTTTAGCTTTTAGTACCTTGCCCTCCCTCTTTAAACCTGGCCCTGAATGCACTTGTAAGTGAAACTGTGCTTTCTGAAAACAACTTGAGAAAAGAAAGATATAAATATCAGTAGGCAAAGAACTTTTTGTGGGGATTTTGTTGCTGATAGGAAAACATGATCTTTCTTTTGGAGGAATGGTGACACTTCTGGATTACAATACTACAAGCTGTGAAATCCCGCGATCAGCGTTTTTTCGTTCACAACATCTACACCATAATTTCCGGTTACTAATCTTCGCTTTATTTAATGAGACTTTCCGTAGTTAAATTACAAAGGAAATTCTAGTATGTATTTTCAATAAAAAATTGTTCTGTTTAATCACAGAAAAATCTCTCATTAAATAAAGCGCTAATTACTATTTGGAAATTGTGATAGGTTATTTGAATAAATAATTTAAAAAGAAAAGCTGGCCACGGGATCCTGCAACTTGCATAAATACAATCCTGGGACATTTCTCTTAATTGTGGAAACTTAAATATTTCCCCTGATCTCACTTTTTAGAAATCTTGATCTATTTCCAGTAGCCGTTGCCTGTGATGAAAAATTTTCGCAACTGAATATCTAACATTTATAGTGCATTAATAAAAGACAATACTGAATTTTCAGTTTTTGTGTCCTGCAAGAATGAATGGTATGCAAAATATATTGTACACAGGGCAAAATATGGAGAGTTTTGAACATTTTGTACAAAATACGGTTTTTCGTAAATCTTTTTGAAATTTTGTTAACATTACTTTTTAGATTTTACAACTTTATGTTGTTCTGTTTTGTAAAAAACATGTAAACATTTTGTAAACCATCACATGAAAATTATGAACAGAATTTAGGAAATCATGTGAAGAGTGTGCTGAGAAGAGTAAATTTACTCAGTTATTTTAGTAGGCTAACAAAATTACTTTTTTGGTATACTTTTTCTGTCGAAATCTTTTAATAGTGCAATACCAATTCAGCATTTTATGGGCATACATAAAGCATTTCTTAAGGATACAAAATGCGCCTTCCTACAAAATATCTGACTCGTCGTGAGTGTTGGGTACGCTCACAAAAAAAAATGAACTAATTCAAACTCAAACTCAATTTCTCAAAAATGAATGAAGTTCACGTTCAAACTCAAAATTTTTCAAACGAACTCGCTCAACTCAAACTCATCCATGAAAGTGAGCTAAGTTCACTAAAAGCTCTTTTTTTTTTTTTTTTCAATATATATATTAGAACTTTATCGTCCAAATTTACAAAATTCACTTCTACTTTTTTGCTTCAGGTCGGTTTCGGGTCGGGTTGACTATCATTTTTCGGGTTCGGATTGGATTTTGACTCTTGTCGTTTGGGTTGACCAGATTTTTCAAAAAAATATCCAAAATATTTTTTCAGATTAAAAATTTGTATACAATAAGATCTTCATATTGCATACTCCCGAAAAGTACATATCTAGTCGTTGAACACTTTTGCAATTCCTAATACTTAGGTATTTATACGCTTATATCGCTGAATATGGGCCCCTCCCAATCTACACACATGTAACGTGTGTATGTATACATAAACCATCACAAGTATCATCATAGGCGTAGTGTGACAAGAATTTTTTTTTTTTTTTTTTTTTGGGGGGGGGGGGGGCACCAAAACTGTGCAAATTAAAAACGGCGCCCAGAGCGAATTTTCAATTTTCCGCCCCCCCCCCCCCCCCAAGGAAAAAAAATATTTTTTTTTTTGTGATGGGTGTAAAAAAGTGTAGAAACATAAGTAAATTCTATCGAATAAATATTTCGCGTTTATTTTGGAACATTAAAAGGATTAATTTTAATTTAGGAATTCAGAACAACTAAATAACATAAAAGAAAATCGCACTTATTTGTTAGAGAGTTCATGATGTTTTGCGACAGAAAAAAAAAATGATCAAGAGAGAAAAAGGAATTCCCCGAAAAACGATCGACGGCCAAAAAAAATGAATAAATAAATAAATAAAACCGTGGTTCGCAGCATAAATTTTGCGCCCGCGGCGACCGTTCCTTTAGCCTCCTCTTTGCACGCCCCTGGGGGATACATTAGAGGTTTGCACGAACCGCAATTCCCAGGCCCGGGCCCAGCCCGGCGAGAAAATTAAAAGTTCCACCTGGGCCCGGCCCGTTTATATTCTTACAGTTTACGACCAGGCTTGGCGCGTACAAAAATCAGTGAAAACAAGCCCGGCCTGTGAAAAAAATCAATTAAATCAGTCTCGGTTCTGCTCGACACAATTTCTCAAAAAATTCCGATTTTTCTTAACATACAATTGCAGGGCTGCCACTTGCTACTAAAAGCGACTATTCTCAGCCTCCGGCGTCTATGGCGACTATTTTAGTCCGAAAACCATTAAAAAGCGACTATTTCAAGAAAACAGCCACTTTTTTCAGATCTTGTGATCGATTAGGCGAAATTCGCAACTTTTTGTCCATTCTTTTGACAAAATTTGCGATGATTTTTTCGCGACCGAATGACGAAAATCGCCATTTTTTTCCGCGAGCTATGGTAAAATTCAAGATATTTTTTACGGGCTGTTTGAGTAGATTCGCAATTTTTTCCGCGACGAATTGCAAAATTCGCGATTTTTTCCCCAATCGATTGACGAAAATAGTTATTTCTTTTCGCTATCTTTTGCTACGATCGTTGAAGGCGATTTCGCAAATTTCCCTATGACCTATTGGAAATTTCCCGATTTTTTGGGGGCTATCGTTTCGCAGAACTCATTTTTTTTCCGTGTTCATTTGCCAAATTTTGCATTTTTGTTTCCGGAGATTGATCCACAGAACTCACGATTTTTTTTTCCGCGATCCTTTGCCAAAATTCGCGAATTTTTCTGCGACAAACTGGCGAATTTTTTTCTCCACCACCACTTGTCAAAATTAGCGATATATTTTTTTTCCGTGACCGATTGATGGTATTTACTGTTTGTTTCAGATATCATTTGACGAAATTCGCGATTTTTTTCCCCGATAGTTTGTCGATATTCGTGATTTTCTTTTCAAAACTGACTTACGAAATTCTTGATTATTCGCGCAATCATTTGTTTAAATTTTCGATTTTTTGACCAAATTCGCGTCTTTTCAGCAGTGATTCTGTTCTGAATTTTCCGAAAATTTAATCCATTCGATTCCGAAAATTTTAAGAAATCGGTCATCAATCCGAAAATTCGGGCATAAAAGAGATCGCGAATTTCGGCAAATGATCGCCGAAAAAATCAATTTCGACGATCGCTCAGAGAAAAAAGTCTCAAATTTCTTCAAAGGATCGCAGAAAAAAACAAATTTTGCCAAAGAATCGCGGAAAAAAACGTGAATTTCTACAAGGGATCACGAAAACACGCAAACTTCATCTACGGATCTCGAAAAAAAAAAAAAAAAAAAACACATCTCACCAAAGGATCGCAAAAAAAACGCAAATTTCATCAAAAGGTCGCGGGAAAACGCGAATTTTGTTAAAGGATAGCAGGAAAACGCGAATTTCGCCAAAGGATCGCGGGAAAACGCGAATTTTTTTCCAAAGGACCGTCGAAAAGACGCATAATATGCGCCGGTAGATTTTCCCCTTTTCCCTCCTCTGTTGTAACCTTTCAAACAATTTGCTGTCAGATTCAATTTTTTTTTTTTTTTTTTTTTTTACTCAGAACTAGGGGGCTTCGCCCCCTACGAGCTACGCTCGTCAACCCCCGTTCAGACACCGCAGACTCTAACAGCACGATAATTTAATCGGCTTTAAAAAGATTTCGGAAGACTGAATTATAATTTGAATCTGAGAATTATAATCTGACGTAATTTTCACCAAACTTTTCTTTTTCTTTTTAATATTCACGTAAAAATACTTTTGTTAGAAAGGAAATATTATGATCATCTTAAAATATCAAATAAATGTCTCGAGCAATTTTTAAATTTAAACTGTTTTGCAATATTATTTTTTGTTCATTTTATATAATAAGTGTAATGTGACGTAAATATGACGTAAATTCTCCTATTTAAGACTTCTAACGCATGTTTATGAATTTATTATTTTACAATATTCTGTCTCTTTTAAAATTCACGTGTAATTATAATTTTTATGACGTAATTTTCAATGAGTTCCTGCTTTTTATATTTTCTGTTTATAATAGTCACGTGTAAAATAAATTTTTAATTTGAAGTAAACATTATTGCTTGCGCTTTTTATACAAATGGCAACACTTTAAATTAATAACATTTTCTAAAATTTGTAAAAAAATATCTCTCGAAATGCTGAAAATTTGAATTTAAAATTGAAATAAAACCTCAAAAAATGAGTCAAATAAGAAAAATAAATACAATCTGCACACCGGGAACTTATAACGCATAAAATGATCTAAAAATGATTAAATTCTCATGTATAGTTGTTGCTCCAATAAAACTTTTTTAATGGAACGATTTTGTCCAACTTTAGCATTAAATATCTCTTAAAATAATTCTTCGATTTGAAAACTGTCTACATCAGCGTGTTTATCAAACATTTCTCTATAATACCACCGATTTTCATATTTTAATATGCAACAGTTTTTTTAATATTAACGATGAAAGGCCATGCTTAAGCATTCAAATTGGATGTGGATCTTCCCGGAATATCTACGCAGATTTTCATTGGTCCATTTCCAAATCAAAACTTTTTTATACTATATATAGAAGGATATAGAAGGATTACACCTGCCGTCTTTTTGTCCGCGACCATTTGACGAAATTTGCAATTTTTTTCTCTTGATCGTTAGATGAAATTCGTAATATTTTGTGCAGTCTTTTGACGAAATTTGCGATGATTTTTCCGTGACCGAATGACGAAAATCGCCATTTGTTTCCGCAACCTTTGATAAAATTCGCGATTTTTTCGACGACGAATTACCAAAATTCCCATTTTTTTCCCCGCCGATCGTCTCATGTAATTCACGACTTTCTTTACACGATTCTTTGCCATATTTCGTGAATTTTTCTACGACCGATTGACGAAAATGATATTCGGTATTTGTTTCAGAGATTTTTTGACGAAATTCGCGATATTTTTCCACGATCTTTTGTCGAAATTCGAATTTTCTTTTGTCGACTGACTGAGGAAGTTCAAGAGTAAGGAGGCAAAAAGAAGAGAAAAAATCATTTGGGGGATAAAGGCAGGGGCACTTTATTAGCCATGGCGCCCTGTGGGAGATTTTTTACTGGACATCTGCAAATGCTATACTCATTTTTTTTCTTTTAAAGGGTTTTACTAAAGCATTTTACTTTGTACACTCCTTCCAGGGCCGAAACTCGCTATATTTTCCCCCGTGGCAAACATGGATTTTGGCGCCACCCCCCCCCCCCCCCCTTCCTCCGCGAAGTAAATTTACAAAGAGAAATTTGCGAAAGTTTCTATTAGCGGACTTATTTTAAAATTTAAAATGTGTAACAGTAAAATACGTAATATTGAAATATATAACCAAATTTACATATTACCATTTGTCAAATATTTATTCATTAAAAACTGTGAAAAAAAAAATCGAAAGGGAGCGGAAATAATTCCTTTTTATACAGGTTTCCGTCTTAGCAGATGTAACTGTAGGTATTCTTTCTGTTAGAACTATGCAGTTTTTTTTCATTTAACCCTTAAATGCCGGGTGTTGTTTTTCGGCAACATACCCAATTTAGGCTCTAAAATACTATTAGAATAATATTGAAGCTACAATGCCTAATGTTGCCAATAAAATACATTCTGAAAATATTATTAAATCGATTTTCAACATGTAGACGGCAACACTTGTGACTGTTTAAGAATAAAGATAGATTTAATTTTTCAATTGTTGCTACTTGTTCTTTTTGTTTTGTCTGGAAGCTTGCGAAATACCCTATTTTGTTCTGCAGTGAGCAAGTAAAATTTATTTCTTATTATAGTTCCTAAAATTCTTATGTGTTTAATATTATAGAATTTTATCAAGGAAAATTATTTTTTTCAATTAAAGGCCAGTATTGCCGATTAGTAACGAACTGTTTTTTAGCCGTAAACCATACTTAAAACAAAATATGATTTTTTAAAAATATTTTTTCCATGATTTATTTAAAAAATGAAAGCCGAAAAACATTATTACAATAATTTTTGAAAAATCAGGCATTTAAGGGTTAAGACAAGATTCCATTATACACAGATTTCATTTTTCCAGATTTTACTGTTGTTGTAGCATTACAAATTATTACAATTTAGGCACTTTAATGTCATAGTGAAATGAGTCACATTGTTTTAGGAACTAAAAAACCAGCATTTACTGTAGGCATAAAAAATGAATTTCAGCATTGTAAAATATCTTCCTGTACTATCTACACCAGTTTTGTGGCATTATGACTTATTCCACTCTTCTTATTTATAGATTGATATGTCTACTGCAAATTTTCAAATTTATGTGCGACTCAAAACAACAACAAGAAAATTATTCATTTTTTATTTTTCATTTTGTGAATTTTCGACCGCTTGGTTTTTACTGTCCCAGTCAGTCAGCTGACCTCGCCCCCTCTACCCTAAGGCCAGATATGGTAATATGCATGTAAAAAAGTAATTAAGAAAAAGAATGGGGTTATTCATTTGCTGTCTTATATATTGTAGGCGAATCTTTTTATCTATTTGACAATTTTAATGCACTTTACTCAGCTTTTCTTTTTGATTTTTCGATTAAAAAATATTTTTTTGCACAAATTTCACACGCACATATATATATTGTACAAAGCGGCAAACCAAATTTTCATCTGGCGCCCCCTTCATGTGGCGACCAGGGCATATGCCCCCTCTACCCCTCCCCCTTAGTTTTAGCCCTGACTCCTTCTTCCGTTTGTTTTTATTGCCCCGGACAGCCGTCCTACCTCGCCCATATCAAGACGGGAAAAATGAAAGCTCAACGCTTCTCAGGGAAAGAGAGAAAAAAATTGAACAGTCTTCATGGAATCTTTTTATCAGAAAAGTCAGAGTCAAACAAAATCTTCATTTGGCGCTCCCTTCGCCTTTCGGTACATTTGGAATTGGAGAAAGAAAACAGCCTAAGAGAACAGCTCTTTATTCTAATTCATTTGCAGTCTTCTATTGTAGATGAATCTTTTTATATATTTGTAAATTTTAATGCATTTGGTTCAATTTTCCTTTTGGATTTTCCGGCTGTGAGACATTTTTCTGCAAATTCAATATAAATACATATATATTTTTGCACGTAAAGACAAAAAAAATCTTCATTTGGCGCCCCCTACGCTTTCTGTTCTGGCGCCCAGGGTGTAGAAGATTGGGGGGGGGGCACATGCTCCCCCCCCCCCCGACACTACACCTATGAGTATCATACATGTGTTTTTGTGTGTATTAAAAATTAAATGTTGTCAATTTTTTTCATATTCCGAGAGAAGGAAAAATGATTCTTAACTGTATCGCAAAAAAAGAATGATCTATGGTCATATTTTTTATAAATTTTATTTCTCATGCAGTAATTTGAATATATACTCATTCATACTCAAGAACATATTTATTTTCATCTGAAAAATATTTGTGCTCAAACTTTTTGTAAAAATGCAAACAACTTCCAAAAGATCTAACTATGACTCGCAAGAATAATTATTCTAAGCTGAACCCAACCCGCAAAAAAAATATTAGAATCATTAAGACCTGAAAACAGGAATTTATGTACAACCTAACGCGATGCAAGACTCTATTCAATGATCCCGAGGTCTCTACTATTCAGAGGTTTTACTGTATTTGAATATTAACCCGAGAGTAGTCGCGTCTTTTTTTAGAACGTAGTCGGGGGTGGGGGGGAGGGGGAGCATTCGGTCTATTTGCCGCCGTTTCCGTTTGGCCGAAAAAACAGAGGAAAATTACAGGTGTTACTAGAAAATCGAAAACGGGGAAAATGAGGGGGAAATATTGCTTAAATGCGAAAATTTAGATGTTATAGCAATTAGCACGTATTTATTTTAAGTATATATCCGGTTAACATTTAAATAAATGTTTTAATAATTTTTTTTTTCAAAATATGTTAAAATGATAAAAAATATTATATAAACTGACTGAATTTGTAAAGATATAATGAATACAATGAGTTAGAACATATTTTCAGTTATAAATTTCAAATCGTGATAGTTATATATTTGATGGAAGGGAAAATGCACCGCTGTCAGGTTGGTTTTGATAGTGGTCCGGCACAAGAAACCAATTGAAGTTGAAAAAAATACATGTTACATCAATCATTTATGTAATTTAAATAAATATTCAATTGTATATTTCAGGTAATATTATTAATAACACATATCAATATTTCATTCTAATATTTTTTCTTACCATATCCATAGAGGTAATAAAAAGTTGAGATAAAATAACCCTTTCTCTGAAATTATTAACTTAAATGAGTAGCTACTTTTCATTTCTTATTTATTTATTTTTTTCGTTGATTCGTTTTTGTGTGTGCAAATTTACAGATTTTATAATTCAGTCCTTTTTTTCAAGTGAAAATATATGTACCAAATGAAAATATATGATAATGAAACAAATGAAAATAAACGGGAGGGCCGAAGCTAAGGGGGAAGGGGCAGGCGCCAGAACGGAAAACGAATGGGGCGACAAATGAAGGTTGGTTTTTGTGTTCTTAAGAACCTAGACTAGCCACACGAAGAAACTCGCAAGCTAATGTTAAATATCTATGGGAGCGTCGTTTTAAAATTTCTCGCTCACATTTTAATGTTTTTAAATGACTTTTTTCCCTTATGATAGCTGAGACATTGTCATTAGCATTGTTAGTTTGTACGCTTCCGATTTTGGTTGCAGTTTTTTTAATGATGCTATTTCCACTTTCGGAACCGGTTCAAAAAGTGAAAGTAACTTTATATAAAAAAAAAAAAAAAAAAAAAAAAAAAAAAAAGGCTGCAACCAAAATCGAAAAAGTAAACATTAACCCGGTTAGAGATCACCCTCATCTATCCCAAACAGAATATGTCATTTAAAAACATTAAAATGCAATCAAGAAATTTGAGAAAAAAAAAAAAAAACTTTCATAGGTTTAACATTAGCTTGCGAGTATCGTCGCGTGACTAGTGTAGTCTCTTAAGACAAAGTAATTCATATCATTGTGACTTTACACGCTTTATTTGTAATTTACTACAAGTACCGTAAATCTGTGAAAATGAAATCTGTCTATAACGAAATCCTATCTTCAGTGGCGCAGCGAGGGGGGCCCCCCCAGAGCCAAGACAAAAATACAGAAATTTCCATTTTTTTATGAATCAAATAATTTAAAACAAAACTAAAGTTAGAATTATATTTATTTTGTTCGAAATTCGCCGCTTTATCGAATCAAATCCTGCTCAAAGGTTTGATTCGTTTAAACGGCGGTAATGTATTTTATTTTAAAAATGAGGAAAACATATGGTAACAGGTATCAGCTTTTAACGAAAACAAGGTCACTCATTTCGAGGACAGCATTCCTTCGCGCTATTGGAAATCAGCCGTAGGCTAAAAGGAATGGTCATTTCCTGTCCCTGTGAATGCCGCCCTGGGTTCTTCAAAACTGCACCATTGGGAGTCTTAATTAATTGCATCTGTTTCTTGCTCTTTTTTTGGAAACGGGACTTGACCGTCGAATTCCAGGAAAAACACAAAATGCATGCTTTGAAGAGTAGACTCCACACATGTTCTATTATCAGTTGCCGTTGTGCTAAGGTATTAGTTTGATATTAAACCCTCTTCAAAGAAGAAAATTATGAAAAAGATGGTAAGAAAACATTTTTTTAAGTCTTTGACTTCCTCTAAGCTTTCATTAATTCAGATATATTCGGAAAGTATATAATTCTTTTATATTTATGTTTCTGGAAAGATATAAACGCGCATGCTTTACAAGGGCGCCCATATGGAGGGGGGCAAGGAGTGGCTTGACCCCCCCCCCCCCCTAGAATTTTCATAATTCAGTTGCAAGATATGAAAATTTTAACTTTATCTTGTAAGGACAAAGCAGAATAAAACCTGCATCGACAACAGAAGACACCGGAACAATTTTGCGTTTTAGATGGGTTTCCGTCTTAGCAGATATAATTGTTGGGAATTCATTTTGTCATACCGTGATTTTTTTTTCCTTTTAAAGCTGGATTCTGTTTTAGACAGGTTTTGTTTTCATGAGTTTTTAATTAGTGCTTTCGAATAAGCTGCTTCTTACAAAAAGAAAAAACACAAGATAGGAAACAAATTCCATTTTAGACAATTTTTATCTTCGCAGGTGTTACAGTGTGGGTTTTTTTCCTACAAGACAATAACAGTTTTTTTGCATAAGCTAGGATTTCGTTGTAGACAGGATCCATTTTCACAAGTAAAACTGATTCTGCGTAAACAAAACGCTGAGAAATTAGCGACAGATTTAACAATAATCGGTCATCAATCCGAAAATTCAAACATAAAAAATTTCACGGAAGAATACCGCAAATTTTGACAAATGGTCGCCGAAAAAAATCCACTTCGTCAATAGTTTCCAGAAAAAATCACCAATTTCGTCAAAGGCAGATAATCAGAATAAAAGCATCCCATTCGGATTAAATTTTGGAAAACTATTTTCTAAGAATATAGGTATCAGATTGGATGATTTATTTTTAATTTGACTCTGTACCCCCCGCCCCCCCTCCCCCTTCGCCCCTCTAAAAGCAGGGGGCATTTCTAGGTAAAATTTTTAAAGATGCAGATCTTCATATATAGCATTACATAAGGGTATTTTTTATTCGGCATTGCTTCTCAACAGAAGGGGAGGGAGAAGAGGGGAAGGATGGGTATATCATTTTATATCAAGTTCGTGATATTCGGAACAGTGTGATAATATGTTAATGTGCTTGGAAAAATTTCCGTCGATAGTAGTCGTCTGAAAAGGTAGGAATTTTGTCAAAAGATCGCGAAAAAAAGCAAATTTCGTCAAAGGATTGAAGGAAAAAACACGAATTTCATTCAATAATCACGGGAAAAACGCAAAATTAGTCAAAGAATCGCAAATTTCGTCAAAGGATCACAAAAGACGCGAATTTCGTTCAACAATCACGGAAAAAACGAGAATTTAGTTAAAGAATAGCAGAAAAAATGCAAATTTCGCCGAAGAATCATTGAAAAAAACGCAAATTTCGTCACAGAATGATGGAAAAAACACAAGTTTTGTCAAAGAATCGCGAAAAAACACAAATTTCTTCCTAGGTTCGCGATAAAAAACTTAAATTTCGTCAAAAGGTCGCAGGAAAACGCAAATTTCGTTCAACAATCAAAAGGAAAACGCGAATTTCGTCAAAGAATCGCGGAAAAACGCAAATTTCGTTCAAGGATCACGGGCAAACGTGAATTTCGTCAAAGAATCGTGGAAAAAATGCAAATTTAATCAAAGGATAGCGAAAAAATGCAAATTTCGTCAAAAGATCGTGAAAAAACGTAAAGTACCTTAAATATTTACTAACATGTATGGTAGCTTTGGAGGAAGTTGAAATTTTTCTCACCCCCCCCCCCCCCCCTAAAATTAATCATATGGGCACTCTTGATGCTTACAGTTCGGGTATATTGTCCTTTTGTTAATGCTGTTCTCAAATCCAAAGGGACTTTCAGACACTTTTTTTAATTAATTCTTATTCAGAAGCGCATGAAATAGGTTGGTTTTATCATTCAAAAACTATGTAACTGAAAGACGTTTTCCATTCTTTCATAAACGCAAAAGATCTTTCAGAAGATATTGTCACAGTGGATGTTTTGCACCGAATTTATGACATGATAGCGACAAAAACAAGAAAAAACCGGTCGTAACGCGATCAAAATCGCTTATAACTCAATAACTAATTCACTGGCGCAGTGAAGGGGGGGGGGGGATTCAGGGTTGAAACCTCACCCAGAGCTACAAAAATTACTATAGTTGTCGCTTATATGAATCACTAGTTAATTCATATAAGCGGCAGTCAGAATTAATATTAACATTTTTTGGCTTATTTGGAATCTGTGACTTTGCTGAATGAAATTAAATTCAACAAAGTGATCCAATTAAACGGCGAATATTGTATTTAAAACTGTGAAAGCGTATATTACATGCATTGGTTAAGTGAGAACTAGTCATTTGTTTTGAAAAAGGTCAGTGATCACATTTTCGAGATGTCTTATGCTATGAGAATGATCATTTCCTGCCATATAGACGCTTTGAGTTTAAGTATTGTGCAGTGTACAGTTTTTTAATTGCATTTCTGTCTTTGCTCCGTTCGAAACGATAATGGACCATCGACTTCCAGACAAAAACATAAAACATACGCTTTATAGGTCTCTTTCAGTTTCAAACTTCTTGTTAGAAGTCCATACAGGCCGAAATTTCAGCACGACCGATCCGTAGAAAAGAATTTCTACTCTGTATAAAAAGCGAAAATTTCGGCCCGAACCCGGTCCGACCCGTTTTTCCATTTTTTCCACAAAAAAATTATTGGCAAGGTATAAAATCTAAAATTTCGGCCTGACTCATACAAAAACTTAATAAGCCCTACCCTGCCGGACAAAATTTCTACAAAATAGAGATTTTTACGCCATTACGGTTAAAAATTGTCTTGTAAGAGGAGTTCTGACAAAAAAATACTTATTTTAGCTTTTTTCATGTTTGTATTCTCCATTTTAAAAAAATGACTTGGGCTGCGATATTTATTTTGTTATCTTGAAATTCACAGCAATTTTTCTGAAAGATTACAGCAGAGGGGAAAAATTCCCTCCCGGCATTAACTATGTGTTTTTTTCGCGGCCCTTTCACGAAATTCGTGTTTCTTCTACGTTCCTTTGACGAAATTTGCGTTTTTCTGCGATCCTTTGACGAAATTTGCGGTTTTTTTCGTGATCCTTTGACGAAATTTGAGGGTTTTTTTCGCGATCATTTCACGAAATTTGAGCTTTTTTCTGCGATCCATTGACGGAATTTGCTTTTTTTCGCGATCTTTTAACGAAATTTACGGGCTTTTTTTGCAATCCTTAGACGAAATTTTCGTTTTTTCTTCGATCCATTGACAAAATTTGCGTTTTTTCTGCTATCTTTTGACGAAATTTGTGTTTTTTCGCGATCTTTAGTCGAAATTTGCGTTTTTACGCGATCTTTAGACGAAATTTACGTTTTCCGCGGTCCTTTGACGAAATTTGCGTTTTCTCGATCTTTTGGTGGAATTTGTGTTTCTCGCAGTCTTTTGACGAAATTTGCGTTTTTTCATGATCTTTAGACAAAATTAGTGTTTTTTCGCGATCATTTGGCGAAATTTTTCTTTTTTTCGCGATACTTTGACGAAATTCGCTTTTTCTCCATGGTACTTTGGCGATCTTTTTCTGCGAACGAATGACGAAATTGATTTTTTACGGTGACCATTTGTCGAAATCCACGATATTTTTATGTCCAAGTTTTCGGAATGATGACCGCTTTTTTTTTTGAAAATTCAGAACAGAATCACCCCTGGCTATGTCGCAAAATTTTCTAAGACGGAATCGCATAGGAGAGCAGAAATGTTCATTACAGACAAGTTCCCTTCTTAGCAGGTACATCGTGGGTTGTAAATGTATTATATTCTTTTCACACGCATTATTATATTCATTTTGTATGGATCAACACATTTTTTCCGTTTAAGACAGGATTTCGTCACATGCTGGTTCTTTTTCAAACGTTATATTTATTTTTATTGCCTAGAAATTGTTATCGTCCATAAGATTTATCGCCTAGAAAATGACAATTCTTTAAAAATAATAAATTGAAAATTTTAATTGTAGAACAATGGAAATTTAAAAAACAATTACAAGACTTACCCTATATACTACGTATCATGGGTAAGTAAAATATATGCATGTTTTGAAAAAGTTGTTGGGCCGGGCGAAATTTTACTAATTTTTGCACGCATATATAATAATGCCAGCTATATTCTAAAATTCAGCACTGTTTGGACACGGATGATGATAAACTTCACCAATTCTCGTGATATTGTTACATCTGACACAATGCAAGGTATGTCTATTGAAAATTTTGCTAAAATTGTTTAATTAATTTTTAAGTTAAGAACAAGAATTCGGGATTGTCTTGGAGTGAAATCCCGTGTGTATATTTGACTGAACAATGGGTTCCTGATTTTCCGTACAAAAATTGTTTTGCTCTTCCATTTCTTAAAGTTTTCCTCATCATTTTTTAAACGCTTTATATATATCTAACATAGTAGTAGTATAGTTATTTCATTGGTGTATTTTATGTTTTGCAACTGTAATATTGTAAACGCTGTTTAAATGAATCACAACCAACGTAACAAGTGATTCTACTAACCGAGAAAAAAAAAGCATCATGATTTCATTCATTAACCAGACTGATTCAATTAACCAGTGATTCAAGTAACCGGCGATCACCATTATCAACATCTCAAACCACCCCCCTAGAGCGGATTTCTGGCTGCGCCACTGCTATCTTAAATGGAAAAAAAATGATGTTCACAACAGAAAGAATACCAACAATTATACCTGCTAAGACAGAAAATTGTATAATTCTTTTCGGTTCCTTTGGATTTCGTTTTCGAGGTTTTAATGAATCAATATCTTAAAAAGTTGATTACATAATTCAGTATTCCGCATTTTTTGATTACATATTTTAAATTTTAAAATAAGTTATTAGAAACTTTGTAAAATTCTCTTTGTAAATTTACTTTGTGGAGCCGTGGGGGGGGGGGGACAAAATCTATGTTTGCCCCGGGTGCAAAAAAGGTTAATTTCGGCCCTGATATACCGACTTATTTCAGGTGGGGCATGGTCCTTTTATGACTCTTTGGGTACGAACTTCGTATATATTAAGTAAATAATAAATAATTTATTCAAATTAAATATTTTATTTGAATAAATTTCCCCTGTTGATTAATGTTTCTTCATTTTCCGATTCTTCATTATCAATTTCATTATCTTCGTTTAGAATTAAATTATTGCATTCCTCTGATGAACTGGCTTCATCACTAGTATAATCCTATTGTAAATGATCATAACGTTTTTAAAGCTTCTTGAACAGTTTAAAACTTTTTATAAGAAATTGAAAAATAATCAAAAGCTGTACGTGCAAAATAGCAAAAAGAAAAAAGGAGAGATAGCAAACGAAACAGACTCTGCGATTTCCAGAAACCTCCTTTCCAGTGGTGTAGTCGCGGGGGAACGGCGTCCTCTCATTTTTTTTATTTTATCTCGAGTGTCCCCTTATTCTTTATTTTCAAGAGGGACGCTAGCTTAGAGTAAAGATAAGAAGATATTATATGAGAAGTCTATGGACGCTAGAGACTCGGGAGGACGCTGACATTCCAAAGTCATATATATTTTTAAAAGGATGAGCACACCAATAAGTTAAATCTTAAGAAATAAGTCATTGATTTTAAATATTTTCAACAAAGTTGAAAAGTGTATGTGGTGTCGGGCGCTTGTCTGTCTTCATCTGTCCGTATTTTAACTTCCGTAAATTTGTTTCAATCCCGACAAAATGTCATGCATATTTTTGAAGGTCACTGCAGTATTATCAATATTGTAAATGATGTGTAGAACATCAATATTTCGTTTACGAGAGAACAACAAGTAAGAAAAATCATGCGTTAAGCATAGATTATGAAACACTTTCCAACACTTCTCGAATGCTTTAATAAAACATCATTATTTAGGGAAATAAGGTAAATAAGATAACTAAGCAAACATTTTAGAAAACGCATAAAACTTTAAAAAAACTGATTTCAGCAGTTACCGTCCATATCCAAATATGTATTCCAATTCTTTTGAACAGCCCTATATTTGATCTTTAAGTGGATATATACACTATATAATGGGAAAATGTAACAAGAAAATGCATAACGGGTTGAAATTTCTCTTTCAGCAATTTATACTAATAGATGGAAATATACTTGAGTACTTTTGTACAGTCCTGTAGTCTATCTAATACTTTTATTACACGCCACTATTTAGCTAAAATTTAATTCAAACTAAAACACTCTTAAAACTACTGAAATCCCGTTTCCAGATATTACCATCCATGGACGGCCATGTATTCAATTCTTTGCGTGGTCCTGTATATCATTTTATCTATATTCTACAAACATTTTTTATTAAACTAAATACAGTACAGCGTACAAATGCATAACCCATTTAAAAATCACCTTTAAAGCAATTTGCAATCATACCCAGTAACCATTACGAATTCTTTTGTGTAACCCTGTATATCAATTACAGCATTTATACACACCATATAAAATGCATAAATATAATGAAACATAAAAGCACATAACATTATTAAAAATGCATTTCCAGCAATCATCGCTACTGTACAGTACTTCGGATATAATATGGTATCTGAAATCTTGTGTGTCCCCCTGTAAATGCTATGCACTTCGTATTATCCATTAAATATGTTACAGTAAACATCAGCGACGTATATCAATTTCATTATACATGAAATAATTTAACATAATTAAATTACGCCGGAAAAAAAACCCTCCACCCCTATATCATTATGTAATGGAATTCTTTTGTGTGGCCCTGTAAATAATAATAACTATTTTTTGCGCCGCACATTCTACAGAAAATGCATATTTTAGTGCACTTGATAAATGCATATCAATTTTATTATGTTTGAAAGCATGTAACATCATTAAAAATCATTTTAAACGATTTTTTCCCATAGTCCGTGATGTAACGGAAAACTTTTGACTGTCTCAGTAAATGAACTAAACATGCTACAAACTTCATTTGAAATAGGGTTCGTGCTATGGTAGAGGTCACTAACATCCAAAAATTTCAGAACGATCCGAGAATATTTATGGGAGTTAGAGCGCAAACAGATGGACAGACAAACCGAAGTCATAAACACTTTTCAACTTTGTTGGAAAGTGTTAAAAAATGAGTGTAAAAAAACTTTGTTGAAATACACATTAATGAAGTTATAATATACTTTAAATGCAACGAAAATGACATATGGTATTGACATTCGTTACAAAATGTAACGAATCGACAATAGCATTTATTGTTCGTTTATCACAGCATTAAAAAAAATATATTTGAAAACCCATGATCTATTAGGAGTAATTGTTTGAAATACATTTTAAATGAGGTTATATTTTTTCAAGCTGAAAATAATTCATACATTCATTAGTAAGGACCAGTGCTGTTTTTTTTTGTGGAAAACGTCGCGTGAAACATGTATACAAGACCACGCAAAGAATACGCACACAGTGTCATCTATGGGTTCAGGGCCGGTGAGAGGGGGGGGGGGGGTACACAGGGGGCAACTGCCCAGGGGCCCGGTTTCAGATGGAACAAACACAGGAATTTTATAATGTTCCAAATCTTAACTTGGTCATACTTTTTTCCTTTACAAGTTGAAAAACATTTCCCACAAGTGCAGTTTAGAAGATTTCAAACAAAGGTACAGGAAACATGCTATTGAGAGGATTATAAAAAATGTGAAATAGTTGATTCATGTTATAAATATTCCGGAACTTCCTGTCTTCTTCTCAGATAGCCAGCCTATGCCTTGCCTATGCCTTGAGGCAAAAAGGGTTCATCGCTTGGACTCAATGTTTCCCCTCATCTCTCGTTGCAAACCCCGCATCTCATTGGGCATTGTGTTGGTTCTAGGCTGTAGGTTTCGCTAATTATTTTGGCTAAAATATTATTGTGCGAGTGACGGGATCATGCACAATGGGCGACAGCGGGTACAGTTCTATTGGGCCCTAAGCTGAAAAGGGCCCTGTGAGGCATGGGTGTACCCAAGGGGGGGTGGCTGATGGGGCTACAGTCCCCCCGCCGAAATTTTCGAAAGTGATATGAAAAAGTGCTGATTTTTCATCCTTCTTTTTTGGAAATTTTTTTATTTTTTTTTCCAATCATACAGCAGACTAGCCATTCTCATTAGTCCCATATTGGTCCACATTGACAAGAAAAAAGAGAAAGGGGGCAGACGGGTTTACAGACCCCCTCCCCATCCTCCCGAAATAGTCGAAAAATTAAATGAAAAAGTCATTTTTCCTTACTTTTTAAGATAAATCTGTAATTTTTTCTTCTGTCATATAGCAAAATAGGCATTCTCGTTAACACCATATTAGTCCACATTGACATCACAGCATACCCAAAGATGGGAAGGGGGCTGATGGAAATTCAGCCCCTCCTCTCGAAATGGTCGAAAATGAAATGATAAAATAGTGCTGAATATTTTCTGTCTGTTTAAGATAAATTTGTATTTTTATCTCCTATCGTTCAACAGACTATGCACTTCCTTCGCTTTCGTCCCATATTAGTCCATATTGACACCAAAGAAGAGAAAGGAGGCTGACGGGGTTACAGCACCCCCCCCCCCCCCCCAAACTAGAAATAGTCAAAAAATTAAATGAAAAAGTGTTTTTTCCTTACTTCTTTAAGAGAAATCTGCCATTTTTTCTTCTATCATACAGCAAAATAGCCATTCTGGTTAATATCCTATTAGTCCACATTGACATCACAGTATACCCAAAGATGGGGCGGGGTCTGATGGAATTATAGCCCCTCTTCTCAAAATAGTCGAAAATGAAATGAAAAAATAGTGCTGATTTTTTTTTTTTGTCTGTTTGAGATAAATTTGCATTTTCTCCCCTATCATCCAACAGACTATAGCCGCTCCCTTCGCTGTAGTTCCACTTCACATTATACCCAAAAAGGTATAAGGGGGCTAATGGGGTTACAGCCCTCTCCCCAAAAAGTCGAACATGAAATGAAAAAATAGTGCTGAATTTTTTCTGTCTGTTTGGGATAAATTTGTATTTTCCCCCTATCGTTCAACAGACTAGCCGCTCTCTTCTCTTTACTTCCATACTAGTGCACAGTGGCACCACATTATACCCAAAGATGTGAAAAGGGCTAATGGGGTGCCACCTTCCTAAATAGTCGAAAATAAAATGAAAAAAAGCTGATATTTTTCTTCTTGTTTAAGATAAATTAGTAATTTTTCTTCTGCCATACAGCAAAATAGTCATTCTCGTTAACCCCATATTAGTCCACATTGACATCACAACATACCGAAAGAAGGGGAGGGGGCTGATGGTCTTACAGCCCCCTCCTCCCGAAATAGTAGAAAATGAAATTTAAAAAATATTCCTTTTTTTCTTTCTGTTTCAGATAAATTTGTATTTTTTTTCTCCTATCATTCAACGGACTAGCCACACTCTTCTGTTTAGTTCCATATTAGTGCACAGTGACACCACATTATACTCAAAGAAGTAGAAAGGAGATGATGTGGTTACAGCTCTCTCCAAAAATAGTCGAAAATGAAATGAAAAAACTGCTGATTTTTTTCTTTTTGTTTGAGATAAATTTGTAATGCAATTGTTTTCTGCAATACAACGAATTCGACTTTGTGGCTAATCTCATATCAGCGCACAGTTACACCACAGTATACCCAATGAGTGGGGGCTGATGGGGTTAGACCCCCTTTCGAAATAATCAAAAATGAAATAAAAAAGCTCCTGTTTTTTTCTTTCTTTTGAGATAAAATTTAATTTTTTTCCATGCGACGCAGCTATTCTGGTTAGTCCCACATATTAGTTCACAGTGATGCCCCAGCATATACCCAAAGAAGTTGATGGCGACGAGGGTTATGAGGTTACAGTTCCATTCCACCTCCTAAGCGATCGCAGTGAGATGAAAAAAGGGCTGATATTCCTTCTTTTTCAGATAAATTTGTTTTATTTTCTGGCATGGCACGAATTTCTTTTTCTCGTTAATCCAATATCCCCCTCAGCTCTGCGACCAAATTTACTTGAGACCACAAAATCAATTTTCAAATGACTGAAAAATAGCTCCATTCCTGTTTTAATGCATAAATGAAAACGTGTATGCTCAGTTCAAGGGACCTACAAGTAAATTTAACACATCTAAAAGTAGTTTAATTTAAGGAGTTTTTTAATTTCTCCCACAATCGGCGGGCGTCAAGATTAAGAATGCGGAAGTATGTTAATGCACAGTAACACCTCAGCTAATCTCACGTCGATTTCGGCTAAATCGGAAATCCGCTGCGCAGGAGTTGATCGTAAAAGTAGCTCATTAACTTTCCTTTTTCAGTCGCATGTACATGCCAAAAATTTGTGTTATTTCCACGGTTTTTTTTGCCGAAATTCGCGTTTTTTTACGCACTCCTTCGTCGAAATTTGTTTTTTCCGCAGCTTTTTGACGAAATTTGCGTTTTTCGGAGGGTTTTTGATGAAATTCGAGATTTTTTACAGAATCCTTCGTTGAAATTTGCTTTTTTACCACGGCTTTTTGACGAAATTCGCATTTTTTTCTCGGCTTTTTGATGAAATTCGCGTTTTTTTGCGGCTCTTTGACGGAATTCGCGTTTTCTTTGACGAAAGTAGCATTTTTTTGCGGCTGTTTGACGAAATTCGCTTTTTTCCGCAGTCATTTGACGAAATTCACGTTTTTCTGGTACCTTCTTTGTCACCCTGCTTTTTCTTTCTTTTTTGTGATCCTTTAACGAAATTCGAGTTTTTTCCGATTCCCTTTGACGGAACGCGTGTTTTTTTTTGCGATCCTTTGTCGAAATTTGCGTTTTTTCTGCGGCCATTTGGCGAAATTCGCGCTTTTTCCTGTGGTCATTTGCCGAAAATCGCGTTGTTTTTAAGCAATCATTCGTCGAAATTTGCATTTTTTCCGCGGATTTTTGACGAAATTCGCGTTTTTTCTCGTCTTTTTGATGAAACATGTTTTTCTGCGGCCTTTTGGACAAAATTCGCGTTTTTCTTGCAATCCTTTACGAAGTTTGGTTTTTTTCCGCTTCCCTTTGACGGAATGAGTGTTTTTTTGGCGATCCTTTGTCAAAATTTGCGTTTTTTCCGCGGATTTTTGACGAAATTCGCGTTTTTTCTCCTTTTTTTATGAAACTTGCGTTTTCCTGTGGCCTTTTGACGAAATTCACGTTTTCCCGTGTCCCTTTGACGAAATTCGCCTTTTTCTTGCGATCCTTTACGAAGTTAGCTTTTTTCCGCTTCCCTTTGACGGAATGCGTGTTTTTTTAGCGATCCTTTGTCGAAATTTGCGTTTTTTCTGCGGCCTTTTGACGAAATTCGCGTTTTTTCTGAGGTCATTTGCCAAAAATCGCGTTGTTTTTAAGCAATCATTCGTCGATTTCTTCGTTTTTTCCGCGGATTTTTGACGAAATTGGCGTTTTTTCTCGTCTTTTTGATGAAACTTGCGTTTTTCTGTGGCATTTTGACGAAATTCACGTTTTCCCGTGTCCCTTTGACGAAATTCGCGTTTTTTTAGATCCTTTACGTAGTTAGCTTTTTTTCGCAGCCATTTGACGGAATGTGTGTTTTTAGCGATCTTTTTTCGAAATTCGCGTTTTCCCGCGACCTTTTGATGAAATTCGCGTTTTTCTGCGGCCCTTTGATGAAATTCGCGTTTTCTGCGGCCCTGTGATGAAATTCGCGTTTTTTTTTCGAGATCCTTTGTCGAAATTTGCTTTTTTCCGCGGCTTTTTGACGAAATTCGCTTTTTTCCGCAGCCTTTTGACAAAATTCAAGTTTTTCTGTGGCCCTTCTTTGTGACCCTTCTTTTTTTGCGATTCTTTAACGAAATTCGCGTTTTTCTGCTTCCCTTTGACAGAATGAGTGTTTTTTAAGCGAAATTTTGTTGAAATTTGCGTTTTTTCTGTGGTCATTTGCGAAATTCGCGTTTTTTTAAATGTAATCCTTCGTCGAAATTTGCGTTTTTTCCGCGGCTTTTCGACGAAATTTGTGTTTTTCCCTCGTCTTTTTGATGAAATTTGCGTTTTTCTCTGCGGCCTTTTGGCGAAATTCACGATTTTCTGTGTGCCTTCGACAAAATTGGCATTTTTTCTCTTCCCTTTGAAGGAATGTGTTTTTTTAGTGATCCTTTGTCGAAATTTGCGTTTTTTCTGCGGCCTTTTGACGAAATTCGCGCTATTTCTGTGGCCATTTGAGGAAATTCGCGTTCTTTCACTATCCTCCGTCGAAATTTGCGTTTTCCGCGGTTTTTTGCGAAATAAGCATCTTTTCTCGTTTTTTTTAAAATGAAATTTGCGTTTTTCTGCGCTCTTTTGACGAAATTTACGTTTTTTCGTGTCCCCTTGACGAAATTAGTTCTTTTGTGATCCTTTACAAAATTAGCTTTTTTTTCATAGCCCTTTGATGGAATGCGTGTTTTTAGCGATCTTTTTCGAAATTCGCATTTTCCCGCAAACTTTTGATGAAATTCGCGTTTTTTCTGCGTCCTTATGACTAAATTCGGGTTTTTTCTGTGCTCATTTGACAAAATTATCGTTTCCTCGAGGATCATTCGACGAAATTTGCATTTACTCCGCGAGCATTTGACGTAATTCCCGTTTTCTCCGCGATCATTTGACGAAATTTGACTTTTTTGCGGTCCTTTGACAAACTTCGCATTTTATCCGCGGCCCTATGACAAAATTTCGGTTTTTTCCTTTTCGGATCCTTTAAAGGTATTGGAGATTTTTTTCTGCGAACGATTGACGAAATTGATTTTTTTCGGCGCCCGTTTGTCAAAAATAGCGATATTTTTTTAAGTCCGAATTCTCGGACTGCTGACCGAATTTTTCAAATTTTTGGAAAATTCTGAACAAAGTCCCCCTGCCCCTCCCCCCCCCCCTCTGGCTACGGCCTTATTGGCAAAAATGATTTCTGTTTATAACACAATTCAACGTGTTTCGTAAGATTTAGAACATTATGGAAATTTAAGTCAGCCCCCGCCCCCCGAAATAAAATCCTGGATACACCATTGCCGTGAGGAACGATTTTGTATTAAGTATATGCATACATTATATACAGGATATGCATCTCACCTCTGTTCCAGGCCTCCAATTTTAACTTCTAGCCCTGTCGAGCGAGCTTAAACTAAAACCAAGATAAAAAAGAAAGAAGAAATCTGAAAACAGAAATACGTTAATATATTTTTATTAGTATCTTCTATTTATATATATAAAATGCAAACGGAAATTTCGTTCCGAACGCCTAGATTTCGAGTTCTACTGCATGGATTTTTACGGATTATACCGTTATACCTCCGTTGTTATTCCCAGGGCCGAAACTAGGCTTTTTGGCGCCCGGGGCAAACATGGATTTTGGCGCCCCCCCCCTCTCCACCACAAAGTAAATTTACAAAAAGAATTTTACTAAGTATCTAATAGACAACTTATTTTAAAATTTAAAATATATAAAAATAAACTACGTAATCAGCTTTGTCAAATATTGATCCATTAAAACCTTGAAAAAGCATTGAAAAGGAACCGAATTGCATTTTAATCTTTTTAATTTTTTTTTTTTGCATAGTCTAAATGCGGTCGATATCTAAATAACAAAAGATTTTACTAAGAATTTTACTTTGTGCATTCCCCTTCCCGTTTGCTTTTATTGTCCCGGGTAGCCATCGTCCATGGCAAGACGGAAAAAAAAGAAAAGAAAAGAAGCTCATACTTTTCAGCGGAAAAAAAAACAAACAGCTTTCATGGAATTTTTTGATGGGTCGCTTCGCGTTTGGTAGTTATCCTTAGTGGACAGTGGGGTGTCCCGCAATCGAGACTGACCTTGAAAAACGGTAATGATTCTCCTCACAGGAAGGGATTTAAAAGATAGAAGGCAAACGCATAGGCATGATACTTTGCAATTTTGTATTGTAAATGAATCTTGTTATCTATTTGTAAAGTTTAATGCACTTGGTTCAGTTTTCCTTTTAAATTTTCCGGCTGCGAGACATTTTTATACAAATTTCATATATATATATATATACATTCTTGTGTCAAACGTCAAACAAAATCTTCATTTTGGCGCCCCCTTCACCTTCTGTTAAAGCAGCGCCCGGGGCACGTTCCCCCTCTCCCCCCCCCCTAGTTTCGGCCCTGGTTATTCCTAAAAAATATTATACAGTAGACTCCCTCAAACCCGCACAGCTTGGGACCAGAGGTTGTGCAGATTTTAGAATTTTGCAGATTTCTGGTCATTGATTTGTTTACATTTTTGAAACATTAATTTGATTGGTAGTTAAGCAAGGGAAATTATAATGAATACTTCCAATAAAGTGAAACATTAAAATAAGTAAAATATTAAAAGAATTTATTAGTTTAAAAGTAAGTAATTATTAAAATAATTATGTAAAATATAAATTTAGAAAAATATTAAATTATTATGAATGAAATCGATTCAATCCGATTCCAAACATCCTATGCTGCCATCTGGTGGTAAAGCGATCGTAAGATCGATACGTCATTACTCTTTTGCGGGAGATTTTAATGCACATCATTTTTCCTGGGGCTCTCACAGCTCTGGTTATAAAGTGCGAAGGTGGACGGATCAAAATCATGCGCAAATTATAGCGCCAGCTGAGTCCACCCGCTGGAATTCCCACTCCATCATTGACTTTGCCATCACCCGCAATTTTCCCTTCCCGTACACCATTCAAACGGTGAATGATCTCTCATCCGACCATCTTCCAGTTGTGCTTAGATTCAAAGTGGGCAACTTTCAGCTCGATATACCCCAGGCCTTTTCGGTCAACTGGGAGGATTTCGGTCATGTTCTCGAAAACATGGATACCTCGCCCACTGATATTCACTCTGCCGAGGACGTAACTTCTGCTATTCAGGCATTTGGGGATACTCTCCATAATGCTTTCCAAAAAGTTGCGAAACCAAGACAGAGGGTGGTTGATGCATTTCGACTACCTGAGCACATCAGGGACTTGAAAAGAGAGAGAAATCGTTTAAGACGGGACTGGCAGATGACTAGAGACCCAGTTCTTAAAACTGATCTGAACAGAAAAAACCACCAGGTTGCTGCTGCAATCAAGGAGTTTAGTGTCTCACATTGGAACACTTACATCGAGTCTTTATCGACTGCTGACAACACAATTTGGTCGGCAACGGCCCGCATCCGTAGGACACGAACACACATTCCGGCCCTAAATGGCCCCAATGGTATGGCCTATTCAAACACAGACAAGGCTGAGCTCATTGCTGACAGTCTTAAAAGCCAATTTACACTCAATGATGATGTCATTAACCCTAGAATGGTCGACGTTGTCAACACTGAGGTTGAACGTTTCTTAAACACTACTCATGATAATGCACTCACCCCCGCTACTCCCTCTGAGGTGATTTCTTACATTGGGAATCTCAAAAAGAAGAAATCGCCAGGCCTCGACCGCATCTCTACCAATATGCTGTAGCACCTTCCACTTCACTTCATATTCTTTCTAACTATTCTAATTAACTGCATGCTAAACCTCTGTATGTTTCCTGATTGCTGGAAGAAGGCACTGATTGTCCCGATCCCAAAACCAGGACAGGACATCCACGCCCCTTCTAGCTTCAGACCCATTTCTCTTCTATCTTGCTTGTCTAAGGTCTATGAATACATTCTAACGAACCGTCTGAAAGAGTTTGTTACCTCCAATTCGATTATTATACCTGAGCAGTTTGGGTTCAGGCCCAAACACTCAACTCAACACCAGCTTTGGAGAGTAACTGAACTTATTCAAGAGGGCTTCATACACAATAAAAAACTGGTGTTGTATTCATAGACATTGCTAAAGCTTTCGATCGGGTCTGGCATTATGGACTTATTTATTAGTTGATTCTGCTCAAGTTCCCTCCCCAACTTATTCTTATCTTCTGGGAATACCTTAATGGTAGGACCTTCTGTGTTAAAGTTAATAATTCTCTATCCTCTTTTCGCATTATCGTAGCAGGCGTCCCACAGGGCAGTCTTATTAGCACCTGGCTGTTCAACCTCTACATTAATGATATTCCTCGATGGATTCCCAACATCTTCTTGGCATTATATGCAGATGACAAGGGCCATCATGACCAGCAACAGTTCACTACACATTGTCTTGACTAAACTCCAAACTTACCTTTTGGCTCTTTATGTCTGGCTTAGGAAATGGCGTATTAAAGTCAATGCAGCAAAAAGTGCCGCCATGATTTTTTCCAACAATTCTATCTCCCCAGACGTTAATCTTACTCTTAAAGATGATGACATACCCTGGGTCACAAATTATAAATATCTAGGTATTTATCTAGACTCAAAATTAACCTGGGCTAGGCAGATTCAGGACATATTATTGAAATCTGCCAAAGCTCAAGGATCCCTTAAATCTCTATTGGCGTATCACAGCCGTCTGTCACTTTCGAATAAATTATTACTATATAAATCCTTCATCAGCTCAACTTTGACCTACGGGTCAGTTGTTTGGGGATCAGTCTGCGAAACTCAGATGCAGAAAATTCAAACCTGTCAAAATTCTGTATTGCGTAGGATTTGTAAGGCGACAACGTTTGTCCGGAATGACGTCATTCACGCTGATCTCAAGATTAGGCCTATCTCGCAAGTTATAAAGAAACTTGCTCAAAATTTCCACAGAGATCGCATTCTTATACCCAACGAAGCGTTGCGGTCCATCCAACCATACAGCATAAATAGTGCTCGTGGAAGGAAAAGACCGCTTGCCATCTTAAGCAGAGATGACGGCTTTGCCCCACCTTCCAAAAGAAGGAGGAAGGAGCCACCTTAAACGCATCGTTGTGGAATTCCAAATTCTAAAATTTATTGTACTATATCTTTCTACCATTTGGCTTATTACCATTAATTTTATTTAGGACGTCTTCCAGCCTTGCTTTTGGCACCGGGTTCTGTTAACTTTCCTTCCTAACTTCATGTTTATTATTGTTAGGAAAAAAAAATCTCAGTTTTATTTTGTATTATTTTATTTTATTTTTACTTATTATTGTACTTTTACCTTATTCTAAACTGTTTGCATCATTTATCATGTACAACTTGCTTCTTCGCCTTATCTTGGAAAAATAAATTATATATATATTGCAATATGTTTAGCTCTGTTTTGGCCCATTTGCTCCCCCTCCCCTATTATTGCTCACCTTTCCTGACTATCTGACAAAGATCAAAGCACATCTACAGAAAGCTCCTGTCACCATCAGCTTCATTCCACCGCAACCTGCTGCGAGATGAACTTTCTATCTTACAGAAGAAAATCCTGATGCTCCCTGCATAGATTGTTCCCAAATAGATGTGAAGTAAACGTGGGCATTACGCCCCGCGTAGGCATTCAAGAAACAATCGTCTTTGATTTGACTCGTTCTTAGCACTACGTGGACGGCACGGAGTAAGAACTCTTTTACTTGTCGCCCAGTGGCGTGGTCGGTAGCGACAGCTACTGCCACGGCGGGGGCCCGGGTTCGAATCCTCGGGTAAGACATGGATGTAATTGTGAATGTCCCATTGTTGTAATATAATATATGTAATGGAAAAATAAAATTGTTGTGACTTGTTGTTGTTTCTGTATAATAAGGATCATTCGAGGCGACAGCCATAGTAGCTATAGGCCCCAAAGCATCCCACTTCGGTGGACTTCAAATGTCAGAAAAACTCTTTTACTCCGTGGTGGACGGTTTTACAAATGGAGAACGGCAAGGCTTTACTATGTTTACGAAGTAAACATCCCAGAAATAAATTAAATAAAGAGTATTTAAGGTTAAAGACTGCCGAGAAAAAGGTAAATAAGTTCATATATTCTATATATAAAATCCAAATGGAAATTTCATTCCGAACGCCTAGATTTCGAGTTCTACCGCATGGATTTTTACGGAACTTATACCGTTAGATAGGTATCGTTTCAGGGAAGGTTTTAAGCTATAACACACCATTCTACCTAGATTAGTTATAGAATTATGACGGAAAGTTCTGTTATTTTGGACGATAAGGTTTACCATTTTATTTCTTGGCGTAATTTATCGTTGATAAAAAAAATTGAAACAGCTATTACACCTCGAAACATAAAAGAAATAACCGTTACTAATTTTAATTTAAAAAAAAAAGAAGGAAGAAAAAAATAAGAAAAAAATCCGTTTTAATGAGTGATAATATTAAAAAACGAAAATATTTAATTTAAACATGAAAGGAAATGTTCGTAATGCTTAAAAAATTACTCAGTTAAAATATTGCAATTCAAATAAGATTTGGCTCTTTATCTTTTGCGTCAGATTAAGAAAAATGCATCTGAAAAATTAATAGGATGATATCAAGCATAGATTAAGGACCAAGATGGGACATTTACGGCAAAATCTGTAATGGCAACAGTACTAGTGTCACTATCGACAAGGGGGAAGAACTAACAAACCTCCGAGATTTAACTATGTTGAAGAAATATGTTTACACTCTATGCTTTCAATATCTATTCGTTCCTAAAACGATGCAGGTGTCAGACGATATTCTATTCATGCTTGCTTTATTTATTTAGCTGCTTTTTTTTTACCGTACTTGTATTGTTTATTTTTAACTTACAAAATGATAATTAGACTAATAATATAAAAGAAAACCGCCAGAAAATTCTGTTAAGAATGCAAATATGTAAGTTTATAAGATTAAATTGTAAAAAATCAAATTCAGGTATTGTGTCAATTTATTCATATCGAATAAAATTTTACTGAGTGTAATGTCAGTACCTCTATTTAAACTTTTAGATTTATACAATTCTAAAAATTTGTCGAAAGGAATTTTTCCCTATCTGTAATATTATTATTATTTCTTATAGGTTAATATCATAAATATTAATGAATTTATTGTACGTTATTTACATTAAAAACAATATTTTTATTTTATCTGTAAGGAAGTGAAAATGCATAAATTTTAAAAAGATTATTGTAACGATTCTTTAATACATTAAACTTCATAAATTAATAAAAAACTCGCTATAAAAATTTTCCTATCAAAAGGGAATAATTATGAAATTTTCTGGGACTTGTAGAGTGCAATATTTCGTATATTTTTATATTACACCATTGCTTTTGATATATAGCATTCAAGACGAAATTTTTACCTAGTTTTTCGTTGAACTTAAAACCGTTCACTAATCCTGTAAAAAAAAAAAAAAAAAACATATATCCGTGCATGAACATGGAATAGATATTAGATATATAAAATAGAATGCCTATTCTATGTTCATGTATCGGTGTAAGATTCTATCGAAAACGTAAACATGCAACATTAAAAAAAGAAAGATCACAACAAGGCAGATACTCAATAATAAGCATACTACAAGGATGGAGAGTTTCTTCCCCATTGTCAATAAGGATGCTACGATCGCAATCGCATTACCATTATGCTCTATGGGAATGTCCGATCTTGGATGTTAATCTATGATATCAAGGAAGTTCCGATAAGTGCATGCTCAGAAATATTTGAAAAAATATCTTCTCATGAGGAATATATAGAAGATTCTTCTCGTGTCATATAATATGTTTATAAAAAAAAACCGCAGAACCTCGATTTAGCGTTTGTAAAAAAATAATGAAAATTTAATTTTTTTGGCGATTTAATGCTGGTTGGCGGCACAATAAAATTTTGAATGATACTTTTCTTATCATAAATAATTTTTAAGTAAAACCTTTTCCTACTCTTCATACGAAGATAGTTAGATTAAGTTTAACTTAAATGAATACATTTTTATTACTACAGTTTTGTCATATACTTTTATATGTGTATATATCAAAATTTTATTATCGTAATTATACGGTTTAAAACAAAATTTCAGTTTATTAAATTTTTCCAAATTCAAAATTAATGTCCGATTCGGAACATTAGCAATTTGATTTCGATATTGTTAGTATCAGAAAAAAGAAATGAAGGTTATTGTTGCCATGGAAATAAGTATTTAATATAAAATGTTTAATGTTAGCATTTTTAATTAGCCAGCTACTTTTAAAACAAACTTAAAACGGTACTACTTGATTATCCCGTCGACAACATAACTATCGCCAAACTATAAGATTAAATGCCAATAATAGCTGATCGTAAATTTTACATTCACTTGACATTAAACACGGTACACGTGTTTGTTGCGTCATCAATTGGTTTTTAATTTCACTTCTATTTGTAATTTGATTAATGTTTAAAAATTTATTTATTCTTTCGTAGTTTAAAATAAAAATTTTGGCAATTTATATAATTTGGCGAATAGTTTGGCAATTTATATAATTTGGCGAAATTGGTTGAATGAATAATCAAATAGTACCCTTAAAACATTTCCAGCCGGTGAAGCCATGTAAAATTAAATAACTACTGCAACACGCTATTTTTTATATTATATACGCTTAAAGATAAAAAAATAATGCGCTAATCCTTCGTTTAAGTTTAAATTCATTGAGTTTTAGGCATTTAAACACTTATTTAACAAGCAATTTTCAAATGCATTTAAATATCTTGCATTTGGGATGGAAATGTGTTGGCTAGCCAAATAGCATGGAACGTTCCTCTTTTTTGCACCAAATACTCGAATATATATAGATTTTTTTCAGATTTTTACTGAGATTCCGCCGCCAAATTTGATTGATGTTTTACTACATACATGAGTAGTTTTAAAAGCATTTTTCTTTTCAAAATAATTTGAGTATGCTTTTTAAGGAGGCCTTCCTTGTGGTAACAAATTTGTTTTTGATTTGTTCTTTTTTATTTTTAACTCTTCCATCTTGTGACTCACAGACGAAACTAGCAGATGTAATTGTAAAAATGATGGTACTTATGATTTACATGTTATATGTTTATTTGTGATTTTTGAGTTCACTTTTGTCGCCAAACAATCTCATTTTAAGCCAAAAAGACGTAAGCGTGAATTGGGTTCAAGTGATGTTTACAATAAAGGTGATTTTGCAAGTGTACGAAAGCATTTTTTGAGTATTTTTTAAAATTCAAATGTACTATATATAAATTGCAATTAATATTATAAAAATGGAGTCAAATATTTTAATTTTAGTATATATGTCTCCCACACATGCACATACATATTGTAAAATAATTTAATTTTAGACATTTAAGAAATTTCTCATCATACTTTACTGCGAAAGCATGTCGGTTTATTTTCCCCAAATTTGTGACTTTTATAACCTCGAAGCCAGATTAGCTAATATTGTCCATTCTTTTTTTAATAAAAACCATATCGCCAATTTCCCTTATACAAACGTTCAATGTTTGCAATGTTAGGTAGTAAAGATTATTCTTAAGAAAATGTAAACAATTATGCGTTATTTCTATCACGAAAAAAGACATAAATTGCAGACAGATTGCAATAAAAATTGCTTTCTGAAATCACTTTTCGATATTCCATTCCATTCGTCATTTCTTTTTTTTTCATATCTTCCCTTCTTTTAGAAATGTTATAAAAAGATATTGGATGAATCTTCCATAATCAGCTACCTTACAATTGGCGAATTTACTATACAGTGTTGGAAGATTCGTTTGTATTGGAAAGGAACCGTGGACGGTAAATCCGATTTCAGAAGATTACGCGAAATTTTTACTTTTAGTAATTAGCGATTAGTAAATTTATGTTTTTTATTATGGAGCAAACGGACAAAAGATGATTTACTAATAGATATTTTTCATGTGCAGTTATTTTACTATCACTAAAAAAGCATTAATTTGAATGTACAAAAAAAAAACAATTTCAAATGCCAAAGGTAGCCAATGGAACAATATTTGTTCATTTAGCCTAGGTTTTTTTAAAAAAAGTACCTCAAATTCAATTAAAATTTCAATCATTATAAAATTTTGGCTGATGCACAGCCCGAGCAGCTGATCGTAGTGTCAAATTTTAGGTTTATTTTACTATCACTAAAAAAGCATTACTTTGAATGTATTTAAAAAAATTAAAAAAAACTTTCAAATGCCAAAGGTGGCCAATGGAACAATATTTGTTCATTTACCCTAGGTTTTAAAAAAAAAGAACCTCAGATTCAAATTAAATTTCAATCATTATAAAGAAATTTTGGCTGATGCACAGCCCGAGCAGCTGATCATAGTCACAAATTAACGTTTTTAGTTTTACTTAGGCAACAAACTGATGAATAATGACGTCTTGAAAATAAAAGCATGTTTATTTCTCCGTCTTATTACGCTCATTAGAGAAATGCGAAAAAAATCTTCGGTTTGCCACAAAAGATCACAACTAAAAATTTTGCATAACTAACTTTATTTATCATTTGCAAAGAGTTTTGATAGTGAAAGATCTAAAATTTAATCAACAGCAATTTGACATTATTTAATGGAATGTAGTTTGGAACGTAATTAACTCTGTTTTGTAGCTAACTCTGGTACATTTTTAGCCATACCGTTACGAACATTTCTAACGTTGCACATCAAACTTGGTTGTGGATCCGATTACGGATGATTGGAAAGACTTTATTGAATGAAAACTAGAGGTTTAGTTTTCTATTTGAATCAGTTATCGAGGTTATTTTCCTAGGTTAATAGTAGCATGATTAAAACTGGTATGTAAAAAGAAACGGCAGTTAAAATGACATTTTAATTTTATTCACACAATTCCGCTTTAAATATCCACTTTTACATGATTCACATATTTTAAAATATAAAAGTTAAATACTGTTTTGATTGTATTTACTCTACTGGAAATCGAAGATAAGAAACTGAAGAGAAAACCTGGCAAAAGAAGACGTATATTACCAAATATAATGTGACGTAGAGAGAGATTGTTATCAGATCCGCACAAAGTACCAAGCTGAAGAGCCCAGAGTAAAAGAACTAACAAATGAAAGTGAATAACCCGAACATTCTTTAAGTTAAATGGTCAATCTCTGCAGTCATTGTAATTATCTTTTTTTAGTAGTGTGGTGATATGATCGTAATGGTCGCATTTCCCTCCCAAACTCTACATGTGTACTCAAGAGTTGCTTCTGAATTGCCCGTATTTCCTCTAACGCATCAGATAATATAATAGCGCAATTGCGTCCGATGCGGTATTCAGAAAATGCAGAAGGACCTTCCAGGTGAAGGTCCATATTAATTTAAAATACAGGGTTGGATCTTCCATTTCGTTTGATTGAAGGTTTATTTGAAAAATGGTTCAGCGCAGCGGGCTCAGACTGCTTGTTTAAAATATAAAACTCACTTACAGTTTTTTATACATAAAATTCACTATACGTAAAATTTAAAATAATATTCAAAATCCACCACCTTTTCTCAAAATTTCTGGCCCCTAGTCCTGTACCTACTGTGTCTAATGAAAAATAACATCTTGGTGGTCATATTTGCTGCGTAGAATAAAAATTGAAACGTAGTTTTAAAGTTACTTATCAAATTTCCTTTAATTCACTTGACGACGTGTTTTTACTGACCCATATTTCTTATCGTGAAAAAACAACCAGGGTCCATAATCGCGAAAAACACTGGACCCTACCTAGAAACAGATAATTCTTCCCATTCTACTAAAAATTATATTAATGCTGATATATAAATTTCTTGAACAAAAACTGAATTAATTTAGTGGAAAGGATATTTTAATGTGAGAGTGCGGAGAAGTGTCTGATATGTCCAAGCAGTATAAGGTGGGTTAGGGGCCTGGTCGCCCTTCTTTCAAAATAGGTTCCAGAAAAACGTACTTTCTTGGAGCTTTTTCCGTAATTTAATTCAGAGTTCAAATTTTAAAACGCAATAAACTTAAAACTTGATTTAAGAATGAAAAATAAAGACACCTATTGATTTTCTATGATAAAATGATTCGTTGTTCAAAGTGTTTCAATCAGATTTAAGCCCAGATGTGTGTCTATAGTGATTTCCGCGCTGGCTACTGCACAAGAGGTGCATAGTTCGAATCACAATCATGCATGGATGTGTAGTGGATCGAATTTCACTTTAAATGGAGATCCCGGTCTGTTTAGCCAATATATGTTAAATATGATCCCGGGGCCTAACCAACTCTCCGATTATGTGAAGATTACTTTCATAATTATACTTAAGGCGGTATTCAAAAAAATATTTTTCCATGCTCAACAATTCGAAATTTTCTGACACATTTTCAGGCTGATTTTTAAAAGTAAAAACATGAAACTTGCTGATGTGATTTTTCATTTATAAGCGACCTGTGTTTTTATTTTTTCGTTCAATTAATTAGAACTTGATTTATAAACAATTATGTTCGTTTCCAGCCCTATCTCTTCAGGAAATTTGGTTCAAAATTCCCTATTTGATAGCATTTTTTGAAATATATTCTGCCTTTATCAAAAAAAAAAAAAAAATAAAATCATCCCTTACGGCACATTATATAGTTTCTGAATAACAGAATCTGCCAATTGGATACGTTTAAGATCAAAAAATAATTTAAAAATGAGTCAGAAAATAAGCAGTTTGGATTTGAGTACATTAAAGTCCAAAGGATATCTAATTTTATCCTAATAGTCATCGACTTGATTAAAAAATATATAGGCCCAAAAAATGGCATTCTTAGACCCTCTGGATTCGATATATCTTACGCAATTTGTTTAAATGACATCGATTAATATGCGAACTACCAAAAAAGTACTTTGGCTAAAATATCATTACGCGAATGACAGGAACATGCACAGAGTACTGATACTAAGTTTCAGACACTAGGCAAAATGCTTATTTAAGTTAAAATGAAGTTATATTTAAAAGAAAGCGATCATTTTCTTAGATAAAACCAAGCCTTTTAACACAAATGCATCTAAAAAACATAAATTACGGAAATTTTTACTCTCCAAAATTGAGATTAGAATCACAAATAAAGAGTGCGTCTGTTCACATAAAAGATGTTGCTGACAATCGTGACTTCAAGTTTTGAGTTAAAATGATTTTTAAATGATCAAACAAAATACAAATTTTGTAAAAATGATGAATATGGATATGAGAAGTGTGTATGCAAACTTTGAGAAAATGAAAATTGCTGTTTTCATTCCGGAAATCCAAGCATAAGAGCCTCAATTGATAATCACATCCTAATAACTGATATTTATTATATTTTACTGATTTTGTATCTATATTATAAAGAACAAACGTATATATGCGTAATGCTGATGTCATTTTGCGAATGGCAATACTTCACGATCAAATTTCGGTCTTGAAATTTTCACTACTGCAATTTTTCAATCTTCTGACCATCGTACATTTTCAATTTCTGTCGCATAGGGAAATAAATGTACTTTCAAATGCAATTTGTTTAAAAACTGTATTCATTGACTGATGTATTATATTTTCTAAAATAATTTTTAAGCACGATTTTTTTTTTTAAGTTTATCTTATCACGTGCCGGTTTCAATACATAAAATAATAAACATTTTGCACATAAAGCAACAAACATTTTTCAGCATTTGTTTCTGACTATTTTTGCATAATGAAATTAATATTTCCTTTATAAGCAAATAAAAGAATAATATTAAAAAACGCACCAAACTAACATATTTGTGAAAGACAAATTAACGAAATTAATACTTCTTTTATAAACAAATAAAAGAATAATATTGAAAAAACACAAATCTAACATATTTGTAATCGTGCAATTTAAATTTTTAGATCACCAAATAGGATTTTTTTTTTTTTTTCAAATGGAATTTGTTTCCAAAGTTCATCTCCGTTTACTGATTGTCTATGGTTTTAAAAACAATTTTAAAGCATGAAATATTTTTTCATTTATCTATATCACGCGGAGCGTGATAAACTTCAATTAAACCGATTCAACTAAGAGGTAAAGTTGAATCGGATCCTAAGCTGAAATGGGCCCCGTGTGGACTAATTTTTTATTTCGCATATGTATACATTATATGCAGGATATGCAGAGGGCCCATCTCGCCTCTCTTCCAGGCCTCCAATTTCTGATTTTACCCCTGGCGAGAGAGTTTAAACTTAAACCATTATTATGAGAGGGGAAAAAAAAAGACAGAAAAACTCTGAAAACAGAAATACATTAATATAAGTTTTATTATCTTTTAAAGTATCAAACTCTCTTATAACTTCATTATACATGAAATCCACTATACGTAAAATTTTAAATAATATTCAAAATAGCTTTCCCACAAAATTTCTTGTTCCTAATCCTGTACCTAATTAAAAATCCAATTTTGGCGGTTACGTTTGCTGCTTGCAAAAAAATTGACCCTTGATATTAAAGTTGCTTGTTTAGTGATTTCCGCGATGGCTACCACACAAGATGCGATTGGTTCGAATCGCAATCATGCATGTATGTGTGGAGTGGGTCGGATTCCATTTATGCAGATCCCGGTCTGTTTAAGCTGAGGCTAACGAGAAAGACAGGCCACCGCGGTGCATTCCACGTATCTTTTTTTACAGACCGCGGGAACCACGTGATGCTCGAATACACCAATGAAGGTGTGCAAAAAGAGCATCACGTCACTCTAGCGGTCTGTAAAAAAAGACACATGGGATGCACCACGGTGGCCTGTCCTTTTCGTAGCCTCGGTTTAGGCCACATGTGCAAAAGATGACCGCAGCACTTCTGACTAACAAATCAACTCCCAGTTTATATGAAGTTTACTTTCATAATCATGCTTAAAGCTGCATATTTCCAATATAACAAAGAATCTTTTATTAAATCTTTAATTTTCACAAAGATGTGAAAATATTTTCCGTTTTGCTGCTTGGATTGAACAAATCTCTGATGAAATCTCGAGCATAACAGAAGGCTTATGCAAAGGAGATTTTGTTGCAGGAATTTGTTCAAGTAATGACTAATTAATATAATTATCAAATAAACGGTCAAGTGCGAGTATTATTCGAGCTCAGAGAGTTCCGTACAGCAAATATATGAATTATTAACTGTATTATTTAAAAAAAAAAATCGTTGCTTAAAGAATAAGAGTTTGAGAAAAACTATATAACGTAGGGTTGGGTATATCTGTATATACTAGAAGAGTATGAATGGGTATACCATAAAAGTTCAAAGAAATATGAAGCTTAAATAATATCAAATATTGCTGTTCTGTACTAAAAACAGTCTACTAAGTTCAGCGAGTAATAATCTTTTCTTTTTACAGTGTAGCTACAACAAAATCCTTGTTCAAAGTTTAAACTAGGCATTGTGTTAAGCGCGCTTCGAAAGGAGGTCACAAGTTGCAACGCCACCTTGGTCCGAACCGTGTTTTTCCAGATAGGTTTCTATTTAACTTTTAAAGACACAGGAGGCGTATTGAGAGATCCACTCAATACAAACTAGTCATGGATCCCATCGTATTTATGTGATTAATTTTCATTCAAATTAGTCTGTTTTAACAATTTGACGTTTATTGATTTTATACTTCTACTGGGCATTGCATTACACAAATATATCATTAAAAGTTGTTATCTAGGCTTTAAAAGCCGATGGTTCATAGAGCACGCCGCCTCTGTCATTAAATGTATGTCCAAACCCTCTGTGTCTTTAAGGGTTATTCTTCGGACTATCATTTTTGTTGGTCGATGCGAAATGCCTTGTCTTCCGGGCAGTGGACGAAGTCCCAAACTGAGTTGACGAATCGTTCTATCATACTGGCATCCGTCAACTGTCCGACCGATAGCGGAAGGTGTTAGCTAATGACGGAGATTATTTTGATGAATAAAGGTATTATTCTCAGCCTTTAATTGCATATTCTTTTCTCTGAAAAACGCTTTAAAACTTCTTACTACACCCAGTATTTATTGCGTGCCAACTGATGTGTTTTAGCGAGAATGGCTTCTCACAAAGGTCTTTTTTCTGAAAAATCTTTTTTGATATCCACACTTCACTTACTTTATATTGTTGCCATTGGAATTCCTTTATAAATAGAGTGATCACATAAAAAATGGTGCAAACTGAGATTGGAAGTTTTTGTCCAAAATATGTCAAACAAAATACCAAAACATGGCAATACTCTTCAAGACAAATTTGAGTGAGATACGTGAGGCAAGTCAACGAAAATTTACTTGACATTAAATGCACGATCGCCAAATTTTTGTCAAAAATTCCTTTGATTAATAAAATTTTATTAGCATGTCAATACTCTTACTTTTAAAAGCACTCTATTTTCAAGCAACTCTAACATTGCAAAAATCCTGGTTTAAAACTCTGAATGCTGTTTTTAAATTGGTTATTTAAAAAATTGCATATTTTTTATTACACATGTCAAATCTACACATGTTTGACAATCAAAATTTATAGCATTTCTTTCTAATGAAAATTATTTTTAGCATACATTATTTAGATCATATTTAAAAATAAAAACAATTTTATAAAACAAATGTTATATTCATGTTATATTTATGAATGTATTATTGAGGAACCTGCGGGACGAGCAAATTTGAGTCCCTTTATATTGTATGTGGAAATCGCAATATAAGCAGTCAAACATGGTATAGCAAGGTTCTTCTTAGTCTCTATATTAGACAGAGCAGTCACAATTTACATGGCAATTTCGATAAAATACAATTCATGGACTTATCAGCCACCAACATTATTTATGGAGGACAACATATGGGAAGTGATAGAAGGCGTAATTGTAAACATATGTCCATTTTTCCAAATCATCGCTAAAAAGTCTTTCAAATCTTTTCACACAATAATGTAACACAATTTTCTCTATTTGTTAAAAATTCATTCAAATGATTTAAGTGGATAGCAAAGAAAATAAAACCATACAGAAAAGACTTTCAACAAAAAAAAATTTGTTTGAAATATGATACACGAATATACTTTTAAGGTCTTTCTACACAAACTTTGTTTTTCTTATGAAATAAAACAAATACAATCTGCACTGAATTTTCCAAATTTATCTTTCATTGAATAGTATGTAAGAATATGAATATATGTATTTTGGTACTAAGCATGAAGGCACAGTTTCACTCAGCTTTCAGGGAAAAACTTGGAAAACAGATTGTTGTCACATTTTGTTCATGCTACAGATTAAAAATATAGTATAACTTGAAAAAAGACTTTTAGAATAAAAGCCTTTAGAAAAGATATTATTAATTTCTTTTAATCAAAATTTGCCCTTGCATAGTTTTCAAAAAAATTATTTTTCTTTCCCATGTTGTACAAGCTGCGATACCCGTAGCTCAGTGGATAATATGAGTAATAGTCTTGCTTGGGAACTACTCACTGAAAGTTTCACAAAAGTTAAACACCTAACTATGATATATGCTATATGGCACCCAGGGCTCATGTTTCACAAAGCAGAGTTCAAAATTGTTTCCCATGAACCTGAACTGAATGTAGAGCTGCAGAGATAAATTTATTTGTACAAGCTGCATATTGTAAGCACAATTATTAAAGGTAAATTATGTTTGATAGGAATGCTTCAAGAATCTTTAAAAAAGGGAATCTTTCTTAATGTAATTTAAAAATTACAGGCAGAGTATACCAAATGTTGGAACTCAGATACATTTTCTAAGAAAAAATGCAGAATGTACTTTAAAATAATGTTTTTCGTTTGTTAAATATGTATTTTAATGAATTGTTCATGAAAATTAGTACTGTATTTCAAGCTATGTAATCTTCTCTCTTTACATAAGTATAATGTCAAATTTACATATGACAGTCTACTCACTTAAATAGCATAAAGATAGCATAAATGACTGTAAAATAGGCAACAAATTAAAACCTATTTGAAACAGTTATAAACCAGTCTAATTCATTTTTTGTGGACATAAAGAAAATAACTTTTATTGCTCTCCATAATAATTAAAACATGTGTAGTTTTATGTCATGGAATATATGCTGATGTTTAATGCTTTTTATTATTACTACTTGCTAAAAATCCATTAGACCAGCGGTTCACAATCTTTTAGCTTTATGTACTACTAATTCAAAATTCAAATTTTCGCTGTACAGCATTTATCCAAGATAATCCCAGCACATAATTTTTTTGTGATTACACATCTAAATTACTATTTAGATTACCTTCTTTTCTTAACAAACAGCATTATCATCATGATTATAAATTATTTCAAGTTTCATTTATCAAATTATACGGCATATTTATCACTTTATTTTTCACTGCATACTCCTGAAATAAAAAGATATTCTTTTGTATGTCTGTATAGATTTTTCTTTTTTTTTTATTTACTCTCTCAAAAAATACTAAAGAGCATTTTTCTCAACTAAAACATTTTTATTTTGTATAAATAAGAAGTTTTGGATTTAGATTCCTATCCTGGAAAAATCCTTTCGAGTACATTTCACAATTAAACTGTTTCCTATTCAACAGATTTAAAATATGACTTTCTAAATAAACATTTTCAGAAAAAAATTCAGAGGATATTTCACAGATAAGTTTCTAGTCATCTATAATAAGTTTAGTATTTTTATAGAAACACTTCAGTAGCACATTGTACAATTAAAATGGTTTTCTTTCACATGGATTCAATCGTCCTCTAAAAAGAATAACAGAAAATCTTTTAAACATATTTCTCCAATATGAGTTTTTTTTCTATTGAATAAATAAGGATATGGAATCTTAGAGAATTGGTGTAGGGAATTTTTTTACAGCATAAAAAAAATCAAATGTTTTTTTATTATCCATACAACATGTTTTTGGAGAACACCACTCACAGAAAATCTTTTTGAGCGTACTTTACAAGTGAAGGTGTTCTTTAGTATGAGTTCTAAGAATCTTGCTACATCATTTCCTTGCATAAATATTTTAAAGTATATTTCAAATGGTTTTTTTCTTGTATGAATTCTGACATATTTTTCGAGAAAATTCTTAATCTATATCCATAAGTAAATGGTTTTTCTTTTGCATGAGTTATATTATATCTAGTTTAGAAAACTTTGCTTTTTAAATATTTTTAAACACATTTCACAAGTAAGATATATTCTAAGGTTGTTGTTTTTTTGTTTTTTTTTTACTATTTGCATAATACTCTTAAACATGTTTTTCTTTGTATTAGTATTAAGGATTTTTTTATACTACTTCTTTCAGTAAATGTTTTTAAACTTGTTTTACTAAAGAATATCTTTTCCTTTGTATGAATATGCACGTGTTTTTTGAGAGAACTGCTTTAAAAAATTCTTTTAAGCATATTTCACAAGTCAACAAACAGTTTTTCTTTAGTATGAATTCTAAAATTTTATTAAAGGCTATAATTATTAGAAAATGTTTTAAAAGCATTTTATAAGTGAACAGATTTTTTTATATGAATACAGACATGCTTTTTCAAAGAACTGCTCACAGAAAGTCCTTTTTAACATGTATATGGTGAGTGAATATTTTTTTTCATATGAGTACTAAGATGTCTTTCTAGTGCACCATTTTGATTAAATGCTTTTCAACGTTTCACAAGTAACTGGTTTTTCGCTGGTATGGGAACGGACATGTTTTCTCAGAGAACTGCCTACAGAAAATCTTTTAGAGCATGATTCACAAGAGAATGGTTTTTCCTTAGTATGAGTACGGATATGCGCTTTTAGATTACAGCTCACAGAAAATCCTTTTGAGCATATGTCACAGGTGAATGGTTTTTCTTTCGTATGAGTTCTAAGATGTGAATTTAGATGACTTTTTTCAGTAAATGTCTTCAGACATACTGCACAAGTGAAGGGTTTTTCCTTTGTATGCGTTCTAAGATGTGTTTTTAGAGTGGTTTTTTGAGCAAATGTTTTTGAGCATACTTCACAAGAGAATGGCTTTTCTTTTGTATGAATACGGACATGTTTTTTGAGATCACCACTCTCAAAAAAACTCTTTGCACATATTTCACAAGTGAACGGTTTTTCTTTTGTATGACGACGTACATGTATTTTGAGAGAACTACTGTGAGAAAAACCTTTTGAGCATATTTCACAAGCGAATGGTTTTTCTTTTGTATGAGTTCTAAGATGTGATTGAAAATTACCAATTTGTGAGAATGTTTTTAAACATATTTCACAAGTGAACGGTTTTTCTTTTGTATGACGACGTACATGTATTTTGAGAGAACCCCTCTGAGAAAAACCTTTTGAGCATATTTCACAAATGTATGGTTTTTCTTTTGTATGAGTTCTAAGATGTGCTTTAAAATTATCATTACGAGAGAATGTTTTTAAACATATTTTGCAAGTGAAGGGCTTTTCTTTTGTATGAATACGTACATGTACTTTGAGAGCACAGCTTGCAGAAAAACCTTTTGAGCATATTTCACAAGTGAATGGTTTTTCTTTTGTATGAGTTCTAAAATGGTTTTTTAAACTACTACTTACAGAAAATGATTTTAAACATATTTCGCAACTGAAAGGTTTTTCTTTAGTATGAATTCTAAGATGACTTTTGAAAGCACCACTGAGAGTGAATGTTTTAAAACATATTTCACATTTGAATGGTTTTTCATTTGTATGAATACGTAAGTGTTTTTTTAGAGAACCACTTTCAGAAAATCCTTTGGAGCATATTTCACAATAGAACGGTTTTTCCTTTCTATGAGTTCTAAGATGTTTTTTTAAATTATCACTTAGAGAAAATGTTTTTAAACATATTTCACAACTGTACGGTTTCTTTTTTGTATGAGTTCTAATATGTTTTTTTAAATTAAAACTTGCAGAAAATGTTTTTAAACATATTTCACAAGTGAACGGTTCTTTTTTTGTGGAAAAGTGTAAATCTTCGTTCAGAGTAGACATGTGAAAAAATATGTTGAAACACTTTACATAAAAAATCTAGTTTTGTGTATGAAGCACAAGAGTAATTTATACAATATTCTTCCTACAAAATAGTTTGCAGAATATACTGAATATGAATGTTAATATGCTGCACAAAAGAGATCTTGTTATTATGAGTACAACAGTGTTCTAAAGCAAAGGCATTAAAAAATTATTTTGAAAAATATCTGAGACATACTTAATTTTGCATTAATGAAAGACCTGTTTTCAACACTTACATTACTTGTAATTTGTTAGAAAATTTTTATCTTGCAGTAATGTTTTTATTTTTATATGCAAATTGTACTTATATCAACTTGGAAAATCTTTTATAGAAGATTTTAGGTTTTTTTTTTTCTTTTCAGACGTTGTGAAGTCAAATCTGTTAAAATTTCACAGAAGAAAAAACATGCAGCGCACCAGAAAGGAAACCTTCTTCCTCTTTAAGATCTGAAAAGATATTTTATAGAATTAATTGAATATTTTTATTAGTAATTGTATATTTTAAATAAATCATACTCAAGTTAAATTTTTATAAAATTTCTATTATTATAATTAGTGCATTAAGATGGAAAATTACCGTAAATCATCCAAATAACGGACACCTTGGGAACGCGAAATTTGTCCGCTACTCAGCGATAAAAATGTACAAATATATAGGTGTTGAGAATCGAAAAAATTGCCTACTAAATTCAGTTATTTAGGAGTGTTTGTTATCTATGTTTTACTGAATTTACCAATAGATTTGTGCACTTAATTCTCAATACACCCTTAGTATTAAATTGAGTTCTGTTAAGAGTAAATTATATTGAGTTGTCTAATTCAGACCCTGATCAACTTTATGTGGGACCCGGGGAACACAGGTCAAGCTGGGGCCCCTTTCCCCAGAAAATTTCTTTATAAACATAACAAACAGCTTTATGTGCAGTTTTAAAATTTAAACCATAGCTTTAAGAAAAAAGAATATACTATGTCTACATATAAAAATGCATTAAAAATTATGAAAATTTAAAATTTTCTGCACTGTATGATATTTAAAGTGAATAAATAAAACGCTAAAGATAAGATATTGAATGAAATATGTCTAATGGAATATCCATATTTCTCGGAATTTCGAAATTTGTATTGGTTAAAACTTAAAAAATTTGCAGTAGCGAAAATTACAAAAACCGAAACTTAATTTTGACATGTATATCCAACCTCAAAATGAGGTCAGCGTTACGCACGTACCGTTATCGTTTATAATATGGTTTAGTAATGAATTGTAGAAGGCCAAACGAGTTTCACTTGAAAAATAAATTTCGCAGTTTGCCAAAGAATATTATTGAGAAATGGCGTGAAAAAATAGTTCTTTACAAAAGTTATTTTTGAAACATTTCACAAGTTACCTAATCTTTATAGACGAGAAAATCTAAAAAGGAAAAAGTTCACACAATTTTAATTGTTACTTGAAAGGAAAATCTACGCCTCGCACCCTTTTCCAACACGTAACCTCTCAATAAGAAACCACTCAACATTACAGATTTTAAGGGCATATACACAGCAACATGTCAAAGGCTAAGTATGTAACTGCCCTTCGATTATGAGTCGAATCACTGCGGTGCATCATGTCTCCCCACCTCCAATAATAATAATAATAATAATAATCTATAGAAAGTTACACTTGTGCATGAAACAAGTGGTTAATCCCTTTCTTTTCTGTAACGTCACGGCGCGGCGCACCATTCGTGCTTGGGCCGGCTTGATTCTGGATTTTAGTGTCAGTGATATTTGAAAGGAATCAGTTGACAAACAACTATTGAAAACGCATAAAGCGACCAAAAAAAAATTATTTAAATTTGTTAGACAAAATATCATCATGGAAATTACCCGTTAAAGATTATATCAAGTAGATTCCTCCTAAAATAATAAAACAAATAGTGGCGCCGCAAATTTTTAATTAAAACTAACCGCTATCCGAGCTGAGTCCAACAAAGAATATTTTGTTGCCATGCAACCTGACCAGAACCCAAAATACTTCAAAATGAACCAATAATATTTCAATCTAATCCGGCCCAAAATCCACAATCAGAGAAAATTGATCCAAAATTTAATGTAATTATAGAAAAAATAGTCTGTGATCATATCTCCAATAAATCTTTTATGCTGAAAAATCATGTAAGGAGTTATTCATATAAATAATATTTTTTTTATAGAGATTTTCAACTGAAATAGAGTCCGCGCATGTTGGGCTATGCCAGACTCAAATCCAAAAATTCAGCTTATAATCAATCTGTAACCCATCCGGAACATGACAAAATAAAATTTTGTTGACCCCAAATCCAATACAGCCCAAATTCGAAATACTTCAACCCAAACCTATTCAAAAATAAATAAATAAATAAAATAAATATCTGTAATGTAATACAATTATGAAAAATAGTTTGCAATAGTTAGTCCGACAACAGTCGGGTTACAGGACTGAATGTAAGACTCTACTCCCTAGTTAAAGCATATTCCCCGATAACAATTAAATTTTTACCCGGACGGGACACATTTTCTCTACCCCCACTTAAGTGCCGCCCTTAGTTTTATCTGATTTATAGCGTAAACTTATATAATTTACAGAAAAAATAAGGCCATTATTGTATTTTATGATTTTGTATTTTTGATTGTATTTTATGATTTGAATTATTTTTTTTTACTATACAGCATTAAAAGTTATGATGTTTTTAACTATGCCTTTTCTTTTAATCCAAGCTAGATTAATTTTTTAATGTAATAGTCCAAGTGTCTAATGATGTTTTTAACCATGCCTTTTCTTTTAATCTACTAGGGGGCTCGGCTCCCTACGAGCTACGCTCGCCAACCCCCGTTCAGACACCGCAGACTCTAAATGCACGCTCATTTGATCGGCTTTAAAAAGATTTCGAAAGATTGAATTATAATTTAAAAAACAGAGGCGATCTCCCTATAAACGGATTTCTATTTATTTCTCTTTGACTGGGGAATTTTAACGCCAAATCCGGTGCGGTACTACTTGATTATCCTATCGACCAATTTCGCCAAATTATATAAATCGCCAAACCACTCGCCAAATTATACAAATTGATATAATTTTTATTTTAAATATAACGAAAGAACAAATAAATTAGTACAACATTAATAAAAATACAAATAAAACGTCGAAATAAAAATAACTTGGTGACGTAGACACGTGTAACAACATTTCAAAATAAGCTAATAAAAAAAAGCAATTTATCAAATTACAACGACCATTTGGAAAACGATTTTTTTGAAGACCAAAATTTAAGACATAAAAAATCGCACGGAGTTGATCATACATTACATACGCCATGAATTAAACATTAATAGTGTTATTACACGTAAAAATTGCAAGCCAAAAATATCGCCTGCGACCCGTCAAATTTCATGAAACTTAAGTATTATCCACATGAAACTTACGTAAATATCCAAGCATTTCATTGGCTGGTCGGGAAAAGGCTTTTCCATCGTCAGATTTCCAAGAAATCTGACGGCCAATTTTAAATGAAATTTCATTCTTAAACTTCTAAAAATCCGACAATATTACTTTTTACACCGTCGGATAGAAAAAAAAATCTACTTTTAAATGCAATTTGTTTGAAAGCTGTATCTCAATTTGTTTCTGAGTTATTAATTTTTTTTGTAGTTTTTATTACTTTTTTGTCATAGTGGCAACAGAAAGTATCCATCGTTGTTGAAATTAAAGGGAAATACAGATTACTGTATAGACCAACCAGAAAACTAACAAATTGCAGATTAAACCAATGAAAACCTTCAGATATGCTTTTGATTTCCCATCCTGACGAGAACAATAACCATTTTTCCAAATGGTTAATAAAAGGAATTAAGTAAACAGTCTTTGTCCCCTGCTATTTTTTATCAAAGCGAAAAGAAAGTTCTTTTAAATGAGACATTTTAAATTAATCGTTTTTAATCTAACGTAATTTTGACCAAGCTATTCTTTCTCTTTTATATATTCACGTGAAAATACTTTTGTTAGAAATGAAATATTATTTGCGCTTTCCTAACAAAAATAGTTGAAAAGATCCTCTCAAAATATCAAATAAATGTCTACCGCAATTTCTAAATTTAAACTGTTTTGCATTATATTGTGTCCATTTTATGTAATAACTGTAATGTGACGTAAATATGACGTAACTTCTCCTATGTAAGACTTCTAACGCATGTTAAGGAATTTATTATTTTACAATATCCTTCCTCTTTTAAAATTCACGTGTATACTTTTTATGAAGTAATTTTCAATAAGTTCCTGCTTTTTATACGCAATTATTTAATTTTAATTTGAAAGTATCTTTTCTGTTTATAATAGTCACGTGTAAATAAATTTTTAATTTGAAGCAAACACTATTGTTTTCGTTGTTTATACAGTTGGCAACAGGTTAAATTAGTACAATTTTCTAAAATAAGTAAAAAATATCTCTCGAAATGCTGAAAATTTGAATTTAAAGTAGAAATGAAACCTCTAAAAATGAGTCAAATTAAAAAAATTAATGAATTCTGCACACCGGGAAATTATAACGTATAAAATGATCTAAAAATTATTAAATTCCGATGTATAGTTTTTGCTCCTATAAAACTTTTTTAGTGGAACGATTTTGTCCAACTTTAGCATTAAATATCTCTTAAAATAATTCTTCGATTTGAAAACTGTCTGCATCAGCATGTTTATCACACATTTCTGTATAATACTACCGATTTTCATATTTTTGTATGCATTATTTTTCTTAATATTAACGAAGAAAGACCTCCGGTCACAAAAAATTCAAAACCGGCGGCGGCGGTGACAGCGGTAGTTACTTTTTTTTAGAATAGAGAGAAACTAGATTAAATTTTTAATGTAATAGTCCAAGTGTCTAATAGGGTGGGTCGAAAAAAGCGAAATTTTCCATATCAACATCTAATAGCGCAGAAAAGTTGCCTTTTGTAATTAGAAGGATAAAGCAAAAAAGATTTTTGAAATCGGTTAATATCTTTAGGTCACGCATCGCACTTGAATTTTGGATAATATGATGAAAATTGCCGATCTTTGAAATTAATGATGAAAATTTAAAAAAGTTCATATCTACTTCTAATAGTGCATAATATTTGCATTTCGGAAATTCAAGAATAACACAAAAGAAAAATTCAAATACTTTAAAATCTTTATGTAGCGCATCGCCATTGAATTTAGGAAAATATTATCAAAATTGACGAAGTTTCATATAAATGATGAAAATTATTTTTTTTCACATCACCGTCTAATAATGTATATGTGTATAAAAACATAATGTAAAACTAATTTTAAATTAGGTTAATATCTTTTGGTTGTGGATTGTTTTTAAATTATGAAAAGTTTTATAAAGGGTTTTATCAATTATTTTATTTATTTAAACTTAAACAATTATATTGAAACAAATAATAAAACACTGCTTATCAAAGCAATTTTGAACAGTATTGGTTGAAACAATATTACAACGATGTGCATTACACGAATTTGAAATAATTGTGAAATTCTCTGTTACCTACATTTTGTACTACATGTAACAACTTGTACTGAGATTTTTTTTTTTTATCAAACTTTGGCAATAGTGATTCCAGTTCTGTTATTTCTACCACATAGTTTTTCTAAAGTTTCAGTCAAAGGATTCGCACATCGTTTCAGAGCTTATGCGCGTCACAAAAACGCCTTTATGTTGTTCAGTTCCAATACTGAAAGAACTTTTGAATCAACGAGAGGCAAAATGCTCTCACTTGGTGTCATAAAACTTCGCACGGATTCGTTCTACACACACATCACAGATTCACACACACACACTTCACAGATTCGTCGATTTCGCACACTTTGTTCTTTCGGTCACAGACTGCATTACTTTTACAGATCCGCCTGAATCCCAATTCCCGTATATGTTCTCATTCATCTGTTTTCAGTGAAAAAAACCTGTTATTTTTCACCATTGTTTGGAGTAAGCAAAGAAGGCGTTATGCTCAGTAAAAGAGTCTATTACCTCCTGCAAATTTTTTGGTTAGTGACGCGACATTGTTATTGTCTTGAAAGCATGCATTGTTATTAAAAAATAGAATGATTCCACTTAATGTCAAACCATATACACTCGTATGTCTTCATGGTGAATAACAAAAATTGTTTCAATTCATTGGCAGTGTATTCAATGGATACGTAAAGTCTGATTGTTATGTTTGCGGTCGTTAGTGAGAAATCACCCTCGATTTCGAACACCATCCCCAGGGCAGAAGCCGATCGTACAGCGTTGCATGTTTCAAGAAGATATCTATATTATAAAGGACAAACATATCTGTGCGTAACGCATACGTCATTTTGCGAATGGCAACACTTTGAAATTTGAATTAAAATTTCTGTTTTGCAATTATATCTACGGCAAATTTTTAAACTTCTAAACATCGTACATTTTAAATTTTAACACCATCGTATAAGGAAAAAAATGCTCTTTTAAATGCAATTTGTTTGAAAGCTGTATCTCAATTTATTTTTGAGATATTAATTTTTTTGTAGTTTTTAATACAAATTTTTAATTGTGGCAACTGAAGTACTCCATTTATATTAAAAGTAAAGGGAAAATAGTCATGGTTTATTATTTTTATTGATTATATCCTTATTGATGCCATTTTCACAATACAAATTAAAGTAACTTTTTTATAATTTTTGAACAGAAAATGATGTCAGACATTAAAAGAAAAACACGCATTCTTCTTCATAAATCAGTTACATTTCAATATTTTTAAATTACGCTGATACTGAGTTTGAGACGCTAGGCAAAATGATTCAGTGAGTAAAAATTATTTCAAACAAAACGATCATTTTTTTTTTTTTTTTTTAATGGTAAAACTAAATATTTGACCAATACTATGACAACTAAAGGCAAATTTCTGAAATTTTTTTTTCGCGGGTACTGAGATTATAACTTAAAGTTAGTGCGAATGTTTACATGAAAAGTTGTATCGGACAAACGTAACTTTAAGTTTAGAAATACATTCATTAATAATCTATTGCGCGTTAAAATACTTTCAAATTGTGAATTTGAGTGGTGCGTATGTAAATTATGGGAATTGAAAATAACGTACAATTTAGATTTCATGGGGGAAAATTTTATGATGTGACAAAGCGAAATCCTTTTTACTGATTTTTTATCCCATAAAAACAAACATAAAAGTCTCAATCGATAAATTCATCATAATTACTCATCTTGATTACGTATTCTAATAGAGTTTAATTTTTAAATAATTTAAGCAGTTGAAGTTTGCGGAAATAATATTTTAGTAATTTTAGGTTAAAAATATTATTTGCTTTAAGAGTGCGACAACCAATGTTAGATGATTTTTGTATAGTAATTATTTTTGTAGGTTTATTATAAATTCGATCTGACAGTTCCTTTTTAACATTTTAGTTCGTCGAATTTCGACGGGTTGCAACTCGTATTTTTAAAATCTTAACTGAAGTCATTTCGTTTTTTAAAAGTCATTTTTGGGATATTGCATTTGATTAATTAAAACTGAACAACAGAAAAGAAAGTGTTACACTAGCAGGTGGTGGCTTTCACTTTTAAAAAAGGCAGAAAACTGTTCAGTCAGTTGACTGTTTTTGTAAATAATGGTTACTTGACTACATTTTGAAGGTACAGTCGAACCTCTATTTAACGAAGTCGCTAAATCCCGAAAAAAAGTTCGTTATATGGAAAATTCGTTAAATAGAGATTCACCTTTTAAAATACTTTAAACTGCATAAAACAGATTTTAAATTCATAAACAGTAAATATTTTTACTAACAGTAATTAATTACATTTTTTAAAAATAAATTATATCGATTTGTTTTACTTATTTTACCCACCAATATCCATCATCAATTCATTTTCTCTGTGTGTTTAAATCTTTGAAATCTGCAAGGAAAACAAAACAATGTGCGGAATACACTGTATTTTCTGTTTAAAGTAAATAATTTTACATTAAAATTAACGAATTTTTATGACATTATCGTATTTATTATTATTATAACAAATAATTTTAACCATACCTTAACATATGCGTCCTTAAATTTAATTTCTGAAAATCTCTGTTAATTTTGCCTGAGTTTTTTATTTAAAAAAATGAATTCTCTCATAATACGTCTCGCATCTTTGCAATGCACCAAAAACCCCTTCATGCGTATTTTCTTCTAACTATAATCCGCATCAGATTGTTTCAAATGATTTTAGAATTTCATCAAACGAAAGTTTGTTAATTCCTGCATAATGATCATTTCCATCACCATCATATTCGTCTTCATCGCAATTCATTGCTGTATTGTTTTTATTTTTCACACTGTCGAAAATATCCAATTCGGATAGTGTTTCCGAGGTCTCAATTTCAGAACTAAGTGAAATACAATCATCAATCAGCACATCATGGTTAATTTCTTCTTTTTTTCTCACTGCATCCACATTTTTTTTAAGTTACTCTAAGAGATTATCGTCTTCATCCACCGTATTTACCGAATTCTCACTGAATGTGTTTAAAGAAAGAATAAGTTTGAAATGTCCAGAAATATTTTGAGGAATGGGGAGAAAAAAAAATTGATCACAAGAAAAAGTTCGTTAAATAGAGAATGCACTTCGCTATTTGGAGGTTATTTTACGAAGAAATTCGCAAAATGTTCTTGGTTCCAAGGAAAAGTTCGCAAAATAGAGAAATTCGTAAAATAGAGGTTCGTTAAATAGAGGTCCGACTATGACCATGTTATTGACTATATTATGATCACGATCAAATAAAATTACGGTTAATAACAGTTACACGTAAAAATGATTAAACAACAGGAGAGTTTGCTGAAATTTCTTAATAGTGTGCCTATAGGACATGAAAATAATACTTGTCCTATGCTTTTTCCCTCAATATGTAGAAACAAGCGCCTAAAAGGAAATTCAATTAAATGCAAAAGGCAAACATACCATTGCAAATGTTTCGCTATCCGCAGAAGATGTTCTGATCGGATAGATATAAAACAACGCTTCTAAAACTGTCTGTCGTGGTTCTAGTTGTAGTAGTAATATAATATATTGATAGAAGTGCCTTCACATCCAACTACAACGACATCATCTAAGGAGATGTTCTGATCGGATAGATATAAAAACAGCGCTTCTAAAACTGTCTGTCGTGGTTCTAGTTGTAGTAGTAATATAATATATTGATAGAAGTGCCTTCACATCCAACTACAACGACATCATCTAAGGAGATGTTCTGATCGGATAGATATAAAACAGCGCTTCTAAAACTGTCTATCGTGGTTCTAGTTGTAGTAATAATATAATATATTGATAGAAGTGCCTTCACATCCAACTACAACAACATCATCTAAGGAGATGTTCTGATCGGATAGATATAAAACAGAACTTCTAAAACTGTCTGTACTGGTTCTAGTTGTAGTAGCAATATAATATATTTTTAACCTGACGCCTGAATTAAAGAAATGTTCTCTTTTTGACAGTATTTTCCGAATTTCAAGTGCCATGAGCCCCCTAAAGATATTAGCTGATTTTAAATAATTTTTCGATATTCTACTAATTACAGAGGGTGAATATTACGCACTATTAGACGATTACATGCAAAAACGATGATCTCAATATTTTTTTTTCATCATTTAATATCAAAAGTCACCAATTTTGATCATATTTTCCCAAATACAAGTGCAATGCGCAACCTAAAGTTATTAAATGATTTTAAACATTTTTTACGTAGTTCTTTATATTATAAAAGGTGACAGTTAGGCACTATTAGTTGTAGGTTTGAATATTTTTAAATTTTATCTTTAATTTAATCATTAATTTCAAAAATCGTCAATTTTCATCATATTTTTCGAAATTCAAGTGCGGTGCGCGACCTAAAGATATTAATGGATTTCAAAAGCTTTTTCAGCGCTATTATTCTAATTACAAAAGACAACTTTTCCGTGCTATTAGAAGTTGATATGGAAAATTTCGCTTTTTTTGACCCACCCTAGTGTCTAAGCCATCAATAATGTTGGTATTCTGTATTCTATGGCTTGCGAACATATAGTAATCTAAAATAGAGACCACAAAAATTTCTATAAATATGTATATAGTATTCATTAAAATAGTCTTAATTGCATTAATGTCAGGGAAAATTGGAATTTTTGTTAAAAATTGAGTAGGGCCGGGAGTGAATTAATTTACTTTTGCACGAACTGGGGAGTGAACTGCAAAATCATAAACGGGCCGGGGTGGGCACAGGAATTCGGCCGTGCAGACCTCTAATCAGAGGCAACCCAAAATATATCTGCGGCACAAAATGCTGTACAATGACAAAAAATATAATAACAGGCAGGAATTGAATATTTAAAAAGACAGAGATGAGCAAAATGTAGTTAAGTTCTACATTTATTTATTTTTAGATTGCACAGTATTCACAATGTATTGCTTAACCCTTTGAAGAACAGCGGGATACATTATACCTCCACTTAATTTTAATCAAGTTTAGAATCAGAATCTTTTAATTAAATTTTACTGTTATAACTTTGATGAAAAAACTTGTAAAAGTGCTTTCGCTTATTTTTAATTAAAAAATTTTCAAAAATTCCGGTGAGAAATCAACAATACAGAAACACAATTACTTGCCCCTGAAATGGTTAATGGTATTATAGACTTGAATACAAATTTGTCAGCCAAATATTTTAAGCAGTGGCTCATTGTCCTATAGACACAAATGTATGTACTGCCATGGAATTTGTGGAAAGCAGCGTTCCACACGTCCATTCCATGTCCCTTACACCAAGAAGAAACACTGGCGAAAGCCAGGGGAAAAAATATTACGAAACCGTAAAAATTCCAAAGTGAAAATCATTAATTTAAAGACATCGAAATGCTGAAGGGTTGGGCTCAAAGCTCGAGACCTTAAAGCCATCGAACGACCACTGAGGCTTTGAGCTTAATGTTTGTCTCAGTGGCGATCGGCGATGCACCTGTCCCAAGTCCTTTTTGCTGAGACACTAGTGGAAGCCAGGAATAAAACGATTAAAAAATAATGAAAATTTGAAACGAGACAAATTCAAAAGCAAAAGTCATTAAATTAAAGACATTGAAAAGTGGGAAGAGTTGGGGTTCTGGACAGGATAGGCCGATTTAAATCAGCTTGATTTTAATCGATTAAAATCATGATTTAAATCACTTGATTTTTTTTAAATCACTGGTTAAACCCTTGACCGGAAAAAATGGAAAAAGACTCTTGTAGATTCTTTGGATGGCGGCATCTGACGCCATAAACCGAGTTTATATATACGTTAAAATCACAATTTTTCCATTAATTTTTATCTATACTCCAAATTAAAATAATTTTGGAAAGAGTGCAGGTTATTTAAATGACACCAAAAAAAAGTACATTCTAAATGCACTCTGAAATAATTATCTTTCATTTTCAACAGAAATTCTCTGAATGCTTTTCTTTGTAGTGACCTGTGGAACTTCATTGAATGGGATATTAAAGGTATTCCAGAGTAAATAGATAAGAAAGAAGAATTTCCTTCTTTTGTCCACTGACCAACAGGGATTAGTTACAAAACTGTTTTCCATAAACACTTGGTCCAAAATACTTGAATGAACTGTTACAAGCTTTTTGCTTGAAGTTACAAGTTAGTGAACTGTAGATAGAGAAATTTGATATAGTATAGGACAAATTGAATTTTTGTTTTTGTTTTTAACAAAATGGATGGTAAGAAAAGGATCCCATATAGCTTTATTTTTCAGAGATATCAACAGTTTCAGGCAAAGGTCTGAAATCTAAATGCAAAAAATGTGGGAAAGAAAAGATGGGATTAGTTGCATGACTGAAACTAGTACGTTGTGGCCATCAGAAAACTTTCTTCTATAAAAATCACGTCAATTAAATCATTTAAATAGTACAAGAAATTGCATCAATTTAGCACCAATTCACATCAAAGTACATCTGAATTTGAAGTTTGATGAAAATTCGCGCATTATAGTTCTAGAGATAGAGCTATTGCGGAAATTATGAAAAATGTAGCATAGCAGCGCCACCTGTCGAGCGATTTACACCAAAATGTATAAAACGTCAATTCATGTCAGGGACTAACTTAATCTGAAGTTTGATGAAAATCCGTGCATTAGTTCTGGAGATTGAGCTATTGTGGAAATCTTGAAAAATGCTGCATAGCAGCGCCACCTGTGAAGCGATTTACACCAAAATAAACAAAATGTCAGTTCATGTCAAGGACTAACGGAATCTGAAGTTAGATGAAAATCCGTGCATTATTTCTTGAGATAGAGCTATTGCGAAAATCGTGTAAATCCTGCAAAATTCAGAATAGCAGCGCCATCTGTTGGGGGATTTACACCCAAACGTTACCAGCACCAATTCACATCAAGGAATAACTGCGTCTTAAGTTTGATGAAAATCTGTGAATTAGTTCTTGAGACAGAGCTATTGCAGAAATCGCGAAAAATGCAGCACAGCAGCGCCACCTGTTGGGCGATTTACGCGAAAAACTAATCAGCACCAATTTATATCAGGAACTAACTGAATATAAATTTTTATTAAATTCCGTGCATTAGTTCTTGAGATAGAGCGCCCACAAAATTTGTGTCACATACAGACAGACAGCAGGGGTCTGTCCAGACTTTTCTCACAGGGTACTTGTTTTTGTGAAATTGTGAAGTTTTTCTTATTTTTGTGAAAATTCTAGTCATGATTTTGTGAATTTTAAATTATCGATGCCTTCATGTCCTATCCTTTATGTATAAAAAGCTAAGTAATATGCTCTTTGGTGGGTTCAACTGCTTACTTACAGGCCAGATTTTATTTTTAAATGACTAAATTTGTGAAAAGTTCAATTTGAAAGCGAAAAAATTGTGTGAAAGGTCTATTTTAGAGACAAATAATTTTGTGAAGGGTCCGGTTTTGGGATAAAATGTTTTGTGAAGGTTCCTATTTGGGGATAAATAATTTTGTGAAGGGTCCTGTTTTAAGATAAATTATTTTGTGAAGGGTCCTGTTTTAAGATAAATTATTTTGTGAAGGGTTCTTTAAAGGACCTAAAATTTTCCTAAACATACCCCTGGACAGACAGACAGAACCACAGACTCACAGACAGACATTTTGTAAAAACACGTTTTTCGAGTTCTCTGACCCCTAAAACGTGTAAATCCGTCGAAAACCGGCATTCGAAAATTTTCATGAATCCAAAACTTTCTTCTTGTAAAGATAGAAGAAAGTAAAAACATCAAGAGATATGTGAAACTCCTATTTATGATGGATCATGAAAAAGCAGGAAAATTAGTTTTTCTCTACAAAGCATGAAATTTGCCTTAGTTACCTTGTCCATTTCTTTGAAAATGTCTATATAAAGAATTTGTATTTTAAAAGAACTTAGTTTTTTATAAAAAAAATTCATGATTACATTTCCTGATTTAAAGTACCAATAAATATAATTGGTTACCTTGATAACTTGTCCATTTTTTTCTTTAAAAATGTCAGTATAGGGAATTTGTATTATGGGCATTTCCACGAGCACTTGTCGTGTAAGTCACATACTAGGATTTTGACTACCAGTATTTTAGAACGGAAAAATGTGACTTATTTTATAGGAGATATCTCATTAATTGAAAAAGGCGAAGCAAACTTTTATAAAATAACGGTGGCCAACACGCATAGTCTGTGACTTACACGACAAATGCTCGTGGAATTACCCATTATAAGAGTTTAACAGAACTTAGATTATTATTATTTTAGTTAACACCAGTTTATAATATGACCAGCTATAAAATTAGTATTTTTAATTTTATTTTGAACTTTAAACATGTGAAAATATATATTAGTTAAATTGAGCAAAGGATTCACTAATACTTTATTGGATGCTTATTCTGCGTTTAGTCTTGCATTTGTTACAAGTAATAATCTTTTTACTTTCTTCTATCTTTACAAGAAGAAAGTACTGGATTCGTGAAAAATTTTCGACTTCCGGTTTTCGACGGATTTATACGTTTTAGAATGTCCAGAACACGATTTGATGGTTTTTAGAAAATGTCTGTCTGTGAGTCTGTCTGTCACTCTGTGAGTCTGTATGTGACACAAATTTTGTGGGCGCTCTATCTCAAGAACTAATGCACGGAATTTTACAAAACTTCATATTTAGTTAGACCTTGATATAAACTGGATCTGATTAGTTTTTGGTGAAAATCGCCCAACAGGTGGCGCTGCTATGCGGCATTTTTCACGATTTCTGCAATAGCTATATCTCAAGAACTACTGCACGGATTTTCATAAAACTTCAGATTCTGTTAGTCCAAGATATAGTTTGGTGCTGATTACTTTTTTGTGAAAATCGCCCAACAGGTGGCGCTGATATGCTGGATTGTTCATGTTTATCGCAATAACTCTAACTCAAGAAAAAATGCACGAATTTCCATCAAACTTCAGATTCAGTTAGTCCCTGATATAAATTAGTGCTGTTTAAATTTTGGTGTAAATCGCCCAACAGGTGGCGCAGCTGTGCTGCATTTTTCACGATTTCTACAAGAGCTGTATCTCAAGAACTATTGCACGGATTTTCATCAAACTTCAGATTTACTTAGTCCTTGACATGAATTGACGTATAAATTAGTGCTGTTTGATTTTTGGTCTAAATCGCTCAACAGGTGGCGCTGCTATGCTGTATTTTTGCGATTTCCGCAATAGCTTTATCCCAAGAAATAATGCTTGGATTTTCAACAAACTTCAGATTCAGGTATACCTTGATATCGTTTAGTGCTGTTTACTTTTGGTGTAAATCGCTCAACAGGTGGCGCTGGTATGCTATATTTTTTCAGAATTTCATCTCAACAACTAATGCACGAATTTTCATCCACCTTCAAATTCAGATATACTTTGATATGAATTGGTGCTAAATCTTTGTTATTTCTTGTACTATTTAAATCATTTAATTGACGTGATTTATATAGAAGAAAGTTTTGTGATGGCCACAACATACTAGTTATATATTGTACTAATAACATATATTTAAAATAATATGATGGGATTTGTTTTGGAAATGGTGCATTAAGGCAATGGATGGTACTTTGAATGGTGTTAACATCTTATTGACAGCTCTTAAGGTAAGTGATGTAATCATTACACAAAAAAGTATAAAGATTTATATACATAAAAATTTTGAAATACTATTTTCAAATGTCTATCTAAATTGTATTTATAAGACAATTGAAAATGGCATATTATAACCTTCAAAGTTTAAAATCATGTCGCTAGTTAATTTTAATTAAAAAAATCTGATTTAAATAAAAAAAAATCCGATTTAAATTAAAAAAACCCAGATTTTTTTTATTTTTCTAAAAAAATCGGGAATTTTTTCATAGCCTGGTTCTGGACTATGGAGCCATCGGATGACTGTTGCGGCTTCAAGCTTAATACCAGTAATATACCAGTCAAATCTCAAATACTTATCTTGCATCATGTGCTTTCGTGAACTTTTTCATCTCTAAAGAGTTTCCAATGAGTCTCTATACATGTACCTTCCTATTTTTATATAGGGTGCCCACATAAATTATCTGATTAATACGCGAAAATAGTGTGATCCACATTTAGTTGTTAAATGATAAAAATGGAAAATGCAAAAGTGAATAATTTTTAAATCAATTTTATCAAGAATCTTCTTGTTTACCTTTACAAAAATTTCTTACAGAATTCCATTTAAAAAAATTATACAAAAAGTATTATAGAATCTTATATCAATATGGCCTATTTTTCTATATGCTAGTTTAAGCAAAAGCTATAGAAATATCTGTAGAAGTTCAATAGAAATGTCAATAGAGCTTCTATAAAAATACCTATTGAAATAATATAGTACTTCTATAAAAATATTCAAATATGTTCCATAAATATTCTATAAAAATATTCGAATATATTCTATAAAAATATTCGAATATTACCAGCACAGCGGTAGAATTGATAAAAAAAAGTCACTGGTCCCAAGGACCAGTAAGCATGAGAATTTACTAGTCCGCAGTCATCATCACTGGCCTGCTACATAAAATTCTATTAAGTCCCTTTAACTCTTGAGCGACCCCCCCCCCCCCCACCCTCTTAGAATATAAACCAAACTTCCTTTACAGTTATCCAAAATTTTCAGCATAGTAAAATGTAAAATTATAATTTACTAAAAATTAAATAAACAGTGTACACAAAGATAAACTATAAAAGTATTAATTAGATATTTCATTTATCTGATTATTTATTTCAACTCACTAAGGTTTAATGCAATTTTTATTTATTATTTTGTGATTTGTGTTTGGTTGCGGTTTTTTAAGGGACGGGAAAATTTAAGTTTACCTGTGAGAGAGGGGAAAAAAGTTACTGGTCCTGCGGACCACTAAATTTTTCAAATTAGTAGCCCTATTGCATTTTTGGTGGTCTCGGACCAGCGGACCACCAAGGATTTCGAATGCTTCAGCAACACGCAGATGTTTCCAGCTGGTCAGCCTCCCAAGTACTAGCCATGTTCGAGGCTGTTTCTCTTCCATGATCGGCATGAACCAGCACTTTCAGCATGATATGGTAGTTCGCAGTTTCTAAACTTTATTAATCTATTTCAACTTTGTTTCTTTTGCGATTTGCTTTCCCATTCATTAAACTGATATAGAAATTATGTATATTTACCAGGATTCAACAACTGCGAGGATTAGAAAACAGATACTTATACAACTTGTAAAGAATTCTACAGAGTTCTATACAGCTTTACGAACAGTAAGGGTAAGGCTGTAACTATACAGCAAATACATAACATGGAAGGAATAAGACACAGTTTCAAAAAACCAGGCTAAATCATTACTTACTTTCTTTTATTAATTATTGCCCCCCCCCCCCTACTATCCCTCTTTAGTCATCATATCCATTTACAATAAAAGATTGTTGCTCAATCATTTCCTTTTTTTATTTAACGGTAGATGGCAGTACCAGGCCATTTCTTTTTAGGTGTGTTCGTAATTATATAAATACGTAGCACCTATAGTCGACGTTCAGTCCGACCGTCCGCATATAACAGAGAAAAAACTACCCAAACCAATGGTCTGAAATTTTAAATATATGTCTGTTGCAAAATTTTGTCGAGTCATTTCAAATTTTATGAAAATCCGATGTATAGTTTAATTACAGGGACAGTCAAAAGTTTTTCTTTACATTACGGCCAATGGGAAAAATTATTGCAAGTGCATTTTAATGATGTTACAGCCTTCCGAATGGTCTGAAATTTTAAATATATAATTGTTGCAAAATTTTGCCGAGCCATTTCAAATTTTATGAAAATCGGATACATAGTTTAATTACAGGGACAGTCAAAAGTGTTCCGTTACATTATGGGGAATGGGGAAAAAATTATTAGAAGTGCATTTTAATGATGTTATAGGTTATGCACTTTAGGAAGTACAAAAAATTATACATTCAGTACAATATGGGGTGCAAAAAATAATTATAAAACTAGTTATAGTACGAACGCACCTCATTTGCCACGTTTGACGAGCAATTTCCAACTTGTTATATTGCTATTTTTCTCCTTCTGCCAGGTTTCAACATTACCTTTAGCTTTGGCTTGGCATGGCTCACATTTTTACATCATAATTAAACATTAGTATATTTTTTGCCCTGATGAGTTATTTTTTTTATCTTACATCATAATTAAACGTTAGTATATTTTTTGCCCTGATGAGTTGGTATTTTTTTTATCTATTACATATGGATCAATTTATTTTTTTATATCTTATATTTATTTTTCTTGATAGCTTAACATTGTTACTTTTAGATTTAATGCTGACAATATTCGATGAAATAATATATCTTTACTATGAATTATTCCAGGGTTGTTATGTTTAAAACATTTCGTTTAAAACATTACATTTAAAACAATGTTTAAAACATGATTATTGCTAATAATGTCACAAATTAAAATTTATGAAATAAAATTGTATTAAAAATTTCTAATTAGCTGTACTAAAAGACATTCAAATTTTATTAAAATTATAAATTGGTTATTTAATTTTAATTAAGCATTTAAAGTAAATTTATTTCCTCTAAAATTGGAAATACATAATTTATTTTTTTAAATATCTCAATTATGATTTTTTATATAATATCAAAGTTCTATAATATATTAATAATCTCATTTTCAAAACTAACAGTATTTCAGTGTTAAATTATTTATAAAGACTATCTAGAAACATGCATTTCTGTTTCTCTATCTCATTTTTGTACTATCTGCTATCTTTAATTTCCATGGCTTTTTTGTCTAAAAACCAAGAAGTTAGCAGTCATCTTTTTATAATTGTGTTGCTCAGTATTGTGTAATACCATGATTGCATAATATCTGGATTGCACAATCTCTGTTATTGCTGCTTTCTTTAAAATGAGCAGAAGTTGAGAACAATTAGTGTTCAGTTTAACTAGTAGTAGGATAGCTTTTTCTGTTTTTCTTGTAAAGATTTCCCTTATCTTTTTTTTTTTTTTTACTTTAATGTATTGTGCTACCCCTTTTAAATCCTTTTTAAAAACCTCCTCCTTTTAAATTCTAATTGTTTAAATTTGCTTTTCTGTCCTCAGAGTTATAAAAGTATGCTACCTACCAACCAATCTATTTATTTTGATTTTCAGTTTGAATCTGTTCTCAAAATAATAATAATAATTTAATGATAAAAAATGGACATGTTTAAAAAATATTTATTTCTTAACTAATTTTTTACATATTTCATATATTTATTTATTTATTTATTTTAATATTTTATTTGAGAAAAGGGAACTGAAGTGAAGATAATTCTTTTATGTGTTGCAAGGGAACTGAAGTGAAGATAATTATCTGTTCTGTATTGTATTGTCATTCCATGTGCTTTTAGTTCAGTGTGTAGTTAATTAATTAATCTATAGTTTGTTTTTGAAGAAAATTATTAACTGATTTATAGCTGAATTGTTTAAAATTATGGCTACAGGAAGGAAAAAACATTCAATTTGGGAATTCTTTGAACAGATAGAAATTCCTGGTAAAGTAGGTTCCAGAGCTGAATGTAAAAAATGTAAGAAGGAAATGGCAGGGTTAGTGGCAAGAATGAAAGCTCACTTTAACAATTGTGTTTTATCAGATGCTGGAACTTTTGCTCAGGAAGATGATCCACCTAAACTAGAAAATATTGAAGTTGTTAAAGAGTCAAGAAAGAGACAGGCTACTGATACTGATCCTTACATAAATACCAATAAGAGACATGCACCAACTACAAGTTTAAGCAATTTTATTGTGAGAACATCTAAATATGATAAAGAATTGTTTGATATTCAAGTTGACCGGTTTATTTATGCAACAAACACATCATTTTCATGTGTGGATCATCCAGAATTTAAAAAGATGGTGTCGAATATAAGACCTGGCTACAAACCACCAAATCGTCATGAAATAGGAAGAATATTACTTGACAAAGTGCATGAATCTGTGTTGGAAACCTATAAAAGTGATTTAAGAGAACAGATTGTTTGTGCTGCTCTTGACGGATGGAGCAACATTCACAATGAGCCAATTGTAGGAATCACAGTATCTTGCAAAGGTAAAATTTACTTAGTAGATTCCATTGATACATCTGGCCATCCTCATGAATTTAATTATCTTTGTGAACTTGCAAGTACTGCCATAAATAAAATAGAGGAACGTTATAGTTGTCTTATTGGCAGCTTTGTAACAGACAATGCTGCTAATGTTACGAAGATGAGAGATGAACTTAAAAAGACTGAGAGGAATAACATGAATATTTTAACTTATGAATGTTCAGCTCATGTCTTAAATCTTCTAGCAAAAGACATTAAAATCTCCAATATAAAAGCTCAAGTTATTGATATTGTTATATATTTTCGAAATAACCATTTTGCCTCAGCAAAGCTTCGAGAAACAGGTGCTAAGAAGCTTGAGTTACCATCAGATGTCAGGTGGAATTCCATGTTGGACACATTGGAGTCTTATATAAGCAATTGGCCACAAATTTTGAAAGTTTGTGAAGATAATAGAGAGAAAATCAATTCTGATATTTCTAAGAAAATCTTAGATTTTCAGTTAAAAAGAAATGTTGAAGATTATATCCAAAGGCTTAAACCTATTGTAGTTGCATGTGACAAAGCTCAGAGAAATAATTGTACAATTAGTGATGTAGTTGAAGTTTGGAAAGATCTAAAAAAAGAAATGTCAGACATATGTGCTGCTAGTAATCTTACCATGATTACAAAAAAAAACATTGAAAAAGCTATAGAAGACAGATATGAAATGGCCATGACCCCCGCACATTTCTTGGCAAACATTACTGATCCACGCTTTAAAGGAGAATCACTTACAATTGATGAGACTGAAAAAGGCATGAAACTTGCTGCCAAATTATGTCCTGAACTAATTCCAATAATTATAAACTATAAAGCTAAGTCAGCTCCATTCTCCGATTATATGTTTGATGCAGTTACCAATCATAAATTTGCCATTGGAGAATCAAATAAAGTGGAAATAACACTTTTATCGTGGTGGTTAAGCCTTGAAAAACACATTGATAAAAATGCCATGAATATCATGAAACAGTACTGCTGGTTTAGAAAGAGTTTTCTCTAATTTTGGTTTTGTGCAAAGCAAAACCAGAAATCGTTTGGGTGTTGATAAGGCTGCCAAACTTGTTACCATTTTTAAAGAACTTAACAATTAAATGTTTTAGTTTAGAATAAAAATAAAATTGCTAATTAATGTTTGGTATTTATTATATAATTATTTTCTTCCATACTGCTGTTTGAAAATATTTTCATTCTTTATATTTAATAATATTTGTTCACTTTAATCAAAATTGTGCTGTTGAACGAGAAAAAAAACATGTTTTTTTCCAACCCTGAATTATTCTCATGAAGCTGCTCTGAAGAATCTATACATTATTCCTAGTTTTTCTTTTTTGCATTTTCATATTATTTTGTTGTCAATTTTTATATCATATTTTCCTTTGAAGTTCAAACACATGATTTTATTTTAATTATATATATATAAACATATTAAAAATAAAAACAATGATTAAATTAATATAAATAAAATCAGATGTGGATTTGTTTAAATATTTAAAAATTTAACACAAATACAAATGAGAAAACATATCTAAATACTATTACAAATATTTGAGGCACTCGCATAACATGAAATTAGATGTAAAGCCAGACAACAGAAGATCAGCCATTTCTTCAAATTATATCAAATGTATGAGGGTGATTGAACCAGATATTCTAATTAATGTAACTTAAAGAGTATATTATCTTGATAAGCATATTTTTAAGGCATTTCAGGATTTTTTTTTCGTTAAACAATGCAGATACAAAGAAGAAAATTATTGTCATTGAATTTATTGTACTTTTCTCTAAACGTGAGAATATTTTCATACAAAAATTTTGATACTTTTATTAATCTAAATTCCTCTAAAATTTATTATGCATGCACAAGAAATCAGTGTAGGTGATTGTGCTCTTAATAATAATCTCAAACAAAAAACTTCGCATGAGTTCTTAACCCTTAAATGCCGGTTGTTGCTTTTCGGCAACATACCCAATTTAGGCTCTAAAATACTATTAGAATAATATTGAAGCTATAATGTCTAATGTTGCCAATAAAATACATTCTGAAAATATTATTAAATCGATTTTCAACATGTAGATGGCAACACTTGTGCTGTTTAAGAATAAAGATAGATTTGTTTTTTCAATTGTTGCTACTTGTTCTATTTGCTTTGTTTGGAAGCTTGCGAAATACCCAATTTTGTTCTGCAGTGAGCAAGTAAAATTTATTTTTTATTATAGTTTCTAAAATTCTTGTGTGTTTAATATTATAGAATTTTATCAAGGAAAATTATTCTTTCAATTAAAGACCAGTATTGCCGATTAGTAACAAACTGTTTTTTAGCTGTAAACCATACTTAAAACAAAATATGATTTTTTAAAGCATTTTTCCCATGATTTATTTAAAAAATGAAAGCCGAAAAACATTATTACAATGATTTTTGAAAATTCAGGCATTTAAGGTTTAAAATAATTAAATTAAATTAGTTGGAAGACAAACTTAAAAAATATAAAATAAATCAAAACTCCACAAAACGACAGCTCTTTGAAGTTTGAGGTCAATTGTTAGCATTAATTTTACATTTTCAAAACATTTAAAAAAAGTTAAATTAAAAATTCTATTTTTTTTAAGTTCGTCCTACAATTAAACATCTTAGTTTACTTGAATAGTATTAAAGTATTTATAACTATAGGTATTTATAACTTGTATAGTTTAAGCATGAAAAATTATTCTAGACACTTTGAAAAATATAAATTAAAATAAATATTCTTTTTTTTATCAGGAGAACCTCCTATTAAACTTAGATTGTAGGACTTAATTAGCAAGTTAATTATCCATTAATTTTTTTTTATGTTTAAATAAATACATAAATTACTGATTTAAAAAGTTAATTCATTAAATTACCTTTTTTATTAATTTTTCTTTTAATTCATATTGCAACAAGTATAAAGTAAATGTTACTGGATAGAATGTTTTAATTATACCCTCATTCTAAAAAATAAAATTAGTAGTTGCCACTGACTACAGGGTAACTAAATGATAAAATAATGGCTATTATAAAAATCATCTTCTAATTGCCATCTTTATCAATTGAAAATTTCCCGATAACGTAAACCACATATTCCAAAACATATGTATTTAATTCCTCGTCATATTACTTCACAGAAGTTTTTAAATTATTTTTTTCTCATAACCCTTTAAGCCCTGACCCACACAATTGTGTGGGTGATACTAAAGTAAAAGACTATTTCCTGTTTTTGTGAGATTTAAAACTAAATCTGCACATTTGTGAGTTAATTAGCTTCAGATGTTTTGATAAGACACAACTAGGGGGCACCAACTACAATACAGGGTTAGATTTTCTGCTTTTAAAAAGACTATATCATCTGACAGCCAGAGTTGTATAATATAGACGCACGCCGTGCGCGGAAAACTTTCCGCAAAATTCGGAACTTTGCGGAAAATTTTTTTGGGGGGAAAAAAAACGAAATTTTTGTTTTTGTAACTCAAAAAAAAAAAAAACCGAAATATTAAAAATATTTCCCAATTTTATGTATGATTTCTTTATTGTTTCCAGGGGTGATTCTGTTCCGAATTTAAGGCATTCAGCTCCGAAAATTGATTCAGGCATTAAAAAAAATCACTTAAAAATATTGAGAATTTCAACCAGTGGTCGCCGAAAAAAAAACAATTTTGTCAACCGTTCTCAGAAAAATGTCACCCCTTTCGTCAAAGCATCGCGGAAAAAACGCGAATTTCGTCAAAGGACCGCGGAAAAAAATACCGAAAAACCGCGCAAAAGGGACCGCGAAAAAAAAAGCGAATTTCTCCAAAGGATCCTGAAAAAAAAAAGAATTTCGTCAAAGAATCGCAGAAGAAACGCAAATTTCGTCAAAGAAGCTCTTGAAAAAACGAATTTCTTAAAAGCATAGCGGAAAAACCTCGAATTTTGTCAAAAGATCGCGAAAAAAACGCAAATTTCGTAAAAGAATCGCGGAAAAAAATAATTTCGTCAAAGGATCGCGAAAGAAACACGAATTTCGTCAAAGGGACGCGAGGAAAGCACGAAAAAAACCCCACTAATTTAAATTTCGTCAAAATACCGAGAAAAACACGCAAATTTCGTCGAAAGATCGCGAAAAAAACGTGAATTTCCTCAAAGGTTCCCGGACTTGAGGGGGCGCCGAACTTATACTACAAACCTCGTCTTTTTCTTTTTTTTTTTGTAAAAAAAAAAAAAAAAAATGTACACTTACATATTGGTATTTTTTTTCCTCAGTAAAAGTACGAACTTTTTTCGTTTCAAAGTTATTTCATTCTCCTTTACCTCACCCTGTCACCAACACCGAAATACAAATTTATGAATATGACTTATTTATTTTCAGAACTTGTTTCAGGTTTTTGTCTTTGTCTCTTTTGTTAACTTTCTCTGTTCTGAGTCTGTGCTTGTGACGAAAACATATTACTATAAAAATAGCATGGGATTTCTTTATTGGAATATAAAAGGGTTCCAAACTGTTATACTATACAGTTATATAATTTTTTTCTACACTCATTTTCCGTCCGGGGCGACTGCCCCCCGTTTCGCACGGCCCTGACTATATGAGGTGCACCCGTGCTTACTGAAAAGTTGAACAGTCCTAATATAGCATATACGCAGATATAATATATTATATTCATTGATATAGTATATTTACATTAAAAATTATTTATACTATACTCAATCTGGTGAGAATAACAAACCACTTGAAATAAAATTACCATCATTAACATTGTTTATTGTTAGAAGCCATCAATTTGATACTATGTATTTAATAAATGTCTTCTAAGTTACTGTTTGACATTATTTTAGTTTATTTTTATATTTTTTATCATTTTGAACAATGTTATATATCTTTAAAATATACATTAAAGTACCATACTGAACACGATTGGCAAATAACAGTGATAAACAAAATTGGCGATTGACTATCTGTCTACCTGGCCTGGATAAAATGTAAGTACCTAAAGGAATTACACAGCCTACAAGAAGAGTAATATAAATTTAGTTTGCAAACACTTACTATAGATATTGTAAATTGAGAAAACAGTGTCACTGCAAGTTAAAAATTATGGGAGGGGCACAAATACTTGCTTTCAAACAATCAAACTAATTGATCAACCGTGATTATTAAAATTATTGTACAGTAGACTCCCTCAAATCCGCAAAGCGTGGGGCCAAAGGTTGTGTGCATTTCAGAATTCTGCAGATTTCAGATCATTGCTTTGTTTACATTGTTAAACAGTAATTTCAATGTAATAATGTAATTGAAATTATAATGAATGCTTACAATATAGTAGAACATTAAAATAAATAAGTAAAGTAATAAACAAAAATAATGAACTAAAATAATAAAAATTAAGATAAATTTAAAAATGATTAAATTATTAAAAGTAAAGGTCAAGCAAATAATTAATAAATATATAATTAAATATGCATAATAAAGATCAGATACATTTTTCTTAAATTATTCAATGAAACTTTCTTATAAAGATACCCCATTAATTCACATCAAAATCCTAAAATAAAGAAGTTTTATTTCAGGTTTGGTTAAGTCTTAATAAATACATAAGCATATTTGGTAAGAAGATTGTGATTTCCAGTGATATCAGCAATATCTTGAATCTTTTCGGAAATAAATTTATACTTCCCTCATGAAAACCCATGAGTTCAGTCATATTATCGAGAATTACATACAATGATATAAAATTAAAAAATTCTGTAATTTTGTCCTTACATCTCAACTGAAAGTTTCATTGTTTACATCTGTGATGATGTGCTGATTTTAGGCGTTTGTGGATTTTAGGGTTGCAGATTTGAGGGAGTCTACCGTACCAGGGGTCTGTCCAGATTTTTCCCACAGGGTCCTGTTTTTGTGAAATTGTGAAGTTTATCTTATTTTTGTGAAAATTCTAGTCATAATTTTGTGAATTTTAAATAATCGATGTCTTCATGTTCTATCCTTCATGTGTAAAAAGCTAAGTAATATGCTCTTTAGTGAGTTCAACTGCTTACTTACAGTCCAGATTTTATTTTTAAATGACTGAATTTGTGAAAAGTTCAATTTGAAAGTGAAAAAATTCTGTGAAAGGTCTATTTAAGAGACAAATAATTTTGTGAAGGGTCCTGTTTTGGGACAAAATGCTTTGTGAAGGGTCCTGTTTTAAGATAAATTATTTTGTGAAGGGTCCTGTTTTAAGATAAATTATTTTGTGAAGGGTCCTGTTTTAAGATAAATTATTTTGTGAAGGGTCCTTTAAAGGACCTAAAATTTTCCTAAACATATCCCTGCGTACTTGCTTTCAAACAATCAAACTAATTGAACAATCATGATTATTAAAATTATTGTATTTGCAAGAATGATTAATCACTTATATTAATTATTAATATTAGCGTAATATAAAATCAATACATATTAATATTAATTTCAAAACTATAAATTAATATTTGTATTTCATTATGTAAAAATAGACAATAATGTTCTTTAAAAAAGTTTATGCCATGCTTAGGTTAAAAAGGAAATTGCCTTTATTTTGAATGAGGAGGGCTTGTGTTAATTATTTAGTGTATAAAAGTCTTTCAAAGAGCTTATGTGAATTTTAGATTAAAAAAAATGTCTTCATTTTGAAAGTGGAGGACTTGCACTTCAATGACTATGGCCTTGACCAAAGGCAGTCATAAATTTATTTAAAATATATGTATGTGTCAAAAATATCATTCAAATTTGCAATTGCACTAAAAAATTCTTTAGCAAAACAAGATATTAAAAACTTAACTTTCACTAGTGAAAAAATAAAAACTACTTAAAAGGCTATAAAAATAGGAAATAAAGCCTTTATGCAAGAATATTAAAAGGCAGAAAACCAACGTTTAAAAATGCACAAATAATACATAAAGAGCAGCAAACAGCTGTTTTGAATCTTCTTCTTCAGTCCAAGTTAGAACAAGGCACGGCATGCTAGAAAAAGCAAATCTGTGCAAAACGACAGAGCAGGCTTATATACCCGATACAGGTAGCAAATGCACCAAAAACAACCAATGAGAGAAAAGCAGCATGAAATAACTGAGTGGACAAGTAGCGACATGTACAGGAGAACGAGAGAAAAATAAACCAAAAAAGGGAAATTAAATTAATGGAAATTTTATAAGAATTAAATAGCTAAAATCTTGTTAGATTTTAATGTTATTTTTTCTCCAGTTAATAAAATCTCTTTTTCAAATCTCAAACACCCCACTGATTGTATAGATAACTTGGGTACTTCCCAAATCTCTTGCCTGTGTGGTCTTTCTTATGTAGGCCAAACTAAACATGCTCTTAGATTTCTTTTGAAAGAGCATGAAAGTTATGTTAAAAATCTGGAGCTTAAACGTTCTTCTATTCCTCAAAATTGTTGGTCTTTTCAAAATTGATTCAATTTTTTCTCAGCCATCATTATGCAAAAATATTCTTCTAACCATGATTTCTGGGAAGCTTACCACATCATTAAAAATTCTCACTCGTTAGTCAATGACTTATCTAGTACTCCTGATTTTCCAAGTATTTGGAAAGCATTCATTTAATTTCCCTTTTTTGGTTTCTTTTTCTCTCGTTCTTTGGTAGATGTCACTACTTGTCCACTCAGTTGCTTTATGCTGCTTTTCTCTCATTGGTTATTTTTGGCACATTCGCTACCCATATCGGGTCATATAAGGCAGCGCCTTTCTATCGTTATGCCCAGCCTTGCTTCTTCAAGCACTGAAGAATAATCTCGTTATCAGATTCAAAACAGCCGTTTGTTGCTCTTTATGTATTACTTGTGCATTTTTAAACATTGGTTTTCTACCTTTTAATATTTAAAAGGTTGTAGTAAGTTAATTTTTAGTAAAATGTCATTCTATGATTGCATTTAAGTTTTATATAAGCACATTTTTTTTAACCTTTTGCAATCATTTATAAATTAAATTGGCGAATTACTGACCCTTCCATTATGACAAATCTGTACATAGTTCACTCAACAACCTCACTTTTTTTCAGAAGAAAAGCAAAGGATAATTTCCCCCCTAACACACACATCCAACACGCTTCTCTAGTATTAATGACCATCCACAGAAGAAACTGATATCTTTATAACACATTTTTTTAATTTAAAAAAAAAAATAAGCTAAAGACTTTACTATTGAAAAACTATAACAATGGTAAATGTTTAACTAATATTTGAGATACAACACTATTTATCTAAAATATAGTTTTACTATTTAAATTTTAAAGAAATAGCAGTATTTGTACAATACCATTAAAACTTTGTATATTTTTGAACGAAAAAGATACTGGATAAAATGAAATTTCTCAGTTCTGCTTTTTTACTTTCATCATTTAAGTTTCTTGTTTTTAATCTGGACAGCTTAGAGCCTTAAGTAGTATAGATTAATGAGGGTTATTTATGTAATTTAATAGAACTTTTATATACTTACTAAAAAATGCAATCGGTATTGCAAGAATGGTGGAAACACTGATTGAATAAGTTCAGCAATTTCTATAAGTGATGTTTCATATTACCCAGGATAATGACTATAGTAAGAATACCTGAAAAATAAATAAAAATAAATAGATAAAAAAAAACAAGTAGATAAAAACTCTCCAGTTTTTCAACCCCCAATTTTTTACTAGGCTTGCCACTTGTTACCAGGATATTCACCCGCATAATAATTTAAAAATACTAATCAATATAACAATTATGATGCTAAAATGAAGTTTTCTTGTATTTCTAAAATGATGTGAGAAGAGTGAATAATCAAAGTGAAGAAAAAGAGAAAAAATCCCACTTCCCCCTTCCCCTTTTTTGGGGTGGAAGAAAGCATTTCAAGAATTTTTAGATGATTATTTATTGGGTTACTTACTTTCTGGTTAGCCGGGCGCCAGTGTTACATACACATATTTTTATAGATATATATGTATATATAACACTGGCGCCCAGCCAACCAAAAAGTACCATTTATTGTTACTAGGATATAACAAGTAGGACAAAAAAAAAATAGTAATTTTAACAATTTTTAGTTTTGTGTGCTTAGGAGGGAGAATATTAATTGCATTCTTTAAAAAAATCTAACAACATTGGGTAAATAAATGACTTTTTGAAATATAACGTAAATTGTCAATGCGATAATGAAATTTTGAATAAAAAAGAACAACAAAAGATTACATAAATTGAAAGAATGATTGAATGCTGCACATTACAATCTCGTGAAGTTTAATGTACCTCTGGTTTGGTTTGTTTGTTTGTGTTTATGACGGCCAATTATCAACACGTGGGATACAGGCCCTAATGGGGGGAGTGCCCTTCGTGGGGGTCTTTCTAAGGGTACATAACCCGTATTTACGCTTGGAAATCCAAGGTTCGAAAAGAAAACCACGAAAACTCTGAACGATTAGGCCGGCGGGCGCGATTGGGTTTGAACCCAGCACATCCCGTCTACCAGCTTTGAGAGCAGAACCTCTCGGCCACTGGTAGGGCCTTAATGTACCTCTGCAAAAGATGATTATATTGCTATGTATAGTTTTTAATCCTATAAATTTTTTAAACGGAATTATTTTGAGTCAATTTAACATCAAATAGTGCTTAAAATAATCCTTTGATTTAAAAACCGACTGCTTCATCCAATATGTTTATAACACATTTTTCTATATAACAACCAGTTTTCATATTTTTATTCGCAACTTTTTTTTTAAATAAAGAGATTACGTGCATAATCAAATTATTAAAATATTTCACTACTTAAGGTTTTTAGTATTTTTTTAAAAAAAATTGTGCTGCTAAATATTAAAGTAACGAAAATTAAAGAATAGTATTAGGTAAAATATTTCCCAATACTTCCAAATGTTGTACTAAATTTATCACATAAAACAATAAACTTTAATTAATTTTTTTGTTAAAATGGGTTTTTACCACTGATGGTTAAAAGATATTTTGAACAAGATTAAAAAAATAATAATAATTCATACTGCTATTATTGTGTTAGAGCAGCTTTTTTTAGCCAAAATTGGCTAAAAAAAAAAATCTGCAGTGATATATAGTAGGACATTTTAATTAAAAACTGAACGTTTTTAAGTGTTCTTTTAAAACTAATTTTAAAGACATTTTATTAAGTTAGAATTTAATAAGTAATGTAATTTCTCAATTATGAAGATATTAATACAGTAGACTTCCTCAAATATGCAAACGCCTAAAATCCGGACATCATCGCAGATGTAAATAAGGAAACATTCAGTTCAGATGTAAAGGCAAAATTACAGAATTTTTTGGTTTTATATCATTCCATATGTATTTAAATATGTAATTCCTGATAATATGACTGAACTCGTGGTTTTTCATGAAGGAAGTATAAATTTATTTTTGAAAAAAAATCAAGACATTGCTGATATGGCTGGTAATCACAATCTTTTTACCAAATATTTTTATGTATTTATCAAGCTTTGTTGGTTATTCAGACTGGCTAAACCTGAAATAAAACTTCTTTACTTTATGATTTAGATGAGAAATAATATGGTACCTTTATGAGGAAAGTTTCATTGCATTATTCAAGGAAAATGTATCTTATATTTATTATGCATATTTAATGACACATTAATTACTTACTTGACCTTAACTTTTAATAATAGAATTGTTTTTTAAATTACCTTACTTTTTATCATTTTAGTTTATTACTTTACTTAATTATTTTAGTATATTGCAGGCATTGATTATAATTTTCATTGCATTATTATATTTAAATTACAGTTTAAGAAACGTAAACAAAGTAATGACCAGAAATCAGTAAAATTCTAATATCCACTCAACCTCTGGTCCCAAGCTGTGTGGATTTGAGGGAGTCTACTGTATTGAAATAACACATACATTGATCTGCTAGTGATTTGTAGTGAGATTTGCAAAAAGGAATTTCAATGACAAAAATTAAAAGTCTAATACCGAATATTCAATGCATCTCTAATTTCTTATGATTAGTAATCTTGGCCCAGCATTCTTGGGTTGCAGATAAATTTTAGTTTACTGCAGATTAACACAGAAAATTCTGCTACTGGGTATAGAATATATATATAATTCTATCTAAACTTTCAAGAAATTTCTTGATAGAAATTAATATTTCTTGTACCCTCTGTTCAAATATCTTCATATTTTACGTATATTTGTACTAATTATTGTATTTTTCAATAGTCTTTATATATTTTCATGTAAAATGACTTGTGAAGGTTTCTTTGCAAAGGGGGTATATTAGAAAAAATAGTGTCTAAAAGTCAATTTGTTTTATGGCACAGTGTTATACCAAAGCTTTTTTAATATTAACCCTACATTATTATTTTTCAGGGTTCATACACATTTTACAAGAAAAAAATCCCCTGACCTATTTTCCGGGATTTATAAATTTTCCATGTCAAAAATGAACAACATTTTTTAAACTAGTATCTTGACACCTCCCCCTCCCCCCTTCAAAATAAAAATAAAATACAAACAAGGTAATCTCAAAAAGAAAGGCTATACATCAGAAATATAAACAAGATGAACAGGACTTTAAAGGGAAAACATTATTTTGTGAACAACAAAGATGAAAGTCTGCATGCCTTGTGGGGCTTTCATTAAAAACTTGGTAGATTGCTGTAAGAATTTAATTTACACTTTGTGATTTTATTACTGCTTAGAAAAGCAATATAAATAATATGAAGGTTGCAAGTGTCATTATCAATTTAAAAATGTCCTTTACTTTTCTTAAGTTTCTCAAACCTAACGATATTAGAAGGTGTGTCTAGTCACCAGATGTTCGAAGGAGCACAGATTAAATATAACATGTATGTTATATTTAATCTGTAAGGAGTGGCTAGTTTCCAATTCTACATATCACAATGTTAGAAGGAGGGTCTTACTTTGATTTCATTATGACTTCACATAGTGCGTACATAGCAGCAATTGCCCTCAATTTCCAAGAGTAGCTAATCATTTTGCCAGATTTTCCCAGGTTTGGGGAATTGTTTGCATTATATCCCATGAGATTCCCCTGATTTTTTACGACCAAAATTTATTCACTGATTTCCCCATGAATCCCATAATCCCCTGATGAGTATGAACACTGTTTTTATTCAAAATTTAATCAAACAGGGGCGATAGTGGATCATTTTTGAAGTTAACATTTTTTTTTCCTCTTTAATGGAAAGTCCAATCTGCTTGAAAATATTCTTGAACATTCCTTAAACATTTTTACATGCCTCAGAATTTTTTCAGAACATGGTTCCAAATACACTAAAAAAATATATATACAGTCAACTCTGTGAAATCCGCAATTGTCTATTATCCACACTAGGGGAGACTTGGTCCCTTTTTCAGTTTTTAATTTTTATTTTGGAAAAAACAAAACTTTTAAAAAATGTTTCCAATTATTATTAAAGGCTCATGTGTCTTTCTTGTTGTAGTATTTTTTTTATTTTTGAAAAACCATTTTTAAAATAAAAATAAATTGTTTTCCAAAAAATAAAAAAAGGATCAAGTCTCCCCAGTTGCAGGGAGACTTGATCCCTTGCCAAGGGAGACTTGATCCTTGAAACAGATGCATTGAAATGATTCAAATTAAGTAGTAGAAATAAAAATTATTGTTGACTAAGATGTAAAAAGGGGGAAAAAACACGATTAATGATCAAAAAACATTTTCAAAGCTTGAAAAATCAAATGTAAAAATTGAAATTATTGCAGTTTGAAGAATTCCACAAGGTTGGGTAGTTTTTTGACAATGTCATCATTGTTCACAACACTATTATCAACATTTTCCGGATAAATAAATTGGCCGAAATTAAGTCCTCGTTTTCTTAGAAAATTGATTTCAAATTCAGATGATAAAATTTTCTTTTAAATTTTTCCAACGAAATGACTAATTTTCTTTTTACTGTTTTTACTTTTTTTCTTGAAATGAAATGATAGTTCTAGACAACTTGAGTTTTTCCTGATTTTTGTTTCTTAGTTGACAATCTTGTATTTCTTCTTCATTCTGTCTTTTAGTTGGTGTGCTTGTCAAAATTTTTGAAGACCCTTTTTTCATTTCTTTAGATTTTCTCATTTTTGGTAATGAAACTTTAGCAAAGGCTTGTATGTCATCTGGTGTGACTATGTTTGGTTTAACTGTAATTTTTTTAGACGAAAGACGATAAAAAATCATCTTCAGAAATTCCTATTTAAGGGATATATTCCAGTGATTTTAAATCCATTTATTATGTTAGTTGTCACCAGGGCTTTAGGATAGGCAATTCTGATCAGTTCTGCAATTTGATAAATCGTTGTCATTTAAGCAGGATGATTAGACATCCAGTCTTGAGCAGCCACATTAAAATATCTTTTAAGTGGTCCATATATAGTACGATCCAGAGGCTGTAATTTGTAAGAGGTGTGCGGTGATATTTTAAACAAAATTATTCCATTTTCTTTGGCATAATTCAAACTCTCAATGCTTATATGGTTATCAGGATTATTCATTATGATTAACACTTTACTGTTTTGCTTATAATATCTTACATTCTTTACGAAGTGCTGTAAAAATTTTGCAAAGTTAGACGTGTGTCTCACATGTGCATTCATCCACCATGTGCTTGCTAACCATCATATGCAGTCACATATTAACTTTCTATCTTTGTCAACCATCTAAAATCAAGGCAACCATATTCTAACTAATACAGATAATATCGAAATGTCATAATGAGAAGAAGGGGATTAATAAAATTTAACATTAATTTAGCTTAACTTTGATTTGGGGACACTCGATCCCCAGGATCAAGTCTCCCCAGGACACAGGGATCAAGTGTCCCTAATGTGCATGTTTGGGGAAACAAACTTCTAAATAAAAAATAAAGAAGCTGTTATTGGATTTAAATAACAACATTTAAGCAGCAAGGAATGTTAGTATATTATATCAATAAAATAAAGTAATTTAGTTATATTTAGCAAAAAATATGAAACACAAACTACGTACTCAAAAAGAAGTTGGATGGTAAGAAAACAGAGATTCCTTTCTTACAACAAAAATAAAAATGGCTGAATGAAATTATGTTGCTAGATCTATTGATAAGGAATCACTTTATTAATGTTTCCAGGTCCAGAAACTTAATTGCATTTTTTCTCTGGTTTTAGACCTAGGGATCAAGTCTCCCCTACATGGTGGAATGTAAAAAATGAAAATTGTCATTAACAGTTGAACACAAAATTAATTTGGTATATTTATTTTTTCAGTAATCAATTTTCCAGTGAATAAATACTTAAATATAAATTGTATAGTATAAGTATTTAGATTTCTTTGAATAACAAAATTTTACTCAGAACAAGAAGTAATGAGGACTACTGAAAAAAAAAAAAAAAATTGACAGCAAACCAAAAATTATACTACCATTGTCTTGTGTCAATGTTTAAAATAAGGAATAATCAGTAAAATGTGTATTGCATGTACTTTAAATTTTCTTTAATATTAGTTATTACATATATCAATGTTGCCTTATATTTTTATTTTCCATTGTAATTGTAATTTTTGTGCAGTTGTTCCTAATTTATAGTCAGACTTTAAAAAATAAAATGTAAACAAAGGGATGATCTATAATTCACAAAACTCTCGGTCCCTAAGTGTGTAGATTTCACAGAGTTGACTGTATATATATATTTGTATACGTTCATAAAGTGGGCCAGTGTGCCACTGGGTAGTACACTGGTCCACTATTAAGTATTATTTGAAATACAAAATAAATATATTTTTTATTAATCTAATCCCTTTTTATTTCCCCTTTACTTCCAAACTAACATAATAGTGTAAATTTTCAAACAAAACAGAAAAATTCTCAAAAAAATTATTATATTTTTTAAATAATAACAGATTAAAATACAGAAACAATTGCAAATAAGGAGAAGTTATCAAATAAAATAAGGTCATATCGCACATTAAAATTTGCAAATGAAACTCCAAAATACTTATGAGCCTGAAATCCTTTAGCATCTGACGGCGATTTTACAATAACACTGATATAAACAACAGATTAATAAGCATAAGGTTTTAATACATATATATATACACACACACACACATATATATATAGGGAGACCAGGGTATAGTGGACCACCCCTTATATTTTACTCATTTTTAAAACTTTTCTTTTAGGCTAATTGATAACAGCACTGAATTGATTACTTATAGCCTTCAGAACACACCATTAGCTGAGAATGAACCCTTTTATCCTGACTGATTGTTTTGAGCTCCTAAAAATAAAATTTTTCATTATCATACTTTTCTTTATTGAGTAATTAAAGGTTATGGATGAATAATATAAAACAACTTTTTTGAAAAGGTAAAACACTAGTCTTTATTAAATTTAACAGCTTATATGCTTAAAAGAAAACTAAATAATATTTTTATGAGTATGTATTGAACTTTAACATGGGGCACAGTGGACCGCCCACTGCTGGGGTACAGTGGTCCACAATGAATACTGCTCCTGTAATGAAGAATTTTCAAAATATTTAATAATTACTTATTCTCTATAAAGAAATATTGTTTTAAAATAGTTATTTAACTATAAAATAAAGTAAACAAAGAAAAATGACAATTTATTTAACCCTACAATGCATAGATTAGCCATTTAGCATACTTTAAATTTCATGTTATTATGTTGTTCAGATAATAATGTAGCCATCTGACACTTTAGTTTTCTCCTAAATTATGGATAACAGTTCAGATGTGATTTTTAAAATAAGTTTTGTTGTTCAATATAGCAGTTCTTTTATTTATTTACTATATATATATATATACTTTTTTTTGGGGGGGGGGGGGGGAGAAGGAGAGAAATGAAAATCATGCATTGTAGAGTTAACATATTAAGAAATATTTTGTTTTGTATTTACTGCCTTTGAAAAATATAACTGTAGACTAATAAGTAATAGATGACCTCACTGGATTGGTTATTTATAACTTCAGAGCACATGGTTAGCTCATAATAAACTATTTTATCCAGACTATTTTGAGCTTCTAATAAATTTTTCATCACCATATTTGTCTTAATGTTTTCTGATTTTTTTTGTACTTAATAACTTGTTTGCCATCACTCCTGTATCTTATGTTGTTATTTTCAAAATATAATAAATTTTTTGATAATTCTTTAGTTTTACTTGTTTTTTCTTTCAAAATGCTACTTGCAAATTTGTCATTATTATATTATTTTGGAGGTAAAGGGTAAATAAAAAAGAATTAGATTAATTATAAATAGATTTATTTATATTGTATTTTAGACATTAACTAATCGTGGACGACTGTGCCCCAGTGGGTGGACCAGTGTATGTAAAAAAAAAAAAAAAATGAAAAATGTATTGGAAATTATGTTCTATGAAAATTATGAGGCATGTAGAAAGATTTAAAGAATATTCAAAAATATTTTCAGGTAGATTGGTCTCTCCGTTAAAGAAAAAAAAAATGTTAACTGCAAAAGTGGACCACTGTACCCTGGTCTCCCCTACATATGTATGTATATGGGTTGTTCTCTACAATACTTGCAAATTTGGCCAGCAGTCTGACTTGAATGATGCATATGTAAATTTTCATAAAAATTAGATAAATGGTAAGAAATCAGACAATTATTGAAGATTTTAATAGCAACAGAAATTGTTTTAAAAATTTGTGGAAAAAATAAAATAAAAAATGTGAGGGAATGATGAAATAAGACATTTTTACTAGTTGTAGGGGAAAAATGCAAAATTATGAAGAAATCCAAACTGTTTCCTTTAAGAGAAACACGTAATATATAATGTATGATAAAATTAAAATTTTTGATATTTACAAAAAAATGAATATTCTGTGTGAGGGAATGACTGCTAATAAAAACGCTTCCGGATATACTGACTAAAAAAAAATTCTGTAAAATTAACAAAATCTTACACCACCAATTTATGTTGCTGGACTGACAAGTGCTCAAAATAGCTTCTTCTCTGTGAAGGATGCTAGACTGCTACTGCTCATTAGTGGTAGATATTTGAGATAATAGCAATGTGTGAGGGAATGATGGTCTAACATGGGGAAACATATAATTGATTGAGTAGACTATATAATAATAGTAAAAATTAATATTTTTATTATTTTTTGTAATGTATCAAATAAGAACTTTATTTTGCTTAGGGTATTTTTAATTATTTTTATTTCTGGATGGAAAGAAATAGGCAATAAAATATGGTAGTACAGGTGGGGGAAAGGTGAGGAATGATGTTTGCATGATATATATTATGTTTTTAAATACTAAATTTATTTATTTTTAAATTTTACTTTCTGCCCCTAATAAACTATGTTTAGATCTTCTAATAAAAATAAATAAAAATATAATAATATTAAGAGCATTTATATGGCTGGGAAGCACTTTTTGCACTATTGCAGAGAATAACCCATATATATATGTGTGTGTGTGCACATATATATACAGTATGGAACCAGTTATCCGGAATGATATTTCCAATTCATGGATTTCAGAATCTTTTCACAAAAAGTGCCATACAGTTCTAGTTTGACATGAGTATTGCTTGAAACAATGCAATATGCATAAGTATAACTTGATGCCAACATCTAATATTTGAAATAAAGGCATTTAGTTAGATATTTGACATTTTGATTTTTATGCACAGGAAATATAATGATTTTTGTTTCCAAGATATTTTCATAAATTCTCTTCTTTGAAACTCCAGTTAACTTTTGATCTTGTTTGAATCTGAATCTTAATTTGTGTAATCTAGAAATCAGAATTAGTGCCACAGCTATATATTCTACCAGTTAGATCAAATAGATGTTGCTTTAATGTCCAAACACTTATCCAGAAAAACCAGCTATCCGGAACACACATGAACCCAAGTATTCCAGATAAGTGGTTCTGTATTGTATATGTACATATATGTGTATATACTTTTTCATATTAGAAACAGAATTTGTAAATTCTTTTTATCTAAAAATAAGTAAAAACCATGAACCTAAGTCCAAAACTTCCTAAAATTCTTCGGTCAAAAGATAGAAATGTCTTAAAATAAGAGAAAAATTTCTTCAAATCACTGGGATATTCTGGCATTCTTGGGCCTGGAAATTTCAGCTCATGCAGACCTCTATTAGAGTCCTGCATCAAGTGGGGTTGTCTGCTTTTACACGCACCCGACTCAACCCAACCCTCGATTTGGGTCGAATCGGCAATATAGTTTTGTTGCATGTTGGGTTGACTTTTATTTTTTCAGATTTGAGTTGGGTTTTAACTCTTGCGGTTCTGGTTGACTCGATAATTCAAAAGAATGTCTAAAATATTTTCAGGTTAAAAATCTACATACAATAAAACCTCTATAGTGTACACTCCTGAAAAACGGACATCTCTATTTAATGAACACTTTTTCAATTCCTAACACTTAAATATTTGTATTATTTTACCTCTTTTAATAGTGGATACCTCCCAATCTACACAGTTAACATATAGGTGTGCATAAATTATCACAGATATGATGCATGTGTTACTGTGTGTATTACAATCGAAAAGTTAGTAGTATTTTTCATATTTTGAAAGAAGAAAGAAATGATAATCTGTTATCACACTCTTAACATTTTATTTCTCATGCAGTAATGGAATAGTATATACTTATTCATATAGTTTCAAATACGTATTTATTTTCATCTGATAATCCCTACGCAGGACGATAAATGTTCCACTTTTTCACCATACCCAAATTATGTCAAATTTTTACTAAATAAAAATTTTACTCCTTAGTTTGAGATGAGAGAATTCAACCACAGTAAGTTGTCACAATTGCTGGATGTTACCGAATATCTTTTATTTTGTCTAGAACTCATGTGCACTTCTATTCAATGTTTATTTGATTGACCGCAAACCTTAGTTGCTTATACGAAATAAGCTTGAAGAAGACATAAGAAAATCCATCTGCTCACTTCAAACCTTTTTAACTTTTTATTAAAAAGTGTTTAATGAGAATTTTTTAAATAAATGGTCAAACAAAGATTGTTTTTGTGTGATTGTTGAAATTAACATAGTATCAAGCTAAAAACTGTTGTTCGCCTATCGGTTATAAAAGCTAAACACCCATGCATTTCCATTATAAAAGCAAACATAGCATGCTGTCCCGGTGTGTTTGCTTTCTTCGAAATTTTGGCCACTGGGCCTTTTATTTAAAAAGCTCAAAAAAAAAAAAAAAGAAAAAGAAGAAACAAAGAAATGCTTTTTTCTCATTAACATCTTGTAATATCTCTTTTACTAATAGAGGAAAAAAGTTATCAAGACATTACTTGTGGGAAAAAAATTCTCATCTAATACGACCCCGAATAATAAAATATAGCCCCGATCCAGCCCGAATCTACAGAAACAATGAAAGTACCAGACCTGTCCCTGTAAGAATGAAATTTCTACCCATCCCACACATTTAAAAAAATAAAATTTAATCCCAGTTCAAACAGAATCTTCAGATAAAAATTAATCTCTCAACAATCTGAATGAACGGAAATTTCACCGAACTCAAGCTTCGAGACAGGTCCGGGATCGTGGACTTTTCAAATATATCTCACGAATTCGGCTAGAGTCAGCATCGGACCAGGTTAACCACACCTGACCCGATCGGAGCTATATTTTTCGTTGCGGGTTCGGATTGACCTGATTTTTCAAAATAATCTCTAAGGTATTTTTTCGGGTTAAGAATCTATATACAATAATATTTCCACAATGGGCACTCTCAAAAAGCAGACATGTCTATTTAGCGAACACTTTTTCAATTCCTAACTCTCTTGTATATTCGTAGACTTATATCTTTGATTAGACACCTGTGACATGCGTCACATAAACTATCACAAATACAATACATGTATATTTCTGTTTATCAGAAAAGAAATGTTGGTAATATTTTTCATGTTCCGAGACATGAAAAAAATGGTTCTTAAAGAAAGAATAATCTATAACAACAAGTCTTATATACATTTTACATCTCATACAGTATATTGAATATTCATTCATATTCAAAAACAGATTTATTTTCATTTGAAACATAGTTCTGCTCAAACTTTTTTTTTAAAAGCCCAACACCCTGACTTGCAAAAAACTTAAATATGACCATTAAGAGGCTACTTCAGTCAAACGGAAAGAGCCATTTGCTAATGCTAATCCTATGTAAGGAATTTATAAAGATATCTCAGTTGCATTTCAATATTTTTAAATGATTTTTTTGCATTGGATAGCTAAGATCGATCTGTACAAAGGCCGTTTTTTACTTTTTCAATTTTGTTTGCAGATTTTTTTTATGACATGCTTTCACTTTCGAAACCAGTTCCGAAAGTGAAAGTGTCCTAATTAAAAATACCTGAGCACAAAACGGCCACTGTAGAGATCGATCTCAACTATCCAATGCAACAAAAATCATTTAAGAATATTGAAATGCAAATGAGATATCTTAAAAAAATTCTCCCATTGGATTAACATTAGCAAACGGGTATTTTCACCTGACTGAAGTAGCCTCTTAAGAAATATTCTAGGGTGAACCCAACCAGCAGAAAGAAAGTTAGTGTCAACCCAACCCGAAAAAAGAAAATTCAGAAGAACCTGACCCGATGCAGGACTCAGTTCAATGAGGTGTCTGCTATATTTGGAGATTTTATTATGTTTGAATGTTAAAGAATACAGATTTATCCATTTTTCTATATAATACATAAAATTGTCATTAGAGATATAATTGAGGATTACTTTTCATAATTGTATTAAAATCTTCTTTACTTTCCTTTCATTTCGGGTTGCGTGTGAAAGGATTTTGTATTCGGGTCGTGTTCTGGATCACCGAAAATTATTTGGACGGGTTCGGGTCAAGGAAACGCTTTTGGCAGGTTCAGGTCGGGTTGCAGGCTGAGAAGATTTTTTAACGGGTTCGGCTCGGGTTAAGGAAATTTTTTCGGAGGTTCCGGGTCAGGTTGCGGTTTGATTTCAAATGTAAAGTATCTGGTTCAGGTCGGGTACCCGACCAACCCGCACGACTCTTAAGTCAGCCCCCCTGACGGGGATACGTTAGATTGTGCTGCTATCTATCTGTAAGAGTTAAAAGTTAATTTAAAATCTAAAGCAAAAAATGAAACTGTCCCGAAGTGTACTGTGTCCCAAGGTGACCCGCTCTCCCCTAACCTACATATGCTGTCATTGAATTTGAACCGACTTTTGAACGTTTAATAGAAACTTCTAATTTTGATGCAAATTGCTATACAATGCCCTACACTGGAATGTACCCAATAAGATAAAACATTTAAAGTTTTTTGATACAGAAATTTTGGAATCACAATTATTTATGGTCTTGGACGCCTTTTACTTTGTTAAATTAGCTTTACATTTTTTTATAATCTAAAGCTAATTGAATGGTATAGACTTTTTGAAAGTGAACATGCCAAATTTGAGGGTTATTATTGAAAATCTTGTTCTATTTTAATATATATAACCACTATAAAAAACTTAAAAATAGACATAATTTCCAATGATAGATATATCCATTTTCTTTTGGGAAAAAACAGTGATGAATCACATAAGTTAAGGTCATTTTATTTTTTTATGCGATTTTAGGTGCTTAAAAAAGTTTGTACTATTATAATGGCGATAGTCGATATCACGGGCAACCTGGTTAATAATCTATACTGATTGCTATAGAGTATATTATTTGTGTTATACCAGGGCCGAAACTAGGGGGGGCAGAGGGGGCACGTGCCCCGGGCGCCGCTTTAACAGGAGGTGAAGGGGGCGCCAAAATGAAGATTTTGTTTGACGTTTGACACAAGAATGTATATATAATATATATATATTATGAAATTTGTATAAAAATGTCTCGCAGCTGGAAAATTTAAAAGGAAAACTGAACCAAATGCATTAAACTTTACAAATAGATAAAAAGATTCATTACAATATAAAATTTCAAAGTATCATACCCACGCGTTTGCTTTATATCTTTTAAATCACTTCCTGTGAGGAGAATCATTACCGTTTTTCAAGGTCAGTCTCTATTGTGGGACACCCTACTGTCCACTACGGATAACTACCAAAGGAGAAGTCACCCCTCAGTCTGATTTTTCTTCTAGATAAAAAAATTCCATGAAAGCTGTTTGTTTTTTTCCCGCTGAACAGTGTTGAGCTTACTTCCTTTCTTTTTTTTTTTTTTTTTGTCTTGCCATGGGCGCTGACTGCCCAGGACAACGGGAAGGGGAATGCATAGAGTAAAATTCTTAGTAAAACCTTTCTTTTTTAGATATCAACCTCATTTAGACTATGCAAAAAAAAAAAAAAGTTTAAAACGATTAAAATGCAATTGTTTTCAGTAACTTTTCAAAGATTTTAATGGATCAATGTTTGACAAAGCTGATTACGTAGTTCAGTTTTATATATTTTAAATTTAAAAATAAGTTGTCTGTTAGATATTTAGTAAAATTCTTTTTTGTAAGTTTACTTTGTGATGGTGGAGGGGAGGGGGGGGGGGGGGGGCGCCAAAATCCATGTTTACCCCGGGCGCCAAAAAGGCTAGTTTCGGCCCTGTGTTATACAACAAATGCAATGTAATTTTGAGCAATCAGATATTAGCACTGTTCCATGTGCTATATTAAAAAGTATAAAAAAATATTAATTCCTTTTCATTTAATCAAGGAAAACCATAACTTACCTTTCAGAAATGCTTATAGAATACGATTTACATGAAACATAATAATCTAATAAGATGCCATAAAATTTATTTTTGTACGACAGGTACGACATTAACAAACTACCACAGCGCCATTTTACATTTGAAGTAAATTCGATTACAGAGGTTTCTCAATATCGATTCTAATTATCGAATACTATTGGCAGGTATGGGATATATAATAGTTAGATTATTTTTGTATTTCTGAAATTGAAAAAAGTTTACAGTTTGGATCTCTTATTCTATGTTCGTGGTTGGGATGATTTCTAAAATGAACAATATATCCGCCTAACGTGACATTCCTAATCATGTAATCAAAAAGATTGCTTGAGAATTTTGAACAAAATCGAAATAATCGATTCAATAGAATCGATATTGATATCTAAAAATTGACTTAAATCGAATTTGCAAAAATGTAAAATTACGTTTTGGGTGTTTACTCAGAGTTACGTCTTATATCTCACAAAGTAATATCTTACTTATATCTTATTGGATTATTGTGTTTAATTAAAAGGTAAGTTATACTATTTCGTGTTAAACCGAAAAAGAATAAATATCTGTGTTTTATCTTAAAAATTGCCCATGTACTGAGCATGGATCATATCTAATTGCTATAATTACATTGCATCTATTTAAGATACAGTATATATTCTATTAACAGTCATTATAGAAGACTAACCAGGTTTTTCATGATACCAATTGCGACTGTAATAATACAAACTAGTAAACTCCATTTAGGTTGTTGTAAAAATATGTTTTTAACGACATGAATTGACAAATTAGTGTCAATAATATGGTTATACATTTTATACAAAATTTAAAAAAAAACAGTTTTATTACACACCGTATGACTTTAAAAGTGATGCAAAACAGGTTATGCGAGTCAGGGGCCTGGCTACGGGGGAAAAAAAAACATTCGCCAATGTTATTACACTTTGCAAATTTATAAACTTAGTTGGCAAATTTGTTTAAAACTTTAATCAAAACCATAATATATTTTCTATTTCTGATAGAGTTGACAAAAATTACAAAACTAATTGGGAATATTATTAAACTTTTAACAAATAAGAACTATATTACATTTTCAAACTGTGGTAAGTTGGCAAAATTATAAAACGAGTTGGCAAATACTGAAATTTGACTTGGCAATTTAAGGTTCTCTCCCCCACCAATAAAAAGTGTTAGCGATGACACTGATGCGAGTGGCGTCAAACAAAGAAAAAACAAGGGAAAAAATAAGTTGAGTTTGTTGTGTGCTGCCCCCCCCCTCCCCCCACCTTCCCAATGTGTATTCTGGAGGAGGGGGAGGTATGTGTGTGGGGGAGAAAGGGGTATGACTTAGATTATTTAATATTACTAAAAGGATTTATTTTTATTTTATTTTTATTTTTTTTTTTAGATTTTAAACCATTAATCAAAGTATTAATACCATTTAAGTTCTGAAAATAATAGGAAAAAGAACTCATTTAAATAAGATAATTTATTCTAAAAAATATATCTTAAATAAATCTTATATATGTTTTTAATAACTATATAATTGTCAATAGTCAAGCAAGCTTCTTACCTTTTTTATCTGTAACAGTGAACTGAAAATTGCGCTTTTCTCAAAATCTATGAGGCCTAGGGTAATTGCTATAATTTTTCTGCAAGGTTTAAATTAATGTCTACTACCTCTATTTTTTTCATAATTTTAGTTTCAGTAGATTTGAAAATAGACAGTTGGGGGGGGGGGGGGGCACATTTTTGCACTACATTCTCGATGATACCTTTGAAAATATATTACCTAAAATTAAAAGAAAAGAAATTTTGAGTTCGGTGTTACGAACGGTTTCATATGATACTCCACACGATATATAAAGAAAAGATTTTTTTTCAAGTAACTTAATTAGCTCGTCTACATTTTTCCTAAATATATTTGTGAATGTTTAATAATCTGTAAATGTGTGGGTCAATAGTCTTTGTTACTTCCCCCAATTTGAACTTTCCAGGTTCCATAGTTTACGAGTAAAATGGCTGTGACAGACAGACGCAGGAGTGATCTTATATAAGATCACCATTATATAATTAAGGAACCATTATATAATGGTTCCGTTTTTACTTTTTAAGTACGACACCCTAAAAACAGTCTTTATAAAGTCAACCTCGGTTATGCAATGCAAAAAAAAAAAAAAAAAAAAATAACCCCTCAACTGCCCTGGACGTATGTATATGGCTGTAGGAAATACATGCATCTATGAAAGAGATGGCGAATTCCAATTATAGCGAGGCAATTTTCAGCACCTGGGCCATTTTATATAACAGTATAACATGTGCATTTTCTTACTGTTATTTCAGAAAACTAATATACACCTTCTTTAATTGCAGAAATATGTGATTTAAGTAAGGCACCGGAGATCGCGTAAGATTTCGTCGGCACTTAAGGGGTTAAAAATACTATTGAAATGCAAACGAGATATCTTTAAAAAATTATCCCATTGGATTTACATTAGCGAGTAGGTCTTTTTGCCTGACTGAAGTAGCCTCGTCTTGCAAGCAATTTATTTTGTGAAAATAATGGTAGTATTAATGAACTTTTGGCAGGGGTCGATGCAGGTTTTTATTCTTGGGGCCCATTTTGTGAAATGTAAAAGTTATTTTTGTGAATTTATTTCATTTTTGTAAAAAATAACATTTTGTAACAAAAGTTGAAATCCAGTTACTCAAATTCTTACCAAGCATTTATTAACAAAAACTTCTTTAAATCCTCTTGCTAAAGTTTTTGTTTTTTGTGACCTGGTTTTATTTAGAAACTAAAAATTTTAAAATGGTTTTTATGAAAAGGAATTTTACGAAGGGGCTTATTTTATTAAAAAGAATTTTGTGAAGGGGCCTGTTTTTTTAAGTTCATTTTTGTGAAGGGGTCCATTTTATTAAATTTATTTTTGTGAAAAGGCCCATTTTATTAAATTTATTTTTGTGAAGAGGCCCATTTTATTAAATTTATTTTTGTGAAGGGGCCTATTTTATTAAATAGATATTTGTGAGAGGGCCTTAAATAGGCCCCAAATTTTGCCTGGATCGACCCCTGTTTGGTAACGGAAAATTTAGAAATATAACTTAAATTACACAGAAATACTTTTAAAAATCTTCTTTTTTAAGTGCATTTGTAATTATATAGCATCCACAGTCATTCTCTGGTTCGTGTGTCTGTCAGAATATAACAGTGCAAAAACTATCCAACCAGATGGCTTGGAATTTAATATATATAATCAATGCAGAATTTTATCATTTCAAATTTTATGAAAATCGAATCAAAACATAAAAAAAATATTAATAAAAGTTTTCTTCATTGTATTAAATCCTATCATATGTAATAAATTCAATGATATCCCATGATATGTAATGATTCTAAGTTGCCATGGTGATTATTCTATTAAATCCTATCATACATAACTAATTCATGTATATCCCATCAGGGGCGGATCCAGAGAATCGTTTTGAGGGGGGGGGGGGGGGGCGATACCGAGTGACATAGAATCAACGTAGTCATAATTTCTGTTGCTCAAATCATTCCTTGCAGTTAATTTTTAAATGAATATGAAGTAATTAATGCGATTTGAAAATATTACAGACTCGATTATCCGACGTCCAATTAACCAAAACACTCTGTTATCCAACACTCTTATTATATAATCCCGCCCTCTCCTCAAAATAAGGTTTATTGTTACTTATTAGGTTGTAAAATTAAAAACGTTATAACAGAATTTATTAATTAAATGTCTTATTTTTTTTCTTTTTCTTTTTGCTCTTGTACTATGGTAATTATTTATCTTATTTTTTGTTCTTTTAGTTATAGTGAACAACGTTAATAACACAAGCCTGCGATGATTGTGTTTTTTAACTTTTGATAATTGATTTTGATGTGTTTTTTAATACTGAATCTGAAAATGACCTTCATTTTTAACTATCATGTCTCGATTTTCGCAAATCGTAAATTTCAAAGTTAAAAAATAAAAAAATAGCGAAAATGTCTGAAAGCAATTTGTCAAAGCCTTAACAAAAGAAGGTAAATGTTTTAAATACATCTGCCACAAATTTCCCAGCTTTATCAACCGCCAAAATAAAAGAGGATACCGAGATGAACCCTGTAGACGAGATTTTAAAAAAAAGCGCGAAGCAGAGCATGAGTGGTTCAAAGAAACTTCCACGCATGGAATAAAATTAAAAGGATTTTAAATACGCAATATTTTACATGTTTAACTGTAAAAATCCATAGTATAAGCAAAGAAAATGAATAAATAAGAAAAAAAGTTACGTCTATTTTATAGTAGCAGATTTTCGTAATATTTCGACTATTTAAAAATTTGCGATTTGTGAAAAATCCTGACGTGATGGTATGGTAAAAAATGAAGGTCATTTTTGGATTCAGTATAAAAAATACACAAGAACCAATTATCGAAAGCTGAAAAACATAACCATCACATCCATTTTTTAATATAAGATTTTTGAAAGAGGATAATCTCTGAAAAAGTATCCCCTTCAGAAATTTGAAGAGCCTTAATATCCTTGAAAGTCAAAATTTGTCATCTAAGTGGTGTGTATACATCTTCACAGGCGCGGATCGCCCCACCCCTTGGATCAAAAAATATCAATCCATCGATTACCGCGAATTTCGACAAATGGTCGCCGAAAAAAATCAATTTCATCAATCGTTCGTAGGTCAAAGGATCGCGCAAAAAACGCGAATTTCGTCAAAGAAGCGCGGAAAAAACGTGAATTTCGTCAAAAAATCGGGCATTTCGTTAACCCAGGCAGAGCAGCAATATCAGCGAATATCGGGAACAGCGATTTCGCAATATCGGTAAACACCGGATCGGCCGATATCGCGTGGCAAACTTTTTTTCCAATATCGGCCTATATTGGGACCCAATGCCGACCGATATCAGGACCCAATACCTGCCGATATTGGCAAACACTGGACCGGCCGATATCGGTGAGCACCGGACTGGCCAATATCGATGAATGCCGGACCGACCGATACCTTTGAGCGCTGGACCGGCCAATATCGGGGAACGCCGGACCGGCCGATATTGGCCAATGTTAGATCAGCCGATATTGGTTAAAACTGGATTCGACAATATAAAATAGCAAAGCTTTTTTTTTTTTTCAATATAGGGAGATATTGATTATTTGTCTTGACATAGTATTGGTAATAAATATATCTTTATATTAGGGAAAAAAAGTTTGCCATTTTATATTGGTGAATCCAGGTTTGAAAATATATCGCATATAAATATATATTTTTTAACTATTTCAATTTTTTTTTTTTTTTTTTTTTTTTTTCTGCTGTTATAGAAATATATATTTATATGGAAAATCATAGCTAAGTTCATTGCCATGATAATGTAAAAAATATTTAAAAGGAACATTTTTCATGATTATGTTGAAAGTGAAATTGCTCTGAAATAACCCAAAAATTTTGGGGAATTTTTTTTCTTTTATTAAAAGGTGTATCTTTTCACGAAAATTCAAATACCATTAATAAAATAATTTATTCAAAATTTTATACATTCTGATGTTTTCTTAATTTTTTCTTTTCATGTTCAGTGTTGTATGTATATTAATGTGTAAAATTAATAATTAAATGATACTTCTCTCATTAAAAATGTCATATGCAAAATTATATCTATAATACCAATTTATGGAAATGGTAAGGTTGAAAAGTGTTATATTGTATTATTTGAATAAAATAATTTTTATTACCATATAAGCAATTTTGATAAATTTTTTTTCATATAATCAATAAAAATATTCAACATATATTAAAATTTAAAACAAAAATATTTAGCTGAAATGATTTATTCTTTTCTGCCTTTACCATAAATATAGATGTTCAAATTTGTTTAACTGTATTGATGTATAAATTTTGCAAGGAAAAAAAACTAGTAAAATTTAGTCAAAAACAATTTATGTTAAGGGGACACAATACCCTTTAAACTACTTTTTCAATTTTGAATAATACTGTAATATCTGTAGTGACATTATATTTAGTACCATAAAGCAAATATAATTTTATATAATTTAAAAAAAAAATCTTGCCTATTTCTATTTAACTAAAATTTAAATTAAAATAAAATAATTTTTTTTAAAAATCCCTACTGATTTTTTAAATATCAATATTTTCGTTTCAAATTTTTTTCCCACATTCCTTAGTTTATACTACATAAAACTGTGCCATGGATTTTTAGATGTATAGGATATTACATTTAATATGAATCTTTTTCTCTTTTGTATTATAAAAAATCAAGGAAATTGAACATAAAACCTTGAATGTTAAATCCAGCACAATTTTATGTAGTATGTTCCTAGGATTATAGAAAAAATTTCTAAAGCAAAAAATATTCATATTTAAAAAAGTAGCAAGGATTTTTAAAAAGTGAAAAATTATTCAAAAAATTTTAAATTTTAGTTAAATAGGCATTTCTGTAAGATTAAAAAAAAAAATTATATTTGCATTATAGTATTAAACATAATGCCATTCTGATGGTTTCTCTTTTTTTTTCCAATGTTTAACATTCTACATCGAAACATTAACTTTTTGGAAAACTCATAAGTAAATGCTACTTTCCTCATTAAAAATAAAAATTCATATGTAAAGTTATGTCGATAATACTACCAATTTGTGGTTATAGTAATGTTAAAAAATTTAATATTTAAAAAAATCAATTTATCATACGCAGATTTCCATATTTTATTTTCACATAATCAATAAACACTTAACAATTATTAAAAAAAAAATAATAAAAATAATGTAGCTGAAATCATTTTTTTAAATGTCTTTACAATAAACGTTAACCTTTAAACTTGCACATAGTATTTATATGAAGTAGAAGATCTTTATAATGCAAACCAAAACATGCAATATTTTGCCTTATATAGGTCATTTCACACAACATTAAAACTTACCTTGTAAATACGGCAATATACAAAACAATCGCAGTAGATCTTTATATTGCATTCCTTAGGACCAAAAGTTGTGCAGGTTAAAAATTTTTTGCATAATATTGATCATTTCACATATTGTTAAATCGCCTATAAAAATTATCCAAACATGCTGGGACAAAATCATCACATTACTTAATCCCAAAATTTTTACATTTAATAATAGCAATATTTCCATTTGAAAAAAATCTGAATTAAGGAGATAAAGATGAAATAACGTTTGAAATTTAATCCTCTAAAGGGTGTCAATATTGTTGCAATATGGATTACAGGTACTTCTTAAGTACAAAATTCATTGCTTACATCACAGAAGCTGTGCATTATTTAGGATTATAAAGATCTTCTATTGTATAAATAAAATGTTACCCTCTCTCTCCACCACACCTGAAAAAAAATTGGTACTTTTCGGTTAGCCGGGCACCAGAGTTATATTTACATATATATCATGGAAGACGGTGGTATTCCGAGTGACGCAGCCTTAAGCCTAAAATCGTATCGTAGAATTCGTAGATGGCGGAACTCATATATACGGTTAACTCGACATCAAAGGAAACGCGAAAAGCCGCCTTTTAATAACTCAGCAGATATAGGTCCTATTGTTCTGATTTTTCTAGAACAGTCTTATATCTGCAGTCTAATCGTATACTGAAATTTTTACATTTCTACGTGCAGTATATTTTGAGATCTAAATGGCCATTTTTAAAGAGAAAGCGTTGGTACGGTATGTAAGAAGTTCCTAATTTCAAAATCTCGAAAACGGTACGGGCGATTTTCTTTAAATTGATATATAATATAAATCTGATTAAGATGAGGTGAATAACACTTTTCTTTTTTCTGGGAAAACTCGTTTTATTTTTAAAAATCGCTTTTTTACTGTGATTGGTGAGTAGGTTTGTCGTCACTTCGTATGTAGGAGGAGTCTTAATCTTAGAGGAGGAATTGAATAGAGAGCGAATCCCTTTGTTCTCTCCGTCGAACCCTGATGCACTCATGTCGGAGATCTCATCGCCAAAAGGGTGTCGTTTTTTGGCGGTGATCCCTTTCTTGGCAATTTTCTGTTTTCAATCTCGTGATAAAAGAAACGCTCCAAAACGAACGCAGACGAAATAGGTCTTGTTGGGATGCGGGAAAACTGGTTTGGCGCGCATTCCCCCCACCATCACGGGATGGTGGGAAGCATTATATGTGCTTCAAGAAAAGGTTGCCATTTCTGCGTCCAGTTATATTAGAAGTCTATGGTCTTAATCCTTGCAAAGTCATTTTAGGTATTTTCTAGGTTACAGTAAACCATCTGAATCTAAACAGTAAATCTTTTTTTTTTTTTTTAAATATTAAAATGTTAATTATTATGTGTTTTAAAATATTAAATATATTAAATGGAATTTCGATTCATATTCGATCTTTCTCTTTTGTTATGACGAAATTATTATTTCACATTTCTGCTCTTTGTCGAAAAAATATTTAGATTCATTTTTAAAAATGGGGAAATTTTTTTAATTATATGTATTCAATATAATTGTTATTTATATTTTTTTTTTCAATTTTCAAAAAAATTATTTTTAATTTCTTGTTTATGAGCGTAGCTCGCGTTTTGAATCGTTTATTGAATCCATAAGATTGAATCTTGTTGAATTGAATCCTAAACCACGTTTGTTTGTTTACTTGTTAACGGGCAGAAATTCGCTATAATGATGGATTTAGTGTTTAATTTCGTCGTTTCCTTATCGATTCGTCGGTGCGTAGCGACAGATATTTATTGAGGGGGGATTAAAAAATTTCCCAACTTGAAACAAACTAATTTTCAACTCCGATGATATGTGCAATGGATGTTCAACTTACTTGATTGCTATTTGAGATCAAAATGAAGGGGAAAGAGACATCGTGTTTTTCTTTTGTAGTATTAGAATAGAATGCTATTTTAAAAGAAAATTTGTGATATTTGCAGATTATGTCTGGCAGGAAACGACCTAATTGCTATAACGCCAATCGGAAGACACATGAATAATTTGTTCAGAGCACACGATTAGCTCAAAATGAATCATATTATCCCGACTAGTTGTTTTGAGCTTCTAAAAGTAAAAATTTTCTTCATGTTCTTTTTGTTTATTTAGTAATTAAAGGTTATAGGTAAATAAGAGATATAATAGCTTTTTTTGCAAAGGTAAGATACTTGTTTTTATTTAATTCTAAAGTTAATATTCTTAAAAGAAAGCTTTAAATAATTTTCTTTTGATTTTTTTTCATATCCTGCTTCAAAGTTCGTTTTTTACAATCATGTTGTCAAAATGTATTTTTGCTAGCAAGGAATATGTAAAAAACGCTCTCATAGGATTAACATTAACTTGAAGGTTAGGAATCTGCACTAATCATGAGAAGAAATTGGAATTGCTGACGTTAAACCTATGGGAGCGTACATTTAAAAATTTCTCCCTTGCATATTAATAGTTTTAAATGATTATTTTTCTTGCTTAGAATAGCTGAGATTGAATTCTAACTGGTTTAGTGTTTACTTTTTCGATTTTAGTTGCAGATTTTTTTTTAAGTTACTTTCAATTTCACAAATTTGAAAAGAACGCTCCCATAAGTTTAACATGAGCTTGCGAGTATCTTGTTACTGCATATATACATGCATTTTTGTATGAAACTATAAACAATCAATATCTTCATTTGGCACCAACGCCCCCCCCCCCCCCCCCCTTGAAGTATGTGCTGGGTAGCATTGTTTTGTTTAAAGGGTATGTTTTATTCACTTTTACATAATAATATAAATTTTGCTTGAAATTTCATGAACATTCTATTTTTGGGTGTAATTCTACTTCTGGGCTGGTCTGTCAAGCTTGTCGATAAATGTATAAGTAATTTGGCAAACACATATAATTTTCAGACATGTTACTTTTCCGCGAAAACGCGGAATTCCGCTTTTTCGGCAGTGAATTTTATTATCTCTGGGATCGATGCAAATATGCATTAAAGTTTGTTGACATTTTTAAGGGGGGGGGAGGGGGACTAGCGGGAGCTGATGTAATACAACAAAAACGCGAGTACGAACCGCGCCAAATTGAGCAAATTTCTTCAACCGATCGCGGGAAAAGCGCAAATTTCTTCGAAGGATCGCGGAAAAAAATGCGACTTCCGCCAAAGGATCGCTGGAAAAACGCGATTTTCGTCAAACGATTGCAGAAAAAAGCGTATTTTGCAAAGGATCTTGTAAAATATGCGAATTTCGGCGAAAGATCGTGCACAATACGCGAGTTTTGGCGAAAGACCGTGTAATAGCGAATTTCTTTGAAAGGTCGTGGGAAAAACGCGAAATTCGTCGAAGGATCGCGAAAAAAGAATGTGAATTTCGTCAAAGCATCGCGAAAAAATGCGATTTTTGTCGGATGATAAAAAAATGTGAATTTTGTTAAAAGATCGTGGAAAATGCGTGAAGTTTTGCGAAAGATCGTGGAAAATGCATGAATTTTGGCGAAAGATTGTGGAAAATGCGCGATTTTTGGCCAAAGATCGTGGAAAACGTGCTATTTTTGATGAAAGATCGTGGTAAATGCGTGAATTTCTTCGAAAGATTGCTGAAAAAACACGATTTTGGCGAAAGATCGTGGGAAGAAAACACGAATTTCTTCGAAAGATTGCAGAAAAACGCGATTTTCGTCAAGTGGTCGGGGAAAAACGCTAATTTCGTCAATGTATCGCAGAAAAAGTGCAAATTTCATCTGAACGCTGCGGAAAAATGTGAATTTCGTCAAAATTCCATGAGGCCGTGAAAGTTCAGCTTTTTTTTTTGCTGAGCCTGTACCATGTCTGAATTTTGGATTGACAGCCTTGGTGTAGAAAGTGATTGCATGCCAAATCAGCACCGACTGGCCTAGATACAGAAGACGAGTTCTATTTTTTTCATTATTCATTTGTAAAATTACATAATACTGCATTATACATGAAATTAAAAAGTATTGAATAAACCATAAACAATCCAAGTCTCTTAAAATTGGAGAACATTGTGTTTTCGATAACGGTTACATCGATGGGAAACGTCATCTTTTGCTTTGTTGAAGAACCGGGAGGGCGGGATATGACCTTCTAAAGATAAAGAAAGGGTCAGTACTTAAAAAAATGAGTATGACTTGTAGTAACAGTGAAGTTTGGATGTATATAGTACTGTAAATTCTTAAGTAACACATAAATCTAAACTTTAAATGCATTTTTTGGAAAAATTATTTTCGGTAAAAATTCCATACGCAAAACATGATTTCTCAAAAAGTTATTGGAATATCATTATGAAATTTAAAATAGGTTTAAATTTAGAAGAACTATTTTTTGTCTTATGGGTGTTTTTGTGGTATGATATGAATGACATGGCGTAGAAAGTGATCGTGTACCAAATCTCCATAGCAGAAACTGTGCAGCACGGCAGCAGCGCTGCAGATTATTTTAGACCTTGCAGATCAATCTACCAGCTTAAAAATAAATATTGAGCTTAAAAAATCACAAATTTACTTTGTTTTAGGAGTTATTGTGTTTGTTATTAATTTTCTTTGTAAAATGTAAATTTTGCTTATTTTATGGGTTACTGTGAGTATTTATTATAGTAGCGTGGTTCAGTATTGTCGGGTCGCAGATAAATTTTGGTTTGCTGCAGATTGATACTGAAAATTCTGCTTCTGGGTGCCAAATCATCACTGACTAGACTAGATACAGAAGACGAGTCCTGTTTTTTTATTATTTACCTGTAAAATTGTATAATATTGAATTATACATGAAATTAAAAGGCATTGAATAAGCCACAAACAATCCAAGTCACTTAAAACTGAAGAATATGGTGTTTGTGATAACGGTCGCATCTTTGATGTGAAATGTCATTCTTTGCTTTGTTAAAAAAGGGGGAGGGGGGGGGGGGGCAAAATATGGCCTTCTAGAGATTAAAAAAGGGTCAGTACTTTTAAAGAAATGAGTGACTTATAAAAACAGTGAAGTTTAGATGTATAATTACTGAAATTCTTGTAGTAAAACAAAAATCTAAACTTTAAATGCATTTTTTGGATAATGTAATTTTCGGTGAAAATTCCATACGCAAAACATTATTCCTCAGAAAATTATTGGAATATCACTATGAAATTTAAAATATTATGTTGTTTACACTATTGTGACGGCAATGAACTAAAGATTTAAATTTAAAATAAATATTTTTTGTTTTATGGATGTTTTTGTGGAATGACATTGATGTATTTTATGAAAATTAACATGTAAACAAGTGCAATATGCTATAAGTTTTGAAACATTTAAAACACTTCTTAGATTTTAGTTCATTGCCTTCATCAATGCCATAAATATGAAATGTACAAAGGAAACTAACATACAGTAAAATTTTCGGTACTTTTCGGTTAGCCGGGCGCCAGTGTTATAAATACATGGATATACATACATATATATGTATATATACATATATTGTATATATACACATATTTGTATATGTATATAGATGTATATATATACTTCTGTATATACATATCCAAGTATATATAACACTGGCGCCTGACTAACCGAAAAGTACCAAATTTTCTTTACAGCATTTTGGGCCAAATTTCACTAAATTTTAGTATAAATTCCTCCATTAACCAAAATTTTATCAATGAAGGAAATATTTTTTGCTTTTTTTCACATTTTCTAGTCATAATCTTAATAAAAATATGTTTAAAAAATAATTAAATAGCTCAATTGCTCTGTACATAGTCAGACATCTGAAATGTTGGATAAAAAAGTGTCTGTTAGATAAGTTATTTCTGTTATGTTTATGACCGGGATGGAGAATTTCTAGAAAATCTTACCAGCCAAGGATTTATTTCAACAGCCAGTAAAATGCAATGTACAGTTAAAAAATTTTATGACAAAGTTACGCAACTCAAAATAGTTGGTTACTATTACTGTCAGCGACCTGGTGCTGGAACCGGAGCCGGAGCGCTCCGGAGCTGTATTTTCCCTGGAGCTAGAGCTCTAAAATTTACTCTGCTCCAGGGCTGCTTTAGTTTTTTATTATTTTTTAAAAAAAATTTTCAGTCTTTTAAATGTCCAGGTTTAAAATATTTTAATTACATCATTATTCAGTATTTTAATTATATCATTTTTTAAGGTTTTTTTTTTTTAATTAAAGATGTAAAACTTCTCACAAAAATATGGTAACACTACTTCACTTCTATTTGAGCTAAGTGGCAATACTATTTGAAAACAAATATTACTGCCTGTTTACACGTGTAGTTGTACAATTTTGGTTGTTTGAAAAGCGTAGAAGAAATTTAAGATTTTTGTGTTTAAAATTCCACCAAACTTTCTATTTTAAAAGCAAAAGCTAAAGATATCATATTTTCTGAACAAGCATTTCAAGTTTGTAGAGAAGAAAAATGCATTTTGTCAGATCGTTAATGAAGGTAAAGAAAGAAAGAATTTGTAAGCAAAAAATTAAATGTGTAAATTAAAATCTGCAACTCAGAAGTGCAAAGTCAGCGCCGAGTTGGAGCAGTTCCCGGAGCCGGAGCCACAGTATTTTATCCCGGAGCGGAGCTGGAGCATCAAAAATTTTCCGGCTCCAGGTCACTGATTACTGTAACGCATTTTCATATATTTCTTTCCTATAAAATTGAGAAATATAGACAAGAGATGAAAGTTTAATATAAAATAGAATTTTGTACCATGTTTACATCGCAGTAATTAGGAAAGTTGAAAAATATAGCTAACTACTTATTAAAAAAACGTTTTCGGCATACCTGTATAGTTTGCAGTTTTCAATAACTACCTAAAAATACACTCATCCGGTCAGAAAATTCACTCGCTAGTGGCTAGTAAAATGATGCATTTTCCTACCCCTGAGCATGATATTGTTATTTTATTTTGATGTCATAAATACACTTCTCAGACTTATGGCAAGTTATTTCACAAGATAATTCACTGATGATCTAGCAACCAATTTTTTGATCATTTGTACCTATTGAACAATGTAAAACTACATGAATCGTGAATGCCTTGGAATAATCACATATATGGCATTCAAAAGTAGGTATAGGTACATTAGCAGAAATTTTACTAAAGGAAATATTCATGTGTATTTTAAAAGAATTTAGAACTTTGTTGAGATATAATCAGTTATTGTTAAAGTTTCATCGGAGCTTGAGCAAAGCATAGGTTTGCATTAAGCCTAACCAAAGAAACAAAGGTCAAGCTCTAATTGTTATTTTCGAGTGCTGGGTACAAAATGTATGAATTTTCTTAAATCACAGTTTATTTCAAGGAAAAGTTGTTATTTAGTGAAAATTAACACATCATTTAAATTCATCTATGAACTTAAATGTTAAAATGAGTTTCATTACTTACGTTCCACGTAGTGCAGATAATAGATGTTTGCAGATTATGCATTTTGCGGAGTTCACAGAGTTTACTGTATTTCACTTTATTATAAGCATTCATTATGATTTCTAGTCCATTATTACATTGTTGTTCAAGAAAATTTAAACATTTATATCCCATTTATGTTTATTTCTGCATTTGAATCACTTTCAGCATGGTATTGTGTCATTTTATTTTCATGTCATAAACACACTGCTCAGATTTATGTCAAATTATTTCACAAGAAAATTTACTGGCTGTCTAGCATCCAATTTTTTGATCATTTTTACCATTTGAACAGTTGAAAGCGCTACATGGATCATGATTTTTGTTATTCCAGACATAATTTCTTGGAATAATCACATATAGCACGCAAAAGTAGGTATAAATACATTAGCTATAATTTTACTGAAGGAAATATTCCTGTGTACTGTTAAAATAAACAAAAATGTTATTGAGATAAAATCAGTTAAAGTTTCATTGGTGCTTGAGCAAAGCATAGGTTTGCATTAAGCATAACCAAACAAACGTCAATGCTTAGCTCAAATTATTATTTTCAAATGCACGGTACAAAACTCATCAATTTCAATATATTTCATACAATGTTGAAAAAATTTAAGACTTTTTGTGTATTGCAATGCAAGAGTTCAAGCAATTAACAATATAAAGCAGAAATGAAATATCTTTATAATAACTGTGTGCTTTTCATAGAAACAGGTAAAAAGGAAACGTAAAATCTTAAAAACAAGGAACGCTCAAATTTACAAATATCGCTTGTTTTACACTTACTGATTGAAATTGTGGCTAAAACGGTTTCACTTAGATAAATTATTTTTCTATTTTTACGGTTTAAAAAGTTCAAATTTTAAAAGATTTCTTTAACTCGATTTTAGTTAATGAAATATTGGAATATGCACACACATTGTTTTCATAAATTCTTGTGACACTTTGATTTGTTTTATTTATTTATGGTTGTTTAATAAACCAAAGGTGGATCTTAATGTGAAAAAGTTTTTACATGTATTTATAAAAAAATAAGAATTTTTCCTATCAATTTCAACATATTTCATACAATGTTGAAAAATTTTAAGACTTTTGGTGTATTACAGCGCAAGAGTTCAAAACATTAAGAATATAAAGCAAAAATGAAATATCTTTATAAAAACTGTCTGCTTTCTCGTAGAAACATGTAAAAAGGAAATATAAATTCTTAAAAATATGGAACGCTTAAAATTCCAAATATTGATTGTTTTACACTTAATTATTGAAATGTTGGCTAAAACAGTTTCAGTTAGATAACTTATTTTTATTTGAATCATGTTTATGAGTAACCTATAGTGTTAAATAGTTCAAATTTTAAAAGATTTCTTTAACTTGATTTTAGTTAATGAAATTTTGGAATAATGCACACACACTGTTTTCATAAATTCTTGGATACTTTGATTCGTTTTATTTATTTATAACTGTATAATAAACCTAAGGTGATCATAATGTGAAAAAGTTTTATTTTACATGCATTTATACATAAAAAAAATATATATATGTCGTCAATTTTAGCATATTTCATACCATGTTGAAAAATGTTAACACTTTTGGTGTATTACAGTGCAAGAGTTCAAAACATTAAAAATATAAAGTAAAAATGAAATTCTTTTATAATAACTGTCTGCGTTTTCATAGAAACATGTGAAAAGGAAACGTAAAATCTTAACAACATGGAACGCTTAAATTTCCAAATATCGCTTATTTTACACTTGATAATTGAAATGTTGGCTAAAACAGTTTCAGTTAGATAAATTATTTCTATTTGTATCATATTTATGAGTAACCTATAGTGTTAAAAAGTTCAAATTTTAAAAGATTTCTTTAACTCGATTTTAGTTAATGAAATCTTGGAATATGCACACACAAATTGTTTTCGTAAATTCTTGTGACACTTTGATTCGTTTCAGATGGAGGATTGTAAAGGTCAATGGAAATCACGACTATGAATTTATTGCATTGGTCTTTAATTTTTTTTTTGTGGTTTTATCTTTTTATCACTAACCTAAAAAAGTAATGATATCAATACAAAAACCCTTAACGGGTTAAAAGTTTGTGACGCAGCACTTTATCTTTAGCTCTAAGAATTTTAAATTTGGAACTTAAAAATAATGATATCAAATTTTGAGTGACGCAATGCTATTAATTTACCTATGCATATATATATATATCAAAATTTATTCATTGATGCTTTATCATTTATCATTCGAATTATGAATTTTAAAAGATATGATATGAAAATTTAAGTGACGCCTTGATGTTGCTTAAAACGATTAGTTTTAAAATTCAATTTAAATTTTCTTTTGACTAAATACATTTACACATCCAAACAATACTTTTCATTTTCCAATGCACTGTTGAATATATTACTTTCACTGAATCTATATAATGCACTGAATTGTATTCATTTGAATAAATTGATTTATCTTTTGTGCCACGCTATCCAAAAATCAAAAGTAAAATTTATGTAAATAGTTTTGCGTCATTGTATCCAAACTAAGTTAAATGCATGCAAATGGATAATATGACGAAAAAACTATTTACATAAATTTTACTTTTGATTTTTGGATAGCGTGGCACAAAAGATAAATCAATTTATTCAAATGAATACAATTCAGTGCATTATATAGATTCAGTGAAAGTAATATATTCAACAGTGCATTGGAAATTGAAAAGTATTGTTTAGATGTGTAAATGTATTTAGTCAAAAGAAAATTTAAATTGAATTTTAAAACTAAACGTTTTAAGCAACATCAAGGCGTCACTTAAATTTTCATATCATATCTTTTAAAATTCATAATTCGAATTTATGAGATGTAAATGATAAAGCATCAATGAATAAATTTTGATATATATATATATATGTATAGGTAAATTAATAGCATTGCGTCACTCAAAATTTGATATAATTATTTTTAAGTTCCAGATTTAAAATTCTTAGAGCAAAAGATAAAGTGCTGCGTCACAAACTTTTAACCCGTTAAGGGTTTTTGTATTGATATACATACACATATATGTACATATATGTGTGTGTGCGTGTGTACATATATATGTATGCAAATATAACACTGGTGCCCGGCTAACCGAAAAGTACCAAAAAATGCAAGCGAAATTTGGTTGAAAACAGTAAATCCACCTGTTTTTTTTTTTTTTTTTTTTTTTTTTTAACCAACTTTATTTTAGTTACTCCTATATTAAAAATTAGTAAAACATTAATTTATATTATTGGTTTCAAAATTTGTAAGTCTTCAATTAATTTAAACAAAATTTATACTCCCTTCATTCTGAACGAGAGTCTGAACTATACTACTGGGGAATAAACACTTTGATGGAATTTTTTCACTAAATAAACACAATTGCCAGCAAATATTGAGCAAAATTTATAAGTTTTAATGGCAGTGTAAAATTGAAAGTGCAACTGAAATGACCATTTAAAAGAATAAAAAAATATGTTACAAACAATGTCATTAAACTAAGCGAGAAAATCTATTCTGGAACTAAAATTTTAATAGTAAGTTTATTATTTCCATTTGTAATGTATTCATATGAAGTAAAAATAAAATATTTCTATTTTTAATGTACATACGTATATTCAAAAAATGTATATATTATTTTATATTTTCAAAGAAAATTTAGCAACAAAAAAGCTCTTATTTGTAAAAAAAAAAATCAATTTTTACTGAAAAATGTTTTTTCTTCCAACATTTGAATCCTTCTAGACATTATACATTACTACAAAAAGTAGACTAATATGACATTAAAGCTATCTAAATTCCATTTCAGAATTTACAATACCTACTTAGTCGATGTAAGCAGAAAGAAATTGTGACTGATAGAAGGTAGAAATTTTTTTAAACATATTTTGGGGCATCCCCCCCCCCTCAAAAAATTAATAGATAAAAAATACTTTGAAAATATCAAAAATGATAAAAAGAACAAGATAGTTAATTTTCTTTATATATTTTCTCTTTTGAGTCAGGGAAGGGGGGGGGGGGGGGGGTGAAACTATAAAATAAATTTTAGAAATTCAAATTGATAGATTCTCTCAATTGCACATAAGTAAGGCATTTGAAATAATTAGAAATCCAAAAACTTAGCATTTAAATATCATCATAATTTATATTTCGTTAAAAAATGAGTCAATTTTTATCAACCGTTTTTCTCTAAGATAAATTTTACAAGGTGATTTTAAAAGTTTGTAAATTTATTTTATAAATTGTATTTTATTGAAATATTTTAAACATTGGATACTGGTTTTAAAAATGATATTACAAAAATTAGAAGTCAATTCTTAAAATTTAAATAAAAACTTACCATGTATAACAAATAAAATGTATTAATCACAAAAAAGAATTAATTTTTTTTTTTTATTTACAAACTATTATTAATCCTATTTATTATTTAACAAAATTTTTTTTCAACAAATCATCCATTTCTTGTTAGTCATCTTCTTCTCCTTTCAAAAGTGTTTCCATCCCTGTCGTCAAATTCTGCAAGCACCTTTGCAATGCAACTAGAGATAGCAGTGGTTTCTGTTCCTTCAAACTTCATTTCCACACTAGCTAGAAAAGTACAATGAACCAAAATCACAATCCGACCAAGTACATTTTTACTATAACAATTTATAATTTGCTATAGCTCTTTTTTTTTTTTTCATAAACAAATTTTAAATGGGAGATTTGAATTTATTCACCAAAGTTTCAGCTTGAAAATGAAACTTTTACTTTATTATAATAATACAGTAGACTCCCTCAAATCCACACAGCTTGGGACCAGAGGTTGTGCAGATTTCTGATCATTGCTTTCTTTGTTTATATTTTTTAAACAGTAATTTGAATGTAATAATGCAATCGAAATTATAATGAATGCTTACTTATAGTAAAATATTAAAATAATTAAGTAAAATAATAAATTGAAATAATAAAAATTAAGATAATTTAAAAAATAATTAAATTATTAAAAGTAAACGTCAAGTAAATAATAATGCATAATTAAATATACACAATAAAGATTATATACATTTTTTTTTGAATTATTCAACGAAACTTGCCTCACAAAGGTACACTACTAATTCATATAAAAATCATAAAATAAGAAAGTTTTATTTCAGGTTTAGCCAGACTTAATAACCAAAAAAGCTTGATTAATACATAAATATATTTGGTAAAAAGATTGCAATTACCAGTGATATCAGCAATATCTTGAATTTTTCAGAAATAAATTTATACTATTTCCTTCATGAACAAGCAAGAGTTTAGTCACATTAACAAGAATTACATATGGAATTATATAAAAATAAAAAAGTCTGTAATTTTGTCCCTATATCTGAACTGAAAGTTCCATTGTTTACATATTCGGTGATGTGCGGATTTGAAGGAGTTTATTGTATCCAATAGTTAGTGCTAAAATCACACAGTACTCACAACTTATTGTTTAATGGTTTTATAAATCAGAAAACAAAATTGCGAACCAACTACTTAACTTACAAACTGCAAACTTACAATATTAAAATTTCACCTCAGTTTTTTTTCCTCTTACAAAATTTGAACATAATATTTAAAAAGGCATTTTCGAATGAAAGTGAATTTTCAAAACTAAAATTCTTTCTGAAAATAATAACAGTTAAAATAGTTTCTAAAAAAGTACACTTTTATAAGCATTCAATGTTTATCTTGAGAATCACACCTAATTTCACGACTACAATTTATGACGTTAAAAAAAAAAAAAAATCCGTTACAATGCATTAATTTTACAAAGACCCCAACTATTGAAAAATCACTGCTTTGATGTATTACTTGATAAATAGCATGAATACGTGAAATTATTTAAAATATAATATTTGTTCTACTTATCTTTTAAAATATAGTAACAGGGGAAAAAATTATTATTTAAACTGTTATACAGGATTTCTAAACTATTTTTTTAACATATAATCATAAATTAATTACTATATGTACTCACGTGTAAATAAACACCAAAATTTTAAAGGAATGAAAATAATTCCATTTTATTATCAGTATTTTGGAATAGTTTTTATTGCCCTATTTGATTGCAGAATTCATATTAATCTTCCTTGATTAAATTAAAACCAAGATTATTATTGTTATATCTATTGTTGTTGTCTATTATTAAATATTGTTATTCAAACGGATGGACATGTTATATCTCTCAAATTTTGTGGTTGACTAATATGAGAGTATATACATAATAAATTATAAACAATGATTTTTTAAAAAGAAATATGAAAATTAAATTACTAAAATAAATTATTATTAATAATTAAAAATAATCAATAAAAATTACGAAACAAAACATAGAAAGTTATTTTCTATTCATATTTTTAAATTTTTATTGTTCCAAATATTTCACTGTTGCAGTTTCAGAGCCACTAAACATATTTTGACGTAAATGGTTTGGTGCATAATTAACTGCATTGTTTTTTTTTTAATTCATAAATAGTTGTAATAATAAAGATTATTCGGAGATTTAACACCTGTGGTTAGGTAGAATAAAAATGCCTTAAAATCAATTTATAATGAAGTTCTAAAAATATTAAAATGGCATATTGTCATTGGAAATACACAGGCATAATTTTTATAATTCTAGAATATCAAGAAAAGAGTGAAAAATCAATTGCAAAATACCTTCTTATAAAAACCAAGTTAAATAAAAGAGTAAATATACAACATTGACTGCAATATAGAAATCCATGCTGTGTGCGTTAACACTCAATCTTACACCATTTTTTAGGGCATCTCGGCCAGACATCACAGATTCAGAAGTCCCTCTGTCCCTATGGGCCCACACAAGCCAGGAAATATATGTATGAATGATTAAAAAACTGACATGTTTCAATATAATACAGTAGACTCCTTCAAATCCGCACAGCCTGGGACTAGAAGTTGTGCGGATTTCTGGCCATTGCGTTGTTTACTTTTTTTAAACAGTATACTTTTAATGCAGTAATGCAATCAAAATTATAATGAATGATTGTGATATTGTAAAATATTAAAATAATTAAATAAAGTAACAAACTAAAATGATAAAAAGTAAGATAATTTAAAAACTGATTAAAATATTAAAAGTAAAGTTCAAGTAAATAATTAATAATGCATATTTGAATATGCACAAAAAAATGAGATCATTTTCCTTCAATCATTCAATTTGGGGGAGTCTACTGTATTAACAAACTTTATTTTATACACTAAAAGCATCTTATACACTTTTAATTCTTAATACCAGTTGACAAATTTTTTCTCCTTGTAATTATTACTTAATCACTAAAATTGGAGGTTGCATAAGAAAAAAATTTCCATGCCAAGGGTCAATATGCAAGGTTTTTCTTCATTTGGCCCGTTTAATGTGAAACAAAAGTTTTGTGAAAAATAACATTACATAATAGAAGACGAATTCAAATTAACCCAAATTCAAACCAAGCATTTATTAATAACTTATTTAAACCTTTCTGTTAGCTTTTCTTTCTGATGAACTTATTACATTTAGTTTGAAACCTTACAAAATAAAAATAATTAATGAAGTGTATGCTTTTACTGAATGGAATTTTGCTAAGAGGTACTAAAGAAGGCCCAAATTTTGCCTTGGTCAACTCAGGTGTACTAAAATATTGGTTTTTAAATTCAAAAGTTTCATATGCTTTAAGTGGTAAGTAAACTTGTTGCTCAACATGATTAAGTTAAAGTGTCAACATGCATTTTATTAAAATGTTTATTTTATTTACTGCTGAAGGAGTCCATAAATTATTAAATGAGATAATATTACAAAATCTGAAATAAGCAATAAAAAAAAATTAGACTGTATTTTAATCGGTAAATCAAAGATTTATGGTAAATCAAATATTAATTATTTTAATCATCTAATATTATTTAAATCAAATATTAATTATTTTTTAAATAATAATTATTTTAAATATTTATTATTTTAATCGGTAAATCAAAGATATTAAATTGTCTTCAAATACTTTGTAAAATTATTTTAATGAAAATTTCAATAACGCATAACACTGGCAAATAAAAATCTATGTGTACCAGAAATATATTAGTAAAACACGTACACAAGTACCATTCCTTATGAAAGGTTGATAAATTATTAATCAATGACTTATCCAGATCAACTATGCACTATATCTCCTCTCCAACCACAGGAAAAAATATACAAAAATAACTCACCGATGACTGTATTTAAGATGTTGAAATCACTGGACTTCTCCTGGCTGACTTCCAGACTATATATTCCTTTCAAACAACATATGAGCTAATGAACCTGAAACAAATATAAAAATTTTAGGGCACATTTAATAATAAAATGAAATTTAACGGTATTAGTGTAGTTGGGGCAGGAGGGGGGGGGGGGAGATAATACAGTAGAAGATTTTTATAATGCAAGGTTTAGCAATATACAGATTCTTGAAATCTTGCCCAAGAGGAATTTAACAGGTAGAAATTGCTTATTCAAAAAACTTAAAATTTTGGGTGCTTATTCAAAAAACTTAAATTTTTGGGTGCTTATTAAAAGAACTTAAATTTTGGGGAATTTGCATTTTTAATGGTTTTTTAATAGACATCAGATAAATAATAGTGCTTTAATATAGTCATTATAAAATTCATGACAAGAATTCCATAACATGTGCGATGTGCCGGAAAACTTGGAAAGTTAATTTGGGTGATAAATGCTTAGGATGTGGTTGTTGCAATCGTTTGGCATTTGGTAAGATGATTTGGTAAATTTAAAAATAAAATATTACAAATAATATAAATATAATATTAATAAAATATAATTAAAATAAAAATTTGGTAAGATGCTAAAACAGACTTTTGACAACATTGCTTACTTTTTTGCCAGTCGCGTCAAGTGGCACAAGATAGGGAACTCTTCCCAAATGATTAAATTTCTGAATATGACTTAAATAAGAACACATTGTGCAAATTGAAGATAAACAAAATAAGGAGTTTAAAGATTTTTAACTGTATTGGTGGTGGGAAGAAGCATTATACAAAATCTTGAAATCTTAACCCCCCCCCCCCCCACACACACACACACCAGATAATTTATCATGTAGAAATCTTTTAAAAAAATTACAAATGATTAAACTTAAATAAGAGGAATTAGCTTTAACAATGTATCAAATTTTTATTTTTGGATGGAGTAAAAAATAAACCAATAAATAGCAAAGCGAATATAAAAAGAATAAATAACCTTTGATTGTAATTGTTTGATGAGTGATTTTGAGTCTTTTAACTATTTTTATATTTGGAAAATTATGTTCAAAGTAGCAAGTGTGACAAAAAAAAAAAAAATTCTATACTCTCCCCCCCCCCCCCCCCTTCCCCTTATAAGGGAAGAAGAAAAAAAAATTTCTCGCACTTGAAGTTGGATATCTGAAATGTTTATTCCAAATTCTGATAAAAAGGACCTCAAAGTTATATAAATTGCTCACAACTTTAATTGTACTTGTGCCATTTAAGTAAGTAAATCGTTTCCGTTACGTACAATAAAAAAAGAAAATCAAGTTTTAATATAATTAATTACTTCAAGAATAAAGTAAACGGACAATTTAATTAATATATAAACAACGAAAAAGTGTTTTGGTGTTACTTAAACGGTTAAATAATATACTGACTCAAACACTAGCAAAAGTTCATATGCATTTGTTTACAATCATTAGTGACGAAAATCTTTAAGCATAATATACATTCTGAGACAAGTATAAATATGATATGAACAGAAAATACACACTACACAAGAATATGGATAACTAATCAAGTAATAATACCAATGTGAACACAAAACAATATTTCGAAAACAAGTTTGAATACATGAAATGAGTCTGATTATATGTATTCAATAAACAAACATTATATGAAATATAAAGAGCACTTACCCGTTTCACATAAATATGTGATTTTCGGATTTCAAGAATGATACACCTCATTTTTCCATACTACCATCACCATAAATATTCTCGTTTTTTTTTCTATAAAATGGGATTGAACAAATCTGCAACAACATACGAGAAATACGGAGGCCATGTTGGGTATTTGTCTTGTATCTGACTGGTAGGACTGGGCGATATTAGGATTTCTACATCACGATGTATCATTGAGGTTAAATCGCGATATCACAATACATCGCGATATCAGACTCTAGGTATTGCAAACATTGTTGCAATTTTAATATAAAATTTAACAGTTTTACAAACTCAAGCTCGTTTTATGCTTTGAAAAAACTTTTTTTTATAAGTAGAGGTTTATGTACAACAAATTTTAATTAAAATTTGTATAATAAATACTTTAACTAACAAATTGATTTTACATATCTTAGGCTTACATATTAATTCCATATACTTATGTATTACTATTTTCAGCAGATTTTTTGACACAGGTGGAATGGGGGGGGGGGGAATAATATTGTCATAAGACATTGTTTTATTAAAATATTATGATTTTCTTTAAATGTTTAATTTTTAAAAATCAATTAAGAAATATTTTTTACATCATGAAAGTTAAGAAAATATTTTAAAAATTAGAAAATAGGAGAAATAGGGATATTTCTCCTTGTATGTGCTCATTACTCAGTTTAAACCTTTCGAGGGCGGTGTCCTTAAAAAAGGACACTTTATTCGAAAACTGACAAACGGCACCAAGAATATTTCATTAAAATTTTCTTTTTATAATGTGCGTGAAAATAAGCAAGTTTATATTTTCTAATAAATTTCTTTATAAATTCTGGTGTCAGTCCATTATTTTATCAGTTTATAAACTCCGGTCCGGAAAGTGTTAAATAATATGCAAATTGACTTTCTTTGCTTTGTTTTTTAAAGCAGTTCTTCCCCAAAGTACCAGATTTATAATTAAAGATAATGTTTATATTTTACGAATTTCGTCAAAGGATCTCGAAAAAACGCAAATATCGTCAAAGGATCGCGGAAAAAAAGCAAATTCCGTCAAAATATCGTGGAAAAACACGAATTGTTTCAAAAGATTACTTAAAAACGCAATTTTGAAAAAAAAAATCACGGAAAAATGCGAATTTCATCAAAGGATTGCAAAGGGAGGAAGTCATATGTTTTCAGACCAGAGGTGATTCTGTTCTGAATTTTCCGAAAAATTGAGGCAGACATTTCCGAAAATTAAAAAATAATCAGTCATAAATCCGAAAATTCGGACATAAAATATATCGCAAATTTTGACAAATGGTCGCCGGAAAAATTAATTTCGTCAATCTTTCCAAGAAAATTCGTGAATTTTGTCAGATGATCACGAAAAAAAACGCAAATTTCGTCAAAGAATTGCGAAAAAACGAGTAATTTCGTCATAAGATCGCGAAAAAATGACCAATTTCGTCATAAGATCGCGAAAAACGGCAAATTTCGTTATAAGATCGCGAAAAAACGACAAATTTCGTCATAGGATCGCGAAAAAACGACAAATTTCGTCGAAAGATCGCGAAAAGCGGCAAAATTTCGTCAAAAAAGCGTGCAAAAACCGCAAATGTAGTCAAAAGAGCGCGAAAAAAAAACACATAGTGGCGGGAGTCCCCCCTCCCCTTCCCCGTTGTAGCCTTTCAGAAAATTTCCTGTGAATTTCAGATATTTTTCTTTTTACTCAGAATCACCCCTGTTTTAGCCTGTATGTAGGAAGTTATGCATTTCAAAGTCGATTTTTGGATATTTTAATCTCGTTATTAAATTTGTTCTTTTTAAAAAAATCTAATTTTTAATTCATTTTTTCATGTTTTACGGCAGTTTTTCCACATAAAGAAAACCAGTTTCGAACTTTTAGTTCAATTTAATAAACTTTTTGACCTCTTTTCAATAAAATTTAATCTGAATTCGTACAACGATTTTCGAATTTTCGCGGTTTTTGCATGGTTTTCCTCGCATTTCACAGAATTTTTCGAAATTCGTAACACAGAAATCAGATTTTAATCTATAGTAAATTTTGCAGTATGCGATTTTTAATTTTAACTATTTTTTTCTTTTCTCCCGATAATTTGAGCGGTTTTTTTCGCGTTTCACATGCAATTTTCAACATTAGTAAAAGTAATCCAGTTTCAATCATTTACCTGTATTTAATAAATTCGGTTTTTATGCGATTTTTAGGTTTTGCGATTTTTAGAATTTAGAAAACACGTGTCGTTCTGGAACGATTTTGAAACAGAAAATGCAATTCAGAATGCATTGCTTTATCTATTTTTCCTACGAGTATGACATATTAGGACTTTGAAAGGGAGTCATACAGAGCAACAAAACATCTGTTTTCCAAAGTCAGCATGCTTTTGCCGAGTAAAAAGAGGGAACCCCCCGCCCACCCCTTAAAATAAACAGGTAGAAAGAAGATACGGGGAAGAGGGGTTGGGCGCGGCGCCCTTTGAAAAATGTCAAAAGGTAATGAACACCTGTCACACTTAAATGACATTTCAAATTTGTATTATAAAACAAACATGCCGATTTACCGCAGATAATTATTGGGGGGCTGTAAATTACAAGAACATTAAAACTTAATTTCTCAAAAATAATATAAAGAATTAAAAAAGTAATATTCTGAACCAGATTATTTACAAATCTTAAAGTATTTGTTTCAAAGTAACCAAAAATATGTAGGATCCTATAGAAAAGAAAAATTACATTTTTAAAAAGCAATTTTAAATATTTGATAGAAGGCTCATTCCTAATTTTGATGATAATAAAATACATTTTAGCTAGATTAATAAAAGCAAATTCGGTCTCAATTGATTAAAAGTAATATGAAGTGTTTTTAAATAAATAATTAAGGATAATTACAATGTTCCCCCAAATAAGTTGCAATGCCATTAAAAAATAAACTAAAATAAATGTTCCTTACTAAAGATTTAGAAAATTATGAAGTATTTCTTACTAAAATTAACAGCGTCAATTGTTATTTAATTATTATATTAATTGACTACAATAGGTTTTGGAATAACTAATTCAGTGCGAAAATGTATACTTGACATATCACATCGCCGATTTTTCTCATATGTACATCGTGATCGTGGTGTTGCTCGCCGATCATTAAAAAGAAAAAAAAGACTTGTAATCGCGAATGTGGCGATTTGTGATTGGTATCGATTTTGGATAATCCCGATGCCTAAATGAAAGATTCGATCGCGATCTCCGTTTAAGCGACAAGTCGCGTGTGCGTTGCCTACGATCTACTTCGGAGATCGTAGAAGAAACCGGTCTTGCTCATCATCGATGCGATCTCCATATTAGTGCTGCTTCAAGCGAGTGTTTGAAGATCATGGGAAAAACCGGTCTTACCCACCGATCTTGCTCATCCTCCATGCGATCTCCGTATTAGAGATGCATCACGCAAGCGTTCGAAGATCGGAGGTGAAACCGGTCTAACTCATCGGCCTCGTTCGTCATCGTACTGGCGCGATGCATCGTATGGGCGCGATTCATCACTAAACGAGAGATAGGGAAATCGGTTTGACGATTTATGATCTAAATCGATATCACGCGATGCATCGATGCATCGCCCAGTCCTACTGATTGGTTTGCTGGCTGGCACATCTTTGTGCATTATTGCTTGTGTCGATGTTCCCCGATATTGGTCAATGTGAGTTTTTCTATATGGATTTACAGAACTTAAAATGTTATTATAATTGTTTCCTGTTTTCTACCTTCCCACAAAAAGTACAATATGGGAATGAAAAATTAAAATATTCATGATTCCAGAAGTTTTAATGTTACAAATCCAACATCGATCAACATTGGCCAATGTCGGTAAGCATGACGGTCTTGCCGATGCACACCAAGATTGGCCGATATTGCTGTGCTACCTGGGAAAGGACCACGAAAAAACGCGAATTTCGTCAAAGGATCGCAGAAAAAACGCGAATTTCGTCAACGGATCTCTGAAAAAACGCGAATTTCGTCAAAGAATCGCAGAAAAAACGCTAATTTCGCCAAAGGATCGCAGAAAAATGCGAACCTCGCCAAACAATTGCGGGAAAATGCTAATTTCGTGAATTTCGTCAACAGATCTCGGAAAAAATGCGAATTTTGTCCACAGATCTCGTAAAAAATGCGAATTTTGTCAAAGAATCGCAAAAATACGCGAATTTCGTCAAAGGGCCGCTGAAAAAAAGCACAATTAGCACCAGGAGGAGATTCCCCTACGCGCGCATCCACGGATGGGGATCGATCGGGGCGGTCCCCCCCCACCCCCCAAGATATAAATCCAACGCTTTTAACGGCAGTTTTCGCGAAACAGACAGACAAGCAAATGAAAACCAAACACTTTTCGGGTGTCAATAGTAAACCTCACTGACGTTTCGGCAATTAGTAAACAAAATAGGATTATGTCCAGCCAAAAGGCATATGGCGCCATAATTTTTTGCACTATGGATTGAGGTGGGGGACGATGCCACTTCGTGTACCTTTTGTTGAATCTCTACAACAGAAATTGACAACGTTATTCGGATCTCTATAAAGTGTTGAAACTACATTTCGTTCTTTCAAAGAAGCTACAATTCTAATTTCTGTATAAAGATATTTTTGAGGAGTGCTTTATTGTTTGAGAAAAGAATGGGATTTATACAATTTCCAAAGAAAGAAAGAAACAAGAAAAAGAAAGATCCTTTGAAAAATTCAAGCATCTTAATGTTTTCTGAAGAAAGCCATCAATGGGTAAAAAATGTACTGTTTTTACCACCCACATTGGTAAATTTCAAGGGTATTTCATGAATGAACAAAAAAGGATTATGTCCTAATCCCAGTCAGTTAAAAGCTAAAATGCGTATGGTGTGTTGATTTCTTAAAAAACAACTTGGTAAATTTGTTCTTCCCTTCTTTTCCCAAATCGATCCCCCCACCCCACCCCGTGGATGCGCGCCTAGGGGAATCTCCTCCCTGTGCTAATGGTGCGTTTTTTCCGCGGCTCTTTGACGAAATTCGTGTTTTTTCAGCGAATCTTTGGCGAAATTCGTGCATTTGTTTCGCGATTATGTCGCAAAATTAGCGTTTTTTCAGCTATTCTTTGGCGAAATTCGCGTTTTTTTCTGCGATCCTTTCACGAAATTCGCGTTTTTTCATGCGAACGCATTTCATACGACCCAACAAGCATCAAATACGATGTCTGTTAACGTTTGGTGGGGCATCTGGAAGGAGCGTTAGTGTGGCCCTTCTTTTTTCATGACACTTTAACAGGTACAAAGTATGTAGATCTGTTACGACGGACCATTATCTGACTTCTTAGATGATTATGTTTCGTAAGCAGACCTCGCCAAGATGTGGTTTCAACATGACGGGGCACCACCCCACAAAACAGCATCCTCCCGAACACTTCTACGTAGCATGTTTCAAGATAACATCATAGGTTATGGAGGCTTGGTAGAATGGTCTCCTCGATCGTTGGATCTAAATCCCCTAGATTTTTTTGGGGGGGAGGGGGGGGGGGTTAAAAAGGAAAATTTACGAAGTAGAATCAGTAAACCGAGTAGATTTGCAGAATCGCGTTTTATCCGCCATCAGATGTGTCACGCCTCTAATGCTAAAAAATATTCAATACGAATTTCTGTCACGTGTCCGTCTATGTATTGTAGTCCAGGGAAGACACTTGGAACATATGTAGTGAGAAAGTATGAAATACAATATTATCCACATTGTTTATTTATATTTCGCTTTTATTTGAGTTTATCAGCGAGAAAGCACTACTTACTATGTTATTATTTCAAATTACTTTACTAAATTTGTATGTGTTTGTGCACTGTGATTTTATGTATTATACAAAATATACATTTTTATTTTCAATACCAGTGATTAGGCAAATATTATGCCGTTTTTTGACTTGAACAACAACCCTTTTGTCATGATCATATCTAACTCTAAAACCTCCTTATCTTTCTGATAGGGGATATATTCCATCTCTGTTTGTATACGGTCCCCATACTATGCATGATAACTTTGAACTCAAATTTCTCAGTGAACATTGGTCGTACAGGTACGGAACTTCTTGTGTTTGCAACACTTTTGAATAGACAAAACGTCCTTAAATATAAGTGTAGGGACCAGGGAGCTGTATAAAAATTTAGATTCTGTAATTCTTCACTAAATTGTTTTTTCGCTTCAAACTTTTTTTTTATCATTACTCTGTACCTAATTTTGACCACTTTTGTAATTGGAAATAGGCATCTAGGACCAACGGTTGCGAAAGTAAAGGTCGGTCAGGTTATACGTGGACAACCTGTATATTCGGTCTGACCGAATATAAAAATATTCAGCCATTTCCCGGCTGGCTTTTTTTGGTTTTAACCACTTAATAAAACCCGGCTTTAATTGAAAAAAGACTGTTTTTAGTTTGAAAAAGTTAGTTTACAGTTGATTCAGATTAAATATAGATTAATTTATTTTTATACCCTTATAAACATTTTCTACTAAAAAATTACACATTTCTACTAAATTTGTCAAATAAATAAGTTTTTATAAATGCCAGAAGGAACTGTGAAGCCATTATATTAAAAAAAAAAAAAAATACAAATATCGAAAAAATAATATTAATTATACTCCAGAGTGGTGTTTTGAAATTCTATATTACATAGCTCCACATATACTACACGTTTTTAAAATTATATTTTATTAAACAATGTCCAAATGTAACACATCAAAATGGAAACATTCTTACATATCCATATGGAAAGATTAAGTCATAGAATGAACAATATTGAAAGAGAAATTAGGAAGGATATAATATTTGAGGAAAAGTGTATAAAATAAAGAGAGCAAGTAAACAAAAACGAATGTTCCCCAAATAAAATTTGTTGAATTAAATTTTTTAAAGATTGATGCTATTTAAAAGAGTGCATATTCAATATTCATTCATATGCTATTCCTAATACTGTTTTTAATAGTGATTTTATTATATGACTTTATGTATGATTTTAAATGTTTATGAGAAATAAAATAAGACTTTTATATTAATAGCTCTTAAAATTAGTTAAGTAATAAAACGTGTAACTAAATAAGCATTATCCTTTTTAATTTTATATAGCAGTAAAAAATGGGAAAAAAGGATAGGATTAAAGGTCAGTACACACCAGATAAAGCAGTTGGTATGGTCCTTTTAAAATTTTAGCTGACATATTTGCAATTCTGACTACAAATCACTAACAGCTCTATCTGTGTGTTATTCTAGTATTCATGTCTTCATTATTGAGAAAATGGGTTTTTTATTAAATTCTAAGTTAATTAAATGTCATTAAAACTAATTAAAAAATACTTAAATATGTGTAGTTTATAGTTCAAATGATTCACTGTATGAAAGCCCATAATGGTCAATTTTGGCCAAAAAAAGACGGTTAAAACCAATAAAAATCCACCGGTATTTCTTTTTCTAAATTTTAGTCGGATTTTTTGCAACTCTGAGCAAAACCTAATATTTAACAAAACCTCTTAAAATTAGTTATTATAATGCCATACTAAATTTTTCTTTCCTATATCTAAAACCTTAAAGGGAAAAAGAGTAGTGCATCATATTTCATCTGTGTCTGTTTTATTATTTTTTTTCACAGACTTTTTAAAACTATCAATTAAATTGTTATTTTTGTCAATATTTTTTGTATTTAATTTATTAAATTTCTTGCATATAATGTATGATCTTTCAATCTCCAGAATATTTTTTTTTCTATTTTGTCAGTATATTAAAACAAATCAATAAAAATGTTCATGAAACAAATAGTAGTTGTTAATATTTTATACAGCATATGGTAGAAATTCTATCAATCATCTTCCTTTTCAGCATATTTAACGCTTTATATACTGACGGTACTTACAAGAAAGGGTGCAGAATATGCCCGATCCGGCGATCTAGGATCGGGGAAATTTTAACCACCTGGGGAAATTTTGCAGAAATATTACAACTGATTTCGATTTTAACAACGAATTCCATAATTCCCTGAAATAAAAAATTTTCACTACAAATAAAAAGATCCGTATGGTGACCTTCACAAAATCGATCTCAGAATAATATGTACCGTATATCAGGGGTGATTCTGTTCCGAATTTTCCGAAAATTTAAGGCATTTGGTTCTTAAAATTAAAAAAATCGGTCATCAATCTGAAAATTCGAACATAAAAATACCTCGAATTTTATCCAAGAACTACGGAAAAAACGCTAATTTCGTCACAAGATCGCAAAATAACCGCAAATTTTGTAACGCGAAAAAAACCGCGAATTTCGTCAAAAGATCTCAAAATAATGGCAAAATTTTCAAAAGTTCATGAAAGAACCGCAAGTTTCGTCAAAAGATCAGGAAATGAACGCAAATTTTATGAAAAGATCGCGAAAAAAACGCTAATTTCATCAAAAGACCGCGAAAATGGCGCAAATTTCGTCAAAAGACCGCGAAAGAAACGCAAATTTTGTCAAAATATTATGAAATAACCTCAAATTTCGTCAAAAGACGGCGAAAAAACCGCATTTTTTGTCAAAAGATCGAGAAAAAACCGCGAATTTCGTCAAAAGATTACGCAACAACCGCATATTTCGTCAAAAGATCACGAAACAACCGCAGATTTTGTCAAAAGATCGCACAACAACCGCAAATTTCGTTAAAAGATCGCGAAACAACCACGAATTTCGTCAAAGGAACGCGAAAAAACACTTAAATTTCTTCAAAAGATCGCGAAATGAATGCAAATTTCGTCAAAAAATCGCGAAATGAACGCAAATTTCTTCAAAAGATCGTGAAATGAAAACAAATTTCGTCAACAGATCGCGAAACAATATGTGTATATATTTTATTTAACAGTCGAATTACTGGGCGGTACTTATAAATAGCGCCAGTACACTGGGTGTCGGAGAAAAACTTTTTCTTTACTTTTCATCTGTGTTGGTATTTATCGTTTTTACCTACTTTCTAGTGTAATTACTAAATTGAAGTGTAGTAACATTTTTCCTGCTATTTCTTTTCTGTTTCATCATTATTTTTTGTAGGAAATCGAAAACGTCATGACACCGGCTATTTTTTGCTATACTAGAAATGGCATATGTAAATTCATATATTGCATATGTGGAGTTGCGAGAGAACATGTTATCCCTGAAATATAGGCGTCGCATAACTAAAAGACTGCTAACAAAATCGAAACCTAAAAAAATTGTTTTTTAATACAATCAAAATTGAATTTTTACCCATTTTTCATGTGTAAAATAAAACTATGTCAATTTAATATCTTTTTATTGTTAACTTATGAGTGTCTTCTTGTTAGTTAGCCTTTTTAAGAGTTTAAACTTTATTTGAAATATCATGTGGGTTTTCTGTTACGAGAATATTTTAGGCATAGTGGTACTGACGGTACTTTAAAGTAAAACTTTAATTATTACCTCTAACGAATTAAATTTCTTACGGGTGAGTATTTTTTTTAATGGTTATCCTTTAATTTTCATTGTAGTAACTGAAAAAAATACTTGAGTAGATAAAGGGTTAATAAAGACAAGATCTAGTTTAGATTAACAGATGAATGGTAACACATTGAAAAAAGCCTTCATGGCAAAATTACCATTAAATCTCGATTGTAAGCTCCCCCTTTCAAAAGTAAAACCAGTTAAATAAAAGGTAAATACAGCAGTAAGAATCTTCTGCATTTGGCAGATTTCTGCTTAAAAAACACAAAATGAATAATTTAAATCCACTCCCTAAAAATGTATTCCCTTGAATCAGAGAGTTTGGGGGTAGAGAGATTATTTATTTATTTTTATCAGAGAGCAACTACTAGAGCATAATTTCTTATAATATAAACTTTTAAAGATTTTAAACGTTGCATGCCGAGGGGGAGGGAGAAGTGTAAATTTTGGTCGGAGGATGGCTTTAATTTAGATGATTTATTTATTTACTTACTGTTACTATAGAGTCAAAAGAATTTTTTTAGATTCTGAAAATATTAAACTTTTTGTGCTGGTTAGAGCAGAAACGGGAAAAGGAGACTTCATGTGTGTGGGGGGAATTCCATTGAAACTATATGAAAAAAAAACGAGTGGATAAATCGCAACTGTCCGAAAGTCCATAAGTTCACTTTTCTCATCTCCTCTTTGCTGATGGCGCCATCTATTGAATATAACATGAAATAAATGTAATGTGTTTAACAAAAAACTCATTTAAAAATAATCTATGGAAATGTTTAGTTACTTATTTTCCCCTTTAATTTTGAGAGGTCGAGGCCACTTTTCTGATTATATGGTGATATATACAAATTAATTAAAAAATATATGCATAAAAATTTGTGATTACAAACTGAACTTATGATATTACATTATATTTTGTCTTATTATTAGTCTTGCTCAGAAAGAAAGATATACTTTATCTGTCAGTCATTATGGGTTATTAAAATATATTTACCAACTTTTACTGATAAGGAAAATATTTTTAAATATTTAAGAAATAGTTATAAAGCTATATATTTTTTAAATAATTAATTTATTGTATTTTATTTGTTGAAAAACCTGTATTTTTCAATTTCTTTTTATTTTTGCACAGAATGTGTTTTTATGATTTTTTAAAATTATTATTAAGGTCTTATTAAACAGTCAAACTTTAGATATGGATAATTTATATTTAATCAGTGCAAATCTGTTTGCCCATTGCCTCCCCCCCCCCCCCACACACACATACACCTTTTTTTTCTTTTAAAATACATACAAAGTTTTAATGATATTGTAAAAATATTGCTATTGCTTCAAAATTATTGTTAAACTTTATTTTTAGATAAATAATATTATATCTCAAATATTAGTTAAAGATTTGCCATTATTGTAGTATTTTAGTAGGAACGTCTTTAGCTTATTTTTTTAAATATTGATAAGATTTTAATATATGCATATAAATTTCTTCCAATGAATGGTCATTATAATATTAGAGAAGCACGTTATGTGTGTGTGTGCGTGGGGGTGGGGGGGGGGAAGATGAGTTTTCCATTTGCTTTTCTTCTGAGAAAAGTAAGGTTGTTGAGTGAACTATGGACAGAGTAGTTATATATAAATATTTTTAAATAAGTTTAAAAAGAAATCGTTTTATATCTAGTTAAAGAGCAAATATACCACATAAGCAAGAGATAAATGGAAGGGTGAGTAATTCTCTAATTTAATTTATAAGCAATTGCAAAATGTCAGAAAATGCGTTTATGTAAATCTTGAATGCGATCATAGAAAGATGTTTTACTAAAAAATAACTTTCCACAACCTATTAAATGGATTTTTTTCCCCTGTTTTTCATCATTGAGAAATATTAAGTTTATAATATGTCGTTTTGCTTAAGAATTTTTTGTGCAATCGCAAATTTGAAAGACATTTTTGACAGACATAATTTTTTTAATATGCTGTGCCTATAGTTGGTCAGGGACGTAATCATTGAAGAAACTTCAGAGGCTACTTCACTTACGCGAAAACGTCCGCTCGCTAATGTTAATCCAATGGAAAGAATTCTTAAAGGTATCTCGTTTGCATTTCAATATTTTTAAATATATATATATTTGCATTGTATAACTGAGATCGATCTTTACAAATCCCGTTTTTAAACATTTTTGATTTTGTTTACGGGTTTTTTTTTTTTTTTTTTTTTTTTTTTTTACTAGGATACTTTTACTTTCGGAACCGTTTCCGAAAATGTAAGTATTCTCTCTTAGGGCTGCCATTGGCACCTATTTTTATATTTTATTTGCACCACTATTTTTAAGAAATAAATTTTGTATTATATTTTTCATGCACATGTTGTCAAAGTATATGAGAAAGATTTTTGTTTCAAGAAAGTGGTGCAAGCTAGAATTAAAAATTAGTCGCCAGTGGTAGCTCTGCTCTTTAAAAACCTTGCAAACAAAATCGAAAAAAAAAAAAAAAAACGGTCTTTGTACAGATTAATCTCAATTATCCAATGAAAAATAAACCATTTAAAAATATTTAAATGCAAACGAGATCCTCCCATAGGATTAAAATTATCGAGCGGATGTTTTCGCTTGAGTGAAGTATCCTTCAGTCCTCCCCTTTCAAAATTAAGAGAATTTTTCAAATCTAAAATTCACTTTAAAAGACTCCTTAAAATAGATTCTATATTATTATAATATTTATATTATAATACATTTTATACATTGTTATAATATAACACGAATAAATAAATTTATAGATCTTTAAAATACTTTTATTAGCTGAATAATTTACTCAAGTCTACCGCATTCAAAATAAAGGCAATTTTTTTTAACCTAAACCTCACATGAGTTATTTTAAAGAGCCGTCTTGTATTTTTTATATATTAAAATATTAATTTATAGTTTTGAAATTAATGTTAAAATTCATTTTATATTACTAATATTAATAATTAAAATAAGCGATTAATCATTATCGTAAATATTTAATACATTTTAATAATCACGATTGTACTTTCTTTTTTCAATATAAGTATTTGTGCCTTTCTCATGATTTTTTCCTCGCCATGCGTGACGCTTATCTCACAATTTAAGATACCTGTAATAAATGGTTTGCGAACTGAAATTTTTATTACACTCCTTGCAGACTATGACTACGACATCCCATTGACATTCAGAAATCACACTCTAAAAACAAACAAGTAAATAAATCCTAAGTTCGCGCGCATGCGTGGAAGACATTTTGAGAAAAGTGAACTAATGGACTTTCGGGAGGGTTGCGATTTATCGGCTCCTAAAAAAAAGTGATGGGAATATATGATAAGACTAAAAAGAGTAAAATTCTGCCCCTTTGATTGTTTTGGTGGAGGGTGGGGTATACTTAAGAAAGGAAAAGATATTTGGGTGCTTGCTTTAAAGTGGAGGTTACAATCGGGATTTTACAGCAAATGTTCAAAGCTGTTTCTTTTAGCAGATATTTGAAACTTCATATCTAATAAAATACGCAAAATCTGTCGCAGCCGCTAGTGTTTTTAGTTATAGGAATTAATTGTTAAGGTTTAGCAGATGTCTTGAAAATCTAGAATTGTCATAATCTATTTTTAATACTTATTGATCTTGTACATTATAAATCACAGTCTTTTATAAATGCTTTATTTTTAAAGCATCTCGCATAAAAACAAAGTTCAGTATCTTCTGTGAATAACTTTTCTTTAAAAACCAATCTAGGTTCATATCCTGAATGTATCTCTGAATTTTTGTCGCACTTACTCTGTTTTAAAGTTTTGATTTCAAAATTTTTATATTTTAATTTGTAAATATCTGCAGATGGCAGAGTTTTGCATTTCTAAAAGAGTGGCATATTCAGGGGTTGGCCTGATGGGGCTCCAGTATAGGTGAAAACTGGGAAATTGAGTTAGTAGCCAGTGGCCGGTAGACTCAATTTCATTAGTGGCCACTTTTTAAAGTTAGTGGCCACTATAATGTTTCAAACTTTCTTGACATCTACATAAATTATAATCGTTTTATATATACATATTTTTCTATAAGTCAGAGTTTTATACCAGCCAACTATTCATGATAAAAATAGGGAAGCAGTCAAAATTCAAGAAAATTACTTTAAAACCACAAAATTTGTTATCATATTTTTTTAGATTATTTGCATATGCTCATAAACGCTATTCTCAATCAAATTATTATTACTTTCTTTATATAAAAAATAACTAAATCAAAATTCTAACAGTTAGGTGTACATACAATAAAAAGAAAATCAAATAAAACACAATAAAATGTTATTTGGATTTTATTTAATAAGTAAATGTGTTATTAACATACTACACACATTACATACAGTTGAAATCTAAGCTGGTGAGTGTATTGAACTAAACAGTGTCTTTTGAAGAAAAATAATCTAACTTGTGAGCATGTGTCAGAAGTCGAAATATTGAAATACTGCAATGTCCTTAAAATCTGCTTGCATCCGGTGAAAAAAAAAAGGGAATAAATTATTTGAAATGCATGTGGAATCAAAGCAGATGAATATATTTAGCAGAATAAAACTGTATTAATTGAAAAAAAATGACCCAACTGAAGTGCAATGGCGAAAAGCCGAAAAATTGAAAATACAGCTAAATCATTGTAATCTGCTTGCATCCGGTAGGAGAAAGAATTAACCAGTTTGCTAATTAGATGTAATCAAAGTAGAGATGCGTATTTCCATGAAAAAAGCCATATTTCACTTGGTGATCAATAACAGATTTTTTATCGCCAATTGGCGAGTGGCGACTAGGGTGGCGATCAATGGCTGATTTTTTAATCGCCACTTTTACAAATTTAATCGCCACGTGGCGAGTGGCGACCGCCAATTTTCATCTATAGGCTCCAGCCTCCTCCAAAATTTGTAGAAAATATAAAGTTTAATTACGAAAGTTCAGCAAAAGGTAATGAAAGCTGCTAAGATGAAATGCTAAGAATTGTGGGGTTTGACACTTTCGGGTTGGGTTTGGATTGACGTGATTTCTCAAAAGAATATCTAAAATATTTTTTGAGGCGGAAAACTATATTTTTGAATATTAATGAGTATATATTGATATTTCTACTTGAAAGATAAACTGGATACTACAGATAAAAATGCAGATTACATTTCCATCATTGCATTACAATATGGATTAATTTTTTTATTTTGGGTTCGGGTGCAGCTGAGGTCGACGAAAATTATTTTGACACGTTGCATGTCAACTAATTTTTTAATTGTTTACGTGTGTGAATGATTGGACACGGTTTTGGTGTTGACTTGATAGAGAATTTCGCATAACCAGAACCGAATTGAGCTCTAATACCAACTCTGTTATTTGAATAAGAGATGAACAGTAGGAAGCCAAATAATTTTTATTTGATGCATAAATTTTACAACTCGTCAAAAAATATTGTTGAGAAATGACGTGAAAAAAATAGCTCTTTACAAAAGCTATTTTTTGAAACATTTTCACTGTTCACGGAACCTTTACAAGGGGACAAATCTATAAAGGAAACAATTTACACATAATTTGAGCTTTCTGAAAGGAAAAAATCTCTCTTTTATATTCTACATCCACATAGCAACCACCCAATTAGAATCATTGAACATTACAGATTTTATGTGCACACATATGGCATTTACTTAGCAGAGTGTCAATGACAAGGTATTAAAATCTCTCTGGTTATGAGTCCAACTCCCACCAATGAGGACTATGTGCCTAATGAAATACTAACGTATAGAAACTAGAGTTCTGAATCTAACCCTTAAATGCAATTCGTGTTCGGACCGGGTTGACTCTCTTTACTATATTGGAGGTAACTGAAAAGAATCTATTGACAAATAAGTACCAAAAATGCATGAAAAATTACCAAAAATGCATTGACAAAAAAATTTGTGAAATATGTTAATGAAGGTTCCATCATGAAAACCGGCAGTTAAATGTTACACCCAACTAGAGTCCTGTTCTAACCGAAGACAAAACTTAAATTAAAGCAAACACATAACAAGATCCGAACCCAAAATAATTCAATCCAACCCGATCCGAAACCCACAATCGGAGGAAAGTCATCCAGAATAAATGTTAATTACTGAAAAATAGTCTGCAATCATATTTGTATTTTTCGTTATAAAATATAGATTTGTTATTAAACATATAAAGACTCATTCATATTTAAATACATAATTTTTCATTTGAAACATTCTACTAGACCTTCTTTTGTAGGATCGAGTTAAGCGAACCCCGAATCGTAAGTAACAAAACTTTTAACATGAAAATGATCCGAACCTTATACAATTAGAATCAACCTAACCCGAAGCCAACCGTAATGGGAAAAAAACAGCAATTTCAAACCACAAATAGAGTCCGGATGAGGTAAAAGTATGTTTCACAATGCGATGCAGGACTAATTTGAAACAATATTCTGGATACTTTTTTGAAAAATCAGATGAACCCAAAACGACAAGTAAGAGTTAAAACTTATTTCGAAAGAGAAACAATTATAGCAAACCCGACTTGCAAAGAAGGAAATCAGCAGCAACCAGACCCACAGGTCAGGTTTTTTTTATAAACTAATCTCGGGTCATTTTTAAAAAATTAACCAGTACCTGACTCGATGCAATCTAGCTTGGGTCGTTTGCCGTTAAAATTGGGTTACCCGATCCACTGTAGGAATCTACTTCCATATGAAAATATTCTCTCTAATGGGAGGCATTTGACCATCTTGATCCCAATTCTAGTACCACCATTATCGATAGCGATCTTTAAGAAAATTTTTATTAATCCTAAGATGTATGCAAGTACGAATATATCTGTTAAAATAACTTCAAGTAACTATTTCTTAATCTTCAAATTTTGTCCAAATAGGTAAACGAAAAGACAGAAAAAAATTATATTAACATTGACTTTTGTTATATTCATTGTGTGCCAACTGATGTGTTTTAGCCAGAATGGTTTCTCACAATGATCTTTATTCTGATAAATCTTTTTTGATATCCACACTTCACTTACTTTACATTGTAGCCAATGGAATTCATTTATAAATAGAGTGATGACATAAAAAATGGTTCATATTGAGATTGGAAGTTTTTGTCCAAAATATGTCAAACAAAATACCAAAACATGGTAATACTTTTCAAGAGAAATTTGAGTAAGATACGTGAGGCAAATCACCAAACATTTGCTTGACATTAATTGCACGCTTGCCAAATTTTTGTCAAAAATTCCTTTGACAAATAAAATTTTATTAGCTGCATGTCAATACCCTTATTTTTAAAAGCACTCTATTTTCAAACAACTCTAACATTGCAAAATACCTGGTTTAAAACTCTGAATGCTCAATTTCTTAAATGGTTATTTAAAAAATTGCATATTTTTTTTATAACACATGTCAAATCTACACGTATGACAATCAAAATTTATAGCATTTCTTTCTAATGAAAATTATTTTTAGCATACATTATTTAGATCACATTAAAAAAGAAAAACTGTTTTAAAAACCAATGTTATATTCATGTTATATTTATGAATGTTTTCTTGAGGAACCTGCGGGACGAGCAAATTTTAGTCCTTTTATATTGTATATGGAAATCGCAATATAAGCAGTCAAACATGGTATAGCCAGGTTCTTCTTAGTCTCTGTATTAGACAGAGCAGTCACAGTTTACATGGCAATTTCGACAAAAGACAATTCATGGACTTATCAGCCACCAACATTATTTATGGAGGTCAACATATGGGAAGTGATAGAAGGCGTATTTGCAAACCTATGTACATTTTTCCATATCATTGCTAAAAAGTCTTTCAAATCTTTTCACACAATAATGTAACACAATTTTCTCTATTTCTTAAAAATTCATTCAAATGGATTAAGTGGATAACAAAGAACATAAAACCATACAGAAAAGGCTTTAATTAGATATTTCAACAAAGGAAAATTGTAATAGTAAAATCTATTCATCGTTGTCCGGTCATCAAAGGCTGTCGTATAGATGGCTGGTGACTTCCCCAACATGGTTTATTAGTGAGAAATTGCAGACTCAGGCATCGGCCGGAGTAGCTCAGTGGTGCAGCAGTCTTGTATACTGTGGTCAAGGTTCGATTCCTGGCTCTGGCTAATTTTTCACTCCAGTTGGGTTTATTGTATTTATTGTTTGTATGTCTATATAATATTTGTATATAACTTTAAAGGAAAATTTGTTTGAAATATGATACACAAATATACTTTTAAGCTCTCTCTACACAAACTTTGTCTTTCTTATGAAATAAAACATAAATATAATCTGCACTGAATTTTACAAATTTATCTTTCATTGGATAGTATGTAACAATATAAACATGTGTATTTTGGTACTAAGCATGAAGGCACACTTTCACTCAGCTTTCAGGGAAAAACTTGGAAAGCAGATAATTGCCATATTTTGTTCATGCTACAGATTAAAATATAGTATACATTGAAAAAAGCATTTTAGAATATAAGAAAAGATATTTTTATTAATTTCTTTCAATCAAAATTTGTCCTTGCATAGTTTAAAAAAAAAAATTATTTTTCTTTCCCATGTTGTTCAAGCTGCGATACCCGTAGTTCAGTGGATAATATGAGTAACAGTCTTGCTTGGGAACAACTCACTGAAAGTTTCACATAAGTTAAACACCTAATTATGATATATGCTATATGTGCCAGGGCTCATGTTTAACAAAGCAGAGTTCAAAATTGTTTCCAATGATTCTGAACTGAATGTAGGGCTGCAGAGATAAATTTATTTGTACAAGCTGCATATTGTAACGGCAATTATTAAAGATAAATTATGTTCGATAGGAATGCTTCAAGAATCTTTAAAAAGGGATCTTTTTAAATGTAATTTAAAAATTACTGGCAGAGTATACCAAATGTGGATATCAGATACATTTTTTAAGAAAAAAATGTAGAATATACTTTAAAATTATGTTTTCTTTTGTTAAAAAAAAAACTTTTTAATGAATTGTTCATGAAAATTAGCACTGTATTTCAAGCTATGTAATTTTCTGTCTTTATGTAAGGATAAAGTCAATTTCACATATGACGGTCTACTTACTTAAATAGCATAAAGATAGCATTATAAATGCCTGTGAAATAGTCAATAAATTAAAACCTTTTTGAAACAGTTATAAACCAATCTAATGCATTCTTTTGTGGACATAATGAAAATAACCTTTATTGCTCTCCATAATAATTAAAAGATGTGTAGTTTTATGTCATGGAATCTATGCTGATGTTAAATGCTTTTTATTATTACTACTTGCTAAAAATCCATTAGACCAGCGGTTCACAATCTTTTAGCTTTATTTAATACTAATTCAAAATTCAAACTTTTGCTGTACAGCCTTTATCCAAGATAATCCTAGCATTTAAAATTTTTATGATTACACATCTAAATTACTATTTAGATTACCTTCTTTTTTTAACAAACAGCATCATCATGATTATAAATTATTTCAAGTTTCATTTATCAAGTTATACGACATATTTATCACTTTATCTTTCACTGCATACTGCTCAAATAAAAAGATATTCTTTTGTATGTCTGTATAGATCTTTCTTTTTTCTTTAATTTACTCACTCAAAAAATACTAAAGAGCATTTTTCTCAACTAAAAGATTTTTATTTTGTATAAATAAGAAGTTTTGCATTTAGATTCTCATCCTGAAAAAATGCTTTCGAGTACATTCCACAATTAAAAGGTTTCCTATTCAATAGATTTAAAATATTACTTTCTAGATAAACCTTTTCAGAAAAAAAATCACAGCATATTTCACAGATAAATTTCTAGTCATCTATAATAAGTTTAGTATTTTTATAGAAACACTTCAGTAGCACATTGTATAATTAAAAGGGTTTTCCTTCATATGGATTCAATCATGTCCTCTTAAAAAAATAACAGAAAATCTTTTAAACATATTTCTCAGATGGGAGATTTTTCTATTGAATAAAAAAGCATATGGAATCTTAGAGAATTTGTGTAGGAAATTTTTTTATAGCATAAAAAAATGGAATATTTTTTTACTATCCATACAAACATGATTTTGGAGAGTACCACTCGCAGAAAATCTTTTTGAGCATACTTCACAAAGGAGTGGTTGTCTTTAGTATGAGTTCTAAGATATCTTGCTACATCATTTCCTTGCATAAATATTTTAAAGTACATTTCAAAAGGGAATGGTTTTCTCTTGCATGAATTCTGACATATTTTTGGAGAACACTGCTGTGAGAAAATTCTTAATCTATATCCATAAGTATATGGTTTTTCTTTTGCATTTGTTATATTATATCTAGTTTAAAAAACTTTGTTTTGTAAATATTTTTAAACACATTTCACAAGTAAGATATTTTTGATTAAAAATTATTATTATTATATAGTTTTTAGTGGATGAGTTCTAAGGTTGTTTTTTTTTACTATTTGCATGAATAGTCTCAAATATGTTTTTCTTTGTATGAGCATAAAGAATTTTTTTAGATTACTTCTTTCAGTAAATGTTTTAAAACTCGCTTTACTAAAGAATATATTTTCCTTTGTATGAATATGCATGTGTTTTTTCAGAGAACTGCTCTAAAAAATTCTTTTAAGCATATTTCACAAGTTAACAAACAGTTTTTCTTTAGTATGAATTCTAAATTTCATTAAAGACTATAATTATCAGAAAATGCTTTAAAAGGTATTTTATAAGTGAACAGATTTTTTTATATGAATACAGACATGCTTTTTCGAAGAACTGCTCATAGAAAATCTTTTTTAACATGTGTATGGTGAGTGGATATATTTTTTTTTCATATGAGTCATGCGATGTCTTTGTAGAGCACCATTTTGATTAAATGTTTTTAAACGTTTCACAAGTAAATGGATTTTTCTTAGTATGAATACGGACATGTTTTTTCAGAGAACTGCTCACAGAAAATCTTTTAGAGCATATGTCACAAGAGAATGGTTTTTCCTTAGTATGAATACGCATATGCGCTCTCAGATTACAGCTCGCAAAAAATCCTCTTGAGCAAATGTCACAGGTGAATGGTTTTTCTTTCGTATGAGTTCTAAGATGTGATTTTAGGTGACTTTTTTCCGTAAATGTCTTTAAACATATGTTACAAGTGAAGGGTTTTTCTTTGTATGAGTTTTAAGATGCCTTCTTAGAGCGACACTTTGAGTAAATTTTTTTGAGCATATTTCACAAGAGAATGGTTTTTCTTTTGTATGAATACGGACATGTTTTTTGAGATCACCACTCTCAAAAAAACTCTTTGCACATATTTCACAAGTGAACGGTTTTTCTTTTGTATGATAACGTACATGTATTTTGAGAGAACCCCTCTGAGAAAAACCTTTTGAGCATATTTCACAAGTGAATGGTTTTTCTTTTGTATGAGTTCTAAGATGTGCTTTAAAATTACCATTACGAGAGAATGTTTTTAAACATATTTTGCAAGTGAAGGGTTTTTCTTTTGTATGAATACGTGTATGTATTTTGAGAGAACTGCTCACAGAAAAACCTTTTGAACATATTTCACAAGTGAACGGTTTCTCTTTTGTGTGAGTTCTAAGATGTAGTTTAAAACTACTACTTACAGAAAATGATTTTAAACATATTTCGCAACTGAACGGTTTTTCTTTGGTATGAGTTCTAAGATGACTTTTTAAACCACCACTTAGAGTAAATGTTTTGAAACATATTTCACATTTGAATGGTTTTTCATTTGTATGAATACGGAAGTGTTTTTTTAGAGAACCTCTTTCAGAAAATCCTTTTGAGCATATTTCACAAGAGAATGGTTTTTCTTTTGTATGAGTTCTAAGATGTCTTTTTAAATTATCTCTTTGAAAGAATGTTTTTAAACATATTTCACAAGTGAACGGTTTTTCTTTTGTATGAGTTCTAAGATGTTTTTTTAAATAAAAACTTACAGAAAATGTTTTTAAACATATTTCACAAGTGAACGATTGTTTGTGTGTGGAAGAGTGTAAATCTTTGTTCAGAGCAGACATGTGAAAAAATATTTTGAAACAATTCACACAAAAAATCTAGTTCTGTGTATAAAATACAGAAGTAATTTATACAATATTCTTCCTACAAAATAGTTTGCAGAATATACTGAATATGGGTGTTAATTTGCTGCACAAAAGAAATCTTGCTATTATGAGTACAACAGGTGAAAAAGGCATTAAAAAATTATTTTGAAGAATATCGTAGACATATTTAATTTTGTATTAGTGAAAGACCTGTTTTCAACACTTACATTACTTGTAATTTTTTAGAAAATTTTTATCTTACAGTAATGTTTTTGTTTTTATATGCAAATTGTACTTATATCAACTTGGAAAATCTTGGAAAGAGAAGATTTTAGGTTTTTTTTTCTTTTCAGACCTTGTGAAGTCAAATCTGTTAAAATTTCACAGGAGAAAAAAACATGCAGAGGATCAGGAAGGATTCCTTTTTTGTCTTTAAGATCTGAAAAGATATTTTATAAAATTGAATATTTTTATTAGTAATTGTATACTTTCAATAAATCTTACTCAAGTTATTTCTTTTTTTAAGTAAAAGAATTATTTTCTACCTCCTTTAAAATTTTTGAAGTTTAAGGAAAAGAAAAAACATTTTTTTTACATAAAAACGAAAACATTTTTAATTTAATCACTTTTTTGTTTGTAGAGTCCAGTTTCAAAAGGTGATCAGCCGACACTAACTTACCACAAATCACTGTAAAAATGGAATTGAACCCAATACATTAGTAATAATGTCTATTAATACTATATTTAAATTATGTTTAGATGATCATTTACATATAGAAATTAGTGTTGGACAATGCCGAAATTACCCGTAAGGCATGGTGACGTCACGTGGACGTCGATGTGAAGTCACGCTGTGACATTGTGACCGTCGATGTGAAGTCATTGTGACTAGAATGTGAAGTCGTTACGGCCGTTTTAGAGCTCTTTTGTGACGTCACATTGTGACGACTTTGTGAAGTCACGGTGTAACAAATTTGTGAAGAGTGTGTCATTTGTGACTATTTTGGTATTAACTTTGTGACGAATGTGACAATGCTTTAAAGTCACATTGAGATCAATTTGTGAAATATGTGTCACTTGTGACGAAATTGTCTTTAACACTGTGATGATTCTGTGACGACAGCGACACTGCTTTGAAGTCACATTGTAACAATTTTGTGAAAATTGTGTGATTTGTGACGATTTTGTCATTAACGTAGTGACGAATATGTGACTCTAGTGGCAATGTTGTGAAATCACCCTATGACATACTTATACAGTTGTAAACACGTATGCATGTCACACATAGTCATAATTATGCATGTTGTAAGATCATTTACATCTATAACGTTAATATACTTCGGCGATACATCGCAATTAAAACTTGGGGGCCGCTATAACAAGGGTATACCAAAAGAATTTTATTGAATCAAAATGCAATGCCCCGCAGACTTCAATTTTTGTTGCACCTTTCTTCCCTATTGCAATAAATGAGAATATTGAAGACAACTAAATGATCGATCTATCACATTTTTTTTTAAAATTAGCTATTTGTTAAAAGCATTAAAATTACCAAAGAAACAATTGGTTTAAATTTTCAAATCTTTATCAAAATAAAATTTGTGTTAAAATTATAATATCTTATAATATATACAGTACTTTTTATATTCTTTAAACTATAGAAAATACTGAATGAAATTAATTTATTTCATTTAATACGCATTACAATCTCGAAGTCACTGGTGAAGTAGAATTTTTTCAATTACACAACATTTATAATTAAAAAAAATGAACGATAAAAAGAAATGCCGATATTAAGTAATTAAATTTTATGTGTTTTATGATATTGATTACCATAAAATATATATATATGATTGTAATTCAAACAAGTTGGGGCAGAGAAAATAGGATACTTCTTTGTTATAGAAGCCCGTATAAATTTGATTATGCGAAAATTGCAGTAACGACATTGCTAAGATCATTGTGAAGTTTATGCATGCGTTATATATATACACACTCGAAACGCTCATCATGTGCCATATAGTCATTATATACGTATTGTTTACGTCTTTTATGCCACATACATGCATTACAAAATTTCCGAAGTACATTTTAGCAATAACCATTTGAAACTACTCAAATGAAAAATACAGCTTTGATATAGAAAATTAACTGAGTATCACCAGTATCATTATGTTGAGAATTCTAAGAACAATTTCGGCAATAATCGTTATGTTGGAAGATAGCAGCAATAAATAAAATCGTATTTTTAAGCTCACTGTAAAAGTAAGTAAAACTTTTGGGTATGCATAGAACGGTGATACAAAGGGTTAATTTATTTTACATCAGGGTTTGCTTGAAGTAAAATGCATATATAAAACAACTTTTTGATTATTAAAAAATAACTTTAATAATTGATTGCAAAAATTACATTTTTATTTATGAAATTATATATTATAAAAATAACTCTTACTATCTATGATTTTTTTAAAACAATAATACCTTATTGTTTATAAAACACAGCACCGCAGCTAATCTATTTTGCGTCTAATGTGAAAGTTTTTATGTTTTGCCAAAGATCTATCTGGCTGGATATATGTTGCCATGACCACTATAACTCTGATATTATCATAAGTAGTACAAAGAGATTAGAATCTACTACGAAATTTTTAGAATAAAGTCTGGTGAAAGTTTTATAAATACAGTAGAACGCCGATTATCGGAACTCCAATTAACCAAACTTCCAGTTATCCAACAGCGTATTTCTCTCAAAGAATTCTTTTTAACCGAATTTCCAATTATCCAAATATTTCTCTCTCTAAAAAAAAAAATAAAAAAAAAATCTAACTTCCAATTTATTTTTTGCTTAAATTATAATCTCTGAAGTTTAGAAAATAATAAAAAAGTAATAAAAAAACAATTTAAAAAAACAATTTTTAAGCACTCCAGTACTAACTGGTGCTGTCAGTCCTAAACCTAGATAAAGTGTGAAGGTTTTAGAATAGTCAGGAACATCCCTTAAACTGTCTGCCCATTTATCCGAACTTTTGCTTATCCGAACTAGGGTCGGTCCCGACTTGTTCGGATAATCGGCGCTCTACTGTATATATTGCATTAGAAATACAAATAATCATATTTATTTTTATATGACACAATAAAACAAAATAATGAACACAGTATCAAATGGTTAACTACTTTTTAATGTAAATAAATAATAAAAATTGAGACCATAAACACAAAATAGAGCCACACATAGGTTCATTATTATTATTAATATTTTATTTACAAGATTATGGTAATTATAAATAAGAAATCCATTTTAATCACGCTGTTTATAAAGAGTGTATAGTATTGATACTTTGAAATTTATCTCGATAAAATCATTCAGGAAATAAAATGATAAAATTATCCAGAAAAAAAAAAGTAAATAATAAAAGATGGTTATTACATTTTAGATTCATACCGTTCAAGTATTCGCGTTATTTTTAAAGTAAAATCATATTTAAACTCTTACTGATTGCATAACTTCTATATTTTCATTTGCCAACAGACTTCTAGTTCACTTTGAAAACATTTCAATAAGAATGTTTAACAACTGAAAAGCTTTCACCAGCTATGACTATTTCTTTATAGATTTTAAAACATTTCTCAGATTGAATAATAGATTAAATAATCAATTTTTTTCTTAACATTACATATCTACGATCTCTTTTAATAGTATACGTTTCCGTTGTGTCTTATTTTTTTATAAATTCCTCTTCTGAGCAGATGCAATTTTTTTAAATAAAAACATGCAATGCAAATTGTTTAAGACCATCACTTAATACAAAATTAAAAAATTATGTTTGCCAATAATTTTATTCTATAAAAAGCCTTTTTTTAAAATAATTTAATTATCTTTAAATGTTTATTAATTATATTAATGATTGATTATAATACTTGTCCATATACTTCTATACTTATGACACCATGTGGTTTTAACCAAATATTTAAATAAGAAAATAAACCAGATTAAAATGCAATTTAAATCACTAATTTTAATAATCTGATCAAAGCTGTTGAAAAGGAAGTTAGATATTTTAACAAAATAAAAAATAAATGTAATGAAATATTTGTGTTCTATAACATGTTTATTAGAAGATAACTAAAATCATTGTAATTAAAAAAAAGCAAACAGGGAAAATAATATTTTAGATATTTCAACAAAATAAAAAATAAATGTAATGAAATATTTATGTTCTACAGCATGTTTATGAGTAGCTAACTAAAATTGTTGTAATTAAAAAAAAAGCAAACAGGGAAAATAATATTTTTACATACATAATTTCATCGACGTTGCACGTGATACTTTGATTTTGGGGAACCAATTAAATCCGATAATAAGTACGATAGCAATGACTTGAATCATCTTCAACAAGTCAAAGCTACCGTAATTTTCTCGGGTTTATATTTTGTTAGCTGAACTAACTTGGGTCCTGAGAACGTTCTTGTTTCAGTTTTTAAATTCATGTCAACACGTCTATGCTGTCCAGTGTCCATAGAACTTACCGCGTTTATTCTAAAAAGCTTCACTGTTACTTTTATCCGTTATTCTGCGGTCGAGTCGTAACAACTGAAATAGTGCAGACGATTTTTAAGTTCCGAAGTTCGAAGCAGATGTTTTTCGGTTTTATTTGTTTTTCTAACAGATTCGGAAAGAAATTAAATGCGTAATAATTTTATCAAATTGCCTCTAATTCAATTTCCTGTTTGAAAATGTTTTATTGTATTTCACCTTTTATTTTTATCAGTCTTATTGGATTGTAAAGTTTCATTTATGTAAATAATAATAATAATATTATCCATAATTAGAGTTTACTAGATAAAACATTGCTTAAATTTTCAAAATATGTACAAATTAATTTAATGGTAATAATGAAGACCCCCTCCTTTTTTTAAAGTAAAATTTGTATCACAGGTAATACATACAAAATATCTTCTTAAAAAATACAACAAGATTATCGAGAAGAGATGAGTTTTTCTTTGTCAATCTGTCATTCTCTTAATATTAATTTTCTGTAGAATAAAACATCTTGTAAAATAATTTTTAAAGATACATTTTGAAAACAAAAAATGAAATATGAATAATTAATTATGTCATGGGCTTTGCATAAATTTTGTACATTTATTTTATATTAGGAAAATGTCAATTTTATTTTAAACGTCTGAAAGAAGTAGAATTAAAAAAAATAGTTACTTAAAATAGTGAAACACTAAGAGGAAAAAAATATGACTTGAAAGCAAATCATAAAGCAAGAAATGCATATATGACTAAACTTTGAAGACGCTTTCTGCATGCTCATTAAAAGCTGCAGACTCAACTGTAATAGAAAGTTTTTAGTTTGAAACCACAGAAATGTTTCGACTACTCTTTGAGAAACTTCTAGTATAACAGATGATCATTTACAAAAATCTTTATAAAAGGTAAGTCGAGGTATGTTTACCTAAAACATTTTTTTAATAATATCAAATTCGCATAATTAGGAAATCTTTTTGTGTCGCTGATGAATTAATTACATTTTATGTTATATGAAAAAAAAAGGTTTGGTTAGAGGCACAGAGGCAACTTGGACCACGGTTTAAAAAAATTTTAAATCCGGCAGAAAAATATTTTTTACAGTAAATAACATGTTTTTAATAATTTCTGTAATTTTTTAAAGTTTTCTAAGAAGTTCACATCTCAGTCACAATGTGACATCACTACGTGGTGGCATTTTGGTCACAGATGTGACGTGACAACAGTGACGTCACAACGACGTCACTGTGACCATGCATGCTATGAGGGTATTTAATTGATTATTTTTAAGAAAGTCCTAATCGGTAAAGTAGTTATAAATATTTTTTTATAACTAGTTTACCAAAGATATATTACGTCGTACATTTGTACTAGAGTAAACAATAATTGAAAATTTTTATTAAAAAATTATAGTTTTTATAATTTTTTTCAATCATGTTTACACTACGTTGTGTTGTAGAAAAAAATGAAAGAATTTTTCCTTTCTTGGTATCGTGCTGCCATCTGTTAGAAAATATAAAAAATACTAATGAAAAGTCCACAACATCATGTTTTGCATGGATCCAAACAGAACCAGAAGGGCACAGCAATTATAATAAAAAACTGAAAGTCATATTTCCATTTGGAACGACTGGGCGTCAAAGGATTAATATCAAATATTAGATAAAATTATGGAAATAGTAAAAAAAAATTGCCACTCGTTTGTTAAGGCTAATAGTAAATCTATTTTAACTTAAAGGGTTTTTTTATTTTAAATATTAATTTTACGGTTAAAAAAAAAATTCAGAAAGTTAATACTGAATAAGCGTTTTATACTATACAATGGTTTAATAAAATCTGAAAATAAGTTATAATTTGAATAACAGCTAATAATTCTGCCCGGTCTGTTTATGCTCAATTAAAAAATCAATGGAAACAAGCCTGACTCATTTTCTATGAAAAATACTATTATTGCTTGGCTAACATTATCATACAATTAAAATTCTTTTTAGAAAATATATATTCTGTGAAAATAATAAAGAACAGTTGTTTTAGATTAAATGTTCGCAAGGCATTTACAATGTGGAAATGCAATTGTAATGATCCTTTAAAGTAAATTGCATTGAATTACAGAATCAGCAAAAAGAATATACAAACCAATAAATAATAATATTAAAATTATAATGTTTAGAATGAAAAAAAAAATGGCTAAAAAATCCTAATTTCAAAACTCTAAATAGAAAAAAAAATTATGTTTTCAAATTATTATTTTTTTTTTAAATCGAAAATGATTTTCTAAAGATTTCATAACCGATATCACTGTTATTTTTACAAAATAATGGCAAGACATGGCCTGGAACGAATGAAGTGCAGGCCAGCACCTTCAAGTCTTGTGAAACAAGTGGGTAAGTGTGATCATAGATCGCACAAAGGGTTTTGTTTAATATTTCTTTCAAAACACTTTCTTTCTATGTCCAGTACATTTATCGCCATGGAATACCTTCTAAATTTTGGCAAACACATCCTAAACCACAGTAACCTCTCACTTATACGACTTTTAGGGGACCGTAGAAAAAAGTCGTATAACTGTATTCTTATTATACAAATTTCAAAATTTATATGCATTAATTATTTTACCTATATTAAAAACGATAAGTTTTGAGTACTAAGAACAGATTTTAATAAAATTTTTAAAATATATTAAAAAATAAATGATTAAATATAGTTAAAAAGTTCACACACCAAAGTTATCACCATGATTATTTTAAAGATTTACAGAACAGATTTTCTCAAAAAAGTGATATTAATTTGTCTCTGCCGCCGACGAAAAGAGAAAATGCCTTTTTTTCTAAGTCTAATAAAGCTTTTAAGCTATTTTGGGAATAATCATTTTGATGGACGTAACTCATTAATGTATTTAAAGCAGCACTTGCTTCTGAAAAATTTACAATAGCAGGAATACTGATCTCATCTTCGTCATCCTCCTCCCTCACGTCTTCATTATTGATATCCTCGAAGATTTCTTCAGCAGTTCTCGGTTCTGACAGAAGGATTTTTTTCATCACATTCTGAAAAATCTTTGAAATTTATACCTTCGCTCATAAACATTTCATCCCAGTCTTCGTCATTAAAAGATTCCCATACACTCTCAAAATCGGGTTCATTCGTTGAACTAATAGTTTGGTCTTGTGAAAAACTACATTGTCTAAAACAATTCTTAATTGTCTGCGATGATTTTGCAACCATTGCCAAATATCATTTCATCAACACAAGTGCTTTCTCTTGCGATGTGGCGATGCGAAAATCCATGTCTTTTCCCCCGAGCCACCCCCAAGACGCTGAAAAATTCCAGGTTCCATATTTCTCAGCAAGAGTGCGAGCATCTAGTAGGGGTATCTCAAATATGTAAGGGGCGTTGACTGTGCGCGAATCATTCTTTTGGTGTGATTCTAGCTTGGGATGTGTTTCCGATATGTTCTCGCTTTAGTATATTTTCCTTGTGACGTTCACGAACTGCCATTTTCGATTTGTTTAGTTTGAAATAAAAGTCTATTTTTCTTAAAACAATCACATTCATAAAAGACGACGCATTCCTAAATGCTGTTAATTTTTTCCAGGAAAATGCATTTTTCAAAAACCCTGATTTCTCATTCGGTACTATACAGTGACGTGATATGCAGGTGCTCATTTGGCATTTGTTAATAGATTGTCAAATGGCAATCACAAGGAAATTCCATACAACCACCATACCGCCTTAGATTTAGACCATTAATTACACACGAAGGTAGATACGAAATGTTATGCATTATTGATACACACTTTAACAATAGTAAAAGGATAATGGTAAGAAAATGTGAATTATTTGTATTTTGAAGATTATAAAAATAAATTCTCGACTGAAAAATGTAAAATCGCCTCAACAAGCGTCGTATAAGTGAGAGAAGCAGTCGTATAACTGAGAGAAATTTAGCATTATTTCCCATAAAGCGTGGACGGAACCAAGACAATTCGGCGTATAACTGACAGTCGTATAAGTGAGAGGTCACTGTATCTTAAAGTGTCAAACATATTCGCTCTATTATATTTCCTAATTTTGTTCGTGCCCCCACCCCCCCGAAATGCTACGATATATCACATGACGGGTATCTGCTACATTTAGAAAAGTACCCCCCTCACCATGATTTTTGACGCGGCCTGATTTTTAAAATTTATGTTATGTTTTATAAGCTATATTAAAGTTTCAAACAGATCGTCCAGTTATATTTCCTAATTTTGTTCGCTCACCTCCCTCAACCCCCCTCGAAATGCGACGCGCCATTCTTCTTTATAATTTTTTATCATGTGTTATAATGTATCTTAAAGTTTGAAACAGATCGCATTGTTAGATTTCCACCTTTAATTGAAATCGCGCTCTGTTAGTTCCAGATTTCACCACCAGGGAGCGCACTCTATTCTTAACAAAAGCGTATGTGAACGAAACTCCTTTACACAACCTAACAGTAGATATGTTACTCGAGGGGGTGGCGGTCTTCAGCAAGAATTTAAGATATTCGTTGAAATTGCTATTCGGAAATAGTGGTAACTGAACTTTTGACATATTTATATTTAATAATTAGCATGTATCTGAGGACTCCGTCAAAAAACCGCACTTAAAACGGTATGAAACGCAAAGGTAAAAAAAAAGAAATATTTCGCCCCTCTTCTCCCACCACCAGCCAGAAATTTCACGCGCCATTTTTTATAAACTTTTTTTTATGTGTTATAAACTATCTTTAAGTTTCAAACATATCGCCTTGTTATATTTCCTACTTTAAATGAAATCGCGGTCAGTTAGTTTCACATTCCACCACGATGGAGCGCACTCTATTCTTAACAAAACTGTATCTGAACGTAATTCCATTAAACATCCTATCAGGAGATATGCTAGTCGAGAGGGTGGTGGTCTTAACCAAGAATTTAAGATATTTGCTTAAATTACTATTCGAAAATAGTGGTATGAACACTTATAAAATTTTTGATATTGAATTAGTAATAGTTATCTCATCATGCCATCAAAAAACCGCACGCAAAACAGTACAAAAAGCCCTGTTATACTGCCTAATTTTGTCCGCGCCCCTTACCCTTTCCTCCCCCCCCCAACCGGAATGTGATGCGCCATTCTTTTTTATAATCTTTTAGTATTTGTTATAAATTATCTTAAAGTTTCAAACAGATCGCTTTGTTGGAATTCCTACTTAAAATGAAATCGCGGTCTGTTAGTTCCACATTCCACCACCAGAGAGCGCACTGTATTCTTAACAAAAGTGTATCTGAACGAAACTCTTTTACACAACTTATAGGTAGATACATGGGTCGGGGGGGGCGGTCTTAACCAAGAATTTAATATTTTTGCTGAAAATACTATTCAAAAATAGTGATATCAATACTTCTGAAAATTTTATCGGGCATAAGTAACATTTATGCTGTATTTTTAAAAATCGGACACCGTTCAGAAGAATACTGCAATGAAACATCACGTGACTGCCTTTTAAAATAAGTACATAATACACTGTTAAAAATCTGCCGCTTTAGCTGCGTAGTCACTCCGCCACTTTTATAGAATATCTCCATTCTGACCAATGAGAATGCCCCATAGTACAGTCAAGTAATTGTTTTATATAAAAGCGGTGGAGTGACTATGCAGCAAAAGCTACATATTTTTAACAGTGTAGAAATAAACCAGTTAGTGAAATTAGCGCCCCCCCCCCCTTTACCAGAAATTTCACGCGCCAATCTTTATTTAAACTTTTCTTATGTGTTACGAATTATCTTCAAGTTTCAAACAGATTGCCTTGTTAGATTTCCTAATTTAAATGAAATCGCGGTTCTTGAAATCATGTGCCTTCATTAGGGTTTTTTAAATACAATACGCATTTGATAGAAATATAACTAATTAATTAAATATTAATTAATATCTCAGCTTGCAATTAAAATAAGCGTTAGAAATGGGCATGAATGAAATCAGCGAAGAATTTCACGCCGGGATGTCTGAAAATTTAATATTTAAAAAGTTTAAATTTCGTATTAAAATATTCTACTACAGAAAACCGCAAGCACCATCATGTCTGACACCTGCTTCCCGCGAAAATGAAATATGTTTTCCTTGTCTCTGCAATTAAAGAAATTAAATTGTTATAGATCGATTTTTAGTGGATTTTTCGTGTTATACACAACGCAGAGAAACGAACTGTATGCCAAATGAAAGTAGATTTTTTTCTGCGTATGTCTGTGTAAGTTAAAAATGTCTCGCCCAAAAACTTTCTGGGGTACAAGTCGATTTAAAAATGTCCAGTACACTTTTTTGCTTAAAGCGCGCTCTGACAAACCTGCAATTTCGAAGCGCAGATGTCTGGCAACCCGGAGGAGAAATGAAAATATTTCAAGATTCCGTTCGTACCTGCATTCATTTTATACCGTTTCTTCGTTACTGAGACGTAAAATTGGGGAGTTTTTAATTAATAACGTCAGTTAATTACGACTTTTTCAAAATTTTATGATTTGTCGTTTGATCTCAGGTGTCCAGCTATAAGTATGCAAATTTTCAAGTCTCCAACATATATAGTTCCTGAGAACGGGCTCTGTGATGGACAGACAGACAGATGAGTGAGACAAATAGGGTTTCGTCAGATGAACGAAACCCTAAAAAATAAATATGGGAACCTCTCATCCTGAGTCTAATGAAAGAAAATCGGTCTCATACTGTTAAAAAAAAAAACAGATTCCAGAAAACAGAAGTGTATCCCTAATCTTATTATCCGCGCAAACCTTAATCAGCAGCAAAATGTTTTTGTTGTAGATGAATCGTAAAATTGCATGTTACTATGAAACCATTTTTTGTCAGTATAATTGCTACAAGCTTCTGAGTAATACAATTAATTATAGAACATCTCGATTGTTAAATTAGGGAATAAATTGATGACTCACTTGATTGTCAATTTCTATAATGGAAGTACTTATTAATTGTTAAATTATCGCCAATCGCCCAGAAATCGTAACAAACTTCTAAGTTTTCAATACTAACACCTAATTCAGAAATCATGTTTGATTTTTCAGCAAATTTTATTCCCACATACCAAAGGGGAAGTTAATAGGTCAAGTAATTTAAGAATTATATAAGATTAAATATTGAAATTTCTAATGTTAAATTAATTTTTTATCTTCCGAAACACATTGCAATGTAGGTAGAGTTTTTAAGCATAACTCAAAGAATGAGTCAAATTTTGACTTCTGATATTTTAAGCCTCTAAAAAATAAGATTTTTATTTAAAAAATTATAGGTACAATTCAGGTTTTTTTTTTTCAAAAATTAATTTTGATAAATTATGTATATTTCATACTTGCGAACTTCTGACTTAATTTCCGTAAAATTCGAGTTCATTTAAACCAGATTAAACAAGTTTCAAATCAGAATTTTTTAAAAGAAATGATGTCAAACAAGTTCCATATGGAAATTAAATAGGTAATGATATATCTAAAATACTTTCCGGTTAGAAACATGTTTAAACTAGTTTAAATTAACTCACATTTTATGGAAGTTAAGTCGGAAGTTATAAGTATGATATTTTGAAATTTCAAATAAAGTTACAAAAGCAGTCTTTTTCAAACACATTATTTCTCTCTTCTTTTTGGAATGGGAGGGGGAAAATCGCTATATTTTCAGACAGGGTATGTAAACCCATATTTTCGAAAATATAAAAAATATCCGATATTTTGATGTATATCCAATATATTTTTTTTAATTTGGTATTTTCAAAATAGTCAGTTTATCGCTGATTATAAATGTTTCCAGACCTAATATAAATTAGAAACTAAAACGTATTACATTTAGCATGAAAAATTAATAAAACAATATTCTGAATGTCTTTTCTTTATTTTTTCCACTCTGAGCGAAATTGAAAGGGACCAAGTAATGGACATCATGCATGCGACCTGAGATCGCATGCTAAAATTCATCTGCGCGTGGTATTTACTGATGAACATTAGCATAGCAGTCTATGTAGTGAGAGTTATTAATGCTTGTTTGTTAAAAATACCCGCAAAAATATTATTTGTTGTAGCAGTATACACTTAATATATTGTAATATAAATTAAAAATGTAGTTCTTTATGCATGAAAATTCCCCAAATTTGCAAAATTTCGGTTAAAATTCAAGTACTGAACCTGGGTTGAGGCAAAAGTCGTCTGCTAGCAGTATTTTCGTCTGCACATACTGATATTCTGACGGTATAGTGGCTAGAATAGATCAACATACCGCCGGGTCTGGCATCTGACATCACGTGCATAAGGTCCATTGAGAACAGAAACAATTTGTTTTTTTATAGGGTAGCACGGGATAATTATGGGTCACCTAGTTTTTATCGACAAATTCTAAAATAGTGGATAGGCTCACTGATTAGTCTATTGTGTATAATAATTTCTATATTTTAACTTTGCTGCATAATGCGAGTTGAGATGTCTTTGTAACATGCTAGAAAATGATCTTTCAAAAAGATTGCCTTCAAAAATTGCACTTTTTACTAAGATCAAGCAACATTTACATAAGTGTTTAGAATTTTTTTTTGTCTATGCCTTTTATAAATATAGATACTAAAAGGTTTTTAAACATGCACTTTAGAATCCCATTTGTTTTCAAACAGACAGGACCTTATCACATCCTCGTAACAATTTTTTCCAAAAATATACTTTTCGTGATTATGATGTGCCAACAATAAAAGTTTTAATGGATCAAATAATAATGAATCAAAATTACTTAAAATTTCTTATTTACATAAAATGATATGTCTAATATTTCATGTTATACTTTAGAAATTTATTTTAAAAATACTATTTCTGTTGTTTCATCTTAGAAATGCGAAACAATTTGTATCAGCTTCGTACTTACTTATTTTTAAGAGAATGCAAGATGAATTGGACTCATTTGACATGTTTTTACTTGAATTTTTCATATTATTCATTTCCGAAAAGAATGTGTCGCAAAAGAAAAAAAAAGATGTCAAAAGTGCCAGAATCTATAACTTTTAGTATCTTGAATTAGGTTTCAAGTTGTTATAATTTTACCATCTGCATTTTTGCTTGCCCTTTAATCTTACTTTTGCGATAATCTTCTAATTCTGTTATTTTATTTTAATTTTGTGAGCCAATATTGAGCTAGATTGGGATGCACTGATTGGATTTATTTCAGTTTCTTCAATCTGTATGACAATGACAACCAGCCGACCTAATCGAATTCAGATAAACAGAGACAACATCTAGATTAATTAATGCATTTTATGAAATTCTACTATATTTTGATGTAGAACCTGAATCTATGCCGTGCCAAAAATAATCTGCATCATGCCACATAGGGCATGCGTGCCATTGGTTCGCCGTCCCTGAAATAGACTCTAGATATAAACCCATTATGCCCTACATACCTGGGGTATTTATGAGTCACTGGGGTAATTCTAGGTCAGCTTGTATTAAGTTCTTTATGGCACATTTTATTTTATTTTAGACATGCAATGCAATAGTTAATTTATGATTTTAGGGTTTTGAAAAGTTTTTCTTAATTTTTAAAATAAACATACAGTATTTTAAATCAAAAGGGACTTTTGAACTTTGACAAATAAAATGTTTTTACAACTATTTCTTTTTAAAACTTTAATTGTCAACTGTTGGCGCATAGTAAACTCATGTGCTAGATTCATATCTTTATAGTGTGGAGTAGCTAATTTGATTAAAAATGGTCAGAAACTATAAACCTAAATAAATTGGTCACATGCAAGTTTTACTCGCGCACAAAGGGTTTCGTACATTGACTATTTATCAGTATGATTCGCCTACACTTCGTTTCACCTTATTTGGCAGTGCTGATTACCTTACATTAACCGAATTGTAGTCGTTGCCGTAGAAACCAGGGGTTACTCGAAGAACAGAGGATTACTAGTAAACAAGGAAAAGCGCAGTTTTGGTTAAAAAATATAAAGCGTGTTCAAAAATCAGTAAGTTTTAAAGTTCCTATGAAATAAATTTTATCATATAAACGTTTACTAAAATAACAAATGGCATTATTATACTTTTCTTATTTTTACCTTTTTTAAATTGATTTCAGCCTTACTTTATATTATACTAGCTGACCCGCCACCCGTTGTGCGGCCTACAAAATGTGAAATATATCTAAAAACGCAAAACATTGAAAAAACGTTGCACGAATGCCGGAAAAACTTTATTGAAAAGATGGCAAAATTTACTGCTTTAAGCTAAAAGTTTGAAATTGAATTTCATGCATGAATGTCACAGCGGAAAAATCACATTGAAAATTCTCTAAAAAATTTAAAATCACAGAGGGCAAAATATCCTATATTTAAGATCTAAGTTTGAAACCGAATACCTCTTACAAATGTCAAAAAATCACCGCAAAAAGCAAGAAAATTTAAAAAATCGATTTAAAAAACCGAAAAAAAATTAAAAATAACTGAATGGATTTCAAATGAGTTTTACTGAAAACAGGACAGTATTATCCATATTGCATTAAAAGATTAAAACCAAATTATCGGAAAATCTATTTAAAACAGAAAATTTGTTATTTATACCAAACCACTAGCTGAAATTTGGAAAATGCTAGGTCTCACGCCTTCAGACTGAACCTGCCTAATTTTTAATGTACATGTAATTATAAATATTAGGGTGTAAAAAATTTAGACAACAAATCTCAACAATTAACACATATTGGACAATTGCACCATGAAATATAATAAATAAAAACTCACAATCTTGCTGAATGATGCACAAAATACGAACTTTAATAAACTGACATTTAAAATCTACGTTTCGAGCTGTTTCTACAGACGTCTTCAGGGAAAATATGATGGTAAAGTGGCTCAAAGTTCAGAGATGAAGGCTTCCTGTGCAAGAGGTAATCGGTCGAACCTTGACCAAAGATTTGAATACAAAAATGTAGTGTTGCCATCCAGTGAAAATAAATAATTATTAATGAACTGAGTTCAAATTAATCAACTGTTCGATTTAAGAACAACGAGTGACGCCATCAACATATGAGAGACAGAACCACGTTCAACTGAGTTTTCATTCAAGTTTTTGGCAACATAATACAAGTTTAAGCTGAAAAATTGTAATTAGATACAGAATTATGACTTTATGATATTATGCCAGATTTTTGGAATAAATTATCGTTACAAGATTTATCCTTACGTGCAATGATTTCAACTAATTCTCTAATTTTACTTTCAAAAGGGTTATTGCACGGAACTGTAATTTTTGCCTCATCAAAGTTAATATAGCAGACTTAATTAGCCAAGTAGAACCTAGAAAGAGCTGTATTCTGTTTATGCTGTTTAATGTCCTTGCAGTTGCAATGCTCCATAATCCTTAGTGAAAACTTACGTTTTGTCATGTCGATGTAGACTCTTTCAATATTGTTAGATAAAGTAATAGGAATTTCATATATACCAGCTTTTTGATCCATTGGGATTAGTGATGCAACGAATAGTGGTTTGGCCGAATAACCGAATATTCGGCCAAGTTACAGCCGAATATTCGGCCTATTCGGCCGCCGAATAATGAACTTATTTTTGCCTAAAAACAAAATATAGTATGCACTATATGCACAATTCTTGTATATTTCACAATTAAAATGTATTATTTTCTTTTAAAAAATTATTTATATACAAATTTTTAATTTTTTAAAGCCTCATTTTACTCTGAAAAAATATTCGGCTATGTTCGGCCTAAAAATTGCCTCAATAATATAATTCAGATCCCACCAAAAAAATTCTTAGCAAAAGTTCCTCATCAGGTACTGTCTAGTTACATTTTAATAGATATTATGTGTGTTGTTGTTGCATTTTAAAATAATGACAAAATTTTAAAAGTACTAGGAAACATAAGTTTCAGCTTTCAGATGAAATAAAATAAAAAATAAGAAATCTTAATATCTTAAGAAAAACCACTGATAGAAAGGGTGAAAGGAATATCCTCTAAAATGGTGGAAAGAAATCATTGTAGACTTTATAAAGCTCACAATTAACAAAATTTTTATTTATCTTTATTATTTTTTTTTCTTTGCTGTCAGCAGTGAAGCCTCGATAGAAAAGTGCCCCTCAATGTGAAGAAATAAAAGAAATTAGTAATTTTCTTTCCCAGCCACTACTAGAAAGACAACAGTGTCCTTTGGAGTGGTGGGCGAAAAATTCGAAGACTTTCCAAACGTTTCACAACTAGCCAAAAAGTACCTTTCTGCACCAGGAAGTACCATATATTGTGAGAGATCATTTTCAGAAGAAGGTAACATTTACGAAAAAAAAAAAAAAAAAAAGAAAGAAAGAAAGAAATAGACTATCACCTGAGAATGCTGAATTATTATTATTATTTCTGCATCACAATGTACGTTTATTGAAAACATTTTAACTGTTTTTTAAGGCATTACAATGCTATTCTTGAAAAAAATATCTAAAACGTAAATGCATACTAATTAAAAGAATTTAGTATTTACATTTCTTTCATTATTTAATAAGAAATAGTAACAGACTTAAAAAAATCACTTAAATTATATTTAACTTTTAAGCGTATTTTACTGGAAAGAAAACCCCTTAAGTACTGCAACATATACGACTTAAATATCTTATACATATAATACATCTGTATCTAATCAATCATATATTTATGTTCTTCATAGGCATAATTCAAAATATTATTGAAAGAAATATTTTTTTATGTAACAAGGGTTAAATGTTAAACTTCCCATTATGATAAAAAAAATTTTGAATTAGCTTGTATAGCTGTATTAAAACAATTTTGAATAGATTAATTTTAAATTTAACAGATTATATTAGCTTATTACAGATACTTTTTGTACTTACTGATACTACATAAAAAATTTTTAACATGATTCCTAAATTATCCTCTTATATAAAAATGGGTAGATAAAACCCATTCGGAGAATGAAAGTTAATGGAAAAAAAAGTGTTAGTTAATTTCTAATAAAATTTTCATTATATACGATGAATATAAATTATCAAATTAAAAAGTTATACTGTGTAAATATAAAAACATTTATTGCCGTATTATTCGGCCAAGGCCGAATAATGGACTTGATATTCGGCCGAAGCCGAATATTCGGCAGGCAGGCCGAATATTCATTGCATCTCTAATTGGGATCCTGTCGATCTTATCACTGAACGATGTCAATGAGGTAAGGGGGTGGAATAGCGACCAACTTTATGTTATATTATCCGTTCCTATTTTTCCTGAAGACAGCTGTAAAACAGCTCGAAATGTAGATTTTAAATGTTAGTTTATTAAAGTTCGTATTTTGTGCACAATTGAGCAAGATTGTGTGTTTTTATTTAAATCTCAAAAATTTCTGCTTTATTTCCCTCTTTCTGTCGTCAAGGGGCACTATCAAACAACACACAGGGTGGGGCCAATTTTCCACCTTTTTCCCAACCCCTCATGTGATGTATCATGGGATAGCTTTGTGACCACTTTTTCATAATATGCAACTCCTGTCACCCCTCACCCCACTTTTCTCCACTGAGGGGCGGGGCACTTTTCTAACTTTGCCGACACCCCTCTTGTGATATATCATTAGACAGGTTATAAAATAGAGTTTCATTCGGATACAGGTTTGTTTAGAATAGAATGCGCCCATGGTGTTGAAATATGGAATTAACCTATGTTGCAGAATGTCTGCTATACGAAGCGGCAGACAGCAGGGACTGGTGCAGAAGTAGGTGGAACTAAAGGTATTTGCAGTGCATGCATGCAATGCCTGCTATACAGTACCGCCGGAAGTGAGGTGGTTTGCTTACAATAGGTTGTGCCCCTGGTGGTGGAAGATGGAAATACAAGATTTTCCAGAAATAATCAGTTTGAAAATAAAAAAAATTCACTCAGAATTTCAAAGTAAAAAAAAATGATTGCACGTAAGTCCGGGATTTTTACAGTCTATTATCAATAGTACGAAAATTATGCAGGTGTCGGAAACATTTCGTTCCGCACCCTCTTCGTTTCCCATGACGGTTATCTTGAGCCTTTTTATAGGTAAAAATCAGGTTTTCTTTTTTATATCGATTTTTCAGACGTATTTCAAACAAAATCGAGCTAAAGATATAAAATCATACAAATTTAAGGTTCATTTAAGACTATTATCACGGGTCCAGGCAACGCTACTATTCCACTAGATTAATATTAACACAATTATCCTAATTGGTAAACAAATCATATTAGGTCCTGGTCCGGACATTTTTCGCCCAGTTGGAAATTTACATCTAATATGATTTGTTTACCAATTAGGATAATTGTGTTAATATTAATCTAGTGTAATTTCGTATCCACCGATTTCTGGAGTTCCATTACCTGAGATTTATTCTGTTGAGCTGAACCAGGTTTCAGATCAGATGCTGTAATCATCAAGGTTAGCTGGGTGAAAAAGTTCGACCAGAATCGTCCGGGATGGCAGAGCACTGGCGACTTCAGCCAGGAGGTCCCGGGTTCGAATCCTGGTCCGGACATTTTTCGCCCAGTTGGAAATTTACATCTAACGCTACTATTATACATTTATATATGTGTGTGTGTGTGTGTAAAAAATTGTAAAAGTGTTTTCGCTTATTTTTAATTAAACTTTTTTTTTAAGTTCTGGTGAGTATTCAACATTACAGAAACACAATTACTTGCCCCTGAAAGGGTTGATGGTTTTATAGACTTGAATACAAATTTTTCAGCCAAATATTTTAAGCAGTGGCTCATGGTCCTATAGACACAAATGTATGTACTGGCACAGAATTTGCAAAGAGGGGAGTTCCGCGCACCCGTCACACTAGCAGAAGACAGGAAAAAAATGAAAATTTGAAGCCGGACAATTCAAAAGCAAAATCATTAAATTAAAGAAATTGAAAAGCGGGAAGGGTTGGGGTCGGGGTCCTGAAGCTATCGAACGACAGCTGGGGCTTTGACCTTAATGTTCCTCTCAGTGGTGGGCCGACCACCACGGAATTCAAGGAGTGCGACGCCCCGTGTGCCCGTTTTACATATCTTATGCCGAGACACTGGAATAAAAAGAAAAAAATTAACCGGACAAATTCAAAAGCGAGAATCGTTAAATTAAAGACATCGAAAAGCAGAAAGGGTGGGGCTCGGGGCTCTGAAGCCATAGGACGACCATTATGGCTTCAAGCTGAATCTTTTTCAGTAATATGCCAGTCAAATCTCAAATACTCATCACGTATCATGCGCACATAGACTTTAAAAGCAAATTTTGAAGGAAAAAAAAAGACTATGTGGCATTTACAATATACAGTAACTAACTTTTTTTCCTGGAATAGCAGTATCACTCTCACTTTACCTTTATAAACATGATTTTTATTTACGTCTTTTATAAAATTCTTAAAAAAAAAAACGATTTTAAAAGAAGTACAATATTCCGTGTAATACAGTCCATTCCCTGTAATCCGCAACTTTATAATCCTTGAACGCCTATAATCTGCGCTACAATTCAGATGTAAACAAGCAGTTATATCTTTTTAAAGCAAGATAACGTACACTTTGACTATAAAAAAGTTGACTGATTGGATGAATTTATTAAGAAATTTGTAATGTACTTCTACGTCCATTAAAAGGAAATGTTTGTGTATTTTGTAAATAATTATGAGACTGCTATATTCTGAAGGCAATCGTTGGTTTGCATAGTCATAAATAATTTCAGAGTAGTGTGCCATCCAATCAAATTGCTTCATATTTAGGCTGAAACCACAGGCTGGAGTTAAAATATGCAGATGTTTGGACATGGTCAAAGAAAAAAAAAAGGTTACAAATTTTAGCCGAGGCTGAGCCCGCCAATATGCGCCCTCTGTCGCACATATTGGCGGGCTCAGCCTCGGCTGAAATTTGTAACCTTTTTTTTTTTTTTAGACCTCAATAAAGGGGACCGGGAGGGACAATCTATGCTCTACAGACTCGCTTCCTAGTCTGAGCAGTCTCTCTCGGGCAGTAAAAGTAAAAGTAAAAAACTTACTCCATTGTTATCTCTATATCTTGTTGTCAAAGCAATCTCATTCATGGACCGGTGTGCAGATCGCTTTCAGAACATATTCAGTTTGATTAACATTATTGCACCCACCTTGAATTAATGGCTGGAAAAATCTATGGTCAGGCATGCTCTTTATTGATAGACAAAATGATGATTCTGAATTCGCTAGATTTAGATTATGTATAGCACAAAAGCAAAGTAACTGAATTTCTAAAGTTTGTGAAAGAGGAATTAGCCTCTCTTCTCAGTTCTACACTGAAAGAAGATTTAGTTACCTGAATGGCTTCTCAGGATTTCTTGGAGTCAGAGCAAGTCATACAGAAATAATATCCTCTGTGTTGATTTTAGGAGAAACAGCTTCAGAAAAAGAATCTGATGGTGTAAAAAGATAAAATTGCTTTTGAAGAGGGGTTAGTTCTTGAGGATAAATATCTTAGTTTTTTAGAAAAATTAACTTACTTTTACTGATCAAGAAATCCGTCTCTTAAATGGCTTCAAGATTAAATTGCAGAACATAAATTAATAAAAGCTTTAAAGTAAGCCACTATCTTTGATAGAAACGTTTGTTAGATGTAAAAATAAGTAGCCAATTTAGTAAAAAGGAAAGATTTTCTATTATTATATCATTTAAATGTATTTCTAATACTGAATATAGTTTTTTTAATATTAAAAATAAATATTTTCTTTCAATTTGGTTTTTTCGGTTATTTACAATGTGATTACTATATTTGTAGATAAATTCCAAATGTTAGAATGTATACAAAGAAATGACCTATTATCTGCAAAATTCTATAATCTGCAAAACCCTTGGTCCCGACCTGTGTGGATTAGAGGGAGTGTTTTGCATATAAATCTTCATTTTCTACTCTTGTATGATTCAATTAAATAATTGATCAACACTAAATTTTTGGCTTTGTGATAATCTAAAGAGTTTGAAGGAGTATTTTGTTTAGTTGAAAAGTTTCAAGTACTCCTTAGAAACCTTTTCATCTCTAAAGAGTTACCAATGAGTCTTATATATACATCCTCCTGTTTTTATATAGAGTGTCCACATTAATCATCTGATTAATACGTCAAAATATTGTGAACCACATTTTGTTGTTAAATGCTAAAAATGAAAAATATGCAAAATTTAATAATTTTTTAATCAATTTTATTAAGAATCTCTTTGTTTACCCTTACAAAAATTTCTTACAGAATTCTATTTCAAAAAATTATACAAAAAGTATTATAGAATCTTATATCATTATGGCCCATTTTTCTATATCAGGGTTCCCAGCAAAACATGAAGGGCAAATTCCCTAACTTTCCGTGACCAAATCTCAAAAAATTCCCTGACCAAACAGTCATGTAACGAAATTTGCTACTTATTTTTGCAATTCTTTTTCAGACTTAGCGATTTTCCCCCCGAGACTATTTGATGAATTTCGCGTCATTTTTCCTTTCTTCTCCAAGACTTTTTAGAAAATATTTGTAAATTCCCTGCAGGGTTGGGTTTTTGACGTCAAAAACTGGTTTTTGACATGACAAGCATCAAAAACTGGTTTAAACTGTCATAAACTGGTTTAAACTGTCGAAAACTGGTTTAAACCGTCAAAAACTGCCAAATACATGTAACACGCTAAAACACTTTAACAATAGATAAACATTAAATAAGTCAATGATTTATGCGATCTTTTATTGAAATTTAATAATTTAAAAAATATATTATTTGCAATAAAATATTTTTTTTTTTTTTTTTTTTTTCAACTAGAAGAAAATAATTTTGTACAATTAAATAATCCGGATCAATTTTACCCCGCAGCATGTTGCAGCACATCACGTGTTTAGCACATTTATTTACACCCAAAAGATTTTTGAGTTTAGAGTGTATGAAGTGTTAAAAAATAGTCTGTCTCTTAATTGATGCTGAGCTAGTAGGACTTGATAGCAAAAGCATTGCTAGATGAGCAAGTTTTGAAGCAGGCTCAAAAAGCTGCTGCATTTAGTGATACCTTTCCACCAAACAACGGAGTCCTCCCTATAGCACTGAAATAGGAAGACTGGTAAGGGGATTCTTTAGCTTCATACACAATCAGTATGGGTAAGCATCCATAAACTCTCTCTGTAGCTCAAGCGCGAGCTGAATCAACTGATACAGCAGTCAACCCTTGCCCCTGATGGTTGGGATGTAAAGTATAAGCCAAACAATGGTATGGTTCCATGATTTGATCTCTTCTATTATGCACTTTTTCAATATGGGCTTACAGGAATTTTCTTTTAGATGACCGAGCCAATTTTGTTCAGTTTTAAAATCGAAAACATTTTTATATATTGAAAGAAAGCATGTTTTAAAAAGATTTTGACTTTAAGCTTTTTTTCTTTTTAATTACTTCTGTTATTTTGTAAATGTTTAAAATTAATAATCCAATTTCAATTTTGAATGGAATGGTTATTGCCTAGACTAGAGTAACATTGATGCACATTATCTTGTTATATATACAAAAAAATCTACACTTTTCTAAGTTTTTTTCCCCATAAAAAAAGCTAGCTAATGCTTTAAGCTCTCAAAAGTAAGCGAAATTAAAACGATTTTAAGTAAGAGAAAAAATGTACAGCTCAGGTGAGCTTAATGTCTACTTTTTAGAAAAACACAATTTTACAAAAAAAAAAAAAAAAAAAAAACAATTAAATAAAAATTTTACCTTGTTAAAAAGTTGTACTTAACAATAATACTTTATTATGTACTAATTACTGATATACAGTAAGAGTGAATTTAAAATATTACATGTAATGTTGTCATGTGTGACATTTAATTTGAATTTTTACAGATCAATTTAGTATTTGAGGTTTTTGACATGACGGTTTAAACTATGGTTTAAACCCGACATAAACTGACACATGTCAAAAACCTGCCAACCCTGTAAATATTACTAATACCATGTACTAATTATACAATTACAGTAATAGTGAATTTTAAATATTACATCTAATGTGTGACAATTAATGTGAAATTTTACAAATCACTGTAAGTATTTGAGGTTTTTGACAAGGGGTTTTTGACATGACGGTTTAAACCGCAGTTTAAACTGTCAAAAACTGACATATGTCAAAAACCTGCCAACCCTGATTCCCTGACTTTTCCTATATATTTTGAAATTTCCCTGACTTTTCATGACTACTTTGAAATTCCATGACTTTCCAGATTTTCCCTGACTTTCCATGACGCTGGGAACACTGTATATGCTAAACCCTGTATATGCTAGTTAAAGCAAAAGCTATAGAAATATCTGTAGAAGCTCAATAGAAATGTCTATAGAACTTCTATAAAAAATACCTATGGAAATAATATAGTGTTTCTATAAAAATATTTGAATATATTCTATAAAAATATTCAAATTTTGCAGGCAACACGCAGATGTTTCCAGGTGGTCAGCTTCCCAAGAATAATCTCGCTATCAGATTCAAAACAGCTGTTTGTTGCTCTTTATTTTTATGTATTATTTGTTCATTTTTAAACATTGGTTTTCTGCCTTTTAATATTTAAAACGTTGTAGTAAGTTATTTTTTAGTAAAATATCATTCTACGATTGCATTTAAGTTTTATATAAGCATATTTTTTTAACATTTTGCAATCATTTATAAATTAAATTGGCAAATTACTGACCCTTCCATTATGACTAAATTTGTACATAGTTCACTCAACAACCTCACTTTTTTCAGAAGAAAAGGAAAGGATAATTTCCCCCCTAACACACAAATCCAACATGCTTCTCTAGTATTATAATGACCATCCCGCAGAAGAAATTGAAATGTTTATAACACATTTTTTTTTTTATATTCAAAAAGTAAGTTAAAGACTTTTCTATTAATAAACTATAACAATGGTAAATATTTAACTAATATTTGAGATACAACACTATTTATCTGAAATATAGTTTTATTATTTAAATTTAGAAGCAACAGCAGTATTTGTACAATACCATTAAAACTTTGTAAAATTTTTGAAAGGAAAAGGTACTGGCTACTAATGGAATTTCTAAATTCTGCTTTTTTACTTTCACCATTTCAGTTTCTTGTTTTTTTCTGGACAGCTTAGAGCCTTAACTAGTACAGATTAATGAGGGTTATTTATGTAACTTATTAGAACCTTTATATACTTACAAAAAATGCAATCGCTATTGCAAGAATGTTGGCATGTAAACACTGATTGAATAATCTCAGAAATTTCTATAAGTGATGTTTCATATTAGCCAGGATAATGACCATAATAATACCTGAAAAATAAATAAATATAAATTAATAAATAGATAGATAAAAATATAAACAAGTAGATAAAAACTCACTAGTTTTTCAACTCCCAAATTTTTACTAGGCTTGCCACTAGGCTACCAGGTTATTCATGCGCATAATAATTTAAAAATATTCTATAATAATTTAATATAGGGTTCATACATAATATATATATATTCTATCTAAACTTTCAACAAATCTCTTGATAGAAATTAATATCTCTTGTACCCTCTGTTCAAATTTCTTCATAATTTACATATGTTTGTACTAATTATTGTACTTTTCAATAGTCTTTATTATATTTTCATACAAAATGACTTGAAAGGTTTCTTTGCAAAGGAGGGAAATTAGAAAAAATAGTGTTTAAAATCAATTTGTTTTATGGCACAGTGTTGCACCAAAGCTATTTTAATATTAACCCTACATTATTCTTTTTCAGGGTTCATACACATTTTACAAGAAAAAATATCCTGATCTATTTTACGAGATTTATAAATTTTCCATGTCAAAAATTAACAACGATTTTTAAACCAGTATCCTGACACCCCCCCCGCCCCCAACTCCCTTTAAAAAATAAAAACAAGGTAATCTCAAAAATATAGTTTATACATCACCTATATAAACAATATGAACTGGATTTTAAAGGAAAAACATTAATATGTGAACAACAAAGATGAAAGTCTGCATGCCTTGTGGGACTTTCCTTAAAAACTTGGTAGATTGCTGCGAGAATTTACTGTGTGTGAATTGAGAATGTGTGTCTAGTGACTAAATGGATGTCACCAGATGTTCGAAAGAGCACAGATTACATATAACATAAGAGTGGCTAGTTTCCATTCTATATATCACAATGTTAGAAGGAGGGTCTTAGTTTGATTTCATTATGACTTCACATAGTGCTTAGCAATTGCCCCCAATTTCCCTAAGGAGCTAATCATTTTCCCAGGTTTGGAGAATTTTTTGCATTATCCCGTGAGATTCCCCTGATTTTTTTATGACCAAAATTTATCCACGGATTTTCCACTGAATCCCCTGATGAGTATGAATCCTGTTTTTATTCAAAATTTAAACAAATAGGAGAGACTGGGGTACAGTGGACACTTTTTGAAGTTTTTTTTTTTTTTTCTTTAATGGAAAGTCCAATCTGCCTGAAAATATTCTTGAACAATCCTTAAACATTTTTACATGCCTTAGATTTTTTTCAGAACATGATTTCAAATACACTAAAAAATAAATAAATAAATAAAAATACTTGTATACGTTTATAAAGTGGACCAGTGCCCCATAAGCAGGGTACACTGGGGCACAGTGGTCCACTATTAAGTATTATTTGAAATACAATATAATTTTTTTTTTTAAATCTTATCCCTTTTTATTTCCATTTTACCTCCAAAATAACATTATATATATAATAGCACTAAGTGTATAATGCTTCCGGAGTGAACTCATCCGGATTCCGATTTCTGGATTGCTTTTTCAGATTATATTAGGCCATTTTTATTCAAAATTATTTTTTCGAATAAAACTTCATAAGTGTTACATTTTTAGAAAGATTATTCAAAATAAATTAACATTTCAGAGATGACTTACATTCACTTATGTATATATTCTGAGATAACTGCAGTTGAAATTAGATTGGCAGCTCCCTCCATGAAAGTAAACAAACGATTCATTCGTCTTGAACTTTTAAAATATTAAAACATGGAGGTAATTGTTCGCAAGGCAAATCTGCAACGTATCCTGGTGTCGAAAAAAAAAATTGCATTCGTTGTGAACGGTTAGGCTTTGTTGGCGTCATCTATTGGTACTTGAAAAAAAAAAAAAAAAAAAATAAATAAATAAATAAATTTTCTTTGGAAAAAGTTCTTTAAATTCCGAAGACATTGGGAAAAAAATGAATATTTCTTCAATGCAAATATTTTTTTTTATTTTTGTATTTTGTAAGGAAAATAAATTTGTAATTTAATAAAAGAATTTGAGAAACAAAATCTGTTAATGCAATTAATAGTTGCAATTTACTCATGTGGTAAAAGAGGATTTTTATTGATAAAAATTTTTTACAGGTTTCTTTATGCATGTTTTAAAAAAATCAGAATTTAATCTGATATAAACTTTTTAAAATTTAAGTTATGTAATTATTATTTTGGTGCTAGCTATTGGCAATTAATAAAAACAAATAAACTTTCTCTTGAAATTGTGTTTTATTTTGCATGTTATCAACTTTGTTTGCATTCTACACATAACAGCGTAGCGCTAAGTGTGACCATGGAATTCACTGGTGATCTGAACGAGCTCTGTGCATTAAAACTGTTAAAAAATTCCAATTTAAGGTAAGCGAACGTGTGTATTAAATGCAATATTGTTAGAATTTTTATATTCGGGCTATTTTAATTTTTTGTTTACAGCCGTGCATCACTCTCTTCCGAATGGCTCCCTTGTTATTCCTAAAAAATATTATACAGTAGACTCTCTCGAATCCGCACAGCTTGGGAACAGAGGTTGTGCGGATTTTAGAATTTTGCAGATTTCTGGTCATTGATTTGTTTACATTTTTGAAACATTAATTTTATTGGTAGTTAAGCAAGGGAAATTATAATGAATACTTACAATAAAGTGAAACATTAAAATAAGTAAAATATTAAAAGAATTTATTAGTTTAAAAGTAAGTAATTATTAAAATAATTATGTAAAATAAAAATTTAGAAAAATATTAAATTATTATGGATGAAATCGATTCAATTCGATTCCAAACATTCTATGCTGCCACCTAGTGGTGAAGTGATCGTAAGATCGATACCTCATTACTCGTTCTTAGCACTACGCGGACGGCACGGAGTAAGAACTCTTTTACTCCGTGGTGGATGGTTTTACATACGGAGAACGGCAAAGCTTAATGATGTTTACAAAGTAAACATCAAAGAAATAAATTAAATAAAGAGTATTTAAAGTTAAAGACTGCCGAGAAAAAGGTAAATAAGTTACATATTTAAATAAATAAAGATGAATAAAAGTAAACTATTAATGTAACTGTAGTTAAATATAATATGTATAAAGTAAACAATAGACCGGTATTTCAAACTAGTGATGACATAAGAAATAGGGAAAGAAGCAAGGAAAACTGTATTAATGCTATTATCAGTATATATAGCTTATTGCGCTCTCTGTAACTTTTTTCATTGTTATTTAGAGTCTTGAATGCTCTTCTTATACTGCTTTGTATGTTCAGAAATAAATTTGTCTATAATTTAAAAAAAAAATACCACAAACAATAATTTTAAAATAGTGTTCCGGTTCATGGATTTTTCCATTTCGAACCCAGGAATTTTTGATATAGATATGCTAATTTATATCAAATCAAAAGTAATGTAAATTTATTTAGTAATAAATCAGCTGTAATAGCCAAAAGAGAATGATTAACAAAAAATTTAGTAAAAAAAACATTGTGGTAGTCACTGATTTATGCGCCATCTTGAATTTTGTTCCTGCAACTTAACTGTAAATTTCCTTGTTTACATATGAAAAAATACACGGATTTAAGGCAGTCTACTGTATTCTTTCAAGTAGCAGCATGAGTGAATGTTTACTGTTTAGATTTGATTTTTCAATCTTATAACGTGTGTTCTTTTTTACTATTTCCAAACAAATTTATCAGGAATTACAGCTTACAGTTTTTTTTTTATATAAAAAATTGAAGATTATTAATTATTTTTAAATGCAATGAATGAAAAAAAATGAAAGTTAATTGATAATATGTTTTAAAATAGCATTATTAGTACTAATTTGCATGTTTTTTGTGAAATAGTTCTTCAAATTTTGTGAGTGAAGTTCATTCATTCAATTAATAATTTTCTTGCAAATTAAGTTTCAATGAAAAATGGGCTGTTTTTATAACTATTTTACCCCACCTGACCCCATTAAAAAGGTAAGATAAAATTTATTATTTCATAATTTTTTTGCAATTTGTTTGCTATTTTCATAAAATTTTTTGCAAACATGTCATTCTGACGGGCTATCTGTTAGTTATAAAGTAAATTTGCAAGTAACGTTTTCAAACAAAACAGAAAAATTCTCAAAAAAAAAAAAAAAAAAAATCTGTTTTTTAAATGATAACAGATTAAGATACAGAAACAATTGCAAATAAGGTGAAGTTATTAAATAAAATAAGATCATCACACATTAAAATTTGCAAACGAAACTCCAAAATACTTATGACCTTGAAATTCTCCTGAAATCCTTTTGCATTTGATGGTGATTTTACGATAACACTGATATAAACAACAGATTAATAACTATAAAGTTTTGACTCCAAATTTGTTTTATGTTACATCTAAAATGAGTAATAAAATTTCAGAACCTGCCAGAAATTCTTTAGTAATAACAGGCTACAGTCAATAGAATACTTTTATATTTTTTAAAAGCAGTAAATACAAACCAAAATATTTCTTACTATGTTAAATAAATTGACATTTTTTCTTTCTTTACTTTATTTTACAGTTAAATAATTACTTTAAAACAATATTTCTTTGTAGAGAATAAGCAATTACTAAATATCTGAAAATTCTGCATTATAATAACATAGTGGATTGTGGACCACTGTACCTCAGCAGTGGGTGGTCCACTGTGCCCTATGTTGAAGTTCAACACATTCTCATAAAAATGTTATTTAAAGATTTCTTTTAAGCATATTAACTTTACAATTAAATAAAAGCAAGTATCTTACCTTTACAAAGAAGCTGTTTTATCTACATTATATATAACCTTTAATGACTAAATAAAAGAAAAATATGATGATGAAAAATTTTACTTTTAGGAACTCAAAACAAAACAACCTGTCAGGATAAAATGGTTCATTCTGAGCTAACATTGTGTTCTGAAGGATATAAGTAATCAATCCAGTGCTGTTATCAATTAGCCTAAAAGAAAAGCTTTAAAAATTTACTGTACCCCACTTCCCCCTACTGTTTTTCCAGAAAGTTACTTAATTAAATGTATTTTAAAGATATTCTAATTTCAAATAATAACATAGGGTCAGGTGGGGGAAAGTGGTGGTAAAATCAAGCTTTTTTTTATAAAAGGCCCTAAAATCAAACTATTAAATTTATTTTAATGAAACTTTTGATGCATTTTCTATACATTGGATTCATATAGATTAAACATGAAGCATAACCACTCAATTTTATTCGATTGTTTTCTGACAGTGATACATTTAAAAGAGCATGTTTTGATACCACCACTTTACCCCATGGTGCTAGGGAAAGTGGGGGTAGTTCCAAAATTAGTGTATATTTAAATAAAAATGTGTAAATATTATTTTTTAAATAAAAATACACTGAAATAAATGTATCTTAATTATTTTTAAAGGTACAAATGCACAAATGCACAAAAAAAAAAATTTCAGATATTATTTAATTAAAGAAATAATGTCCATGGCTATCAAAATTAGGTTCACTTAGTATTTAGCATATATTGCTGAACTCTATATAATCTTCACCACCAAATAGCAGGAAAAGTCTAATAGTTCCCCAATGGTAACTTATTCAAATGCTTTATGTGATATAATGTATTAATTTTTATCACTTGGGCGATTACTTTAGCTGATCGACTTTTTGACGGTATGCAATGAGCATAAACAAGATAGTTTGTAAACATTAAATTTGTTTCCAGTTTCTAAAACTAAAATAAGAATAGTTGCCATAATCTCAATATATGTCTCTAAAAAAGAATTAACAAAATATCTTAATTTAAAAGAGAAAATAGGTTTTTTTTTTCAATATACCCCCACTTTACCCCATGGGCCCACTTTCCCCCACCTGACCCTATGTAAAAAATAACTTTTAATTTAATTGTATTATCATATTAAGATTAAAATTTATAAATAAAGCCTATTTTTTTAGATTAATACTTTTATTACAGCCAATTTTTTAAAATTAATCACATCTACAGTCTAAAATTGATTCATCATACAACATTGAGCTAAGCCTAACTATAACACCACTTTCCCCCACCTCAGAAAAAAAATCATAAAAATTTGAAATAATAAAATAATTCTTACCTTGATGCATGAATCTGTTTTTAAGAAGTTCTTCTACTGAAATGTATCAAAATATACTAATTTTTTCAAGTGAGAAAGGATTAAGAACAAAATTTATCAATGCCATGTGTTAACAAGAAACTGCACATATATGTAAAGAAGAAGATAAACAACAGTAAACTTGTTGCCAGATTTACAAATCTTAATAGAAATATTTGTCACAAACTCCAATTATGTATTAATTGAAAAAAAAGTAAAAATATGTACATTTATTGTGAAAAAAGTGCATTTTTTTAGATTACCACCACTTTCCCCCACCTGACCCTATTGCTTTTACAGTATAACTGCATTTACAGATGAAATTAATTATGCATTTTTGTAGATTGGACAAATCTTTTTGTGACCCTCGATTTGGAAACTCGACTGACTTAGAAAATAAGCTAGGTCACTTTGATGTACAGCTGGTCGCAATTCCTCTGTAGCTTCCTTACAGTTGCAAGGCAGAGTCAGATAATATAGACGAACATGCGAACGCCGTTTGCAGAAAATTTTCAAAGTTTGCAGACAGTTCTGATGGTTTTTTTTTTTTTAACAAATTTTTCATAAAAAAAATTATTAAGACCCCAGGCCGAGAATCTGTGCGAGGAACGTCGCAGACTTGTGAAAAGGTCTGCAGATAAAAAAAGCTGTCTAGAAATTATCTGTCATGTACCATGGAAGAAGCGCCGTGACATATATATTTTTAAAACTTAAAAATTTTGGAAGTGCGGGGATTATGCCAAAAACGGCAGGTACAAAGCTTTTTTTTTTTTTTTCTCCAGGGCCGGTAGCTGAAACAGTGCAGCACCGAAGCAGGTGCTGCAGATTATTTTAGGCTTTGCAGATTAATTTAACAGATTAAAAATAATTTTTTTGTTGAAAAGTAAATGTTAAATGTTGATCTCTTTTAAATAAACTTTATTTGGTTGGAAATTTTAGCGAATGTTTATGCGCTTGTTTAGCATTTCTCTGCGATTTGCAGTGACTTTTTTACATTTGAAAGGGAAATTCGGTTTTAATATCTTAGTAAACATTATCCTCTTTTCAATAAAGTCAAATTCAGAAAACTGGAGGGGGAGGGGGGGTTGAGAGCATGTAACGTAATGTGAGGGATTGGAAAGAGGACTTTTTCACTTTTGCTGTTAGTGGTGATATAGGACTTAGGAGGGCGTGGCATTTTTCTGCAGAAAATTTTTAAGAAATTATTTGAGTTTGCAGACTGTTTTACATTTTATCCAAGTCTGTTGCAAGGGTCAATGCACATATTTTTTTTTTTTTTTTTTTCTTGGGGCCTGTTATGTGAAAAATTAAAGTTATTTTTGTGAAAAACAACTTTTGTAACAAAATATGAAATCCAGTTGCTGAAATTTGAACCAAGCATTTATTAATAACTTCTTTAAGTCCTTCTACTAAACTTTAACTTTCTATGAACTTATTTTATTTACAATTAACATATTTTAAAACCTAATAATATAAAAATAATTAATGAAGAATATGTTTTTATGGAATAAAATTTTGTGAAAAGCATTTAAATAGGTTCCAAATTTTGCCTGGATTAACCTCTGATTTGAATCGCAAAACATAGCATTTCCCATAAAAATAAAAATTAGTACTTTAAACACGCTTTGAATGGGGCAGTCAAAATGAGCTGTTGATAAAACCAGTAGCAGACACAGTGGATAACAGCAGCAAGTACAGCAGATAATTTTACACCGTGCAGATTAATGTAACAGGTTATAACAAGTATATATTTTATTATTATGTTTTCTTTATAAATGCAAATCTTGACCATTTTATGGATTACTAACTATTTCTTCTGACATTCAGCTTAGTCAAGCATTCTTGGGTCACAAATAAATTTTGTTTTGCTGCAGACTGACACAAAAAATTCTGCTAGTGGTGTGATAATACAGTAGACTCCCTCACATCCGCACAGCTTGGGACCAGAGGTTGTGCGGATTTTAGAATTTTGCGGATTTCTGGTCATTGATTTGTTTACATTTTTGAAACATTAATTTGATTGGTAGTTAAGCAAGGGAAATTATAATGAATACTTACAATAAAGTGAAACATTGAAATAAGTAAAATATTAAAATAATTTATTAGTTTAAAAGTAAGTAATTATTAAAATAATTATGTAAAATAAAAATTTAGAAGAATATTAAATTATTACGGATGAAATTGATTCACTTCGATTCCGAACGTCCTATGCAGCCATCTAGTGGTAAAGCGATCGTAAGATCCGTACGTCATTACTCGTTCTTAGCACTACGTGGACGGTTTTACCTACGGAGAACGGCAAGGCTTAACGATGTTTATGAAGTAAACATCCCAGAAATAAATAAAGAGTATTTAAAGACTGCCGAGAAAAAGGTAAGTTACATATTTAAATAAATAAAGATGAATAAAAGTAAACTATTAATGTAACTGTAGTTAAATGAAATATGTATAAAATAAACAAAAGACCGGTATTTCAAACTAATGATGATATAAGAAATAGGGAAAGAAGTAAGGAAAACAGTGTTAATGCTATTATCAGTATATAGCTTATTGCGCTCTCTGCAAATTTTTTCATTGTTATTTACAGTCTTGAATGGTTTTCTTATACTGGTTTGTATGTTTAGAAATAAATTTGTCTATAATTTAAAAAAAAATTCCGTGAACAATAATTTTAAAATAGCGTTCCAGTTCGTGGATTTTTCCATTTCGAACCCTGAAATTTTTTATATAGATATGCTATTTTATATCAAATCAAAAGTAATGTAAATTTATTTAGTAATAAATCAGCTGTAATAGCCAAAAGAGAATGATTAACAAAAAATTTAGTAAAAAAACATTGCGGTAGTCGTTCATTTCGGCTCCATCTTGAATTTTGTTCCTGGAACTTAACTGTAAATTTCATTGTTTACATCTAAAAAAAATATGCGGATTTTAGGGTCGCCGATTTAAGGGAGCCTACTGTACTATGATACTAAGCAATGCAATTGTGATTAATTTTTATTTTCAAATTGACTATTTACTGCTAAGAGGCCAGTATTGAAGGCCTAATTCAGAAATATGATAAATAATATAGATAGGGGAGAGTGGGATGAAAAAAGTTGTTGATACGCATAAGATTGCAATTGCATAAAGAAAAAGATTATTTTAGGAATCAAAAGTAAATTTACTTCATATACTTTTTATGCTTTCTGTATATTAATGACTTGTTTATGCTTAGATGTAATAGTTTCTCTATTTATGAAACATTATACGCTATGTTATCCATAAATTAAACTAAGACAATCAGTATTTCTGTGTATACAAGAAGTTTAACATAAAAGAAGGCAGTGGGGAGGAATGGGACATGCCACCAAAGGGAGGAATGGAACAAGTCAAATTCCTTCTTTTTAATAAGATGAATGTAAATTGCTAATATGGAAATATTTTAGAGGAAATATATTAATTATAGCATCGATAATACAGTAGACTCCCTTAAATCCGCGAACGCCTGAAATCCGTGTATTTTTTTCAGATGTAAACAATGAAATTTACAGTTAAGTTGCAGGAACAAAATTCAAGATGGCGTCGAAATCAGCGACTACCGCAATGTTTTTTTTACTAAATTTTTTGTTAATCATTCTCTTTTGATTATTACAGTTGATTTATTACTAAATAAATTTACATTATTTTTGATTTTGACATAAATTAGCACATCTATATGATGACATATCGATCTTACGATCGCTTCACCGATAGATGGCAGCATAGGACTTTAGAAATTGAATTGAGTCGATTTCGTCGGTAGTAATTTAATATTTTTTTCTAATTATTTTAATAATTACTTACGTTTAAACTAATAAATTATTTTAATATTTGACTTATTTTAATGTTTCACTTTATTGTAAGCATTCATTATAGTTTCCCTTGCTCAACTACCAATCAAATTAATGTTTGAAAAATGTAAACAAATCAATGACCAGAAATCCGCAAAATTCTAAAATCCGCACAACCTCTGGTCCCAAGCTGTGTGGATTTGAGGGAGTCTACTGTATATTAATTTACTTCAAAATGTACCTAAATTGGACTGATGATTTTTTAATGTCATCTGTGACTGACAATCCTAAATTATGGAATCTTGAATGAAGATTGGAATTTGATATTGTGGCACAGACATTACCAACCTACAATCTTAGTTATACTGTATATGTAGCCGACATTAAACTATCTGTGCTTAATCACACTTTTTTTTAGCAGTTACTCCCTGTTAGTAGGGAGGTATGGGCCACACTTTGAAAATTACAATTTCTTTAATTATAAAATTGTTTCTGCAAATTATGATTCTATATTGTTCAAGGACATTAGAAAGTGTTTCATTTTGTATTCTATAAATAGAAATTTTTGTTCTAAGTAAACGTTTATACCACCTGGAATGCTAATTTGTAATATAATACAATACGTTTCTTTACAAAATTCTTACTTTTCTGTCACCATTAAGTTGAATATTTTACTGCTTAATCAAACTTCCTTTTTTTTTATTATTATCATTATACTTACATTCAGGTTCCTGTCCACATGCATGTGCATATAATGCAAGTTTTACAAAGGGTGATTGTGTTGTGAGAAAGGTAGCTTTGAACTTTGAAGGGGGGGGGGGGGTTCTCTGAAACATATAGCGGCAGGCTGTTGTCTCAAATGATTCACTAGAGAAAGGTAGAATAAATAAATTTGGAAGAAATAAGCATTGCAAAAGTTATTTCACCAGGCCTCACTTTCAATAAGGGTGATTTTGCCCCCTATTATTAACTGAAATGTGTGAATTTAAATTTGGAGGTAGGGGAGAGTGGCTCATCTTGGGAGACTTTTTTCCTTTCTTTATACAGTAGACTCCCTTAAATCCGCGACCCTAAAATCCACGAACGCCTAAAATCCGCGTATTTTTCAGATGTAAACAATGAAGTTTACAGTTAAGTTGCAAGAACAAAATTCCAGATGGCGCCGAAATCGGCGACTACCACAATGTTTTTTTTTACTAAATTTTTTGTTAATCATTCTCTTTTGGCTATTACAGCTGATTTATTACTAAATAAATTTATATTACTTTTGATTTTGTTATAAATTAGCATATCTATATAAAAAATTCCAGGGTTCGAAATGGAAAAATCCACGAACCGGAACGCTATTTTAAAATTATTTTTCGCGGAATTTTTTCTTTAAATTATAGACAAATTTATTTCTAAACATACAAAGCAGTATAAGAAAAGCATTCAAGACTCTTAGATAACAATGAAAAAAGTTACAGTGAGCACAATAAGCTATATACACTGATAATAGCATTAACACTGTTCTCCTTGCCACCACTAGATGGCAGCATAGGACTTTTGAATCGAATTGAATCGATTTAATTCGTAATACTTTAATATTTTTCTTAAATTTTTATTTTACATAATTATTTTAATAATTACTTACTTTTAAACTAATAAATTATTTTAATATTTTACTTATTTTAATGTTTCACTTTATTGTAAGCATTCATTATAATTTTTCTTCCTTAACTACCAATCAAGTTAAAGTTTCAAAAATGTAAACAAATCAATGACCAGAAATCCGCAAAATTCTAAAATCCGCACAACCTCTGGTCCCAAGCTGTGCGGATTTGAGGGAGTCTACTGTATTAATCAATTGTCAAAATTTTACCTGGTATTCATTCTTTTAACTTTTGCCTACATTATTAAATAGCTTTTGATCTTATATCCATTACAGAGAAATTTTAATAATATATTTATTAAACTTGTGCTTTGTCCAAAGGTGTGCTACCTGGTAGGGCACCTTGGGACAGTTAAAAAAAGACCTGAAAAGTACAATAATTGAATTACAATACACATGGACTTGTTCGTTCAGGAAAAGAAATTTATTTAAACCGAAAAGACATTTCAGCTGATAAAATTTGCAGCAGCTTTCTGAACACTGTCAGCATAAATTGCTGCATTTTTTTTTTTCTAACTTCTAATCTTTGTCATTGATAAGCCTAACGACTTCTTAAAAGAAGAAATAATAACTATTAATAAATACATGTTAAATAGATTAAATAAAAAATGTTTTAAACACAATATTTTTTTTTTTTTTTAATATTTCAAATAAAAGTTAGCTAGGCATATCTTGTGTCCCAAGGTGCATCCTATACCCACTATGAAATTTTAAAATGTCATGCTGTTAGGCTTAGCACTAGAATTATTATTATACATCAGTTTTATAGAGAAGGCTTTAAATTTCATATTATTACCTTTTATTTCAAAATATTTTCAATCAAGTTCTACTTTGCAACTTATCAAACTTTTACATAAGAGGTTACTGGACAAGTTTGCAAAATAAAAATCTTAATAAATTCTTGCCTGCTTCATCAATGGTATCAAAACATGTCTGAAAGCTAGATTGGCTGCTATCTATCTGCAACAGTTAAGAGTTAATTTACAATCTAAAGCAAAAAATGAAGCTGTCCCAAAGTGTACCGTGTCCCAAGGTAAGCCACTCTCCCCTAACCTACATATGCTGTCATTGAATTTGAACCAACTTTTGAACGTTTAATAGAAACTTCCAATTTTGATGCAAATTGCTATACAATGCCCTATACTGGAATGTACCCAATAAGATACCAAATTTCAAGTTTTTTGACACAGAAATTTCGGAATCACAATTATTTATGGTCTGGGACGTCTTTTATTTTGTTAAATTAGATTTACATATTTTTATAATCTAAAGCTAATTGAATGGTATAGACTTTTTGTATGCGAATGTGCCAAATTTGAGGGTTATTATTGAAAAAATTTTAAATTCTTGTTCTATTTTAATATATATAACCACTATGAAAAACTTAAATATAGACATCATTTCCAATGATAGATATATCTATTTTCTTTTGGAGAAAACGGTTATGAATCACATAAGTTAAGGTCATTTTATTTTTTTATGCGATTTTAGGTGTTTAAAGAAGTTTGTACTATTACAGTGGCGATAGTCGATATCATGGAAAAGTCTGGTTAATAATCTATACTACTGACTGTTATAGAATATATTATTTGTCTTATACAACAAATGCAATGCAATTTTGAGCACTGTTCCATGAGCTATTTTAAAAAGTATAAAAAAATATTAATTCATTTTCATTTAATCACAGAAAACCATAACTTACCTTTCTGAAATATAGAATACGATTTACATGAAACATAATAATCTAATAAGATGCAATAAAATTTAAAGTTTGTACGACATTAACAAACTACCACAGCGCCATTTTACATTTGAGGTAAATTCGATTACAGGGAGTGTCTCAATATCGATTCCATTTATCGAATACAATTGGGAATTGTGAGATATACAGTTAGATTATTTTCGTATTTTTGAAATTGAAAAAAGTTTACCGTTGGGATCTCTTGCTCTAGGTTCGTGGTTGGGATGATTTCCAAAATGAACAATATATCCGCCAAACGTCACATCCCTAAATCATGTAATCAAAGATTGATTGAGAATTTTGAACAAAACCGAAATAAACGATTCAATAGAATCGATATTGATATCTAGAAATTGACTTAAATCGAATTTGCACAAATGTAAAATGACGTTTTCGGTGTTTACGTGTTGTATCTCACAGAGTAATATCTTACTTATATCTTATTGAATTATTATGTTTAATTAAAAGATAAGTTATACTATTTCGTGTTGAACCGAAAAAGAATAAATATCTGTGTTTTGTCTTAAAAATAGCTCATGTATTGAGCATGGATCATATCTGATTGCTATAACTGCATTTCATCTATTATACTAAGACAGGCCCCGACTTAGACAGAGCCCAACCCCCCCCCCCCCCCCCTTTCGATCTTTTGAAATTTTTCGTGAATTATGTTGAAATGACTAAAACTAAACTTCATACCTATTGTATGTAGACTTAAATTTCATACCAAGTACTATTCACATCTGTATACAGTATAGTACAAGAAAGATAACTTTAAGAAACTATAGCATACTTTTTTTTTTTTCTTTTGGTTATAGGAATATAAGGATAAATATGAGCCGTTAAAATGTAAATACAGTTCTCTCAGGTATTATTGTCTTTTTGTGTTAATACTTTTCTATTTAACTTAATCTCTGTATTCAATCAGCATATATTTGTGTGATTCCATCATATGGAAAGGCAAGTGGTGGCATGCATTTAATAATAATAGCAATAAATTTCAATACTTGTTATGTTGTTACTGCATTCCTCATGATGGCTTAAAGTACTTTGGTATAAAGTTTCATAATATGAAAACAGATAGCAGATGTATGATATTAGTGTAATATTTTAATTAAAATTATGTATTTAAAAATTTTTTATGAAATCAGTAAGGAAGAAATTAAATATCACAAAATGGAAAACACTTTAAATTAGAATCTGGTCACTTTTGGATATTTTTTATCATTTGGCTCTCATTTAACTAAAACTTATATCAGCCCTTGGGGGGCCCAGGGCAGCTGCCCCGCATCCCCCTGCATTAGTCGGGCCCTGCTAAGATACAGTATGTATTCTATTAACAGTCATTATAGAAGACTAACCAGGTTTTTCATGATATCAATTATTAGCACGATTGTACTAATACAAGCAAGTAAACTCCATTTAGGTTGTTGTAAAAATATGTTTTTCACGACATAAATTGACAAATTAGTGTCAATAATACGGTTATACATTTTATACAAAATTCCATAAAACAATTTTGCAATAACCTAAGTTTATGAAACTGTTAATAGATCAGCTATTGATCTAAATTTAATTATGCGCTACAGAAACTAAAAAAATAACTATATTCTAAATGTCTTGTGCAGTCAAGATAAAAATTTTAAATCTGATTTAACTCAATAAAATGTTATGAAATAAAACTTCCAATCCCAGTTAACTCAGGATTTCAATATACAGTAGACTCCCTTAAATCCGCGACCCTAAAATCCGCGAACGCCTAAAATCCGCGTATTTTTTCAGATGTAAACAATGAAATTTACAGTTAAGTTGCAGGAACAAAATTCAAGATGGCGCTGAAATCAGCGACTACCGCAGTGTTTTTTTTACTAAATTTTTTGTTAATCATTCTCTTTTGGCTACTACAGCTGGTTTATTACTAAATAAATTTACATTACTTTTGATTTTGATATAAATTAGCATATCTATATCAAAACTTCCAAGGTTCGAAATGGAAAAATCCACGAACCGGAACGCTATTTTAAAATTATTTTTCGCAGAATTTTTTTTTTAATTATAGACAAATTGATTTCTAAACATACAAAGCAGTATAAGAAAATCATTCAAGACTCTAAATAACAATGAAAAAAGTTACAGTGAGTGCAATAAGCTATATATACTGATAATAGCATTATCAATGTTCTCCTTGCTATCACTAGATGGCAGCATAGGACTTTTGGAATCGAATTTAATCGATTTCATTCCTAATAATTTAATATTTTTCTAAATTTTTATTAATTACTTTTAAACTAATAAATTATTTTAATATTTTACTTATTTGAATGTTTCACTTTATTGTAAGCATTCATTATAATTTCCCTTGCTTAACTACCAATGAAATTAATGTTTAAAAAATGTAAACAAATCAATGACCAGAAATCTGCAAAATTCTAAAATCCGCACAACCTCTGGTCCCAAGCTGTGCGGATTTGAGGGAGTCTACTGTATTATATTAAATGCATTCTGAAAAATTCAAAATATAAACAACAAAATGTGTCCAAAACATTATTTTTCTAAAATTCTTTGGCTTTTCATTGAAGCCCATATTTCAAAGGCAATTTCAAAATAGTACTGTTGCCTATTGGGCACATTAATACATACTGAAATGAAATTTTTGCTTACTGTGGCTTTGGCCAATGCTAAATTGAATTGGTGTTAGGTTACTATCTCTAAAAATGTAAGTTGTACGATACGATTGAACATAAGTGACATTAATTGTTTAGTAATGTAAATAGGAGTGTCGCCTGTACTGATACACATACACACACACAAAAAAAAATGAGCAAAAATTGAGCACCCGCAATTTGGCGAGCCTTATCATCCATTTCAGTGTTGAATTCAGGGGGTGACCCGGGGGGGGGGACATTCCCTCCTGGAGCAATGAGATGTCCCCCCGGAAGATTTGAGATTTTGCGTTTTCAAAGCGTCCCAATTCCCCCCCCCCCCCAGCGTTTTCAATTTCCCCCCCCCCCCCCCCAGAACTGATACTGTCCCCCTCGGAGCCATAGAAATCCCTCCTGGAGAAAAGAGGCTGAATTCAACACTGATACGTTTACTCGCCAAATGAAATATTTTGTTGTGATTTGGTACAATTGTGAGCGGCAGCGAGAACCCTGGTCAGAATTGAAAAAAAACCTGCATCAGATGAATTTGAGTATATAGTTTCATTATTATCCAAATTTTAAAAAAAATCGATTTTTTAGTCCAATTTCGTGATTTTGAAAGTCCACTGTCTCCTTAAAGCAATTTTTGTATTTTGCAAAAGAAAAAAAATTAATATATTTTGACTGTATCTACGAAGGACATTCCGAAACTAAGTTTCGTCATTTTTTTTCACACTGAAACTTTATTGCCAAAAAAAATGCACTATGGCATCATGAACTATACACCTTGCACTGTGTTTCGACATAGTCGCCACTTACATTGAAATATTTGTCGTATCGTGCAACTAGTTTGAAAAAACCACTTTTGTAAAACTCGGTGTCCTGCAAAGCGAGGAATTGTCGCACAGCCTGCTCCACCTCAGCATTGTTTTCGAAGTGACGTCCCGAGCGTACATCTTTCAATGCAGGAAACAGGTGACAGTCCGATGGGGCAAGATCGGGTCTGTAGGTCGGGTGATCGAATCTCTCCCATCCAAAGCGACGAATCTGATCTTGTGGGAGCCTTACTGTGCGCCTATCGTATTTTCACCTATTCCCTACATTAAAAGCCGGCCTCTTATGACCTCAGAGGAAAGATAGTAGTAGAGGCCAAACCCCATTGTTCTTTCAGCCAGATTTTGAAACTAACATGTTTTCGCTCTTTAATCACCAAAAGGATGTCTTTTTTGGCAGTGATCCCTTTATTGGCAACTTTCGAATTTCATTCTTGGTTAACTCAAGGTTCCGGAGAGAGATTTGCTGGGAGTAAAATTGGTTTGGTGCGCATCTCTGCCTTCCATCACGTGATGGAGGGCAGAGATGTAGGCGTCAAGAAAAGGTTACCAAATTGGGGTCTAATTATATGAGAAGTCTGTGCTCGGGACGTCACTTCCAAAACAATGCTGATATGAAGCAGGCTGCGCGACTGTTCCTTGCATCGCAGGACACTGAGTTTTATCAGAGTGGTTTTTTAAACTGATTGCATGCTACGACAAATGCCTCAATGTCAGTGGCGATGGCGACAATGTCAAAAAATTGTGGAAGGTGTATAGTTCATGATGCCATGTTTTTCTTTTTCTTTTTTTCGCAATACAGTTTCCGTGAAAAAAGGAATCACGAAACTTAGTTTCGGAACATCCCTTGTAGTATTCCTATCGTAGGCACAATGAAACTTTCACTTTAAAAACAATGTTTCGTTATAAACAGCTTGCATTTGCATAAGGTTTACTGAATAAAGTACAGTAAAACTTGTAAAAACAAAATCTCTAGGGACCGACAAAGAAATTCCGTTTTAGACAAGTTTCCGCCTAGGCAGTTGGATTGCAGGGTATTCTTTTGGAAGGGAGTATAAAATTTTCCTCTATGGATTAGATTCTGTTGCACTCTTCCTTAGTCCAACGCTGATGGATCTATGATCACCGCTCGTACAGATTTCGAAAAAATGTTATTTTATTTGATACGCTGCCGCCACCGATATAAATATGTGATATCGGACACGATGCGAGAAGGATTATAAAAAAGATGAAACATATTCAATTAATATTAAAGAACAATTTATTTACAAAATATTTACATAGAGACAAAACATTATTTACATTTAAGGGCTCGGATATAGACGATCCGGCCCGATACTAAGTTATATAACAAATGCTTTCTACGTATCGAGTCACCTTATTAACATACACTAATTCCTTTCTCACCCTCCTACGGTATCTCATTATGTTTATCGGAGGACCACACGGGACCTAACGTGGCTTCGGCTTTCTTCGCACAAGACTTAAGCCTTTTCCGCAACTCGCTACACTCCACTCCTGAAAACTCAACCAAAAACACTACAACCTCACTTCACGAGGTCATCCCCAGAACTCCTGGTTTCTCTCTCAACGATTACTTCCAAAAACCAGCATACGGGGTTTTTCTTGTTCCAACAGGGCCCTTCTCTATCTAAAACTTCCCCCATCTCGTGGCATCCACTATCTCACTAGATAGTCCGGGAACTTCTTTGTTTGCCTTATCTTTGGTCTGCGTTATTCCGTAAAAAGGGAAACTGGATTTCATTGATACAATGGTGCTTGTTCATACAATAAGATCTATAACAACTCGGATCAATGTCAAGATAAGGAAAAATGTTACTTTAACCCCACGTACGAAGTGATACATATGAAATACAATAAATAAGTAAAAAGATAATGTCAGCTAATAGTAATCTTACTTAGTTACAGGCTCATTAGCGTCAGAAACCTGACAGATTCTATCTTCAAAGCTTTCATTCTTAAGTTCCACTCGATCAAGACTAACGAATAGCATGGAACTAAAAGGAGTTTAAAAGAATTTGTGCATAATGAAAAATCGGTATTTTTGGCTTCCCTCACAGTGGTTACGCGGGACAGGTCACCGTGTAAATTGGGACACCTGGTAACACTACCTGTATGAGTTGTAATTTTCCAACTAGGCGAAGAATGTCCGGGCCAGGATTCGAACAAGGGATGTCTTGGCTGAAACTGCCAATGATCTGTCAAGTTGAGCTATCCCGGACGAATCTGGAGGATCTAATTAACCCAACTAACGTTAGCATCAGAACCCATATCAGACCAGATCATAGCATCTGGTCTGATAATTGAATCAGCTCAACAGAACTGCGATTTATTCTTTTGAGCAGATTCAAATATAAGACCAGATGCTATGATCCATAAGGTTAAGACTAAATGCTATGATTCATAAGGTTAGCTGGGTGAATTAGATCCACCAGATTCGACCGGGATAGCTCAATTCGGTTCCGAAAAATTTAAAAATCGGTGATCAGTCCGAAAATTCGGACATGAAAAATATTACGGTAAAACATTACGAAATTTGACCAATGGTATTTGCCAGAAGAAAAAAACAATTTCGTTAATCGTCCGCAGAAAAAATCCTCAATGTCGTCAAAGGATCGCCGAAAAAATGCAAATTTCGGCAAAGGTCTGCGAGGGAACAAAACGCAAATTTCGTCAAAGGGCAGCGGAAAAAACTCAAATTACGACAAAAGGCCATGGAAAAAACGCCAATTTCGTCAAAGGGTCGTTAAAAAAACGCCAATTTTGACGAACGACTGCAGGAAAAAACGCAAATTTCTTCAAAGGACAGTGAAAAAAAAGCGCAATTTCATCGAAGGATTGTGTCAAAAATGCTAATTTCATCAAAGGGCTGCAGAAAAAACAAGAATTTTGTCAAAGGGTCGCAAAAAAAAACGTGAATTTCATCAAAAAGATCACAAAAAAGCCAATTTCGTCGAAGGATAGCGGAAAAAGCGCGAATATCTTCAAAAGATGGAAAAATTGCTAATTCCGTCAATGAATCGAGGAAAAATTGCGCATTTCATCACGGAATCACTGATTTCGTCAAGGGATCGCAGAAAATTTGTGAATTTCGTCAAAGGACCAAACAAAAGCACGAATTTCGTTAAAAGGGTGCGAATTTTGTCGAAGGATCATGAAAAATTCTAATATCGTCAAAAGATCGCGAATTTCCTCAAGGGATCACAAAAAATCGTGAATTTTGTCAAAGGGTTGCAAAAAATCGCACATTTTCTCAAACGTCCTTGAAAAAACGCGAATTCCGTGAAATGGCCATCGAACAAATGCGAATTTGGAAGGGCATGAAAATATCGCAAATTTCGTCAAAGAATCGTGGAAAAATTGAGGATTTTGTCAAGGGATCACGGAAAAATCGCTAATTTCTTCAAGGGATTGCAGAAAATCGCGAATTTCTTCAAGGGATCGCGGAAAAATTGCGAATTTCTTCAAGGGATTGCAGAAAAATCGAGAATTTCTTCAAGGGATCGCGGAAAATAGTGAATTTCGTCGAGGGGTCGCAGAAAAGCGAATTTCGTCTAAACACCGCAGAAAATCACGAATTTCGTCTAAGCACCGCAGAAAATCTCGACTTTTGTCAAGGGATCGCGGAAAAATCGCAACGTTCTCTTTAGAAAACCACACACTTTTTTGTGAATTTCCAACACTGTTCGTTTTAATCGTTTCGCTGTTTCATCTTCATGTGCAACTCTTATATCTCCTAAAATATGAAATGTGGATGTCCCTTCACAGGTGGAAATTCTCGAAAAGGATTATTATATTAAAAAATATGATCGGTATAGTAAAAAAATTGATGAGTTATAGATCAATTTTATTTCTTAACTAGTTCAGTTATATTGTTAAATTATATATTTCTCCAACAATTTAATGTTTTTATTAATGCACACCTTAAAATTTAAACTCCCTTTCAACAGTTACATTTTGTCCTTTTTTTCCTTAGCAAAATTTGTGAACATTAACACACACACACACACAAAAAGTTCCATTGAAAATTAATAAAATCACTTCAATATTAAATTTTACATTGTAAAAGTTTCCAATCTTTTAGTCTAATATAGTAAATTTTGTCCTTCTCGATTTTAGAATTTTCAGCGATTAATGCAATTTTTTAGCTAGTTTTATCGATTTTTTACGTTTTGAAAAAAAAAAAAAAAAAAAATGTTTTACATTCTTGAAAGATTTACGGTTACAATGTTTTAGCCCACTATAATAAATTTTGTTCTCTGTAATTTTAGAATTTTTATCCTTTTTTGCGTCCTCTACGACTTTTTACGATTAGTAAAAAAAAATCTTGTTTCAAATTTTTAGTCTGATATAATAAATTTTGTCCTCCGCGATATTTTAAATTAACGCGGTTTTAAACGTTTTTTCACGTTTCGCGCTGATTCTTTGACGTACGTGGTAGAATTCCGGTTACAATATTTTAGGCTACTGTAATAAATTTTTTCCTCTGCGATTTTTGATTTTTTAGCAATTTTTATGCGATTTTCCACTCTAGTAAAATGAATCCGAATTTTTCGCAAATTCTTCATGCGATTTTTAGAGACATTTTACGTTCTCCAGTGATTTTTCCATACTCGTAAAAGAAATTCTGTTTTAATCTATTAGTCAGATATAGTAACTTTTGTCCTCTGCGATTTTTGAAATAAACGTTAGGGATTTTTTATGCGACTTTTCACGTCCCCCCCCTCCCCCCCGCCCACGTTTTGTTGTGATTTTCCCATATTTGTAACAGAAATTCGGTCTTCTAACGCAATATAGTAACTTTTGTTCTCTTTTCAATAAAGTTTATATCGAATTTTTGCAGTGATTTTTTAATTTTTTTTTTTTTTTTTTTTTTTTTTTTTTTTTAGTTTTTTCGCGTTTTGTGCAATTTTTTGAAAGGCCCAAACAACACCGGGCTGGTCAGCTAGTACTTCAATAAAGATTGATTATATGTGATGAATACCGTCATCCGGGGATACTTAAAGCACTGGGTGTAACAAAAGTCATTTTGCTCGGTAAATTTTGGACGCTGATTTTGGCAACACTGTTTTGAGTTTGACGGTTAACTTTCCCGCCATCAGTTACATGTTATAGTAAAGTTTTGGATCATCATGAAGCTACAATCTTTACTTATTGTCGATCCAAAGGCACAATCTCTGCTGCTCTAAAGTAACTTTTTAAATTATTTTAGATGTTTCTTTCTCCTAAATCATGAATACACATTTTAAAAGTCGAGAAAACTTGCCTATAGGCACAGTATCACGATTTTTCTTTTCCCAGTCATTGAATGTTTCACGCCACTTTATCTTTAAAGGTCTGAAAAAAGCCACATCTAGAGAAATATAATCTATGAAGTAGAACAACCAATAAAGTACTGTTTGAGGTTATGTTTTAAAGTATTTATAGTGAATTCAATTTAAAAATACAATTTTGGTAATTAAAGTTATGAAACGTATAAATTTGTCGAAATTACCTTAAGTATAAATAAAGGTTTATAAACGTATCTTTAAATGAGACACAATATTAAAATGTGTATTCATGATTTAGGAGAAGGAAACATCTAAAACAACTTAAAAAGTTACTTCAGAGCAACTGGGATTGTGCCTTCGGATCGACAATAAATAATGAAGAGGCTTCATGATGGTCATAAAAAGAAAGAATCACACGACCGTGAATTTAGAAACAACCGAGTTCAATCATTTAAAACATATCCGCAGGAGATCAAAAAGAAGGAAACAGAACACATGACAAACATTAAAATAAAATTATATGTTCCAGCTGGAAAAGTTATTGAAGGACTTGAAATTTTGAAACAGAAGCCTGCAACGTCGAGCCTCAAGTAAGCACTTCCAAAGGCACTAAAGACAGCCATTTTAAAAAGCTCGCTTCAACAACCAACAGAGGACGCCATCTTTTTTTCCATTTGAACTTGTTAACCAAACTTCAGTGCCTGCATATTAAATGAAATATCTTAATCATTTTTAGTGAAAATTAAATATCCGAAACACTAAAAATGTAAGAAAAAGAAATTACACTTTTAGTTTTACTAATAAATGGCTTGAGCAGTATATGTACTCTTATTTTAGCCTTTTATACGTTTTTTGTTACCCCATCAGCAATTAACATAAGCCAAATATTGAATTATTACTGCTGGCTTTAGTTACCTTATGTAGAGGGGTAACTTAAGCCACCATGGTTTTTTTTTTCCCTTAAGATACATGTTTTAAAAAACTTTCATATATGCAAACGTAAAGTATAAATGCAGACCTAACTCTTACAACAATTAGTTAATCTCTAAAGTAAATGCTCTTGAAGTGTCTTATTCTGAGAAGTGGCTTAAGTAACCCCGAATGACGACAATGTTAATTTTATTTTCAAAATTGAATGTTTTATTTTTAAAGCAACTTTACCTCGAATCTAAAATGTTTCTTGCGTTTCTTAAAGATTGAGAGTATGTGAGCTTTCGTGTTTAACTCTCCGTCAGGCGCATCACTGGGACTCCCGCGGTCCGGCGCAGTGCTCCCTCGTCATAATACCTAATTAACAATGGACTCTATTCAGGTGACGTCAGTCGCCAGAGCTGGCGGTATGATGATCTGTTATTCTAGTTACTGCACCGGCAGAATACCAGTATGCGCAGGCGTAAACACCGCTAGCAGACGACTTTAGCCTTGACCCAGGTTGAGTGCATACATTTTAACTGAAAATTTCCAAACTTAGGGAATTTTCTCGCATACAGAACAACATTTTGAATTTAGATTACAATATATTAAGTATATGCTGCTGCATCAAAGAATTCTTTTGCGGTATTTTTAACAAACAAGCATTAATAACTCACACTCCATAGACTGCTATGCTAAATACCGCCAGCAGACGAATTTTAGCCTCGACCTCAGGTTGCGTGCATAAGGTCCATTCTAACGCTGTTAACATATTTGCTGCCAAAGCTAGATGGTGCATCTGTTCATACACACCGAGATCATATCTGCATTCTTATGTCTTTAAATTGTTTTCTGTTGTTTTGTTATTTAAATAACTGTTTGAAAACTTATCATGCATAATTTTGTGTCAGAATATCAATAAAAATTTCAACACAATATAAAAAAAAAGCAATTTAACAAATTACAACGACTATTTGGAAAATGATTTTTTCGAAGACTAAAATTTAAGACATAAAAAATCGCACGGAGTTGATTATACATTACGTACACCATGAATTAAACATTAATATTGTTATGACACGTAAAGATTGCAAGCGCAAAAATCGTCTGCGACTCGTACGTATTATCCAAGCATTTCATTGGCTGTTCGGGAAAAAGCTTTTCCATCGTCAGATTTCCAAGAAATCAGATGGCACATTTTAAATGAAATTTCATTCTTTTAAACTTCTAAACATCCGACAATATTACTTTTTACACCGTCAGATAGAGAAAAAAAAAAATGTACTTTTAAATGCAATTTGTTTGAAAGCTGTATCTCAATTTGTTTTTGAGTTATTAATTTTTTTTGGTAGTTTTTATTACTTTTTTGTCATAGTGGCAACAGAAGGTATCCATCGTTATTGAAAGTAAATGGAAATACAGATTACTGTATAGACCAATCAGGAAACGAATAAAATGCGGATTAAACCAATAAAAACCTTCAGATATGCTTTTGATTTCCTACCCTGACAGAAAACAAAACTATTTTTCCAAATGGTTAACAAGAACGAAAAATCATCCGTACGGCATAGATTATGAAACACTTTTCAACACATTCAAAACACTATAACAAAACTTCACACTTTACTAAGGTGAACGATGATGTCTAAATGAACTTTTTGGGAAACGCATAATGAATTTGAAAACGCAATTTCTGATAATACCATGAATAGTCGGGGAAAACACACGATTTTTTTGTGCAGCCCTGTATATGATCTATGGATAAGTATGTATACGACATACTGTGCTAAAAGTTAGTTCAGTTAAACGCAGACCGATACCACTGTTGAAAGTTTCAATTCAGCAATTTCCGCCAATAAACGGATGTTTCTGAAAACTTTTGTGCAGTCCTATATATGATCTATAGAATTTATACAGAAAATGTAATATTTAAAAATAATTAAACTTAAAAACGCATACCACAACTGAAAACGCACTTCCAGCAATTATTGTTCGTAAGGCTTCATTCAATAGTTCATTTATTGTTCATTTTCTTCTGTAGCCAAATTCTTTTGTGTGTCCCTGTAAATGAGCGATAAATTCTATGCACACCACGTTCTATAGTAAGAACAGTGTAATACACTTCAGTGATATATATATATATATTTCAGTATGTTTAAAATAGCGTAATGTCATTAAAAAACACCGCAAATGATTTTTCCCTACAGACCGTAATGTAACGGACTTCTTCTGAGTGTCCCTGTAAATGAACCGTAAATGCTTCACACTTCAATTTCCAATACCGAATATGCCATAGTGATACCCAATAACATATACCAATTTCATGGCAATCGGACGATATGTACCCAAGTTAGAGCACGGACAGACAAACTCAATAACTATGTTGGAAAGTGTTAAAATAACTTTTATTTGATGTGTTCTTCAAAATATATAGTGAATAGGTACGTTTTCCGTTCTAAACATTTACTTATTGTATCCAAGTTTTGAGAAATAAATATACGCATTCCTCGACTTACGTAATACGCGACTTACGTAAGAAATATCGAAAATTACATTCATGAACATACTAGCGCGTTTGATACGGGTTTGCATACTTTTGATAGTTGTTTTACAAATAAAATATGCAGATAAAAACCACAACAATAATATAGTTTTATATATTAGATAGAGTTATATTTTTATTGGGATATACAATCAAATCTTTAACAAAACAAACACAAATCTGATTAAAATGAAGCAAAAAAACCGCTACAATTTTGTTCACAGAATTTATACCGTAATGAAACGCAATTTTAAAGTTTCGATGAAGAGGAACGAGTGTATTTTTTCTTCTAGCTTCAGAGCTGTTCGTTTGATGTAGATTCAAAATTGATATAAATTAATTCACCAATGTTAAATTCATAAATCCCAAGATATTTTTTATTTGAAAAGTGTTATTTTAATTTGATTTTATATATTTTTATAGTTTATATCCAAGTAAATAGTGTTGCATGTTGCTTTATATATAAAATAATACTCACTGTTAAAAATTTGCAGCATTCTGGCAGGTCATTTGACCGTTTTTTCCGAAAACGGTTACACAACCGTAATTTTAACACTATTCTGACCATATTATTGGCCATTTTATGGTCAGAATATAGTTAAATTATGGTTATGAAACCGTTTTTTCAAAAAACGGTCTAATGACCTGCCAGAATGCTGCAAAATTTTTAACAGTGCTGTGTAAATAATGTATATGTCGTAGGCTAATTGAGAAATCCGGCTCTTTGCAAAGAGCCTAGGCTGTTTGCAAAGAGCCGGGCTAATTGGAGAATCATCACTCATTTTCCAATTAGCCTGATATTTTCCAGGCTTATTGCAAAGAACCTAGAAACCGTTAGGCTAATTGAAAAATGACCACTTGTTTCTCAATCAGGATGATTTTTTTAGGCTTATTAACCCATAACCCGACCCGAACCGGAAAAATAAATTTCAACAGACTGTACCCCGACCCGAGCAAGACAAAATAATGTCGATCTACACGCAACCCAACCCGAACCTAAAAATTCCATTCGAAAAAAACAGGGAATCTGAACCGAACCAAATCTGAACGTGACAAAAATATTCCAATGAAACAAAACCGATACGAGCAAGACAAAATAATTTCTAAGGACGTGCAACCCGACCCGAACCTAAAAATTCTATTTGAAAAAAACCCGGAATTTGAACCCGAGAAAAATATTCTAATGAAGAATAACCGATCCGAGCAAGACAAAATAATTTTTGAGTACATGCAAACCAACCAGAACCTAAAAATTCAATTTGAAAAACCCTGAAATCTGACGCGAACCAAAAGTTCCATTTAAAAGAAAGCCTGAAATCTGAATCCGACAAAAATATCCCCAAAAACCATAACCTGATCCAAGAAAAACAAAATAATTTCCGTGGACACGCAACACGACCCGAATGTAAAATTTCCAATAGAAACAACTCGAAATCTGACACGAATCAAATCTGAACCCGACAAAAATATTCCAGAGAACCAGAACCCGATCCGAGAAAGACAAAATAATTTACATGGACACGCAACCCGATCCGAACCTAAAAATTTTGTTTGAGATATGTCCCGAACTATGACCCGGACCAAATATGATAACCGACAAAAATACTCTAAGGAACCATAACCCGATCCGAGCAAGACAAAAAAATTTCCGTCGATACACATCCCGAGCTGAACCTAAAAAACTTGAAATCTGACCCGAACCAAATCTGAATCATACAAAATAATTCCCCAAAAACATAACTAGATCCGAGCAAGAAAAAATAATTTCCGCGGACACCCAACACGACCCAAACCTAAAAATTTCATTAGAAACAACCCGAATCAAATCTGAATTAGACAAAAATATCTCTGAAAACCAAAACCCGATTCGAGCAAGACAAAATATTTTCCGTGGACATGCAACCCGACCCGAACTTAAAAATTCCATTATAATAAAACCGAAATCTGAACCGAACCAAATCTGAATCCGATAAAAATATTCCAAAGAACCTTAAGCGGATCCGGGCAAGACAAAACAATTTCCGTCGGCACGCAATCCGATCCGAACCTGAAAGTTCTACTTAAAGTTAACCCGAAACCCGACCAGAATGCGAAATAAAAATAAGTCAGGTCGTACCCCGATCCGAGCAATGCAAATTAATTTCCGTGTACACGTAGTACGACCAGAATCTTAAAATTCCAATTGAAGTCAACCTTAAACCCGATCAGAAAGCGACAAAAATATTTCAAAGAGCCGTAACTCGATCCGAGCAAGTCAAAATAATTTCCGTCGACATGCAACCGGATCCGAACCTAAAAGTTCCATTTGAAGTCAACCCGAAAACCTACCATAACCCGGGTTCGGGTCGAGTTTCGGATTGAGTTCAACTAGAACTTTCAGGTTCGGATCGGGTTGCCTGTCGACGAAAATTATTTTGTCTTGCTCGGATCGGGTTACGGCTCTTTGGAATATTTTTGTCGGGTTAAGATTTGGTTCGAATCGGGTTTCAAGTTGACTTCAAATGGAATTTTTGGGTTCTGGTCGTGTTGCGTGTCCACGGAAATTAATTTGTCTTTCTGGAATCCGGTTATTGTTCTTTGGAACATTTTTGTCGGGTTCAGATTTTGTTAGGGTTTTTTCAAATGGAATTTTTAGGTTTTGGTCGGTTTGCATGTCCATGGAAATTATTTTGTCTTGCTCGTATCGGATTATCGGTCTTTGGAATATCTTGTCGGGTTCAAATGTCCGTTATTTTTAAAATGAAATTTTAGGTTTGGGTTGGGGTGTCCGTCCATGGAAATTATTTTGTCTTGCTCGGATCGGGTTATGGTTCAACGTAATATTTTTGGCGGGTTCAGATTTGGTTCGGGTTAGATTTCGGGTTTTTTTTCAAATCGAATTTTTAGGTTCGTGTCGGGTAACATATCCACGGAAATTATTTTGGTTTGCTCCGATCCAGTTATGCTTCTTTTGAATAATTTTGTCGGGTTCAGATTTGGTTCGCGTCAGATTTCGGGGTTTTTTCAAATTGAATTTTTAGGTTCTGGTTTGGGTGCATGTCCTCAGAAATTATTTTGTCTTGCTCGTATTGGTTATGGTTCATTGGAATAATTCATTGGATCAGATTTCAGGTTTTTTTTTTAATGGAATTTTTTGGTTCGGATCGGGTTGCGTGTTCACAGAAATTATTTTGTGTTGCTCCGATCCGGTTATGCTTCTTTGGAATAATTTTGACGGGTTCAGATTTGGTTCGCGTCAGATTTCGGAGTTTTTTTCAAATTGAATTTTTAGGTTCTAGTTGGGTTGCATGTCCTCAGAAATTATTTTGTCTTGCTCGGATCAGTTATGGTTCATTGGTGTATTTTTGTCGGATTCAGATTTGGTTTGGTTCTGATTAAGGGTATTTTTAGATTCGGGTTCCGTGTAGACTGAAACTATTTTGTCTCACTCGGATCGGGGTACTGTCTGTTGTAATTTATTTTTCCGGTTCGGGTCGGGTTATGGGTTAATAAGCCTAAAAAAATCATCCTGATTAGGAAATAAGTGGTCATTTTTCAATTAGCCTAACGGTTTCTAGGCTCTTTGCAATAAGCCTGGAAAATTATATGTGTGTAATAAATATTGCAGCTTCTTACGAAATTTACCTAAGCAATTAACAAATTTGACTTACGTAACATTCAAGTTACTCAAAAGTTTACGGAACGCATTACTTACGTAAATCGACAGATGCCTGTAATCCAATTCAGTACGCCAAGTGTATTATTTAGTCTTTTCCTGGTGCGCCAAACACCAAAACATTGCATGTATTTTCTATGGCAATACTCGTAATCAGCGATTTAGATAAGGCGATCAATAACGAATTATATTGTAGCTTTCAAGAAAACTCAGTTTGAGAACAACGAGTATTCTCGTGGATGCAGGGCCGGTACAACCATCGGGCAAACAGTGCAGCCACCCAGGGCCCCGCGCCAATTAGGGTCTTGTTAGGGGCCTTGAATCTCTCTATACAATTCAAAATAACATTTCCTCTGCTTAAAAAATATTTTTCTTCTAGATTTGTTTTTAAACGTTTCTTCAGGAGAAAAACTTGAATGTTATTCTTTCAGGCAAAGCTATTATAATTTTCGGGGAATATATAGATTAGACAATTCCGAAAGTAACCGTGAACTTAGCCCTTTCAGGGGAAAGTTATGGTGTTTCTGTAATGTTCAATTCACACCGGAATTTTTGGAAAATTGTATTTAAAAATCATGAAAAGCAATTTTACAACATTTTTCCACCAAAGTTATAAAAGTAAAATTTAATTGAAAGTTTCTGGTACAAATCTTGATTATATTTATATGGGATATAATATATTCCCCGCCCCTCAAGGGGATAAAAGATAAATATTTAAAATATTGTAAAGAACAGAAGATTTTGGGAAATTGAAAATAATTATGCATATTAAAGGCGATGTAATTAGTGATATTTTTCATACCTTTTATTATCCATATTGTATATTATTTTATGATGCGCACAATTTAAAAATAATTATTACTAGTCCAATATACGTTGAACACCAACTAACTGCTTTGCCACGCGACATTGCTCGGGCTCTGCGTAGATTGTTGCGAACGTGTTAAAGTGATCAGTGACTTTCATTAGGACGTAAAAAGAGGGAATGGACAGTATTCTCGTGACGTCACACACTACACTGTAAAAAAAAAAAAAAAAATCAGAACCGTTACAGTCCATAGAGGAAATGTTTCCAAAAATGTAGTGCAAACTATGAATTCTCTTGAATATTTTATTAAATCGGAAACGTTACTCTCATTTTCGTGTAAAGTATTTGATGGGAATACTCGGATTTTCTGCACATACCCAATGCATTCTACAAACGTCATGATCACGTGACTTTTATTCTTGTGCGGTTGAAAGTAACGGAGAGACGTGACGGATATTTTAAGAAAAGTAAGCATTTATGTTTTTTAATTTAAGAAAGTAATACGCTTTTTTAAAAAAGAATTAGTATTATTCGATTGTATTTTATTGAATAATAATATTAGAGTTACTGTCTATAGTTTGTTGCAGATGCAAAGTTAAATAACTCGTTCGAAATATATACTCTTGTCCAAGAATCTATGATAGATGTAAGATAATAGATGTTTGATTAACGAATAATAACAGGATTCGTACGCATCAAACGATTCAAGGGATTTTAGGTATTTTCGTACCAGAAATTTCGTAAGTGCTGGTTGGTATATCTGAAAATAGATTTTTTTTTTTTTTCATTAATTAAGTCTAATATTACTCTACGAAAATTCTGGTATAAGGTCCTTGAAGCGTACGAACCCTAAATAATGCAGTACTAGTGTTAGTGAAGTACAGATAGCACTGATTATGTTTTTATCACCTTTTCGTTTTGGACTTATGTTCCATTTCACGATGAAATATATCATTTATGAGACTGAAGAAATTCATGATTTCACTTATACTATTCGTTTTATCCTATTTGTTTATGAATCATACATTTGTAAAAAAAATCTTATTGAAAATTTAATTTATAGATCTATAAAAAATTCTTTTTAAAAATCCGATTTCCTGAATTCCATCATGCAAATAGATATATTTTGAAAATTTTAATTTCCCTACGAAAATAGATGGATTTTTTTTATACTTTTTAATATTTATTTTTTTTTAATCTCATAATTATAGAATACTATTTCACAATATTTCATATCTGTTGAGTAATTAATTTATTGTCGTGATTATAACAATTATAAATAGATATAGTTTTGAAAATGCTTTGCCTATTTGTAAATACATTTTTAATACAGTCAGACCTCTATTTAACGAACCTCTATTTTGCGAATTTTTATTTGGAACGAAGAACATCTTGCAAATTTCTTCGTAAAATGACCTCCAAATAGCGAAGTGCATTCTCTATTTAACGAACTTTTTCTTGGGATCTAAATTTTTTTTCTCCCTATTTCGTAAAATATTTTTAGACATTTCAAACTTATTCTTTTTTTAACACATTTTATCATGATCAATGACCAATACCAGGTCTTACCAGGCACCTAACCCACCAAGAACAGTAAAATCGCTGTGATTATTTGCTTTTCATCCAAGAAGTGCAAACTTTCAATATCCCATTTTAACCCTGAATGGAGTTGCCCCGTGTCCTTAGAGTCTCCCGTTTTCTAGATTATTCATCATGATCAGTCTTGTTGGTAATTTCGGTTCTTGCAGCTCGAAAATGTCAAAGCGAAAGTGCTTGAGCATCAAAGAAAAAAAAAAAACTCTTGATGAGGTAGATAAAGGCGTGAAGAAAAAGAATACTGCTTTAAAATTTGGTATTCCTCCAAACAGCTTATCAACCATAATAAAAAATCGTGATTTTAATGTAAGATCTTTTTTTTTTTTAACTGAAAATACAATGTATTTCCAGAAGATGTTTTCTTTCATTCTTAATTTCCCTTGCAGATTTCTTTTTGACGGGTAAAATAAATAAAACAAATAGATATAATTTATAAAAAAAAGTGTGGTTAATTACTTTTTTAAATTATATTTAGTGTTTATGGACATGTTTTATGTAGTTTAAAGTGTTCAAAAAGGTGACTCTCTATTCAACGAATTTTCCATATAACGAACTTTTTTTCGAGATTTAGCGACTTCGTTAAATAGAGGTACGACTGTATATTGTTTTACAATTATCATGCTTTTAAATATATTCCTTTAAAGGGTATTTATTTTATTTGTATAACTTGAGAAGTGCTGAGATAACCCGAGAAAATATATCTATTTATAAGTATACAATTAATCAAAATAAAGTAATTAATCACAGATATTAATTATTTTGAAATAGTGTATCTTTTTATACGAAAAAAAATAATTATGTAAAGCATAAAAAACCATCTGTTTATATGTAGTGAAATTAAACATTTTCATAAAGTATTTATTTACAGGATAGTGCTTAAACTGCATTTAACAAAAAGAATTATTTACAGATATCCAAATAAAAATTTCAATACTATCTTTTTACAAACATGTAATTCATAAACGAGTATAAAACGCATTAGTAGAAGTGAAATTATCTATTTCTTCGGTCATATAAACGATGCATTTCTTCATTGCAAAAGTTGTGAATCAAAACATAAGTTCAAAACGAACAAATGAAAAAAACGTATAAACAGTGCTATTTGTACTTTACTAATACTAGAACAACATTATTATCCATTAATCAAATATATAATATCTATTATAGATTTATGGACAAGAGTATACATTTCAAACGAGTTATCTAACTTTGTATGTGCAACAAATAATTAACAGTAAATCTAAAATTATTATGCAATAAAATTACATCGGATAGTATTAATTCTTTTTTTAAAAGTGTATTACTTTCTTAAATAAAAAAATAATATGTGACATAATCAGGAAGGTTTCCTAAATGCACAGAAACATTTACGAAATATACACAAACATATCCGAAATATCCAGAAACGCGCAGAAATGTTTCCCAATATTCTACCGAAATACGCGGAAACGTTTCCGAATATCTGACCGAAGTATGTGGAAACGTTTCCGAATGTCTGACCGAAATATGTGGAAATATAACAGAACCGTTGGGCCACATTGCTGCTCCACCAGATAGAGTAACGTTTCCGAGGTTGTTGTTGTTGTTGTTTTTACCATTTGGAAAAATGGTTATTGTCCTCTGTCAGGGTAGGAAATCAAAAACATATCTGAAGCGTTTTATTGGTTGAATCCGCATTTTATTCTTTTTCTGATTGGTCTATACAGTAATCTGTATTTTCCCTTTACTTTCAACAGAGATGGATACTTCTGCTGCCACTATGACAAAAAAGTAATAAAAACTACAAAAAAAATTAATAACTCAGAAACAAATTGAGATACAGCTTTCAAACAAATTGCATTTAAAAGTACATTTTTTATCTATACGACGGTGTAAAAAGTAATATTGTGGGATGTTTAGAAGTTTAAGAAATTTCATTTAAAATTGGTTGTCAGATTTCTTGGAAATCTGACGATGGAAAAGCCTTTTCCCGAACAGCCAATGAAATACTTGGATAATACGTAAGTTTCAGGAAATCTGACGAGTCGCAGGCGATATTTTGTCGCTTGCAATTTTTACGTGTATTAACACTATTGATGTTTAATTCATGGCGTACGTAATGTATGATCAACTCCGTGCGATTTTTTATGTCTTAAATTTTAGTCTTTGAAAAAATCATTTTCCAAATGGTCGTTGTAATTTGTTAAATTGCTTTTCTGAATTGTTTATTTTATTTTTATTTTTATTTTTTTTTTACAGTGTAGATAAAATGGTGGCGTGATCGTTTTTTTTTTTTTTTTTTTTTTTTTTTTTTACGCTTTGCATTCAAAAGGGTTTTTTCGTTGTTCTCTTTCCAATGCTATTTTTTGGTTACATTTTTGAGCTCAAAAACCAAATTAATGAAAACGAAATCACATTATTTCATTATTAAATTATTAAATAATGAAAATTTTGATAAAAGCATGATTTGCAAAATTTAAATGAAAACATTTCTAAATACTAGAAATTAATATAGAAATCGTGAAGTAAAGGCATATTTAAGTAAAATAAGTTTTTTCATAATTTATAAGCAAACCTCAATTTAAACACTTGGAATTTCACTCATTTTTTATAAACATTGGTTATAACTTAATATATATTTTTTAACGTTGTGTTTCTAATAAATTTTATAATTTACACAAAATTAATCTGAAAAGAAATGAATATTTCTTATATTATTCAGATCTATTGCATACATATCTATCGTTTCAGTAGCACAATAAAAAATAAGTGAATTCTTAAAGAGCGTAATGCTTTCCAATGAAGCAATTTTCCAATGTTTTCCAAAACAACTGTTTTTTTTTTTTTTTTTTTTGTTTTTGTTTTTTTTTTAAGCTTCAAACCAAAAGGGAGAATAGGGTCTATATTCGAAATCTAATTCAAAAAACATCGTTTATTAACCTCAAAGTAAGTAAAATAAAACAAAATGGCAGGTGGCGTGCAAAGCCAGCTGCGGCTTTGCACGCGGCTTTCGCCAGCTGCGGCTTTCCAGCTGCGGCCGGCTGAATTACTAAACCAAATATTCACGTGAGAAGCAAATGCCACCTTGATTCTAAAAATTGAGTGTTTCCGTGTCTAACTCACCCCACCATTGTACATATCTGATTTTATAGATTGGAGTAGATGAGAGTTAGAAAAAGTATGTGCGTGTTTAATTAGAAAGAGCGTGATATGAATTCCTCCCCCCCCCCCTTTCTCTCACCGACACAATGATTTTTGTAAACATAGAGGGGATGCAAAGCGCGGTCGGTTATGGTTTTAATCGATAGTCGGGAAATATTGCACAGAGCATGTCTATTTTAATACATGGGTGTGGTTAATTTTATTATTGGAGAACAGGTGTAATGCACTCACGATATGAGGATGGTTATAAAATTTTAAAAGATGAATAATTAAGAACGACAAGCTACAATGCGGGGGTTAATAATAAAGATGAAAGCGGTAAGATTTTTCCTATTTATTCTTTCGCTGCAATAGAGGAAAGAGCAAGGATAATTGCGCTCCGCAGAGACCGACGAAATACGGAAGACTGGAATGGTCACCGGCCCTGAAGATACCATTTCACCCTAGACAAGCTATATTGTGGCATATTTATCAGGGCTGCGGAGTCGGTAGGAAAAATGACCGACTCCGACTCCGACTCCTGGATTTCTGAAACAATCGACTTCGACTCCGACTCCGACTCTTCGACTCCGACTCCGGGATACACACAGGGTTTCTCAAAAAGATTGAAATGCTCTTTAATTTTTTACCTGTTGGAAGTATATAGATAATGGAAATTGAAAAATTTCTATTTTCGGCCGAAATTTCGTTCGATTAGTTCTATTCTAAATACAGTACAGTCCTGCCCACTTAATCGGGTCACGGATATTCGAATAGTATCCTCCGGAACCGAATTTATTCCCAATGGTTCTATGTTATTTTTCCCCGCTTAAACCAAGTACATTTTACGAACGTCCCCGCTTAATCGAATGACAACTGTGTGACCGATGTTTGAAAATAAGCACGGAAAGCACGTTTCAGCTGGAAATTCCTTCCACCTTTTGTCATTTTCGGTTCCTTTAGGCTTAAAACAAATTTTCAGTTCTTCCTGCAATGATTTCGGCCAGCAGGTGTATAATGGGCAGGTCAAATGATTTCCCACCTTGATCTCCCCACCATCTCTTCTTGCTGTTAATCAAGCTTTAATGGCAATGCGCCGTCACTGAGGATGGTAGTTGTAATATTTTGCACTCATTTGAAAAATAACTCGATATTTATTCCTTTAAAATTCCACTTAAACAAACCACTTTCAACGATTTTTTTTTAAGGCAGTATAAGTAACGTAAATTAGAAGTAGCAAAGTTTTGACCAAATTCAAACGATCTGCATTAACCCCTTAATTGTCGCGCCCGTGACTGTCACGGGCAGTGTAGGCTTGTTTTTATTCAGATTGTTTTATTCCCACCAGTTTTTTTAAATAATGCAATTGTCTTTATTCTCTCGACATTTTATCTGCCTTTAAATGAAGATAATATTTCAACTTGAAAAAAGTGGTGGCAATCAAACAAACTGAATTTAAAAAAAGTATTCGACACTTATCAGGCGCGACGATTAAGGGATTAAGTGTGATGTAAACCATATAAATGTATGTACTAACATTAAATTAATACGTATTTACTTTATATTAGCATTTGTATTTATTTTAGTTTATGTTATTCTGTTAACGATTTATTATGCTGTTAATTAAATATACCGTAGATGGTTATTTTGCCTTTTTATTACGCATTAAATATTGCAGTTATGATTACCCGTTTAATCAAATACCCCGCTTAATCGAATATTATTTCTCGAACCGTCAATATTTGTTTAAACGGGGACGACTATAATAAAAACAATTATATTTATTACTTTTTATGGGGTGTCTACTACGATAACTAATATACTAAAACATACTTAAACATGTATTTTATTGATTTTAGAAATTCCCACCTAACGGGCTTTAATGGAGTGATCACAAATTTTAAATGATTTCGCCATATCTCAGCAGCAGTTTTAGGTAGGAGCAAGAAATTCAGGATAGCAAACCTATTAAAAAAATTTGTTAAACACATCTTTCAGGGATTTTAGAAATTTCCCCCCTTCACACCCCCTAAGGGTGTTAAAGGGGTGGACAAAAATTTTAGGACATTTCGCCATATCTCAGCAGCAGTTTTAGGTAGAATCAGGAAATTCAAGATAACAAACGTACTAAAAAAAATAGTTAAACACGAATACGCCAGTGATTTTAGATCTATTTTGTCTATTATGTCGCCAACATCGATTTTAACTGGATAAGGTAAGATTATACAAATAAGATAACACTTACGGATGCTTGATTAGATATTAAGAATTTTTTTTCATCGTTGCTAGATATATTTCGTTTGATTCAAGATTCTTTTAGAGAAACCGAACAGCGTAGCGGGCGAAGGATGATAGTTTCTAATATTTTATTTTTATAACCACCGTATAACCATAATGGACGTTTATAAATTTCGATTCGGAATATGCAATACATTAAATAAAAATAGTAATTATTTTACAATTAAAAAGATTCACTTATTTAAATATAATTCGAAGATACATATACGAATAAAAGGATTTCTAAATTGTCAGCTGCAAATTAAAACCAAATTACCCGAAAAGAACATATGCCTGCTTAAGAAACAAATATATTTTCAATTTGAACTTTGAACAGAATGAGTAAAGGAAAATTGTGCTTCAGATTAGGCCGCACTTTATGTGAAAGATTGGCAATTTGTCATCGCCTTTCATTCATAGACGTAAATGCTATTATCTACATCTACACTATACTAATAAAATCTTAAATAAATTAATGCCGATTTCGGGGAGATGGGGGGGTGGGGAATCGACGAATAAGGAATAATCAGGAAAAAAAAGTGAGAAAATAAAAAAAAATCTTTAAAAAATATAAATTGAAAAAAAAAAAAAAAGCCAGTCATTTTGAGGCATCATGAAATGAGTTTCTTCACTTCCCTCTCAAAATTCATGAAGTAATTGTTTCTTCTACAGTAGGTTAGAACTACGGTCCTCCATCGGATAGGATAACCAAATTTAGCCCGAACCAGATAGACTTTAAATGCTTCGGGTCAGGTTTTGGCACTTTTGATTTGACCTGATATTTCAAAAGAAAATATGTACTGAATATTTTTTAAATGAAAAATCTATATATTGGAATATTAATGAGTGTATTTAAGTTCATTTTTATACAAAAAAATAAAATTGTAGGCTTTTTTTATAATCGTTTATTCTATAAAATATGAACTAATTTTCTTTCGTCTCGAATTAGGGTCGTTGACGACTTTTTTTCCATTTTCGGATTTGGTTGAGGAATTCCTTTTTGTCGGGGTTCGGGTTGACTTTCAGCAATAATTTCAGATTCGGGTCGTGTGCAACCCGGCCTTTGGAAAGAGTCTACTTGGGGCTTAGAAATAGAAGAACGTCTAAGTTTTGGGTAAGAAATATTTAAGAAGAAAATTGCAGTTTTTTGTTTTAATGAGAAAAATTCTGTATGAGTTGTCCTATATTGTAGTGATAGCGGCTTTAATGAGTTTCATATTTTACACACATTCTCTTTTATCTGAAATACTGAAAAATAAGGCTGTATAATTTGAACAAAGGATAAAAGTGCTGTTAGAGATACTATTTTTCATAATACCAATAAAATTTTGATTTTATTTCATTTCGGATCGGGTTCATGGTTCAGGTTTCTTTCCGGTTCGCTTCGGACTGACTTAAAGTATAAATTTCAGGACCCGACCCGAGCACGGATGGACAGAGGTTAAATTTAAATATATGTTTTTGTCTGAGATAGATTCCTTCATTGGGTTGGGTAGTCGGACCGACACGGGATTCGGGCTGAGTTGGACTTAATTTACAAAAAACAAAACAAAACAAAAACCTTTCAAAACTCACTTTAATTTAAATATTGTACAACAGTGTCGTCTATGAGCTGAAGAAGTAAGTAAACGAATCAATTTAATGACTGATATAAGCAAAAAAATCACATCGGCCCTTTTGCCTTATATTTACTCAATAACATGTCAATAAACTGAAAAATAACTAAGTATTTATTAATGTAAACAGTTAAAAAATGAAATAATAATTCAGTTTATAAATTTAAAATTAAGCGTAATTGATTTTATTTTTTATTTCACTTCAAACTGTTCAACAAAATGTTTGGAGTCGGAGTCGGAGTCGGCATATTTTTAGCGACTCCGACTCCGACTCCTTTCACCGAAAAATCACACCGACTCCGACTCCGACTCCACGACTCCGACTCCGACTCCGCAGCCCTGATATTTATTGACATATTTGTTTGGGTTTTTTAAATCGAACCCGATGAGGAAAGCCACAGCCAGTGGTGAGTTTTCAATACTTTGATTTTTAACAAAGAATTTACTTTACATTAAAAATTTGAACAGGAAAAAAAGGGAGGGAGTTTTTTTTTTTATATAAATTTGTACGCGTGCATAACAGCGGATCGAGGGATTGTTTATTTTTATTTTTGTTTTTGTTTCTGTTTTTATTTTTTGAGAAGTATTTGGCAACAACAGTGATATGTTTTTTTAAGTGATCATGTAGCATTACTGATATACATTTTTTTTTTTTTAAATGAACAATTTTTTTACATATATTTGTGGGATATAATATAAAATAGAAAGATTAAATAAAACAATTTTGTTTTAGAAAAATTACACGTTTTCTTTCAAATTAATATGATGTTTCTTAATCATAAAAATATATAAAAATTAAAAATATTTAGGATTTATTCATGTTTTTATTAATTTAAATTAATTTAATTTATAATTAACGAATTTATTTATTTACTTACTTATATTTATGTTTTTATGGAAGTGTGTGGGTGGGTGTGTCTGTGTGTGGTGGGGGGGGGGGGGGGGTTGTATGATTTGAAGGTGAGAGTGCTGTTTGTCCGGCGAGAATGATATGGTGACTTTCAATTCGAAGCAAGCTAGTCCGATTTGGATTTCTGAAAAAAAAAGAAAAAAAATTAATATTAAGCAAAATTCCGGAAATAATAAATTTAATATTATGAATGTGTTACTAATAAAAAAAAAAACTCTTTTAGAGCAGTAAAAAAAAAAAAAAAAAACTTAACAGCGTTTTACAACAATTTTATTTATTTATTATTATTATTTTATGGAAGTTTGATTGATTTTAAAGTGACAGTGCAGTTTGTCCGACGAGGATGATCTGGTGACTTTCGATTCAAAGCAATCTAGGCAGATTTGGATTTCTTGAAATAATAAAAAAAATTTAAGATTAAGATAAATTCACGAAAATAATGAATTTAATATTATTAATGTGTTATTAGTAAAGAAAAAAAAAATTCAACAGCAGAAAATGAAAACTTAACAGTGTTTTACAGCATTTTTATTTTTTATGGAAGTGTGATTGATTTGAAATTGAGACTGCAGACCAAATCACCTGCTGTTGAAAGATACAATGGCTGTTTTCGTCTTTGATTAAATAAAATCAGTTAAACATTTCAAAATAAGCAAATATAAAATGAATTAAGTAAACAGAGTCTTTGTCTACTGGTATTTTTTAACAAAGCGAAAAGAAAGTTCTTTTAAATAAGACATTTTAAATGTATCGTTTTCAATCCGAAGTAATTTTCACCAAACTTTTCTTCCTCTTTTTAATATTCACGTGACAATTGTTAGAAATGAAATATTATTTGCGCTGTCTTAGAATTCACAAAAATAGTTGAAAAGATCATCTCAAAATATCAAATAAATGTCTCGCGGAAGTTTTAAATTTAAACTGTTTTGCAATATAATTAGATTTTCATTTTAAATATGATGTAATTTCTCCTATTTAAGTCTTCTAATGCAATTTTACTATTGGAGAACAGGTGTAATGGGTTCACGACATGAGGATGGTTATAGAATTTTAAAAGGTGAATAATTAAGAACGACAAGCGGGGATTAATGTTGCGGGGGTTAATAATAAGGATGAAAGCGGTAAGATTTTTCAGATATTTATTCTTTTGCTGCAATAGAGGAAAGAACAGGGATAATTGTGCTCTTCAGAGACCGATGATATATGGAAGACTGGAACGGTCACCGGCCCTGAAGATACCATTTCACCCTAGACAAGCTATATTGTGGAATATTTGTTGACGCATTTGTTTAGGCTTTTTTAATCGAAGCCGTTGAGGTACGCCACTGCGAGTGGTAAGTTTTCAATACTTTGATTTTTAACAAAGAATTTACTTGCCATTAAAATTTTGAACAGGAAAAAAAAGGGAGGAAGGTTTATATATATATATATATATATATATATATATATATATATATATATATAAATTTGTATGCGTGCATAACAACGGTTCGAGGGATTGTTTATTTTTATTTTTATTGTTATTTCTGTTTTTATTTTTTGAGAAGTATTTGGTAACAACAGCGATATGTTTTTTTAAGTCATCACGTAACATTACTGATATACGTTTTTTTTAAATAAACATTTTTTTTTTACATATATTTGTGGGATATAATATGAAATAGAAAGATTAAATAAAACAATTTCGTTTTAGAGAAGTAACACGTTTTCTTTCAAATTAATATGATGTTTCTTAATCATAAAAATACATGAAAAATAAAAATATTTAGGATTTATTCATGTTTTTATTAATTTAATTTAATTTAATTTATAATTAACTAATTTATTTATTTACTTACTTATATTTATAGTTTTATGGAAGTGTGTGTGTGTGTGTGGGGGGGGGGGGGTGTAGGTTCTATAATTTGAAGATGAGAGTGCAGTTTGTCCGGCGAGGATGATATGGTGACTTTCAATTCGAAGCAAGCCAGGCCGATTTTGATTTCTCGATATAATAATAAAAAAATTTAAGATTAAGATAAATTCACGAAAATAATGAATTTAATATTATGAATGTCTTACTAATAAAAAAAAAACCTTTTTTACAACAGCAGAAAAAAAACTTAACAGCGTTTTACAACAATTTAATTTTTTTTATGAAAGTGGGATTGTTTTGAAAGTGAGAGTACAGTTTGTCCGATGAGGATGATCTGGTGACTTTCCAGTCGAAGCAATCCAGTCAGATTTGGAATTCTCAAAAATAGAAAAAATAATTAAGATTAAGATTAATTCACGAAAATAATTAATTTAATATTATTAATGTGTTAATAGTAAAAAAAAAAAAAAAAAAAAAAAAAAAAAAAAAAAAAAAACTCTTTTACATCAGCAGAAAAAGATAACTTAACAGCGTTTTACAACTTTTTTTTTTTTTTTTAATGGAAGTGTGATTGATTTGAAATTGAGACTGCAGTTTGTTCGACGAAGATGATCTTGTGATTTTTGATTTGAAGCAATCCAGGCAGATTTGGATTTCTGAAAATAATAAAAAACAGATTAAGATAAATTCACGAAAATAATGAATTTAATATTATGAATGTGTTATTTGAAAAAAAACTCTTTTACAACAGCAGAAAAATAAAACTTAACAGCGTTTTACAACTTTTTTCTTTCTTTTTTTTTAATGGAAGTGTCATTGATTTGAAATTGAGACTGCAGTTTGTTCGACGAAGATGATCTTGTGATTTCTGATTTGAAGTAATCCAGGCAGATTTGGATTTTTCAAAATAATAAAAAACAGATTAAGATAAATTCACGAAAATAATTAATTTAATATTATGAATGTGTTATTAGAAAAAAAAATTCTTTTACAACAGCAGAAAAATAAAACTTAACAGCGTTTTACAACAATTTACGACACTGGAAATAGTGAAGCATTGGCGAATGTTTTTTTTTAAATATATATTTTTGGGATTTAAAAAAATTAAATAAAACATTATTGTTTTAGAGAAAGAGCATATTTTCTTTAAAATTAATATGATTTTTTTTATTATAAAAATTAAAAATATTTAGTATTTATTTATGTTTTCATTAATTTATTTTATTATATTTTATCTTATTTATTTATTTATTATTTTTATTTATATAATTTTTTTTTCTATGGAAGTGTGGGGGTAGGATTTATGATTCAGTTCGTTTCGAGAGTTCAGTTTGTCCAACGAGGATGGTCTGGCGACTTTCGGTACGAAGCAATCCAGGCCGATTTGGATTTCTTAGATAAAAAAAAAGGATTAAGATTAAGATGAATTTAAGATAAAATCACGAAAATAATGAATTTAATATTATGAATGTGTTACTAGAAAAAGAAACTCTTTTAAAACGGAAGAAAAAGAAAACTTAACAGCGTTTTACAACAATTTACAATGCTGGAAAAAATTTTTAAATATATATTTCTGGGATGTAACTTAAAATGGTTAAATAAATCATTTTTGTTTTAGAGAAATAACATGTTTTCTGTAAAATTAATATAATGTTTTTTAACTATAAAAATATATGAAAATTAAAAATATTTAGAATTTATTTATGTTTTTATTTTATTTTATTTCATTCATTTATTTATTATTTATACTTTTATTTATTTTATTTTTAGGGGGGTGGATGGGGTAGATTCTATGATTTCAGTTTGTCCAACGAGGATGATCTGGTAATTTGCGATTCTAAGCAATCCAGGCCGATCTGGATTTCTCACAAAAAAAAAAAAAAAAAAAAAAAAAAAAAAAAATACTAAGATTAAGATAAATTTAAATAAAATTACAAAAACAATTAATTTAATATTATGAATGTGTTACTAGAAAAAAAATTATTTTACAACAGCAGAAAATGAAAACTTAACGGCGTTTTACAACAACTTATAATAGATCAGTTTCAACTGACGTCACACCCAAAGCAACCAATTTAACAACCACGTTAATAATTAAGGCTCCTATAATATCGGGCTGACTCCGCCGCCATTTAATTGCCGGTTGGAGAAAAACGATTGGCCATGCCGGGTGGGCAACAATCGCTCATTGGTCAAAGTGGGAAACAAAATGCTTGACGATTCAGCCTAGCCCTATTAATAATAGAGCTGTGCAAGGTGACGTCACGAATAGTTTTTGCAGTTGCTGTAACACAGCTATCGCTACCTTTATCAATACTTTTCTACTTGTGTGTCCTACATCTTTTTTCATTGTTCTACAGTAAAAGTCACGTGATGTGAACTGCTCTATGTTTCTTGTTTGCCCACTAATTTTTCCGGGTTTCTTCACTTTCATTGGTTGAGCACTAAAAGTTGGATTATTTTGATTGGTTGGTGGAAAATTAGCGGCATGTGGTCACGTGGTTGAAATTGATCTGTACTCGGAAAGTGAAGCATTAGAGATATGATTTTAAAACATCTCAGACAAATGTTATTATTAATTAGTGTATTATAAAGGGCACTACTAAATTTCACGTACAGACTTTAAGGCAGTGATTAGCAGCTTTTTATCGGCTATACCCTACATAGCATCCATAAAGTCATAGTGCATTCCCCCCCCCCTCCACCCCACCCCACCGTAATGTATAATTCTTATTATTTAAAAAGTGAACCTTTATACTTATAAAAGAAGCATAAAAATACAATGGTAAGTGAAGCAGTATTAGCCAGTTCACATTTTTCAACCCATGAAATAAAGTAAATTTTAGTCAGAAATACGTTTTTGACATAAATCGCTAAATGCAATGAAGCCGTAAATCTCCGCCTTCACATGTAGAAGAGTTTAGTTGTTGCTTGTCTAATTTAATTCAGAGTAAAAGAAAGATTTTACATGGTCTGCTTTGTTATTGCTATACAATTTCTTGGAGAGTTTTTCATATTAGACATCAGCCTTGCTAGCAATGATACTTTTTAGCTCACAGGCTATCAAAGCCTGAGAGCTAATGTGCCCGCCTGTTCTGTATGCATGTATGTATGTATGTATGTACGTACGTATGTATGTATGTATGTACGTAACGCGATAACTCTTGATAGAAACATCCGATTTGCTTCAAAATTTTTTCCTAGGTTCATTGTGATAAGTTCGCTTCCCTGATTAGTTTTGGGAGTTCATTGGTTAAGGATAAAGGGGGAAAAACGGGGTTAGTCCACCCCCTTAATTCAGAAAAATGGGTTTTTCATGCAGAATCATTCGATTTGCTCCAAATTTGGTATACTGGTTTATTATGTTAAGGAACATCCCTGATTAGTTTTGGGGGTTCATTGGTTAAGGATAAAGGGGGAAAAGGGGGGTTAGTCCACCCCTTAATTCAGATAAATGGGTTTTTCATGCAGAATCATTCAATTTGCTGCGAATTTGGTATACCGGTTTATTATGTTAAGGAACTTCCCTGATTAGTTTTGGGGGTTCATTGGTTAAGGATAAAGGGGGAAAAGGGGGGTTAGTCCACCCCCTTAATTCAGATAAATGGATTTTTCATGCAGAATCATTCGATTTGCTCCGAATTTGGTATACCGGTTTATTATATTAAGGAACTTCCCTGATTAGTTTTGGGAGTTCATTGGTTAAGGATAAAGGGGGGAAAACGGGGTTAGTCCACCCCCCCCCCCCCCCCTTAATTCAGATAAATGTGTTTTCACGCAGAATGATTCGATTTGCTCCGAATTTGGTATACCGGTTTATTGTGTTAAGGAACTTCCCTGATTAGTTTTGGTAGTTCATTGGTTAAGGATAAAGGGGGAAAAACGGGGTTAGTCCACCCCCCTTAATTCAGATAAATGTGTTTCTCATGCAGAATGATTCGATTTGCTCCGAATTTGGTATACCGGTTTATTCACGCTATCAAAGCCTGAGAGCTAATGTGCCTACCCGTTCTGTATGTATGTACGTACGTACGTACGTATGTATGTATGTACGTACGTACTTATGTATGTATGTATGTACGTAACGCGATAACTCTTGATAGAAACATCCGATTTGCTTCAAAATTTTTTCCTAGGTTCATTGTGATAAGGCGCTTCCCTGATTAGTTTTGGGAGTTCATTGGTTAAGGATAAAGGGGGAAAAACGGGGTTAGTCCACCCCCTTAATTCAGAAAAATGGGTTTTTCATGCAGAATCATTCGATTTGCTCCGAATTTGGTATACCGGTTTATTATGTTAAGGAACACCCCTGATTAGTTTTGGGGGTTCATTGGTTAAGGATAAAGGGGGAAAAGGGGGTTAGTACACCCCCTTAATTCAGATAAATGGGTTTTTCATGCATAATCATTCAATTTGCTCCGAATTTGGTATACCGGTTTATTATGTTAAGGAACTTCTGTGATTAGTTTTGGGGGTTCATTGGTTAATGATAAAGGGGGGAAAAGGGGGTTTAGTCCACCCCCTTAATTCAGATAAACGGGTTTTTCATGCAGAATAATTCGATTTGCTCCGAATTTGGTATACCGGTTTATTATGTTAAGGAACTTCCCTGATTAGTTTTGGGAGTTCATTGGTTAAGGATAAAGGGGGAAAACGGGGTTAGTCCACCCTCCCCCCCCCCCTTAATTCAGATAAATGTGTTTTTCATGCAGAATGATTCGATTTGCTCCGAATTTGGTATACCGGTTTATTATGTTAAGGAACTTCCCTGATTAGTTTTGGGGGTTCATTGGTTAAGGGTAAAGGGGGAAAAGGGAGGTTAGCCCGCACCTCTTAATTTAGATAAATGGGTTTTTCATGCAGAATGATTCGATTTGCTCCGAAGTTGGTATACCGGTTTATTATGTTAAGGAGCTTCCCTGATTCGTTTTGACGATTTATTGGTTAAGGATAAAGGGGGGCTAGTCCACCCCCTTAATTTAGATAAATGTTTTTTTTTTTTTTGCAAGATTATTCGATTTGCTCCAAATTTGATATACCGATTTATTATGATAAGGAGCTTCCCTGATTAGATTTGGAGGTTCACTGGCTAAGTATAAAGGGGGAAACGGGGGCTAATTCCCCTTCACTTATTTTTTTGAGTGGCATTATTCTTTAAAGTAAGAGTATAATATACAATTAGTGTGAATAGTCTGTGAGCTCAATGCCATCAGTTTAGCTGGGCACTTTTCTTTTTTATTATTATTGCTTTTAGCGCCTGATCACATACAAGTAGAATATTTTTTGACAATAATTTCTCTTTATTAATGTACAAGAAGAATTTATAGATTCTCTTTCTAACAATTTAAAGTACACTGTAAAAAAAAAAAAAAAATCTCTCAAATTGACAGAAAAAACTGGCAATTTTGGAGCCAGTGGAAAACCGTTTAAATTACAGAAAATATCTGTAATTTTACTTAAAAACAGTTTTTTTCCGTAAAAAAACATAGATTATTTCTGTGAAAATTACAAAATGCAGATTTTGTTACAGAAAAAACTGCTTTTCCTTGAAATAATTTTTTTCTGTAAAAATTACAGATTTTTTTTTTACAACGTGTATTTTTGTTTGAGTGTACATAGAATATATGGAAGGGGTGGGGAATGTTCAAAATATTTTCAGTCTTGAGCAGGGCTTAATTTGCGCCGTAGCCCGTCTCCGCTACTTCTCTGTTTTTAGTAAATATCTAAATATTGGTTGGAATTTACCGGAGCTCATAAATACAGGGTTCCGGAGCCCAGTGCAATAGCGCTTCCGAATAACCGAAGTCTAAATTACTTTTTCCTTTCCTTCCCATCTCCAAGCTTTTGCATTCGTTTTTACCAAAACACTTATATGTGGCGTAATGTGTCGCACACGTAGGAGATGGAGATAAACGGTCTCAATTTTTATATCAGTTTTTGGGCTTGGACTGACTCGAGCTCAATCTGTATTACAATTAAAATTTTATTTATTCATGTATAGAAAAAAAATATCCTCCTTTAAAATTACATATTATGCTCTATTTCAAATCATTTTAATGCTATTTTGATCAAAATTAAAGGGGAAACTGAAATCGGGTTTTTCTATTTCAAATTTATGTCGGCGAGGACGTGTTGATACGGTCCCACTCAAGAGACTGAACAATGAATTTGCTTCCAGTTCGATTTTCTTTTGTGACAGTAGGTAATATTTTATTGACAGGGCTTTTTATTTAGATATCTAACCTGAAAAGAATATTTTCTCTTTTATCCAGCGAGCATCAGTTTGAGGTTTTATTTGTTTGAGGTTTTTTGTCTTTTATTGCGTACGAGTATAAAAATCACGTTAGTGATTTTCCTATTTATTTTGTATCATGAACGTTACCCATGATACGGCTCTGCTCTTTCACATTTACGAAGTCCCTTTCATTTGTAAGTAGATATAATTGTCATGTAATGTTGTTCGGATTGAAAGCAATCGAGCAGTGTTTCCCCTTCCTATATTATAAAGGACAAACATATCTGTGCTTAACGCTGACATCATTCTGTGAGTGGCAACACTTTCAAGTTTGAAATGAAATTTCGGTTTTGCAATTTTCGCTAACGCAAATTTTTAAACTTCTAAACGTAGCACATTTTCAATTTTTACACCATCGTATAGGGAAAAAATTTACTTTTAAATTCAATTTGTTTGAAAGCAATATCTCAATTTATTTTCGCGATATTAATATTTATATATTTTTTAATACCCATTTTGTAATCGTGGCAACTGGAGTGCTCCCTTTCAATTACAAGTGAAAGGAAAATAGTAGATTACTGTATCTTTTTGTTGTCATTTTTTGATAAAAACTGAAGCAAAATTAAAATTAAAATACGCTATGTCAAGAATATTGTCTGATACAAAACCCGGTGAATTTTGGTTTTATTTCGGTTTTATTTATCAATTAAATGATTTTTAGTTTATTGCAAACTTGCTTTAAAAAGGATACAATACTTTATCTTACAAAAAAGTATTTTAAAGAATATTAGTGTGACTTATTTTCTCCGAATTTTCTTAATTCATATCAGAAAGCTAAGATAATCAATTTTATTAATCCGTGCGTGATAATATTTTCATAAATTTTGAAAAAATATAAATGAATGATTTCTGATAAAACATGGAGCTATTATAAACAAACAAATGAAGGCATATGAGTCATTAGATACATGAGTTGTTTTGCCGAGCTTCTTGAATGACGATATTGGCTTTTTTGCTGTGTTTGTGTACCATTCTGCGATAATGACGTTATGTCCATACTTTTCTATATATGTTGTTTAAGACTGGATCGTAAGAGTAAAATGCTTTAGCGGATACAAATGACGTCATTTTATAGAAAAAGCGTGTATTTTAATTCTTAAAACTGAAATATGTTTTCTAAAAGTGCGTCATTTCAGTCCTGCTGCTTTAAAATTCTTCACAGGTGAAAATACTTCACTTTTGAAAATAACGTAATCGAAATCACAGACTGATAAAACGCAATGTTTTACAAAAGATTAGAGTTTCTTTATAGAAGAGCAGTGACACACGGTGTGTATGCTCAGATCGGAAGTCTTCATCCAAAAAATAGCGATCTGTATTACAGAACTTGATGATTGTCGCCTGGATGAATTCGTTTCGTTGAGTAAGATAACCAAATAAATGAAGATCTTGGCACAAATTTTAGGTTTAAAATAATATCTGGTTCCCCAAGTTTTTGCCCAAAATTTTCTCGAATAATAAAAATTTATAGCTATTCTTTGAAACATACTACTATACTTTTTTTAAAATAACATAATTTGTTTAATTTAATTTTTCATAATTTTATATAATTAATTATATAATTTATATAATTAATTTTATATATTTAAAACACAAGGCTATTTTTAGTCATCTGCCCTGAGCTTTCTACTGAACCAATTTTAGTAAGAATTTTTCTATCTGATAGCACTTCATTTATAGATGTGCTCGCACTAGCTGTTTTTTTTTTAATATCCCCATTTTTATATTTTAATAAAAAAAATATTCTATGAAGTTTCTTCAAAATGGTGGTAAGTAGATAGCTTTCATTATTGCAGAGAAGAGAGAAATAATAAGGTTTATTTATCTTTATTCATGCCATTTTCTGATAAAAATTTAATTTTTTTTTTAATTGCATGGTTTAAAATTTGTTATATAGGGTTAAGTGGCGCAAAAACCCATTAGAGACATGCCGCGCCAAAATATTTTGAACGGAAAATGACGTACTACTTTTGAAAAGACACATTTTTCCTCATAAAGATTCCATATTTTTTCCTTCTACATATGTACTGATACTAAGTTTGAGACACTAGGCGAAATGCCTAAGTAAGTGAGAATGACGTAATATTTAAAAGAAAACGATCATTTTCTTAGATAAAACTAAACATTTTAACGCAAATGCATCTAAAAAACATATAGTGTGACTCAGCCAGTAGTTGATCAAATAAGGTCGGTGCTACGGGGTTTTTATTATATTTCCTTCCTTTAAAGTTTTAGAAGTAAACTAATATGATTTCTACAATCTTTAATGAATGTCCTGTGATGGACAATAATTAAATTCTTCTGAAATTAAATAGCAACAGAATTATAAATAAATAGTTTTTTTTTAATTGCCATTTCCCGAGTAGTTAATCAGGCGAATCCAGTTTTCGATCGATTTCATTCCGGTAGTTGATCACTGGTCATTTTGATCTTTTCAATGTAAGTAGATAAAATTAAACAATTTGAGAATAGTAAACATTTTAATGAGACGAATAAAAGTAAAAAATACAATAACTTATAAGCAATATTGAAACTAATTCAGGGACAGAGAAAAGATTTCTAGTTCTACTGATTGTTGTGGGTTCTATGTGGAAATAACTTGATTCCACCTATAAAAAAGGACAACTTCCATAGGCGCCAACATAACACCGTGGAAGCCACCGTCGCTCCTTCTTTTTCCATTTCAAATATTTTCCAAAATGACAATGCGCTCATTAATATACTTTTGCACCGTCTGCCAAGTATGGGCAGTTTTCTCATCTGAGGATTCCACTCACACACTCTCACCGGGCGAAACTTTGGCATTGAACTCAAAACTGTGTGAGTTGCTCAGTCGTTTTTTCTGTCTAGTCAGAATTTTAGATTGTCCTATATCTTGTTTTTGATGTATCAGTTGTTGTTTCCTCTCTTCCCTTTTCTGAATCATTTCTTTCTTTCGGGTTTTTTCTCTTCTTTTTTTTTTCTTCGAAAGACTTTATCCACTGTTTTGACGTTGTCGCATAAGGCAACCGTCTCTTTTCTGTTTTTTTTTTCTCTGGCGAGTCGTGAGGCCATAGAATATTGTCTGCAAAAGCTGGACTGAGATTTTTTACTTTAGCTAGATCTAAGTTTTTTGGGCGCTCAGGAGTCGCATAATTTGGAAGTGTTCCGTCTGCCTTGAAGGTTGAGGGACCTGGTGTTGCATGATCATAATCAAATGTTGTTGAGGAATCATCAGATTGTAGAGCAATATAAGCAGTTGGTGTTAGGAGATCATCAACTGGCGATTCAGGTTCGCTCTCTGGTGTTGCAATGTTCGTTTGAGTTTGTTCAAGGCATTTGCCCCGCATTTTCCTCCAGAAATGGAAGAATTAAAAAGCCTCAACATCACCCTCCCATTCGTCCCCTTCCACGCTTCTGAACTTCTGAACTCTGCCTTTTTTGAGAAAGGATTCAATGTACAAAAGCGTCTGGAATTTGAAGTTTCCCACTACTACTACTCTAGACCAATTTTCACGGGGGTTTGTAGACGGAAAATGTCGTTACTTACTGCTGATGCACTTTTCGTAGCCTACTGCATCTGGTTTAAACGGAAACAGACCGCATTTCCGGAAGCCGTTTTTAATGACTTTCGGAGTTGCTGCTTCTCGAAATACACTTGCAATCAAAGGTCCAAATACTGCTTTTGTGATCACTTTGTTTCCAGATTTAGTTTTCCAGTCGTAAACCGTTTCCCGCCAACACACTTTGAGAGGCCTGAAAATAGCAACGTCAGCTGGTTGAAGTATGTGTGTTGCATTCGGGTAAAGAGCGAAATGAAGGATTTGCTCTGAGCATAACTTTATCACTTCAAGAGTTAAGTGGCTCTTGTGGCCATCCACCAACAGTAATATGGGTAGTTGGATATTTTGCTTTCTCAACCAAGGCAAAAATACATTTGCGAGATATTCAAAGTAGGTGCTCCCACACATACAACCTTTCTTTGATCTACCTATTTCCCAGTCGTCTGGCACATTCTGTGCAATTTCACGTGATATTTTCTGCAATGGGTAAACGATCATCACAGTAATAACCTCTCCTGCTGCATTGAAATTAGCCATCACGGTTATAGCTTCTTTTTCATTACCTGTTTTTATTTCATATAAAATGTTGAATTAAATGGGTCCTAAAATTTTTCCCGTTTTTGGATAAGTTTGAAAACCGCTTTCGTCAGCATTAAAAATTCTCCTGGAATCAAGAAAAATGTTAAGGCAGTCTTCAGTTTTAAGATATTTGTGAAGTTCTTGGAACCACTCGCGGATGTTGGGCTCTGACACTTCTGTTCTTGAAGTGTTGATAGCATCTGCATACCTCTCAGCTATCGAATTATTTCTTTGCATGAATCCTTTAATCCATGTTTTCCTCGGAGTTGAGTTTGCAAAAGGGTTTGGCATTTTATCGGCTTCAATGATGTTTTTTACAATTTCAAATAAAGTCTTCCTCGTAATCGGGAACTCTTTTTTGCCATAAGCGTTTATCCAGTCAACAAGGAGCTGTTCCCCTTTTTTGCTTAAAACTGACAAATGTCCCACCCGTCTCACCTTTGGCGTTTACCCTTTAACCTAAAACATAAAACCTTTTTAAGGAAACATAGGTGTAACATTTCGAACAGGGCGAAATTATGGAAACATCCTTTTCTCTTACGTCTTAAACGACTGCTCGCATATCATCCTCTGAGTACTGGAAGAATTTCTTTTTCAGTGGCATAATGAATTCTGAAAATAAGCAATAATGGCTTGGTAAGCAAATAAATTAAAGAATGATCAACTAATGGCTACGCATGTTGCTAGCCAGTGGTTGATATACTGATTAATAACTAGAGTCCTCGAAACCAATAATTGCTCACAGCGGATCAGTTTCTGGAATTTGCTTATTTAATAAGACTAGAAGTTAACCAGTCAAATTTCAAAACCTAAAAGAAGTCAATTGAAAATCTAAAAATTAATATTTAAAATATGATCCTTGGGGTGTGATTAACAACAATTCTTATAAAAATATTAGTTGAAATAAGCAAGATGGAAGTGCATTATTTTAACTTTCCGTAATTGTCTCCAACTAATCAAAAACTAAATTTTTACACTTTCTAATAAAAATAATTCATAATATGGCTTCTCTGAGAGAAGACAGATGAAACCTATATGACAACAGGTGCACTACCATTCAAACAAAAATATTATGCCTAGTGCCATTTGTTAAACTCCTTTCCGCCGGAAATGGCGTAATATTTCAAAAATTTGATCTACTACTGGAGGGGTATCAACTATACACTGTAAAAAAAGAATGTGTAGTTCTACAGATGTAAAGTTACATGTTTACTAAACTTTCATCTGTAACTGTACAAAAAAGCTACAAATCTACAAAACAAGTTTTTGTAAAGCTACAGAAATCGGTAACTTTACAAATGAATCTGTTAAAATTACAATAATCTTAGTAAAATTTTATCTGTAACATTGGTTGCAGTTACATGAAAAGTTCTAGGCATCCCAGTTTCCTAAAAAGTTCTTAGTAACCATACAGATTTTTTGATTTTCGGCGCAAAAGTGTGTCTGTTGCATGAAGTTTTGTTGTTGCCGTTCCATAAAAAGCTCTAGGAATCCCAGTTTCCTAGAACAACTTTAGTAAATTTACAGATTTTTTTTTTTTTTTAGTGTACTGGCGCAGTCACCCTATATAGCAAATTTTACTTTCCGGTACTGAGATTATAATCTAAGAGTGAGACTGTTCACATGTAAATATGTTGCTGAAAATCGTGACTTCAAGTTTTGAGTTAAAATGATTTTAAAAAGATCAATTTAACATACCAATTTTTTTGAAAAATTGTGAATACGTGTATGTAAATTTTGAGAAGGTGAAAAGGATGTCAGGTTTAGATTTCACGGGAAAATAATTCTATGATTGTGTCAAAGTGGAATAAATTTTGTTGTTTTTATTCCGGAATACCAAGCATAAGAGCCTCAATTGATAACTTTATCATAATAACACATCTTAATTATATTTTACTGATTACATATGCGACTAAAGTTTAATTTTAATAATTTAGACAACTGAGTTTTATAGAAATAGTATTTTGTTAACTTTTGGTTAAACTAATATTTGTTTGAGAGTTAGAATAACCAATATAAAATGCATTTTATATTGTAACTAATTTTGTAAGTTTATTATAAATAAATGAAACAGTTCCTCCTTAAACATTTTTCATTCGTCGAAATTCGACAGGTCCCACCTATAAAAGCATCGATTTCTATAAAAGCATCGATTCTTTCCGATAACGGTGTCAAGTGACTTATAAGCGGACCTAGATGTCAAGCACACAAGTCAGATGTATGTGTTAATAATAAAACGGTGTCAAATTCTTAATTTGACCTGATTTTCAGGGACTCACCACAAAAGATTGTTATGGGGAAGGAATCGATTATAGTTTAATATATGCACCTTTTATTGGAGATTGTAAAACATTGTTCAATTCTTCAGCATATAAAAATTAATTTCTGTGAATTTTATTCATTTTTTCTTAAAAATGCATAGCTGCGAACTATCCTTTTTTTTTTTTGCATTAACACTATTTCCTAATCATAATCCTTACCATATTTAATCGCAAAATTCTGCAATTAATTAACTTTAAAATTAGGCAAAGATTACTATTCAGAAGGAGTGAAAACTAAAAAGTGGAATAGTTGACAGCTAAGTATATGCTGATAGATATATTTAAAATTTTTATTTTGCTAAAGAAAACAATGCTTTAAATTTTGTAATTAATGTACGGAGTATAAATATGCAGATTGGAGTGACAGGTGGGGGGGGGGGGGGGGGGGAACGGCACGGTTGTTGTACCGATACCGCAGAATATTAGGGCTCCGGTACTTTTTTGTTAGAAATTAAGCCCCGGTCTTTAGCATAGGCAATTAATACAGGGGGAAAGTTCCACCAGTATGTACTATAGTGTATGTACTTTCTGCATTTAAAAGAGGTATTTTTTTTTTTAATACTAAAACACTGTTGGAAGTTTGCTCCTTCAGTACAGTGATCCTGGTTCCAGTAGGTTACACTGTTGCCAGATTAGTATTCTTTTCTGTTATTCAGATTGCTTCATTGTTACCACTTTTAAAATCTAGTAATATTTCCTTCATATAGTGTTAAACGTAATAAGGTGACTGTAACTGTTTCAAAACAGGTGATAACAATCAACTGTCTAAATAAAAAGAAACTTCCCAATATCCCTACAGTTAACACTAATACACTAGCCATCCCAGAGTCAATCATTTTTATAACTTACTCCACAGACATGCTGGTGTGAAATAGAGTACATTTATTAAAATTCCTTTTTTATGTTTTCTTGAATAGCAATCAAAGCAAAGATAAAAATAATAAAATATGGCCATGGTACGGTTACAAATAAATCATCATTTTTAATGTTTGGAAGGCAGAAACATAATTGTTCTTTATTTGTTCTAATTTAAATATATGGCAATCTCCTCAATATGTCTTTTTTATTCGACCACAATTATTTTTAACAAAACATAGTCTTGCCTAATTAGGTTAATGCTTTATCTCGCACTTCTCCTCCCTGTGCTCCCCTGCATGCAAGAAAATTTAAAATCTTAAATTTTTGAAAAATTTCTATAGCATAAAAATTCTAATAAACCGATAATTTTCAAAAAGTCAATGTCAATTTCATTTGCTTCAATTTTTCTGACTGTTATTTAACCAGTTTCTCTTGGATTTTATACAAGTAAAGAATATCGGTCTCACAAATACAGTCTTGTTCCTCTAAAGTAGGGGGAGGGGGCTATTGTTATTTTCCAATATTCATCACATTATTTAACACTGAAAATTTTGATGAAATAAGTAATATATTACAATTCACAATTATTTGCACTCAAAAAATTCTAGTTTTAGCACCACGTGAAAGGGCATGTATGTAGAGTTAGATCAGAAGATGCTAATGACTTTCAAATTTAAATTAGGAAACAAAGTTCAATGTTCATAGACATACATATTTCTTCTTAAAAAGGTTATTTTTCTTGTTATCTTTTGTGTTTATACTAATAGCACATGCTTTAACCCTTAATACGTTTCAGTTTCTCAAAGCATTTTGCGCGTTTCTTACTATTAAGGTACATTTTAAAGTTTTCTAATAATTATGTTAACAACTATTAGAGTTACCATACTTTTAGTATGAATAGCAAATGCTTATATTAAGTTGCTGGCCAAATAAAAGAGAAACGTAAATAAAAAGGTTCCTTAAAATTTGAGAGGTACATATCTGAGTTTTAAATATTGTAACAAGTTTTAAGAACAAAATTCCACAAAAGTAGTTATCTTACAGTTTACTGTTGTTTAAGTGTAATTGAATGTTTGGAAAGATACTTTGGAAAAATATAAATAGAACAACAGCAACAACAAAATTAATGTAATAGAAGACCATTAATCTGCACAGCTTGGTTCCAAGAATTTTGAATATTAAATGTTATGTCTAATCTTTGTTTACATTTTTTTTAAATCATACTTTGGATAAATTTAAATTTTTAATGTTTAAAAATAAACAAATTACACATTTGAATGCTGTAACAAGTTTTAAGAACAAAATTCCACAAAATTAGTTATCTTCTAGTTTACTGTTGTTTAAGTGTAATTGAATGTTTGGAAAGATACTTTGGAAAAATATAAATAGAACAACAGCAACAACAAAATTAATGTACCGTAATTTCCGGTGTATAGCCCGCGGATCAAACAATCGTGTTTCGACCCAGAAACTTTAAAAAATAAAATGTAACTCATTAGATCACGGTAACTATTAGTCTTCAAATACTGAATAAAATTTCTGGGTCCAAACTGAATTGTTTGATCTGCGGGCAATACACCCGAAATTACGGTAATAGAAGACCATTAATCTGCACAGCTTGGTTCCAAGAATTTTGAATATTAAATGTTATGTCTAATCTTTGTTTACAATTTTTTTAAATCATACTTTGGATAAATTTAAATTTTTAATGTTTAAAAATAAACAAATTACACATTTGAATGTTGTAACAAGTTTTAAGAACAAAATTCCACAAAAGTAGTTATCTTCTAGTTTACTGTTGTTTAAGTGTAATTGAATGTTTGGAAAGATACTTTGGAAAAACATAAATAGAACAAAACAAATTAATACAATAGAGAATAGAAGACCACTAATCTGCACAGCTCGGTTCCAAGAATTTTGAATATTGAATGTTATGTCTAATCTTTGTTTACAATTTTTTAATTCATACATTGGATAAATTTAAAATTTTAATGTTTAAAAATAAACAAATTGTACACACATATATATATATATATAAATAATTTAAGAATAATTAAAAAAAATAATTTATTGTTTTTTAAAACTTTCCAACAAAGTTGAAAAGTTTTATGACTTCGGTTTGTCTGGCCGTCTGTCCGCGCTCTAACTCCTATAAATATTCCGGAAGAGTATCCCATCCGGATCGCTCTGAAATTTGTGACTGTTATTAACGTTTATCATAGCGGGTTCCCTATTTCAAATGAAGTTTCTAGCATGTTTAGTTCATTTACAGAGGGACAGTGAAAAGTATACCGTTACATTACGGCCAATGGGAAAAAATCACTTCAAATGATTTTTAATAATGTTACACGCTTTCAAACATCATAAAATTAATATGCATTTATGAAGTGCAATAAAATATGCATTCTGTAGCATATACGGTGCAAATAATAGTTATTATTCATTTACAGGGTCACACAAAAGAATTCAGTTACATAATGATACAGGGGTGACTGGAATTGTTTGCGGCGTATTTTAATTATGTTAAGAGATTTCATATATAATGAAATTGATATACGTCGCTGAGGTTTACTATAACTTATTTCATGTATAATACGAAGTGCATAGCATTTACATGGACACACAAAAGATTTCAGATACTATATTTACTATACTTTACCCGAAGTACCGTACATTAGCGATGATTGCTGGAAATGCATTTTTAATTATGATATGCGCCTTTATATTTCCCTATATTTATGCATAGTATATGGTGTACATATATGCTATAATTCCTATACAGGGCTACACAAAATAATTTGTAATGGTTACTGCGTATGAACGCAAATTGCTTAAAGGTGGTTCATAAAGGAGTTATGCATTTTGACACTGAACTGCATTTAGTTTACTAAGAAATGTTTGTAGAATGTAGATAATATTATATACAGGGTGATGCAAAGAATTGGACACATGGCCATCTATAAATGATAATTTATGGAAATGTGATTTGAGCAGTTTTATGTGTTTTAGTTTAAAATTTTAGCTAAGCTTAGTTATTAAATTTTAGCTAAATAGTGGCGTGTAATACAAGTACCAGGTAAACTACAGGGTTGTACAAAAGTATTCAAGTATGTTTCCATCTATTAGTACAAATTGCTGCAAGAAAAACTTCAAACTGTTATGCGTTTTCTTGTTAAACTAAATTTTCTCATTATATACTATATATACATCAACCTACATATCAAATACAGGGCTGTTCAAAAGAATTGGAATACATATTTAGCTATGGACGGTAACTGCTGAAATCATTTTTTCAAATGTTTTATGCGTTTTCTAAAATGTTTACTTAGTTATCTCATTTACCTTATTTCTCTAGATAACGCAGTTTTATTAAATCCTTCAAGAAGTGTTGGAAAGTGTTTCATAAATTTATGCTTAACGCATGATTTTTCTTTCTCCTTGTATTTCTAAATGCATCATCAATGTTTGCATTAAAATATTTTGTTTATGATTTTGTGTTTTATTTTGCTGTCTATAAATAGTTGTCCGTTGAATCACATTTTGTTTTTAGAAATTTCAACGTTCTTGGCTAATTACCCTAAATCAATGTGTAAATATTTAATAAGATTTTATTGATATTTATGTATTTTTTGCTCTGATTTAAGGGATTGTTTTTCCCGACTAAATGATTTTATCACAAATTTAATAAATATTATACTGCTTGACCAGTTTTAAAAGGCCGACCTTGGCATGCATGCTGCCAAAAATAAAAATAAATAAATAAATAAAATAAAACCTTCCGAAGGTAGAGAAGCTTTGGGAGGAGACAAAATTCAGGTTTAGCTTAAGCCGTCTGATAGTAAGTCATTTCATCTCCGGCCGTTTGTTCTACGAGTCCTATCTTAGTCTCATTTTGCTTAATATTTTCTCAAAAGAAATGAGTTTTTAATGGATTTCGTATTTGTTCCTACTTACATAGAGAATAAAAAAATATTTTAGTGTATTCATATTTAATGGTGTCTCTGTACTTTTTAAAATATTTAATTTTTTATTTCATATTTTATAATACTTTTCCGACATATAAGATGGTTTCTCGGAAAAAAAAAATCAATTAATCAAGTAAAAATGGAATTATTGTAGCAAAGTAAAAAATAAAATAAAATAATCATTTATTAAATTTGTGTGTGAACATTTTTCGAATTTTTTGTGAATTTTTCGCGAATACTTAAAAATTTTAGCAGTTTCGCAGAGGTTTTTCGACATTCGTAGTAGAAATCCCGTTTTAATCTAGAAGCCTAGATAATAATTTTTGTCCTCTGCGATTTTTGATGTTTTAGTGGTTTTTAGCGATTCACTGTGATTAAAATGAATCTGATTTCAACCGTCTTGCTCAGTATAGTATTTATTTTTCTCTTCGATTGAAGATTAAACAGTGAAGTTTATTCGGATTTCGTGCAGCACTTTAAAAATTGTTCGTGATTATTTTATTTTATTTTTTAGAGATTTTTTTACTTTTGTGCTATTTTTGACGGTACCGGGAAACACCGGGCGGATCAGGTAGAATTAATAATACAATATATTTTTTAAACAACACTTTTTCTTCAATTTTTAGGGTTCCGTACTTAAAAAGTAAAAACAGAACCATTATAAGATCACTCCTGTGGCTGTCTGTCTCTCACAGGCATTTTACTCGTAAACTATGGAACGTGGAAATTTCAAATTCGGGGAACTAATAAAGACTATTGACCCACATATTTTCAGATCATTAAACATTCATAAATATATTTAGTAAAAATGTATAGGGGCTAATTAAGCTACTTGGAAAAAAAAACTCTTTTATTTTTATATCATGTTGGGTATCGTGTGAAAGCTTTCGTAACGCTGAACTCAAAAATACATTCTTTTTAATTTTAGGTATTATATTTTCAAAGATATAGTCGAAAATGTAGCGTAAAAATATGTTCTCCCCCATCTAATTCCGAATCTACTCAAACTAAAATTATGAAAAAATTAGAGGTAGTAGATGCTAACTTAAACCTTGAAGGAAAATTATAGTGATTATCCTAGGTCACATAGTTTTTGAGAAAATCGCGTTTTTCTGTTGCACACAAATTTCGATTTACGGGCATTCAGCAAAAGTGTTGAGCAGCGCTGAAGATACCTATCGTAGCAGAAGTATAAAAGCATTGTTAATAATGATTTTTGAGAATAATTGTCAGTAATTAGCCGAGATATTAACCCTTAAAGATACGGACAGTTTGGACTTACATAATGACAGGGGCGGCATACTCTATGCCAAGTTAACGACTTGTAATGATATATAAGTGTATAATGTAATGTCCAGTAGTAGTATAAAAGCAATAAACGTAAATTGTTAAAAACAGACTAATTTAAGTGGTCTCAAGAGTATTAAAATTAGAAAAAAATAAAGAAAAAAAAGGCCATTTGCAACATTTAATGTCTTAAAATGCATATGATTTAAAAAAGCAAATTTTATTGGGATGAAAGATATAAAAATGTTCTTTCATTTCATGTATTTAAAAAATTGCAAGATGCAGAATTAGTATTTATAGGGGGCTCGAAACTGTTAGACATTTGTCGAGCACAAAATTGGCATAAGATCTTACGCGCAGTATTACAAAATAAATATTGGAACTAGAATGAAAATTTTGAAGCATACTTATACTTCAGAATGTAATTATTACTCTGAACTTAAATACATTTGTATTTAAAACGTTTTTATATTTTTAATGCAAAGTTGTAATTAGCTAATACAAAATTTTGAAATTTTCAACAGTATAATGACCTAAAAAATATATTTTTTTGAACAATAAAAAGGAAATTCAAGGTTCTGTTAATACAGACTAACATGAAATATATTTTTCGAAAACTTCATGAAAAAATATTCAGAAGTTTTTGAGGTACCCTGCGCGTCATGCCCAAAAACTTGTTTTGCAGAAAAATGACTTCAAAGTTTCGGAAACGACGCTTCAGCTATTGAGCGGTTATAATTCTAAAAGCCATAACATCTGTTCTAATGGGATTTTCAAGGAAACAATTATATAGAAATGTTTGAAAAGATAGGAGTTTAACATCTAATAAAATTAAAATTTCTAATATTTTTAAGAGTCCTGATACCATTTAATTAGAATGAATCACATAAATACTATGGGATTCGTGACTAGTTTGCATTGAGCGGATCTCTCATTACGTCTCGAATGACTCTAAAAGTTAATTAAAAACCTATATGGAAAAACATGGCATGGACCAAGGCGCCGCTGAAACTTTGCGACCTCCTTTTGAAGCGCGCTCAGCACAATGTCAAATTTAAACTTTGAACAAAGGTTTTGTTTTAGCTACATTGTAGAAAGAAAAGCTATTTATTTTTAACTTTTTATTTTTAACTTTTGAAACAAATGTGTGTCCTATAACTGCAAGGAACAGATATTTAAAATGTTAACTTATTTTTAAGAAAAATAAGTAAATTGCAATGACATATGGTAAAAATACAGTGATTTTTTGACTATTTATTTTCGTAACATTTTATTATTATTATTATTTTTAAATAAACTATGTTAAAATTCTATCCATTTTTTAAATGTACCTTAAAAGTTGTCTAAAAAAACAACGAGTTATTGAATATTATGTGTTGAAGTTTTAAGGCTCGCGTCCTTTCACGCAAAGACACTCGCAAGCTTATGTTAAACATATGGGAAAGTTCTTTTCAAATATCTCTTTTACATTTTAATATTTTATTATTCTTTTTCCTTTGGACAAATGAGGTCAATCTCTACATTAGTCCTTTTTTTTAATTTTTTTTTTTTTTTTTTTGGTTGCAGATTTTTTAATTAAGTTACTTTCACTTTAGAAACTAGTTCCAAAAGTAATAAAATTAAATTTAAAAAATCAAAAAACCCGACTGCATAAAAAGCGAACTAATTAATTATTTCTCATCAATGTGAAACTATTTTTTATATTACTTACCCATTTTTTTCTATTTATTTGTATTGATGACTTTTAAGTTGTGTTTAATTGTTAGTTCCTATCTATAAACACTGTTTTGATGAGGCCTATAGATGTCTATGAATGTTAGAGTTGCAGTAAAGCTAGAGATCCTACCTACTCAACTTCTAGGTTGTGTAATATTTAAACGGAGCTTCTGACTGTAAAATAGTCAATGTAACATTGTCTTCATTTTGAAAAACCTGTCCAATGATATGCCCTCAATCGGGTGCGTAATTTGTTTTTCATCTCTACCACCATTTTGTACTTTACCGCCTCCATTTTGAATTTATGAAAACAAAATATACCCTACAACCATCGGATGATTAAAACGAATCAATAGAGACCTCATTCATTAAAATCCATCTAGTCGTTGGGAAGTTTTGAGGGTGTAAAGAAATCCACATACCCAGATACGCGTCAAACACATAACCCTTCTTGGCAATTAAAATAATAAATCTTTGTAAACAATCACCATAAAATAAAAACAATGCATAGGACGCGTTTCGAGCTGAAAATATTAACAGCTCGTCATCATCTAAAGTAAACATGTGTCCGCAAGGGGAGAAGGTCAAAAATGAACAAAAAATTATGCCTTCTTGGCAGTCGGGTAAAAATGTCCTCATTAAAAAAGAAAAATGCAAGCAAAATTGAAAAAAATAAAAAAGAGGTCGAATGTTAACAGCAATCCATTGTAAAAAAAAATAAATAAATAAATAAATAAATAAAAATAAAAAAATAAATAAAAACCGAAAAGCAAATGAGATTTTAGTAAAGAACCTTCCCACAGGTTTAACATTAGCTTGCGAATGTGTTCGCATGAAAGGACAGGAACTTTAATCTATTGATCATACTGATGTATTAAAAAAACAAACTAAGAAAAATTAAAGTTTGCAAATTTAATCATTTAAAAAATGGATGGAGTAAAAAGACTTTTTTACATATTTTTAAGTATCAGAATTGAATTTATTTCAAACAAGATTATACTCTTCCAGAAAATTTTCCCTTGAATGTAGAATTAAAACATTTCTTTCATTGCGGCATTTATTTTCCATATCACTTAAAACTGTTTGATAATAGAGTATTTTATAAATAAAAATAATACATATATAAATATCTAAATTATCACAACGTGCTTCTTCAGATGAAAGATATCCTTTTTATCGCCGAAAAAATAATGTATTATTTTTTCAAATACGAAATTGCTCTTCTCCTCTCTATCCCCCACAAAACCAATACTAGAGAATACTCCCCTTTCAATTTCTTCATTCCTAAAGAGTAGACTCCTCTTACCCAGAGTTGTTATTCATGTGACCAGTCTTTAAAGCTCGGCTCAGTAGTAGGTGAGAGAGAAAATATATTGTGTAAGTAAATATCTTTCTTTAAGACAAATTCATTTTTAAAAGAAAGATATATATATAACCATTAAATAAACATTACCGACCGCCAACAAAAACTGCGAAATTATGAATAAAATGACATTAACAAATACAGTTCCCCCCAACACACTTAACATAGATTCCAAACACATAGTAAAAGACAGTAGAAATTGAATAACATAAATGGAATGATGGAAATTTGTAGAACTTAGTCAATCATCGGGTCCCAAATGCCTTAAGTTCCACAAATAAAATGTGTGGTTTCATCTTCATATTAGCCATAAATTAGTTAAAGAATATAAATTTGGGACTACCACACACAGAAAACCGAGAAATAAGCCATTGAACACCAATTAAATTCAAAATGAAACAAGATTAAAAAGTATAGAGGAAATAAAATTACCAAATTAAAATCCATACTGTCATAGCATTAGGTATAACAAATACACTCATTATGAATTTTATTCTCATTTAAAATAGTATACTATTAGAAATTAACCCGTTAATAGTCGCGCGTTGGTCTTTTCTCCGGCCGAAATTCATTATCTTCCTGTAACTCATTTCCCGTTAAAGTTACGATAGCCAAATTCCGTGTAGCTGACCTTGAGTGTTCACACTCTGGTGTAGTAAAATTGCAAGTCATTCCTGCTATTTTTTAGCATTTTATCGCATTCTTAAATTTCAATCGGTCTAAATGACCGCGTTGCGACCACTTGCGTTAGTTGAATTTCCCCCCCTCGTGTTCATCCTTTCCCATTTCCGCGAAATCTGTGGGGTAAAGATTCTTTGAAGTACGGACTCTCTGCCTGTTGTTATTTCGTCTTTCTTTCTTTCCGCTATTTTACCCGTTCATAGAGTACTTTTTTTACTTTTAGAATGTTACTTAAAATTGTTTTATTATATTAGCTGTGAAGTCAGTTCGCACAAAAAACTGATGGATGGTCACCTACATTTTTTTTTTCATTGTCAAACATTGCGGGAATAAATTCTCAAATTGATAATCGTTTAAATATGGAAAAAAAGAGAAATTCATCATCATTATTTGAAAGAAGTTCCTTTCCATTTATTACCGGAACATATAAATGAAAGAAAACAGGCAATAACACTGCCAAACCATTAAAAAAGAGAGAAGAGAATTTTGTGGGAATCAGTAAAAAAATTGCCGTATCTCCAAAATCTGAAAAGTATCGTTTTTGTACAATTAAACAAACTCGAAAGATAAAACAATTTTCTCAGAAATGCAGTATGTATATCTGCGAAGAACGTACATATAATTTATTTGTACAATAAGAAAAATAATGAGAATTTTATAATGTAGGTTAGAAATTACGCAAATAAAAATCTCTTTTGGATAATTCAGTGAATGTTTATAGTATGATTTAAAAAATATATTTTAAGTATTTTTCTAAAATTTATCTATTTTTAAATTTTTATACTGTAAGTAAAAACACATTTTTTTTTAACAATGCCGCAGAAAATGTTTTTTTTTATTATTATTGAAATCCAATAGAGGCTTGGGGACGGTATCTAACAAATTTAAATTTGTTGTCCTTCATCAATTGTTCAAACTATTTTTCAGAATAATGTTTTCCAGGATACGAGAGAAAATTCATTTAAATAAAATTATTGCTGCATATTTATAATTTCGGAGAAAAATTTCTTATTGTTTTTATTATTTTAATGAATGTTATTATAAAACAATAAATTATAACATTAATACCTTATTATGAAATGTACAATTGAATATTTATTTTAATTAAATAGTTGCTGTAAAATACATCCCTATTAAGATGAACCTTTCAGTGATTCTATTAATTAAAATAATTTATCCATCTTAGGATTTAAATCTACAATTGCAAATGTATTTAAATTAAATATATAATTTCAATAACTTATTATTTACTTTATATAAGCGAAGTTCGTATCCAGAGTTTTTATTCAAGGGCGCTACTCCCACCCTGAAATAAGTAGAAAAACTACAAATCGTGCATTTTCATTTGAAAAATGGATTTAATAATAAAATCTCGAGAGCTCCCCCTCCTCTCCCCCCTCATACACACACAGACATCCCACAAAAAAAATGAATAAAACGTAGTTACAACATTTACATTTATAATTTCGAAAATAAGTATTTTTTACCTTTTTCTTTATTATATATATATATATATATATATATATATATATAATATGCTGATGAATTAGTGGTATTGTATTTGATTTGATGTTGCATGTCATAGGTTTCATTTTTATTTTCAGTTTAATTGTTCAATTTAATGTCAGTGTAATATATTGATGCTAAATTTATTAATTTTATTTTATTAAATGGATATAGCGTGCCGGAGTATCATAAAAATCTACCTGACTCTGATTCTGTCCTTCCAAAAAAAAAAAAAAAAAAAAAAAAAACATCACGAATTTAGATTCATATTCGTAAATGTTTTCCTACTAATTATTGATTCATAGTAACATCAGAAATTCAATCAAATCATTTTCTATTTACTTTTAAGTATTTATGCAAAACGAAGAAGAGTTATTAAAAACATTTATCTAGATGCCAACTGAATATATACTTAAACGAAATAAATAATTTGCTGTAAAAGGTTGTAAAATGAATAATTGCTGTAATCTTTTAAAGTTCAGTCAATATTTTCACCCTACGTTATCCGTTTTCGATCATCTGATAACACCGGCAAGTTTCCCCTTCGTTTTCGGCCTGCTGGTAACGGCGGCAAATGGACCGAACGCGACTACTAACGTTCTAAAAAATGTCGCGACTACTCTCGGGTTAATATGATATTGTCCTGAGTAGGCTAAAATTTAAATGCAAGTTAATCGTTAACTTTATTAAATATTAATGAATATGAAAAAATTTAATATGAATTGATAAATATATAAATATAACTACACCATTATACATATAAAAGTATCGAATCAACATCCATTATAAAATGTGTATTAGCAACGTAGTTATAAATCAAATGTCCCATTTTTTTAAAAATTAACCATTGCATATTATCCAGACAACGCCACCCTCCTCCGTACTCTAACCGTCCCCCCCCCCAACCGTCCCATCCAACCGTCCTATAATATTTTTTTATTATTATTTTACAATTTTTAATTTTTTATAATTATTTTCTTATTTTATACTTTTTTGTAATTTTATTTACGCATGTGTTAATTTGTTTTTTAAGGTGATTTAAGTACTAATTATATATTAAAGAATATATGAATATATATATATATATATATATATATATATATATATATATATATATATATATATATATATATTCCCATACGAATGAATTAATAAATAAAATACTTTTATATGTACTGTCACTTTAAAATATAAATCTTATATTTAATAATGGGTATCAGAAGTAAAATTAAATTTGGAAGAAAAAATGAAACAATGCCATTGATAAATTATTTTTTAAGAATTAAATTTCTTTGTTTATATTCAATTATACAGTGCAGATTACAAACAGATGCAAATTACAGGTTTGCTGATTAGAGTTATTCTATTGTATTTATAAAAGAAAACTTTAAAACCAGTTTAGTAGGATTATGCATAGTAAATGATAGCAAATGTTCTGGAAAGAATTAAAAGGAAAATATATATCAATTCGCAGTTGTAGATCAATCTGTTTTTTATACTGTCAATTTTTTATTTATTTATCGTTAACAAGTTTAGACACGTAAATGTAAATTGAAAAATCTCTATTTCCATGATAATGGACTTTAATGGGAGAAAAAAAATGCAAACATATGATTATTAAAACCAAGTTTCTTTAATAATAAATTTTTAATACTGTTTTAATACTGTCATTGATTGCTATGATTAAATGCTGAGTGAAATAATTTATCTGTTAGTAGTGTATATTTAACATTACGTAGGAGTTTTGAAAATCTAATGGTTATTGAAATGAAAATTTTAGCTTTATCCTATCACATGTATTAAAGCTACTGACAAGCACAATTTAGTTCGAAAACAGTTGGTGGAGGAGGTACCTTTCATTTCTACATGTTCTTTCTATTTTAAGTTTGTGCTCAGCAGCCTCACTTGTCCTTGTCAGCCAACTAATCTTTTAAGAATCTGTTCAATTTGAGAATGTTTTTTTGTGATTTTAAGAAGAGAGAAAAGAGAATTCATTCAATATATCATAAGTGCCAAATTTTATCTTAATTTTTTTTAAAATATTTCTAAAGCGCAGTCCGTTGATATATATCTGATATTTATTTTCAAAACATCATTATTAGTCCAGGCAATAGAGACCGTATAGAGGCTCTACCTAGCAAAATTCATGGTAGTTCAGGAAAAAAGGCTTACTATATGTTTTTTGGGTCACTGAATCCGAATTTTTAACTTCCCATAAAAATTTCCCCCGGCAACCCCCCTAAATTTTGGTAAAATGCCCCCCAAAAAAGGTTTTTATTTAAAACATCAATTTTTTTATTGTTTTAGGGAAAAGTATCTAGTAATTCAGAATGTAGACAAAATTTGCAACAAATTAGATACATGACATTATGACTTAGGATGAAGGGGAAGGGGGAATCTGCCTCGGAACATGCGCGCGGTGCTGCGTGAACTAAGTTGCGAAATTCCGCAATTCCACTTAACCACTCACACGTTTACATTCGCCCTCCCATCTCCTCTCTGAACTTTCTCTATAAGGTTTACTTTATGTTTTTTGGGTCGCTGAATCCGAATTTTTAACTTCCCCCCAAAATTTCCCCCCGAAAACCCACCAAATAGTTGTTTTTAACTTAAATTTCTTATTGTTTTAGGGGAAAAGCATTACGAAATTCAGAAACTAGACGAAATTTGCAACAAATAGGATACATAACATTATGACGTAGGATGAACGGGGAGGGGGAGGGCTGCCTCTGAACATGCACTGCGGCGCTATGTGCACTAATTTATGAAGTCCATGCAATAGGGGATTTTACCTGGCAAAATTAATACTATTAGATGTAAATTTCCAACTGGGTGAAAAACGTCCGGACCAGGATTCGAACCCGGGATCTCCTGGCTGAAGCCGCCAGTGCTCTGCCATCTGAGCTGTCCCGGACGATTCTGGTCGAACTTTTTCACCCAGCTAACCTTGAACATTACAGCATCTGGTCTGAAACCTGGTTCAGCTCAACAGAATAAATCTCAGGTAATGGAACTCCAGAAATCGCTGGATACGAAATTACACTAGATTATTTTAACACAATTATTCTAATTGGTAAACAAATCATATTAGATGTAAATTTCCAACTGGGTGAAAAACGAACCAGGTTTCAGACCAGATGCTGTAATCTTCAAGGTTAGCTGGATGAAAAAGTTCGACCAGAATCGTCCGGGACAGCTCAGATGGCAGAGCACTGGCGGCTTCAGCCAGGAGATCCCGGGTTCGAATCCTGGTCCGGACGTTTTTCACCCAGTTGGAAATTTACATCTAATATGATTTGTTTACCAATTAGAATAATTGTGTTAAAATAATCTAGTAAAATTAATACTAGTTCTGGATTTCGACTCACTTTATGTTTTTTGGGTCGCTGAATCAGAATTTGTAACTTCCCACCAAAATTTCACCAGGCAATCCCCCCAAAAAATTGATTTTTTGAAAAAATTTGGTTTTTGAGAAAAGCGCGCGGGGATTGTTCCGAGGCAGCCCCCTCTCTCCCGTTTATCCTACGTCATAATGTCATCTATCCTATTTGTTGCAAATTTTGTCTAGTTTCTGAATTTCGTAATGCTTTTCCCCTAAAACAATAAGAAATTTAAGTTAATAACAATTATTTTGGGGGGTTTCGGGGGAGGATTTTTGGGGGTAAGTTAAAAATTCGGATTCAGCGACCCCAAAAACTTAAAGTAAACCTTATAGGGAAAGTTCGGAGGGGAGATGGGAGGGCGAATGTAAACGTGTGAATGGTTAAGTGGAATTGTGCAACTCAGTTCACGCAGCACCGCGCGCATTTTCCGGGACAGATCCCCCCTTCCCCTTCATCCTAAGTCATAATGTCATATTTCTAATTTGTTGCAAATTTTGTCTACTTTCTGAATTTCTAGATACTTTTCCCCTAAAACAATAAAAAAATTGAATTTTTCAATAAAAACCTTTTTGGGGGGCTTTTTACCAAAATTTGGATGGGGGTTGCCGGTGGAAATTTTGGTGGGAAGTTACAAATTCGGATTCAGCGACCCAAAAAACATGAAGTAAGCCAATTTCCAGAACTACCATTAATTTTGCTAGGTAAAATTCCCTATTGCCTGGACTATATATACAGTCAAACTTTATTATACCGCCATTACCCGTTCGAGAAATTATCGGAGCTATAACGAGTTTGGCGGTATGTCGAATTAGAATACAATAAAAATTAATTTTTATACTATTATACTGTTATTATCTCTCTATTCTAAAAAAAAAAGTAACTAACGCTGTCACCGCCGCCACCGGGTTTGAATTTTTTGTGACCGGAAGTCTTTCTTCGTTAATATTAAGCAAAATATTTCATACAAAAATATGAAAATTGGTGGTATTATAGAGAAATGATTGATAAACACGCTGATGCAGACAGTTTCCAAATCGAAGAATTATTTTAAGAGATATTTAATGCTAAAGTTGGACAAAATCTTTCCAATAAAAAAGTTTTATAGGAGCAAAAACTGTACATGGGAATTTAATCATTTTTAGATCATTTTATGCGTGAGAATTTCCCGGCGTGCAGACTGCATTTAGTTTTTTAATTTGACTCATTTTTTGAGGTTTTATTTCTATTTTAAATTAAAATTTTCAGCATTTCGAGATATATTTTTTACATATTTTAGAAAATGGCATTAATTTAAACTGTTGCCAACTGTATAAACAACGCAAACAACAATGCTTGCTTCAAATTAAAAATGTATTTTACACGTGACTATTATAAACAGAAAATATAAAAAAGCAGTAACTCATTGAAAATTATCATAAAAACTATATTTACATGTGAATTTTAAAAGAGAAAGTATGTTGTAAAATAATAAATTCATTAACATGCGTTAGAAGTCTTAAATAGGAGAAATTACGTCACATTTACGTCACATTACACATTACGTAAAATGAACAAAAAATAATATTGCAAAACAGTTTAAATTTAAAAATTGCGCGAGACATTTATTTGATATTTTAAGATGATATTTTCAACTATTTTTATTAGGACAGCGCAAATAATACATCATTTCTAACAAAAGTATTTTCACGTGAATATTAAAAGGAGAAAGAAAAGTTTGGTGAAAATTACGTCCGATTAAAAAACGATACATTTAAAGTGTCATTTAAAAATATTTCTTTTCGCTTTGCTAAAAAATACAGGGAGGCAAAGACTCTGTTTATTTAATTCATTTTATATTAGCTTATTTTGAAATGTTTAACTGATTTTATTTAATCAAAGACGGAAACATCCATTGTATTATTTAACAGCAGCTGATTTGGCTTTAAAATTCCCCAATCAAAGAGAAATGAATAGAAATCCCTTTATAGGAAGATCGCCACTGTTTTTTAACTTATAATTCAATCTTCTGAAATCTTTTTTAAGCCGATCAAATTAGCGTGCTTTTAGAGTCTGTGGTGTCTGAACGGGGGTTGGCGAGCGTAGCTCGTAGGGGGCAGCGCCCCCTAGTTATTATAAAAATAAATATCATAATGCCTTTTTGTTAAATTATCCAATAGTATATAGTATACATAATTAATACCGCACGATTCAAAATTATGATATTAATGTTTGAAATTAACATGCACTGACCTCGCTATATAATCAATTTTAGATTAAGTAGACAATTATGCACATAACAGACACACACATACTTTAAATCTCACACTGAATTTATTTTACTTTATTTATCTTTTACAGATAAACATTTTAAAATGCTGGTTTGAGTTTTCTTTTTAATACTGATTTTTTCAATATCTTTTTCTACAACTAAAAGATTGTTCAACCTTTTTTTATCAGTTGTATTTTTTTCTAAAAGAATTTTTATTTTCCCAATGCACTTTTTAACTTCATCAGGCGTTCATATGTGGCGTTTCAGCTTCCTCAGATTCACTGTCAGATGAATTTGAATTTTGATTTTCATTAGCAACTATTTCTTCGATTGTCAAATCTTCAAATGTTGAAACACTTTTGTCTATATTAATGTACTCAATTGCCGATAGAGGATGCTCAATATCTGTTAATTTGTATATTTTGTCTTGTAGTTCTTGAAGTGCTGTACTGTTTTGATTTTTAGTAGATTGTTCAGATTTAATCAATCCAGCATGTTTCCAGCAGTTAACAATAATTTGTGATGAAATTTCATCCCATGCTTTTTTTCGTCATGCGAATACCATCATATAAAAGGATTGGAGAAAAATCATCTTTACTGTTTTTTTTTTCAATGATATGGCGGCAATTATTCTTTCGATAATGAGCTTTGAATGATTTTATTATACCCGCATCCAAAGATTGTAAAAATCCAGTATAGTCAGGAGGTAAAACTTCAATGTAGATATTGTTCATTGGATATGCTGTGTGACAAAGAGCATTATCCAAAATCACTAAAATATGGCGTTTGATTCTTTTCATTTCTAAGTTGAAATTCACTAACTATTTTGTAAATAATACTGCAGTCATCTAAGCTTTCTAGTTATTCTCATAATCTACATAAAGAGCGGTATTCAAATTTTTTAAACATCTTGGCTTAGCTGATTTTCCAATCACTGTCATAGTTCTTTTATCAGATCCATCACTATTCGTACAGAACACAAGAGACACATGATTTTTTTTTTTTTTTTGCATCCTTTAGCAGAAATTGTTTTATCTGGCTGCATGCGGTAAAAAAAGGCCACTTTCTTCCATATTGTAAACGTCCTCTGGTTTATACTTTAAAACCAGCGCACTCAGTTTTTTACGGCCATTTAACACAATATCTTCATCAACATCTGCAGTCTCACCACTTCGTATGTACTGAGAGAATTCTCGTCGCATTTTAAATCTGTTAAACCAGCCACTACTGTATTCGAAATCTGTAGTATTTATTTGCCGGCCAAGAACTTTTGCCTGCTCTCTGATGATGTCTCCGTTTATGGTAGCATTTGTAACACTCATTTGTTGTATCCATGTACAAAGGGCATCCTCTAAGTCTTCATGTTTCGCTGTTTTCAGTCTTTTCACATTTGACTGCAGATCGTTGGTGTTAACCCTTTCAGGGGCAAAACATTTTCAATGCTAAAGTGTTGAAATAAATGAATGACACCGGAATTCACTGACAAATTTATTTTTAAATGCTAAAAAAATATATATGTATTTCCCATACATATTCAATGGAAAAAATTTTACCACAATTCTGGTGCCATTGTGACGTGTGGGAATTAAAATTATGTGGTTTCATAAACATACCACCACCCCTGAAAGTATTAATCCGTTTTTCTGTAGTCATTAAAATGTCTCAGATACAGCGCCTGCTAACAGGCTTTTTCCAGAAAATAGAAAAATGATTGGAGATATGTTGTTGCGATGCATTCACATTTCTTTCTTTATGTTCACAAATTTTCTGCTTTTCCGAAATTGATAAAATGAGCTTTTTGCCATAATGAATTAAAATAAAGAGACAGGATATTTTACAGATTTAGCTGGTGAATTCTTCGATGCTGCAATCAACGTCCGACCGAAACTTCGAATGAGACATTTTGCATTGCACGCCGTTTTTCTTCTAGAAATCGACATAAAATGCAGGTGGTCTTTCATCTATTCCTCTTCTTAGGACTCCCGACCACTGGACGGAGAAGTTCTTTTCTGCATTGTTCTCATCTGAGAGAGGAGAGACCCTTTCGGCCAATGGAATGCCACGCTTTGTTCCCCCCCGCTTCAGAAGTGCATCGGGTCATGTGATTTACCAGTCGGAATCAGAACTTTAACTTGCTCGGCAGCTCAGCGCGCAGTATTCTCCAAACGACAGGCAGAATGGGTGGCAGGTGCATTTTGGCAGGTGTTGAGAGCAATACGAATTCTTTGCTATTTAATAATGTTTGAAATGAGTGTGAAAACATCTAGATGCAAGAAAAGGAGGTGCCCTTTGAAATTCTAACAAAAAAATTCAAAAAGAAAGATATGAAAAAAAAATACAGTAACTTATAGATTTTTTTTTTTTGGCGCTATATCGAGTTGGCACTTTAACGGATGCATTACATTGAAATTCCTATTTGGCAGATTTGTTCAGAGACGCAATTGGCGGTTAAACGGAATTGGCGCTATTTCGAGATGGCACTAAATCGAGATTTGACTGTATATATCATATTTATTTTCAAAATATGTTTTTTGATACTTTCATATATTTGATGTTTTTTCCAAAATACCTTCTATATATTTTTGATATTTTTAGTCAAAATAAATGTAAATTAAGTTTTCAACTTTTATTGACTATGTTGTTTTGTAGATAAAGAACTTTTATTTATGACAATAAATTTTTAACACCCTCCCCCTCAAATTTTTTACCACTTTACATTTGAAGCTAGATTTTTAAATTTAGAACTAGTGATTATGTGGGACAATATCAATTTAGAATAGCCACTGAAATATAAACTGCCTAATTTCGATTAATCAGTTATTTACAGGTTCATTACAAAGAATCTTTTCAGATTTAGTTTAGGTCAGGTTAAACTAAAAGTAGACAAGCTTGCATTTATGTTCAATTTTTCAATTAAAAAATTTATTTTGTGTTTAGAATTTTGTTATATAAAACATAAAATTTCCATAATATTTGACATTGAATCGTATATATATATATTTTTTTTTATGAGGATAAAAAGCAAATTGTATCTGTTTTCAATTACTTGATCTAGAATTTTTCGTTCAGAGTGGAAAAAATAAAGAAAAAGACATTTAGAATATTGTTTTATCAAGTTTTCATATTAAGTGCAAACATTTCGGTTTCTAATTTATATAAAGTCTTAAAGAATTTATAATCAGCAATAAATTGACTTATTTTGAAAATACTAGATATATTTACTAGAAAACAGGAATTATATTTTTTCAAAATTTAGTGTCGCCCCCGATGAATATATATATATATATGTATATAAATATAGATAGTTCAGTTTTAAGACTTAAAATATACGCTTTTATTTTATATAAAACGACGTCATCCGCATCCGCTGAAGAATTCCTCATGTACGACGATCCAGTATTAAACGACATGTACAGTAAACTATGCATAGGACCTGACTATCACTGAGTAATACACAAATCCAAAAAAAGAGATGACGTCATTCAGGAAACTCGAGAGAAAAAAATCGGTTATCTCATGATTCACATGCCTTTATTTGTTTGTAATATTAATATAAATACTTAAAATCAAATTTAGTTTATACTAGCTCCATATTTATCAGAAATCAGTCATTTATATTTTTTCAAAATGGCGCGTATTTTTATTACTTTTTTTCAGTTTTATGAGAAAATGGCAACAAAAAGACACAATTGCTATTGACAGGGAGCCGGCAGCGCAGACAACCACCTCATTGAGTTGGAGGCTGAAATTCCAGAATTAGCTAAAACTCGATTCCCATATTAAAACGCAATCGGTCTGCCAAGTCATATCTTGGTGGAAAGCACCTAAAAACCCGATTTTAGCGGTCGACTCCTAGGTTTACCATTACATTTTCCTGCACTCAATGGTATGAAAACATGGCGGACAGGAAGCAGGAAAACACAATGGTAAACCTACGAGTCAACCGGTAAAATCGGGTTTTTAGGTGTTTTCCACCAAGATATCACTTGGCAGACGGATTGCGTTTTAATATGGGAATCGGGCTTTAGCTAATTCTGGAATTTCAGCCTCCAACTCGATGAGATGGTTGTCTCATGGTTCGAACACCTCCTGGAATTTTTCAGACCAGAAAATTTTTCGGTACCACTATTTTCTGATAGAAAATCTCTTCCTAAAAGAAGGCGAAATTTTGCGCATTTAACCTAGATTTATTTTTATATAAAAAGATACTTGTAGTTTTCCTGGAGAAATAACGGTATCCGTACGAACCATGTGTCTCTGCTTCCGGCTCCCGGCCCACTATTTTACAACTATTTTTCGTTTACTTTTTACAGAAATGGAGTAATCGAGTTGCCAAAATTAAGCAGATGTTTTCAATCCCTTTTTTAGGTGCGTTCGTAATTATGTAAATACGTAGCACCTATAGTCGTCGTTCAGTCCGTCCGTCTGTCCGCATATAACAGAGCAAAAAGTATCCAACCGAATGGTCTGAAATTTTAAATATATAATTGTTGCAAAATTTTGTCGAGTCATTTCAAATTTTATGAAAATCGGATGTATAGTTTAATTACAGGGGACAGTCAAAAGTTTTCCGTTACATAACGGCCAATGGGAAAAAATTATTGCAAGTGCATTTTAACGATGTTACAGCCTTCCGAATGATCTGAAATTTTAAATATATAAATGTTGCAAAATTTTGTCGAGTCATTTGAAATTTAATGACAATCGGATGTATAGTTTAATGACAGGGACAGTCAAAAGTTTTCCGTTACATAACGGCCAATGTGAAAAAATTATTGCAAGTGCATTTTAATGATGTTACAGCCTTCCGAACGATCTGAAATTTTAAATATATAATTGTTGTAAAATTTTGTCGAGTCATTTAAAATTTAATGAAAATCGGATGTATAGTTTAATGACAGGGACAATCAAAAGTTTTCCGTTTCATAACGGCCAATGGGGAAAAAATGTATCAAGTGCATTTTAAGGATGTTACAGGCTTTCGAACAGAATGAAAATGATATGCACTTATGAAGTGCACTAAAATATACATTCAGTACACTATGCGGTGCAAAAAATATTTATAAAACTAGTTATAGTACGAACGCACCTTATTTGCCACGTTTGATGAGCAATTTCCAACTTATTACTTTCTTCTATCTTTACAAGAAGAAAGTATTGGATTCGTGAAAATTTTCGAATTTCGGATTTCGATGGATTTACACGTTTTAGGGGTCAGAGATTCCGAAAAAACATGTTTTTACAAATTTTGTGGGCGCTCTATCTCAAGAGCTAATGCATGGAATTTAATACAAATTTATATTCAGTTAGTCCCTGATATAAATTGGTGCTGATTAGTGTTTGGTGCAAATCACTCAACAGGTGGCGCTGCTATGCAACATTTTTCTCGATTTCCACAATAGCTCAATCTCCAGAACTAATGCACGGATTTTCATCAAACTTCAGATTCAGTTAGTTCTTGACATGCATTGACGTTTTATAAATTTTGGTGAAAAATCGCTCAACAGGTGGTGTGCTATGCTGCATTTTTTGCAATTTCTGCAATGAATCTATCTCAAAAACTAATGCTTTGATTTTCAACAAACTTCAGATTCAGGTATATCTTGATATGAATTAGTGCTGTTTATGTTTTGGTGCAAATCTCTCAACAGGTGGCGCTGCTATGCTGCATTTTTCAGAATTTCCACTATAGCTCTATCTCAGTAACTAATGCACGAATATTCATCAAACTTCAGATTCAGGTATACCTTAATATGAATTAGTGCTGTTTATGTTTTGGTGTAAATCGCTCAACAGGTGACGCTGCTATGCTGCAATTTTCAGGATTTCCGCTGTAGCTCTATCTCAAGAACTAATGTACGAATTTTCATGAAACTTCAAATTCAGATATACTTTGATATGAATTGGTGCTAAATTGATATAATTTTTTGTACTATTTAAATGATTTAATTTACGTGATTTATATAGAAGAAAGTTTTGTGATGACCACAACATACTTTTCATATAATGATTTATGGACAAGTTAACATCGGATGATCACCTTTTGAATCTGGATTGTACAAACAAAAAATGATGAAATAAAAAATATCTCTTTGAACAAAACTGTTTTATATAATACTTAAACTTCAAAAGTTTAAGAGATGTAGAAATAAATTCTTTTACATTTAAAAATTTTTATAAAAATTTAACTTGTGTATGATATATTTAAATATAGAATTACTAATAAAAATGTTCAATCATCTTTTCAGATCTTAAATACAAACAAGAATTCTTTCCTGGTGTTCTGCATGTTTTTTCTTCTGTGGAAGTTTAACAGATTTGACTTCACAAGGTCTGAAAAGAAAAAAACTAGAATCTTCTCTAAAAGATCTTCCAAGTTGATATAAGTACAATTTGCATACTAAAACAAAAGCATTACTGTAAGAGAAAAATATTCTAAAACATTACAAGTAATGTAATTGTTGAAAAAGTCTTTCACAAATACAAAATGAAATATTTCTCAGATATTCTTCAAAATAATTTTTAATGCATTTTCTTTAAAACACTGTTGTATACATAAGTAAGATCTCTTGGTTGCAGCATTTCAGCATATTAAAATCAATATTCATTATATTCTGGTAACTATTTTCTAAGAAGAATATTGTACTATAAATTACTCTTGTACGTCATACACAGAACAAGATTTTTTATGCGAATTGTTTCAACATATTTTTTGACATGTCTGCTCTGAACGAAGATTTGTGTTCTTCCACAAAAAGAAATCCGCTTACTTGTGAAATATGTTTAAAAACATTTTCTGTAAGTTTTAATTTAAAAACACATCTGAGAACTCACACAAAAGAAAAACCGTTCTCTTGTGATATATGCTCTAAAGGATTTTCTGAAAGTGGTTCTCTAAAAAAACACCTCAGTATTCATACAAATGAAAAACCGTTCAAATGTGAAATATGTTCAAAAACATTTTCTCTCAGTGGTTATTTAAAAAGACATCTTACAACTCATACAAAAGAAAAACCGTTCAGTTGTAAAATATGTTTAAAAACATTCTATTTTAAAAGTAATTTAAAATCACATCTAAGAATTCATACAAAAGAAAAACCTTTCGAATGTGAAATATGTTATAAAAAATTTTCTCACAGTGGTGCTCTCATAGCACATACCCGTATTCATACAAAAGAAAAACCTTTCACTTGCAAAATATGTTTAAAAACATTCTCTCGTAATGGTAATTTTAAAGCACATCTTAGAACTCATACAAAAGAAAAACCGTACATTTGTGAAATATGTTCAAAAGGTTTTTCTCAAAGTGGTTCTCTCAAAATACATGTACGGCGTCATACAAAAGAAAGACCGTTCAAATGTGAAATATGTGCAATGGGTTTTTTTGAGAGTGGTGATCTCAATAAACATTTACGTATTCATACAAAAGAAAAACCTTTCTCTTGTGAAATATGCTCAAAAAAATTTGCTCAAAGAACCGCTCTAAAAACACATCTTAGAACTCATACAAAAGAAAAACCCTTCACTTGCAAAATATGTTTAAAAACATTCTCTCTGAGAGGTAGTTTTAAAACACATCTTAGAACTCATACGAAAGAAAAACCGTTCACTTGTGACACATGCTCAAAAGGATTTTCTGCGCGCTGTAATCTCAAAATGCATGTCCGTATTCATACAAAGGAAAAACCATTTACTTGTGAAATATGTTTAAAGACATTTACTTCAAGTAGTGGTCTAAAACGACATCTTAGAACTCATACCAAAGAAAAACCATTCACTTGTGACGTATGTTCAAAAGGATTTTCTGACATCGGTTCTCTGAAAAAACATGTCCGTATTCATACAGAAAAATCTGTTCACTTATAAAATACCTTTAAATGCATTTTCTGTTAATGATATGTAAAACATTTTTAGAATTCATACTAAAGGAAAACTGTTCACTTGTGAAATATGGTTAAAAGAATTTTTGAGAGCAATTCTGTGAAAAAACAAATGCATATTTATACAAAAGAAAATACATTATTTTGTAAAACAAATTAAAAAGCATTTACTGAAAGAAGTAATCTAAAAAAAAATATTTTCATACAAAGAAAAACATGTTTAAAAGCATTCATGCAAATCGTAAAAAAAAAAATCCTAGAACTCATCCGAAAAAAATTTATAATTATAATTTCCTGTCAAAAAAATCTTACTTGTGAAATTTGTTTAGATATTTACAAAACAAAGTTGTTTCAACTAGATACACTATAACTCATACAAAAGAAAATCCCTTTACTAATGGATATAGATTAAGAATTTTCTCAAAGCAATGTTCTTGAAAAATATGTTGGAGTTCATACAAGAGAAAAACCATTCACTTTTGAAAAATATTTTAAAATATTTATTCAAGGAAATGATGAAAAAATCTTACAACTCATACTAAAGAAAACCATTCACTGATGAAGTATGCTCAAAACGATTTTTTGTAAGTGGTGTTATCCAAAAACGTAATTTACAAACAAAATTTTTTAGGCTGTAAAAACTTTTCTAGCACCCAATTCTCTAAGATAACATATGAGAACGTCCACTGTTACTCTTGTGACCATTCGAGCGGTTTTTTACAAATACTTCCAATTATTTTATTGTAAAATATAATTAAGATAAAAAGTGATATAACCAGTGAAATACTACTGTGCTCCACTCATTTAATATCTATCCAATTTGAAATAAAAAACATTTTGCTTGTCTAATAAATCAAAATTTTGTTACTCTTGTGACCAGAGTGTCACAAGAGTAACAAAATTTTGATTTAATATATAAACAAATAAAATGCTTTTTGTTGCCAATTAGATATATATTACGAGAGTTGGACACAGTGATATTTAATTGGTTATATCAATTTTTATCTTAAATATATTTTATGATGAAATAATTGCAAGTATTTATGAAAAATTGCTCTAATTGTCACAAGATTAACGAATGGACGTTCCCATATCCCTATTTATTCAATAGAAAAATCCCTTATTTGAGAAATATGTTCAAAAGTTTTCAGGTTTTTTTTTAAGAAGATTGAATCCATACTTAAGAAACCCTTTTAATTGTACAATGTGCTACTGAAGTGTTTCTATAAGTGTCAATACAAAAATACTAAACTTACTATATACATGATTATAATCTTATTTGTGAAACATGCTGTGAAATTTTTTTCTGAAAAGATTTATCTAGAAAGTCATAATTTATATCTAATGAGTGGGAAACCTTTTATTTGTGAAATGTACTTGAAAGGATTTTTTCCAGAGTGGGAATCTAAATGCAAACTTTTAACTTACACAAAATAAAAATCTTTTACAAAACAAATAGGTGTTGCTATCCAACGTACAATTTATACACAAGTTTAACATAAAACTCTACGTTTCGGTTTATTCTTTAAAACCTTCATCAGGAGAAAAATTTTCTAAAATATAAATCGACAACAAACTCTTTACATGCTACATTTTGAAATCAATTCAAAATTCAAAACATTCTAACGGAAACCTCTTACTCCCAAATAAAGAGTTCAGTGGCGCCATCTTTTAATCAAAGATGTAAACGAAGAAAGACTAGCTGAAAAAATGGAATTTTCATTGACTTTTCAAAATTGAAAGCCATATTTCTGGTATGTGAAAGGAAACATTATCATTACACACTTCATGGTTTCTTAGACGAATTTCTAAAGATTCACGAATAATAGCATTGCGCGGAAAAACTTGTTTGGAAATAACTTTAGCATGGTCAAAGTCTATAAATGAAATGAGTCCTTTATGGTAGCTTCTTGAGAGTGCTGTAGAAAGTTTACGAAACTTCAAATCGTTTTTATGTTCTTGCAATCTTTCGAAAAATCGACGTTTAGTCATACCAATATAGGACGAGGTGGTCCCATCAGAAAATTTAAAGGGAATTTCATACACCCCAGAAAAAGATGAAAAAGGAATTGGATCTATTTTTTTACACAGAAGATTAAACAAAGTCATAGAATTAGAGGCAACGAGTTGAATGTTGAATTTCATGAAAGACTTTTTTAACTTTTCAAATAGGATAGGAAAATAAGGAACCTTTCGGTAAACTTGATTAAATTTGGGGGAGGGGGGATTAACGGAAACTTTATACTTATCAACCAATTTATAGATAAGGCTTGAATTAAAACCATGACATAATCCAATGTTAACGATGAAATTGATTTCATCATCCAAAAATTCATCGGAACAAACAAGTAATGCACGCTGGATAAATGACCTAAATGCTGCAATCTTATAATTCCATGGGGCAGCTGCAGTGACGGGAATAACATTGTTTAATTTCATAGATTTCCGGAAAATTTTCCGTTTTAAACAATTGTTTTCTTGTGGCTTTCAATTTTGAAAAGTCAATGAAAATTCCATTTTTTCAGCTAGTCTTTCTTCGTTTACATCTTTGATTAAAAGATGGCGCCACTGAACTCTTTATTTGGGAGTAAGAGGTTTCCGTTAGAATGTTTTGAATTTTGAATTGATTTCAAAATGTAGCATGTAAAGAGTTTGTTGTCGATTTATATTTTAGAAATTTTTTCTCCTGATGAAGGTTTTAAAGAATAAACCGAAACGTAGAGTTTTATGTTAAACTTGTGTATAAATTGTACGTTGGATAGCAACACCTATTTGTTTTGTATCGATATTACAACGTAAAGTCCTTTATTATTAAAAATCTTTTAGTTGAAAAGAATGCTCCTTAGTAATTTTTGAGAGAGTAAATCAAAAAAATTAAAATTAAAATCCATTTTTCAGGCATACAAAAAATATCTTTTTATTTGAGGAGTATGCAGTGAAAGATAAAGTGATAAATATGTCGTATAATTTGATAAATGAAACTTGAAATAATTTATAATCATGATGTTGTTGTTTGTCAAAAAAAGAAGGTAATCGGTGTAGTAATTTCAATGTGTAATCACAAAAATTTTAAATGCTAGGATTATCTTGGAAAAAAGATGTACATCGAAAGTTTGAATTTTGATTTAGTAGTACATAATGCAAAAAGACTGTTAACCGCTGGACTAATGAGCAAGTAGTAATAATAAAAAGCATTAAACATCAGCGTAGATTCCATGACATAAAACTACACATGTTTCAATTATGATGCAGAGCAATAAAAGTTATTTTCATTATGCCTACAAAAGACTCGTTTATAACTGTTTCAAATAGGTTTTAATATATTGCCTATTTCACAGACATTTATGATGCTACCGTTATGAGATTTAAGTGAATAGACTGTCATGTGTGAAATTGACTTTATCCTTATATAAAGAGACGAGATAACATAGCTTGAAATGAAGTGCTAATTTTCATGAACAATTCATTAAAAGGTTTTTTTAACAAAAGGAAATCATAATTTGAAAGCATATTCTACATTTCTTTTCCTAAAAATGTATTTGAATTCTAACATTTGGAATACACTGCCTGTAGTATGTAAATTGCATTTAAAAAGATTCCCCTTTTTATAACATTCTTGAAGCATTCCTATCAAAGATTTTTTTTTAAGAAGAGTAAATCCACACTTAAGAAACCATTTTAATTGTACAATGTGCTACTGAATATCATTAATAATTGCCCTCAGAATATGCAGCTTATACGAATGAACTTATCTATGCAATGTTACATTCAGTTAAGGATCATGGGAAACAATTTCGAATTCTTATTTCTTAAACATGTGTTTTGGGTGCTATATAGCATATATCATACTTAAGTGATTAACCAAATGCGTTACTTCCGGTGATTAGTTCCCACGCAAGACTGTTACCCATATTATTCACTGATCTACGAGACATCGCAGCTTGTACAACATAAAAAATAATTTTGTTGAAAACTATGCAAGGACAAATTTTGATTCAATGAATTTAATAAACAATTCTTTTCTTATATTCTAAAAAGCTGTATTCAAGTTGTACCCCATATCTTTAATCTGTAAGCATGAACAAAATATGGCAATAATCTACTTTCCAAGTTTTTCCCTGAAAGCAGAATGAAGTTTTGCCTTCATGCTTAGTACCAAAATACATATGTTTATATGCCTACATACCATTCAAAGAAATGTAAATTTGGGATATTTTGTGAACATTGTATTTATGTTTTATTGCAGAAATTATTCTTTGTTGAAATATCTTTTCTGTATGGCTTTATGTTCTTTGCCATCCACTTAATTCATTTGAATGATTTTTTAAGAAATAGAGAAAATTGCTTTACTTGTGTGAAAAGATTTGGAAGACTTTAGCGATGGCATGGAAAAACTGACATAGTTCAGCACAGGCGACTTCAGTCCCTCCCCGTATGTTGTCCTCCCTAAATAATGTTGGAGGCTTATCAGCCCTTGATTTGTCTTTTATTGAAATTGCCATGTAAACTGTGACTGCTCTGTGTAATGTAATTCAGAGGAATCTGGTTATACCATGTTTGACTGATTATATTGCAATTTCAACAGACAATATAAAAGGACCAAAATTTGCTCATCCCGCAGTTTCCACAAGAATACATTCATAAATATAACATGAATAATAACATTTGTTTAATAAATCTTTTTTATTTGGAAAATGTGATCTAAATAATACATGCTAAATATAAATTTTGTTAGAAAGAAATGCTATATATTTTGACTGTCAAAAGTAAACTGAAATAAGCTATGTCAATTCTTTGGTTCACTATATTTACGGGATTTAGAGAATGGACAGACAGTAAAACCGAATTCATAAGCACTTTTCAACTATGTTGCGAAGTGTTAAAAATGCTTTTACAGGTTTTACTGCAAACAAATTTTAATAATTTCTGGGATAAATCTAAACTATGCTTAAGGAGAACTTATTATTTCTAACTTGCTAAAATACCTGGCGTTGCCCGGAATTTTAAGAATGTTTGTTTTGAAAAATCAGTTTTAAAATTAAATATGCAGTATAAAGCAAACAATAAAAAAAAAAATAGTCGAAGTGTTATACACATGGCGAAAACAAATTCAGAGAACCTCAAAATGTTAAAATGTGCCAATATTTCCATATCGGGTTTTTATCATGTTTCAATACGTTTTTAAAACTCATGTGGCGTTATATATTCGCCTGCTGACGTCCATTATAATTCCATTTCCAATGTGACATAATATTAACTTTTTTAAAATTCTTCAAACTATTTATTTCATTTTTCACGTGCAAATTTTGCAGTTGAAAAGTTATGACGCAATATTCAGCTTTTTTTAAAAATTCGTCAAACTATTTATTTCATTTTTATTTTTCACGTGGAAATCTTGCAATAAAAAAAGTATTTGTTGTGGTAAGAATTTTATTGCGGAATTGTAATAATTGGCAACTGCTATAACTAAAAATGTTTAAATTTGATAGGAAATTGCTGTTAAATGGATATTTTTTATTAATTAAAAATTAACTATAAATTATTTCGATTCTAGATTACTTTAGTTGCCTTGACCGTGTTTTAATACATAGGTACGTAACATTTCACAATTCTGGCTTCCAAACTGCGGATTTGTATAGAATTACAGACAGACAAATTTTCATTTTTATATATTAGATATCTATGTTTTTAGCGGAAATTGTAATTCATTAAAGCATTTCTTATACAAAATAATTATAATATGTTATTACATAAATGCTTTAAAATAACAAGTCGGATGTGCCAATCCCAAAACTTTCTTCTATCTCTAAGATGTTATTGCTTCAAAGTTTGTTATCACAGTATCTAAATTAAATAACAATCTAAGCTCATCATGAGGTTTCTAAAAGGTATAGGTTCGTTTAATTGTGTGCATTTAAAAAAGAGATACTATAAGCATCGCATCATTCAAACAAATCATTAAATTTTGCCACCCACCCTCTTACATGTCTGCAAAACAAATTTCCCAACTAAAAGAGCATAAAAGCGACACCTGTCGGGCAGTATACCCAAATCTAATAAGGATCTATTTATATGAAAGTGTAACAGAATATGAAGTTTTATTAAATTTAGTTTAATAAATTTAGTTTATTAAATTTTAGTTTTACTAAATTTAGTTGAATTAGTTTTGAAGATACAGCTATCGCGAAAATCGTGAAAAATGCAACATAGAAGCGCCACTTGTTATGATTTGCACGACCGTTTATTCAGCACCAACTTATGTCGAGGTCAACAGAATCTGATTTTTGGTGAAAATTCGTGCATTAATTAGTTCTTTAGATAGAACTATTGCGGGATTCGTGAAGAATGCAGCATAGCAGCGCCAGCTATTGGGCGATTAATACCAAAACCTAATCAACAACAACTTATGTCAACGTCTGAATCTGAATTTGATGAAAATCTGTGCCTTAGTTCTTGAGGTAGAGCTATTGCGGTATTCTTGTAAAAAACAGCATAACAGTGCGACTTGTTGGGAGATTTACACAAAAAACTAATCAAAAAACTTATTAGCACCAGTTTATAAGAAGGTATACCTAAATCTAATGTTTTATTAAATTCCGTGCATTAGTTCTTGAGATAGAGCGCCCACAAAATTTGCGAAACATACAGACAGGCTCACAGTCTCGCAGACAAACATTTTCTAAGAACAGTCAAATCGTGTTCAGAACCTTCTAAAACGTATACATCTGTCGAAAACCGAAAGACGAATTTTTTCACGAATCCAATACTTTCTTCATGTAAAGATAGAAGAAAGTAATAAATATTACATAAATGATCTAAAGGTCTAAAGTAATAAATACTCTTAAAAACGATTCATAATTTTTCCCCCGTAAAGTGTTTTGTCAAAAATCCAAGATTTTTATTTCAATTTTAATTGTACTTTAGTTATTTTTGAATGTTATTATAACACCGCTACTTACAAAGAGCTATGTCGCTGAATGTAACTCAATTTATTTATATATATATATATAAACAAAACAAAACGAAAAAACACTTTTCCAGATTATACTGCATAATTTTTTTTAATAATTTCTGGTAATAATCTAAACTTTGACAGATTATTATTTTTAATATATGGGATAAGTGAAAATTGTAGTTCACTACATATTTCTTACAAATAATAATAATATTTATATCGTTCACCCGCACGAAAAGTGACACATCTCAATAAAAGTAAATTTCACAGGAAGGGCAAAAGAAAATATGTATGATTTTACTGTAGCATGAAATTGTAGCACTTAACTCTGCATGCAGGAATGAAAACATGCATAAAAGCATAAAAGCCTTAAGAATGAAGACGTTGGATGAAGTCTGGAGATTTGGGTAATTTTACCTCCCCACACAGTCCACCCCTCTTCTGCGGTCACAAATGGACATATAGCGTAATAAAGTGATTTTCCGCATAACTACGCTTATGAAACTTTGGAGAGAGTGGTGCCGATGGGATACGAACCAAGGATCTCATGATCAGGAGGCGAGAACGTTAGCGTCGAGCAAAAGGCCAAGCCATTTACTCTAAGCTTGTAACTCGTTTTATACTGATCACGTGAGATGAGATCGCTACCCACTCCATCCCCAGTGAGAAAGACGTATTGCTGACGTATGACGAGCGATATGCACTCGTGATTGATGCTGTCGTACGCATATGTGATGCGTGTGAGGACAGGCTTTGTGCTGTGAGCATTTCACAGGCTTTGGGTGCAAGGGATGATTTATTTAGTGCTGCCATCTGTTGGTTATGAGAGGAGGTGATTGTTGATGAAGGTTGTTTTTGCGTGTTTGTCCGGGTCACCACTTTGGAGAGAGTGGTGCCGAGCCGATGGGATACGAACCAAGGACCTCATGATCAGGAGGCGAGAACGTTAGCGTCGAGCAAAAGGCCAAGCCAGTTACTCTAAGCTTGTAACTCGCTTTATACTGATCATGTGGGATGAGATCGCTACAAAACTGTTTGTATAGTAAGACGCACCTAAGACAGACCTATTAGTGAAATAAAACGCAAAATGAATTTTTCTTAGGGGTCGGTATGATGCATAGGGTGAAGCACTCAGTTATTGACACTTAACCAATATCTGACACTTCAGCAAAAATCTAACATAAGGGGACTAGTCACTCAGCTTCGGAATTCTCATCCTTAATGTTAAGTCTATGGACCCTTGATGCATTCGTCTATTTAAAATATCTTCTCGGGAAATTCATATTTTTAACATCTTTTTTCTGTGTACTCTTCTTAAAGAATGTCTCTTTTTTTCTTAATTTTCAAACTATGTCTAAAATCTAGGCTGAATTTAATATTTTATGTGTTAAAAGCGGAAGAACTGAGAGTAAGATTTTAACACTTCCTATAAAATGAAGTCTATACTTTAGAAATATTTTGAGAACTAGGGAAAAAAGAGACATTTTTTAGGAAGTGTACACAAAAAATAGAAGTTAAAAATATTAATTTCCCGAGGAGATATTTTAAATAGACGAATGCATCCAATGCCCATAGACTTAACATTAGTGAGGAGGAAATCGAAAGCTGAGTGACCAGCCTCCTTAAGTAAGCATTTATTTCTAAATTTCTGCAAAGTAATGTCGTCTAGTGGTAACTTAGACAATTATTTTTATTTTGGAGTCAATTTATTCAACACTAGAATGTCAAGGACGTATTCAATGTAGAAAGAACTTTTGAGAAAACAAAAATAGGCATCCATTTTATTTCTAAAATTAAGGAATCTCTCTTTTTATTCTATTTGTAATGGAACCATAATAAACTTTTTCCTAAAGTTATACTTGTAAAAATTAGTTAAAAGATGTTTATCATTAAAAAGATGTTTATGATACATTAGGATCATGCTTTCTAGCTTATGGTAATTTAATTTAGCTTAATGGTGTATAAATAAGGTTTAACCCTTTATCTACTGCATTATGATCTACTACAATTTCTTTCATGTAATTTTTTTTTCAGTTGCTACAATGAAAATTAAAAAAAAATGGCATAGATGCTGTATGTTCCCTCAGCTGTTGTTGTTTTGAATTGTTTGGCGATTTTTTGTTGGCGTGTTGGCGGTGTTTACGGATATGACAAACTCGATATGGAAACCCCGTGTGACGTATGTGTTGTGACGTGTCGTGTTCTGGCAACCCCTGAGAAGCTTAGATTTTGTGGATGTATCGATGTATTTTGATTTTGATATCGTGTTCTATGGTTGTCTTTTTATTTTTATGTTAAATTTATTGGATGTATTTCATTGACTATAGTTTCTGTAGTCCGTTTAAACGCTCTTGCTGAAGTAATTAAGAAATATGAGGAAATTTTGACAAGAAAGGGAGGTTTGTTTATAGCGTGTCAATGCGTATTAAGCCTGTTTTGGAAAATGACGGCGGTGTTATATTTTGTGCTGTAGGTTTCAAGAAAGCAGATGTCTGTTCAGGTATGTTGATAATTTTATGTATATTTTGTTGCTTTAAGAGTTTTTTACATTTTGAGATTGCTACAAAACGAGAGCTGCTGAATTTTGAGAATGCTATACCACGAAAAATGCTGAATTCGGTGATGTTTTTTTTCGGTAAATGAGTGCAAAGCGCTCATACAACTATTGCTGATTGCCACTTTAGCGAGTTTCGTTTTTTTAGGTATATTTTGCTGCTTTAAGAGTTTTTTACATTTTGAGATTGCTACAAGATGAGAACTGCTGAATTTTGAGAATGCTATATCGCGAGAAATGCTGAATTCGGCGATGTTTTTTTTTCCGGTAAATGTGCGCGAATCGCTCATACAAAAATTACTGATTGCCAGTTTAGCGAATTTTGTTTATTATTTACATTTTATTTTCGTAAGCCAAACATGCGTATAAACCGGTGCTTGGCGACATTTACTACTTGGCGGAAAAGGGGTTTTCACGCCAAGAAGAATTCCAAGATGGCGGCCGAGGGGAACTTATGACATCTGTTCCAAAAAAATACACATCCGTGAAAAATTTAATTCCTTAGAGGTAATTAATTAAAGTGGTACTTTAAAAGTGTCAGTACACTATGACTAAAATATCGTAACAGAAAATCCACAAGGTATTTCAAATGGCACCAGAATTATGGTAAAATGTTTTCGATTTAATAAGTGTGTGAAATATACACTTTTTCTTAATCTATATGTGGAGCAAACATGCAAAGCATGCTTTCTCCTTTAGATACAAATTTTCAAAAAACACAAAAAACTGATAAATAAGAAAATAACTTGTATTTAATTCTCATTTTTATTGTGTATTTTTATTACTGTTTATTAGAAAGAATTGCAAGCATACCTAAGATATTAAACATAAAACAAACTAATAAAACGCATTTAATATTTGGAGAAATCACGTTTTGACCGAATTCAGAGGAGGAAACATGTTTTGATTGTTTGACAAGTGGATAAAACGCTTTTTGAATGAAATAAGTTCTAACTCACAAATAATACAATAGCATTATTTTATTTGAATAAATACCGAATTTCAGTTGATTGTTGTTAAAATAAAATGACAGATTATGGTACCTAGTAGTATTCATTAAATATTTACTAAATAAATACTCGTTTGCCAGAAATTCACTTCAAATTTTAAAACCAATATCTTCATCTAGACAGTTATACACAGCCCCCTCTTCTTTATTGCAGGCTTATCAATCATGGATAATGTGGTTGTATCATTTGAATATATCATCAGGCTGATTTTGCCACTGTTCACTATACATTACCTTCAAAAGTTTTTTAACATCTTTGTTCTTTTCAACTGGTATGGCGTGACTAAGAGGAAGATATTCTAAAACAACTCTTTGAACAAGGTAACAGCAACTCCCTTTTTAAGAAGATTTACATCATATTCTTCATTTAGATCTGGAAATCTATAATTCTGGAAGACTTTAACTTTAACAGTTCTCTTATTTTTTTCTAAAACAATTCGTGTCAATTGTGATATGTATGGTAGGTTTCGAAAGTACACATTAAGGGACAACTGTGATTGGCAGACTGGAGAAATCACTGCTTGATTGAATGCAGGCTTTGGAGGAAATACTGTTTGATTGAAACGTCAAGTTTTAAAATTGATTTATAATCGGAGAAAAAAATTTTTTAGTAAAAAAATACCATTTATTTCTGTGCAATTTAACACAGAGTTCATAAACATAACAATAACTCATTTTTTATTTTTTTGTGAGAAAACACGGTTTGAATGTTTGCTCCACATATATACAAAAGCCGTTCTCTGTGTGTATGTCCTTTATACAAGTCTTTAATTTTTGACCGATTTGCACGAAACTCGATGTACATACGTTTTAGGACGTGGAAAAGATCACTGTCTACTTTAAAAAAGTATCAGATCACTACTTATCCCTTTTTTCTACCACTTCCATAATTTAACATTATAGAAATATCTCTCTTTAACTCTTTCTTAATTCAAACGTTCCTTTCCTGTTGCCACACCCTAAAAAATGACACAATAATGCGACAAATATAAGGATAACGCGTGTATTTTGTTTCTATTTGCCAATAAAAATTCAGATTTTCTTGCTATATTTTTGCGAGTTTGCTACTGACGTCATTCTAAACAGAAAATTTACATTTCTTTGTATATAAAATAAAAACTTTAACTATAAGAGCGGGAAAATAACGTAGCACCTCAATTTGAATGTTTTTTTTTTTTTTTTTTAAATTAAAACATCTATTTTAATACAAACAGTCAAATTTCATGAAAACAATTTAAGAAAAAGAAAAAAAGGCTAGATATGACGTCACATTCTATCAAATCTTTTCAACGTGTAATAAAACTCATTGTAAACATATGGCTCTTATATTTTGCTTACTACTTCGATTGTATACTACAGCCATATCTTATAGCTATACGTTATCGCTAAGTGTTGTATTGGTTTAGATTCAGTGCTAACATTTTCTGTGATTTGTAGCAAAAAGAGAGCGGTTATTTACATTTTCAAAAAAATTCTTGACAGATGTCTTGATTTTAAATTTATGGATAATGACATCATTTCATCTAATCATTGTAGATTTAATTTCAATAAAATTTCAAATTTTTCAAATAAAATTTTAGTAACTACTGCCTCATTTGGATCTATTTTTTTGCATTTTCCCCCGTATTGTGGAAGATATTGTATACTTCTGTTACGCGCGCTAAAGAAAACATGTATTTTAATTTTAAAAGTTAAAAAAATTACCACAGTGTCTCAAAAGAACATCCTTTTTCTGAATTTAAATTTCGCGAGTTACAAAATTAAAACTAAAAATGTGAGTTTTTTCATAAACGTCAAGTTAAGGTTGTTCTCAAATCCAAAGGAGCTATTTTCTGACATATTTTTTAATTAATTTTTGTTCGAAATGCATGAAATTGACAGGAGCTCTTATTTAGAACTATGTAATCGAAAGATAGTTTCCATATGTTGGTAAAGGTATAAGATCTTTCAGTGAGTGTTTTGAACTGAATTTCGGACGCAACAGTGTAATAAAGGATAAAAACCGGCCGTCACGCAGCCACAATTGCTCAAAACAAAAGTAATTTATTAATGAAAAAAGGAAAAACTCATTTCAATTCCAAATCGCTTTAATAGTCAGGCCTTTACGTTTAATGAGTCAGAAAATGTGTTAGAAAGTTTCGCGTTGTTGAGCAGGGAACTGGAGAAGCACGTTAAACATTATTGCAGGTTAGTATTTTGTAATCAAGTTGCATGCCAGACAGTCGCCTAAAACATAAGTCATTCTATATTGTTTTAAACAAGGTGCATGCCATACTAGGTGTCAGGCACACTCATTAAAATAAGAATAACCTAGCGCGCAACCATTTTACTGAAGATAAACCCGTCAATATACTTAGAGATAAAAATAGTTCTGCATTTTTCATTCAGCTAATAAAACTAATCCTTCATAATTGGATTCACATGATTATATAACTTTCCCCTATAATTCTATGACTAAGCAACGGAAAACAATATGTTACGCACTAAAATCTTCCCTAAAAGACTAATAATGCAAGTCGCATGGAAATCCGTTCTGAAGAATTCAAGTTATATGCACCCGGAACGAAATTCCCATTTGAATTTTATATACTTATCAGGTTATTTTGAGTAGTTTGATTTGATATCTGTTAAATTCGTGTTTTATTTTATTTTATTTCTGGCGTTTTAATTTCGTTTGTCAATTTAGTTATTGAATATTACGCGAAAGCAAACAAATTCTAAATTATTTACAATGTTTTTGAACAATTGAGTTAATCTTTTGTATTTGAGTTGCAAGCATATTTAAAAAATATGCATACTTAAAAATTATTTTAAAACCCATAAAAAATTTGCAAATTGAGATAAACATTAGAAACAAATATTACTGAAAGACTTTTGTTTTCTATAATACGTTGGAACAATCGAATGCACAATGTTTAGACGTTAAACTGCATTAAAAAGGAAATTTACTGTTGTGTTAGGTTGTTGCCACCGAAAATATGATACCAGCGTTACTCATAGACATGTCTTTTCTTTATACTATTGCATTAAGTGTAAACAGGTTCATCTTTCGTAATCGGGTTGCACTCAACTTTAAAAATATCCATGCTTAAAAATTACTTTAAAATTCATTAAAATCAGAAAACTGAGGTACAATTTTCAAACAAATTTCATTTGAAATAATTTTTTTTTCTATTCGACATTGTAAAAAATGAAATTGTGTCATGTTTAAAATTTAGAAAAATTGCAGTAAAGGCACATTTTATGAGTTACATTTTATGAGGCACAATTTATGGGCACTGACATAATGTTTTTACTTTAGAATGTAGATAATACCATACAAACGAGAATTTCACTAAGTGCTGCGCGATTTGGAGGAATTTTTTTCTTCGTATTGTCAGGAAAATCACACATTTTTCTCTTACACCCGCCAAAGAAAACGTGCATTCTGTTATTAAAGCTCAGGGATTTTACTATGGTTGCAAGACAATAACGCCATGTGTTTTAATTGTCTTTATAACGATTTGTGGATGGGAATTCACAAATTTCAGTTATTGTGATTGCCGTATTATTTCGTTTTAATTTATTTTACCTGGAAGGCTCCTCATAATTGACACGGGCGAAGCCGGGTAGTTCTGCTAGTTACAAATAATTTTTTTGGAAAATTCCGGTACCAATCATTTATTTTAACACTTTAGCATTGAAAATGCTTTTCCCCTGAAAGGGTTTAAAAAAAACTATCTTTTTTTAATTTTTTTTTTAGGTTTTGATCTTTTTAGCAATCTTTTAGTTATGCGACGTCTATATTCCAAGGACAACATGCTCACTTGCATCTCCACATATGCAATATACGAATTTATATATGCCATTTCTAGCATAGCAAAAAAGAGCCGGTGCCACAACTTTTTCGATTTACTATAAAAAAATAATAATAAAACAGAAAAGAAATACGAGGAATATTACTATACTACATTTTAGTAATTACAGTTTAAAGCAGATGAAAACGATGGATAACTACACAGACGAAAAGTAAAGAAGAAGTTTTTCCCCAACACCCAGTGTACTGACGGTACTTATAAGTACAACCAAGTAATTCGACTATTAAATCAAATACATATTCTGTTCACTTAAAATAGCTAATGAAATTGTATTCTAAGACCATAATGAACACATAAAAAAATTACAACACTTATCTTATGTCCTTTACTATGTTTGCAGCAATAGAAAGACAAGCGTGACAGTCTGTACAAAATGTCGGCAGAAAACACATCGACTGTTTGAAAGATAGTCTCTTTTCTTGCTAAAATAGCGAACTTAGAATTAATTACTGCTGTCATGTATACTAAAAAAGTAGAGTTAAAGGAGTGGTTTTTGCAAAGTACCATTAGAATATTAGTAATGTTCATTATGGGATGAGAGTTTAAAGTGAGTGGTACTAATAAATACCGCCAGTTGATAAAGGGTTAAGTATTCTGTTTTTATAGTAAAGATTAAAGTATTTTTAAAGCATAAATTCTTTGAAATATAAAATAACTTTTTTTTAAATCTTTGCAAGTATAGTGTCATAATACTGGTACTTTGTGTCAGTTACTGGTTTTTCAATATAGTGTGTGTGGTCAGTTAGTTACTGGAGTTATTGGCCATATTAATCAAACAAAATTATTTTTTAGTAATACAATGTATAATTTATGAGAATTTTGTCAACAGTACTTTTTTAATGTATTTTTACTATCCTTTCAAAAAGAAAAATAAGAATAAAATGGATTTAAAATTTTGTAATAGTGATTTGAACAAGAAAGAATGTTTAAGGTGTTGCTGGATGGTTTAACCTTATCCTATATATACACATGGTGTTCCAAAATTCGACCGATAAATTCAGAGGGGTTATAGAAAAAAAATGCCATAGAACATAGGGTCGCAAACAACTTATTTGGTCACAAATATAGGGTGTTTCATTCCAACTGAACTCGAGCTGACGGCAATTATTTCGAGAAAAATAAAAACATTGCATTGAAAATGAAACGATATGTACTTTCTTGGAAAAGAAGAAAACACCCCCTGCTAACTCTGCAATAAATTATCGTAGAAGAAAGTTGCAGGTACCAAATGATGGGAAATAAAGTCTACTTTTAGTTGGTTGATTTTTGATGGCCAATTATCAACACGAGGGATATAAAAGTCTACTTTTAAATTATATATATGTATAATTTGCTTAGGATGTCATCTATATATCAAAACGAACCCGAACTTTCATTTTTTTCTATAGCAGTACCCAAGTTTGACACCATAAATAAATTCTACACCCTTCAATTAGCTTAAATCCAAATTTAAGTGACATTCGTATGATTTGTTTACGAGAAATTAATTGTTTTAAAATGAACTTATTTTTCGGGTTGCATCCAAATTGAAGATAGGTACTCGATTGTTGAAATGCTACAGAATGACTATGTCACTTCTATTCATGCATTATTTCTTGCCAATATGACCATTTCACTCGGTTAATATGTTTCGACTATTGCCAGCCCAAATATTTCAGTAAAATGTGTAAAATATTTTTTCAAATTATGCGTTTCTACACATCAAAGATCATGATTAACCATCTGATCATGAGAAAATATCTTAAACCATGATTTTGCCATTTTTTAATGATAATTCGAAAACCACTTGAAGGAAAAATTTTAAATTGAGAATTTGCATAAAACAGGACATAACAAATATAAATCTATCAAAAAAATTGTAGGTTGCAATTCATATTTTTATCGAATATTAATTTCATAATTCATATTATCTAAATTTTAAATTTACAAATTCAATGTTTTCATATTTGGGGTTTCAGTATTATAACCACACACACACTTTATCTCATTAGAATTATAATTTTAGGAGATATTAATAAAAACATGAAAATGTAATTTAACATTAGAAGCTCTAAATTTTGAATGTTTATAACACAAAAACTTATCATTCAAATGACTAGAAATTTCGTTTTTAGGCATAATTTGAATCAAAGATTTAAAATATATTGTCAATATTGGGTGTTGCCATTGAAAAAAATCAACCTTTGCACTCTAAAATTGGGAGGAGTGAAAGGTTCACTCTTTGAAAGAGTGACAGGCATTTTCCCTCTTTTTGGAATAAATTTTATAAAAAATACACTCCTTAAAGAGTTGAATTTTCCACTCCCTAAAAAAGAGTGAAATATTTCACTCCATTATCGAGAGTGAAATATGTCATTCCGCTGTCGTGAGTGAAATATCTTACTCCGCTGACGAGAGTGAAAGACTGGCATTATACACTTTTAAAAATTTTCGATCAACTTTGAATCAATATATGTGGAGTAAAATAATGAAAAGCACCAAAGTATGTCCTTTCTTAATTTTCAGAAACTCCATTTCTTAATGTAACTTTGGAAATTACCCTCATTTGGTACTAAAACGCACTCCTTTTCAAGAGTGAATAGTCACTCCTTCTTAGAGTGACTATTCGCTCCAGCTTAGAGTGAATAGCTACTCTAAGAAGGAGTGAGTATCGTACTATTGGTATTACCCATCAGTCAATCAGAACAGCGTCTACAACGCATTTTTAAGATAAGAGAAAGACGTCCGCCATTTTAGGTTTAAAATATATACGGATATTATTAAAGCAATTTTATTTATGGAACGTAAAGTATTTTCTTTTTTTTTTTTTTTAATTATACTTTTATTCCTGTTGGTCTGTATATTAGGATCATGAGTTAAATAGTTTTTATGTTATATAGAAAAAGACTGATCTGGGATTGTTTTCAAAAGCGATATTTTTCTAATGGATACTGTGATGTAAAATATCTTAATCTGCCATCTCTCGAAAAACAAAAGCTGACGCAGAGACTGATTCATGACTACATTCATGGTAAAATATAAACATTAAATTGTAGCTACTTGAGATTGAAAATATGTTGTGACAGTGATTTAGATTTTTAACATTTTTTCTGATTGCTAACACTTACAATATTTATCGTCATTATTATTTTGAAGTTGAATATGATATTCGATTATTATGATATTACAAAACGGTTTCAGATTAGAAATTAGCATTATAATGGGAAAATGTCTTTTTACATATTACAGTAGTGAAACTTTTGAAAGATTTTTTTTTATTACTAATAATATTTTAAATTATTATTTAAAATTCTAAATCTTCATACCAGTATTTTCAGACTACAGTTAACATTTGCCAAATTTATAAAATAATATGAATTTCTTATAACATACGGAAAGATTTTTGAGAAATTGTTAAATCTAATAATGCATTTAATTCATCTATTGTAGTTTGTTGTTGTTAAATAGTACAATTATAAAATACTAATTATTATTTTTAGTGTTTTTCAAATTGGCGTACTATTTTTTTTAATTGTATGTAAGCATTTTTTTTTTGCTGTTTGTGATTTTAATCAAACATTTAATTAAAGACATTCTGAATCAGTTATTAAATTTCCTTCTATTAGAAACGCATTTTCTACGTTTTTGATACACGTAATTATTGGCACACAAAAAAATAATCATAATAATAAAACATGGTATTTAAGCATTGAAATAAAGTGTTTTTAAAGATGTTTATAGATAAAACTGATTAAGTATATTTTTAAATAGTTCAGGGTGTCTCCTATATATGATATAAGATTGAATATATTTTAAAGAGATACTTTACTACTATAACTACTTTTTATATTAAAAATGTTTTTCAAACATTAAGAACAGTACATATGAAGTCATTTCTTTTCTTTATACATTTCTTTGTTTTTACTATATCCCAGATCAGTATTTTCCCATAAAACACACCAAATATATTTAACTCATATTCACAAAATACAATATATACCGGAAAAAAAATTTAAATAAATATATCTTATCATGTCGTTCTATAAATAAGAGTTGTATTAATATCCGTTTTTCAGCAATAGCGTAAGAAAATTAGAAATCATATTTAAGTTAAGTAATATGTTTAAAAGAGTAAATATATACATATTCCAAAAAATATAAATTCTAGACTCCATGTTCATATTTAATAAAGCAATGACAAATCACAACGCATAAAAAAACTTACACATTCTTAATAGTTAGATCAAGCCTAGAACTTATTTTAAAAAGATGTCCTTCGATAAGCATTGTTTTTTAAGTGAAAAACTGAAAATATTTTAGAATAGGACTCCAAAATAGCGATATTTTGCTAAAAAGTACGGTAAAAAGATACGATTTTATATTTAAAACAAAACTTTATTTTAAAATTGGTCATTTTAAAATTATCATATATTTATAGGGCACTCAATGAAAGCAAACACAAGGGATAAGATTGTAATAAAATATTTAAATTTTTTTTCTGTCAGTAATCTAATTTAATTTACATGTAATTTAATTAAGTTTTTCCTTAAAAGTTCAATTAATGTTACAAATTATGAATTAAATAAATGTTGTCAATAAAGTATTTTATTCTAATCTTTACCACGCATGTATTTATTTTCATTGCATGCTCTAAAAGATGTGATTCTTTCAAAATGACCATGAAACAGAATCAAAAAAGAATGCACTGCATTAAAATTGAACATTCACTCCTGTGAAAGAGTGACTATTCACTCCTACCAGGAGTGAAAAAACGCACTCCTTTAGCAAGAGTGAATAGTCACTCCTCCGAAAGAGTGATTATTCACCCCTGTTTAGAGTGACTATTCGCTTCCCAGGAGTAAGTATTCACTCTTTCAGAGAGTCAAAAATTCCACTTTTGCTCAGAGTGAATAGCCACTCTAAAGAAGTTGGGCATATTTTGATTCTGCGATACAGTGAATATTCATTCCGCCGGGGTGAATAGTCACTCCTTTTTATTTAAAGTGTGGTCTGGTTTTGCATTGTAGATGACCCCCTAAGCAAATTTTGTATACATCATTTAAAAGTAGACATTATTTTCAATCGATTGACACCAGTAACTTTCTTCTACTATAAATATTTCCAGAGTTCGTAGGGGGTGTTTGCTTTCTTTTCCACGACAGTGCCTTGCTTGGGTGAAATGTGGTAACATCACGAAAAGATCTGAAACAAGTAGCTAAGTGTGATCGCAGATCGCACAGAGGGTTTCGTTTAATATTCCTTTCAAAACACTTTATACTTTTGAAAATTCTGTTAGTTCCACATTTCGCAACCAGGGGCGCACTCTATTCTAAACAAACCTCTATCCGAACGGAACTACGTTTTATATACTATCCGTAGATATATTAGTCGAGGGGATTGAGCCGATAGCACCCGAGATAAGAAGGCGACCCTGGCGGTAAAAAGTAGAACTAAAATATGTAAGTCTATGATGCGTAATATGGAAGAATGGTCAAAGGGGTGCCGGCAAAAGTTCGAAAAGTGCTCCCCGGGTGAAAAGGGCGGAGGTTAGAAAACTTGCTTAAAATAAACAAGTTAGAGCCCGGAGGAGTAAATAATATAAGACTTTTTGAAATTTTTATGATTTGCCGTGTGGCCTGAAGTATTCAGCTATACGTATTCAAAAATTCATGTCTCCGACTTAATTAGGGGCTCTCTTAGAAAGAATTGCTTAAAATACATATGTGGTAGCTCAAAGGGTTAAACGTAAGACTTTTTCAAGATTTTATGATTTGTCGCTTGGCCTTAGGTGTTCTGCTATAAATATGCAAAATTTCAAATCTCCCATTTAATAAGGGGCTCAGTTAGAAAGAATTGCTTAAAATACGCATGTGGGAGTCCAAAGGGTTAAATGTATGACTTTTTCAAAATTTTATGTAAAATTTCACGCCTCCATCCTAAATAGAGGCTTTAGAAAGAATTGTTTAAAATACACATGCGGGAGCTCAAAGGGTTAACTGTACGGCTTTTTCAAAATTTATGGTTTGTCATTTGATGCGAGGTGTTCAGCTATAAGTATGCAAAATTTCACGCCTCGAACCTAAATAGGGGCTCACTTAGAAAGAATTGTTTCAAATACATATGTGGGAGCCCAAAGGGTTAAATGTACGACTTTTTCAAAATTTTATGATTTGTCGTTTGATGTGAGGTGTTCAGCTTTAAGTATGCCAAATTTCACGCCTTCAACCTAATTAGGGATCACTTTGAAAGAATTGTTTAAAATACACATGTGGGAGCCCAAAGGGTTAAATCTACGACTTTTTCAAAATTTTTACGATTTGTCGTATGATGTGTGGTGTTCAGCTATAAGTATGCAAAATTTCAAGTCTCCAACATGTATAGTTTCTGAGAACGTGCTCTGTGACAGACGGACAGACAGACAGACAGAGGAGCGAGACGAATAGGGTTTCGTCAGATGAACGAAACCTAAAAACATGTTACTCAAGTAATCAATGATACCGTATGGGCTGATAATCACATTCGAAAATGTGGGGCGTCTAGTGCATACTGCTGGCGCTTATAACGCAAAGTTCTATGACTTTAGTTTGGCGTTATCACATTTACAACAAAGGCGAGAATGTCTGTTAAACGTTCTGTAAAAGTCTGTAAAACGTGTTAAACAATTAAAGACCAGTATTCCCGATTAGTAACAAACTGTTTTTTAGCCGTAAACCATACTTAAAACAAAATATGATTTTTTAAAGTATTTTTCCCATGATTTATTTAAAAAATGAAAGCCGAAAAACATTATTACAATGATTTTTGAAAAATCAGGCACTTAAGGGTTAAAGCGACTTTATCTTGGATCTAAAATGTTTCTTGTATTCCGTTAAAAATTAAGAGTGTATGTGAGCTTCCGTGCGTAAATTTCCACCATGCGCACCACTCGGTCTCCCGCGTTCGCTGTTCAAGCAAACAAAAATAAAAAAAATAAGCACTTTTTTCATTTCATTTTTGACTATTTCGAGAGGGACCTGTAATTCCATTAGCCCCCTTCCACCTTTTAGGGTATAATGTGATGTCAATGGAGACTAATATGGGGTTAACAGGAATGGCTATTTCGCTGTATGTCAGAAGAAAAAAATTACAGATTTATCTAAAAAAGTAAGTAAAAAACACTTTTTTCATTTAATTTTCTACTATTTCGAGAGAAGGAGGGGTGTAACGCCATCAGCCACCTTTCTCTTATTTGGTGTCAATGTTGACTAATATGGGGCTAATGAGAATGATAGAAAAAAATATAAACATTTTTCCAAAAAAGAAAGAAAAAAAGCAGCACTTTTTTCATATCACTTTCAAAAATTTAGGGGGTGGGGGTGAGATGGGGTTCTGTAGCCACATCAGTCCCCCCCCCCCCCCCTCTCTTGGGTACGCCCATGTAATTTAGAAAAAAAAAAAAAGTTCTTTTTTCAATGAAGATTGATATTCGGAATTCGTGAAGTGATTTTTAAATTTTTTGAACTTTATTATTACATTTTTTCCCCTTTACTGGGCGGGGTGCAACGCTGGACTGATCAGTTAGTACTTTCAATAAAGATTAACTGTAATATGTAAAATGTTGACTTTATTTTCAAAAATGAGTGTTTTGTTTCTAAAGCGACTTTATCTTGGATCTAAAATGTTTCTTGGATTCCGTTAAAGATTAAGAGTATGTGAGCTTCCGTGCGTAATTCTCCGCTATTTGTACCACTCGGTGTGCCGCGTTAGGGCGCAGTGCGCTTGACATTTGCCTGTTAGAAAATTGTCGTAAGATCTAATTAACAATTCTAACGCTCTTAACCCCTTGAGGGGCAGTGGAATGTATTTCATCCCATCTACGATTAATGGAGATTTGCACCAGAAAATTTTATTAAATAATACTTCTCTAACTGTGGTGGAAAAAAAGTTTATATTTTCCTTATTTTGCAATAAATCTTTCTGCAGATTCCGATGTGAATTCGACATTACAGAAAGACAATTAATTGCCCCTCAAAGGGTTAAAGTGATCAGTGACATCCATTTGTAAGTAAAAATACTAAATATTCTAAATCTAATTAAAATAATATATTTATTATCCTGAAAGCAAGTAAAAGGAATAAATACTCAAATGGCAGCTGGCGTGCCGGTCAGCTATTATAGTGGCTAAACCCTATATGCGCGTGAGAAGTAAATGCGAGCTTGATTCTGAAAATTGCGTGTTTCCGTGCCTAACTTATCTTACCATTACATATATCTAATTTTATATACTAGAGTAGGGAGTTGGGAAAAGTATGTGCGTGTTTTAATTTAGAACAGTGTGATAGGAATCCCCCCCCCCCTTTCTCTCAGCGACACGATGATTTTTTTCAAATAGAGAAGGTGAGGGCGCGGTCATTTATGGTACTAATAGACAGTAAGGAAATATTGCACAGAGTATGGGTGGGGTTCAATTTTTCTGCTAGAGAACTAGTGTAATGTGCTCACGATATGAGAATGGTACCGGAATTTAAAAAGGTAAATAATTACGAACGGCACGCTAGAATGCGCCCGCGCATAATGGAAATAAAAGTGGTAAGATTTTTCAGATTATTCACTTGCTGCAACAGAGGAAAGAACCAGAAAAATTGTACTTCGCCAAAACCGGTCAAATATCGAAGACCACCAACGAGCTGCCATTTCACCCTTGACGATCTATTAATGTGGGATATTTTTTGCTATATTTGTTTTCTTTTTAAATGTAAGTCTTTGATGAACGTCGCTGCGAGTGGTAAGTTTCTGACATTTTGGTTTTTAATAAAAGATTTATTTGATATTAAAATTTTAAAAAGAAAAAAAAAGGAGAAAGCGGTTAGTTATAAATTTGTAAACATGCATAACAACAGTTCAAAAAGTTTTTTTTTTTTTAGTAAGTTTTTGATATTTTGATTTTTAATGAAGGATTTATTTGATATTAAAATTTTAAAAAGAAAAAAAAAAGGAGAAAGCGGTTGTTTATAAATTTGTAAGCATGCATAACAACAGTTCAAAAAGTTTTTTTTTTTTTTTTTTAGTAAGTTTTTGATATTTTGATTTTTAATGAAGGATTTATTTGATATTAAAATTTTAAAAAGAAAAAAAAAGGAGAAAGCGGTTGTTTATAAATTTGTAAGCATGCATAACAACAGTTCAAAAAGTTTTTTTTCTTTTTTTTTTACTAAGTTTTTGATATTTTGATTTTTAATGAAGGATTTATTTGATATTAAAATTTTAAAAAGAAAAAAAAAAGGAGAAAGCGGTTATTTATAAATCTGTAAGCATGCATAAAAACAGTTCAAAAAGATTTTTTTTTAGTAAGTTTTTGATATTTTGATTTTTAATGAAGGATTTATTTGATATTAAATTTTTAAAAAGAAAAAAAAAAGGAGAAAGCGGTTACTTATAAATTTGTAAGCATGCATAGCAACAGTTCAAAAAGTTTTTTTTAAGTAAGTTTTTGATATTTTGATTTTTAATAAAGGATTTATTTGATATTAAATTTTTAAAAAGAAAAAAAAAGGAGAAAGCGGTTATTTATAAATTTGTAAGCATGCAAAACAACAGCTCAAAAAGTTTTTTTTTTTTTTTTTTTTTTTTTTTTTAGTACGTTTTTGATATTTTGATATTTTGATTTTTAATGAAGGATTTTTTTTATATTAAAATTTTAAAAAGAAAAAAAAAGGAGAAAGCGGTTATTTATAAATTTGTAAGCATGCACAAGAACAGTTCAAAAAGTTTTTTTTTTTTAGTAAGTTTTTGATATTTTGATTTTTAATGAAGGATTTATTTGATATTAAAATTTTAAAAAGAAAAAAAAGGAGAAAGCGGTTATTTATAAATTTGTAAGCATGCATAAGAACAGTTCAAAAAGTTTTGTTTTTTTTAGTAAGTTTTTGATATTTTGATTTTTAATGAAGGATTTATTTGATATTAAAATTTTTAAAAGAAAAAAGTTATTTATAAATTTGTATGCCTGCATAAGAACAGCTTTTTTTCTTTTTTTTGTAGAGATATTTGCGAAAAAACACTGATATGGACTTTTTTTAGGGTTCTGTACTTAAAAAGTAGAAACGGAACCATTATAAGATCACTCCTGTGCCTGTCTGTCCGTCTGTCAGAGCCCTTTTACTCGTAAACTATGGAATGTGGAAAGTTGAAAATTGGGGAAGTAATAAAGACTATTGACTCAAATATTTGCAGATTAATAAATATTCATAAATATATTTAGGAAAAATGTAGAGGGCTAATTAAGTTACTTGAAAAAAAAAATCCATATCGTGTGAAAAATATTCCATATCGCTGAACTCAAAAATATATTTCATTTAATTTTAGGTATTATATTTTCAAAGTTATGGTCGAAAATGTAGTGCAAAAGTATGTCCCCTCCCCCCATCTAATTCCGAATCAACTGAAACTAAAATTATGAAAAAATTAGAGGTATTCGACGTTAATTTAAACCTTGCAGGAAAATTATAATGATTACCCAACGTCGCATAGTTTTTGAGAAAATCGCTATTTCCCGTTACACACAAATTGCGATTAACGGGCATTCAGCAAAAGTGTTGAGCAGCGCTGGAGATACCTATCGTAGCAGAAGTATAAAAGCATTGTTGATCATGAATTTTTGAAAAAATCGTCGGTAATTAGCTGAGATATTAACTCTTAAAGACGCGAACGGTTTTGACATTTATAATGACAGATACGGCGAACTGTATGCTCTTTTAAAGCCTAGACAACAAATATTAAAGATACATTTATCTGATACAATGCCCAGTAGCAGCATAAAAGCAATAAACGTTAAATTGTTAAAAACAGAGTAATTTAATGAGAATTAATCACATAAGTACTATGGGATTCGCGACTATTTTGCATTGTGTGGCTCCCTCATTACATCTACCGTGTTTTTAAAGGTTAACTAAAAACCTATCTGGAAAAATGCGGCACGGAAAAAAGCGGCGTTGGAACTTTGCGACGTCCTTTTGAAGAGCGCTTAGCACAATGCTAAGTTTACATTTTGAACAAGGGTTTTGCTTTAGGTACACTGTAAAAAGAAAAGATACGCTGAATTTACGTTTATGAAATGCTAAATGAAGTTTAAATATACACTACTTTTATTGTCAGCACCTAATTAAGTTCATCTTAAACAGATTAGGATAAGATTAAAAAAAAAAAAGTTATACAGAATAGCTATATTTGATATTACTTTGGTTCCATATCTTTTTGAACTTCCATGGTATATCCATTTATACTGCTCTAATATATACAGCTATACCCAGCCCTATGTTGTATAGTTTTTACAAAGTCTTGGTATTCTTTTAGCAACGATTTTTTTTTTTTTTTTTTTTTTTTTTGTATAATACACTTACTAATTCGTATATTATTGTACGAAATCTTCTGTACACGAGTAATACTCGCACTTGAATTCACAGTACATATATATATTTTTTAAACCTAAGTCGTTGATAAACGCCGTTGCGAGTGGTAAGTTTTTGACATTTTGGTTTTTAATAAAGGATTTATTTGATATTAGAGTTAAAAAAAAAAGGGAAAATGTTTATTTATAAATTTGGAAGCATGCATAATAACAATTTATTTTTTATTTATTTATTTATTTTTTTTTTTTGTCCTTATTAGAACATTTTATTAGAACGTCCTTATTAGTCAAAAACACTGATATGGAATTTTTGTTATTTAAGGGGACACAGCACCTTTCTTTTTTAGGTAGCTTTCTTTACAAAAAAGCTACCTATTGCAGCCGTTCGGAGGAAAGCGATTTCAAAAAATTTTGGTATGTTTTCATCGATCATGACCCCCAGACCCCGAAACCACCCTCCGTTCAAAATTGATATATATATATATATATATATATGACATATGTCACAATGTAACTCCCGTAATTATGAACCGATTTCGATGTAATTCGGTGTGTACATAGTACATACCAATGTCTCGAACGAGTTCGTTGGCCAGCTTCATCCGCCGTTTTGTTTCAAAATGGCGGCCGTTTAAAATTTTAAAAAAAATTTAAAACATGAAATGTGGTACCAAAAAATTAAAAATGGAAAAATATTTTTTTCTTATGTATTTGACCATTATACAAAGATTCCGGAGCAGTTTTTGTTTCGTCTATATCTTAAAAAATGGCTGAGTTATAGCATTTTGAATTTCTAGCGTGGCTAACATTTTGAAACGTCCTGAGTTTTGTCACGCGATAAAAGGCGTATTTAAGAACCGATTTGGATGTAATTCGGTGTGTACATAGTACATACCAACCTCTCGACCGAGTTCGTTGGCCAGCTTCATCCGCCATTTTGTTTCAAAATGGCGGCCATTTAAAATTTTTTTTAATTTTAAAATTTGAAATGTGGTACCAAAAAATTGAAAATGGAAAAATATTCTTTTTTTATGTATTTGACCTTTATACAAAGATTTCGGAGCAGTTTTTGTTTCGTCTATATCTTAAAAAATGGCTGAGTTATAGCATTTTGAATTTCTAGCGTGGCTGACATTTTGAAACGTCCTGAATGTTGTCACGCGATAAAAGGGGTATTTATGAACCGATTTGGATGTAACTTCGTTTATACATTGTACATACCAATGTCTCGACCGGGTTCGTTGGCCAGCTTCACCCGCCATCTTGTTTAAAAATGGCGTCCATTTAAATTTTTAAGAAAAATTTAAATTTGAAATGTGGTACCAAAAATTGAAAATTGAAAAAATATTTTCTTCTTATGAGTTTGACCTTGATAAAAAGATTCGGGAGCGGTTTTTGTTTTGTCTATATCTTAAGAAATGGCCGAGTTAAAGCATTTTGAATTTCTAGCGTGGCTGACATTTTGGAACGTCCTGATTTTTCTCACGTAATAACAGGCGTATTTATGAACCGACTTGGATGCCGGACTGTTTTGCCGGACTGCCAAACAAACTGCTCCGGAATCTTTGTATCAAGGACAAACACATAAAAAAAATATTTTTCATTTTCCAATATTTTAATACCTCATTTTGAATTATAAATTTAATTTTTTTTAAATGGCAACCCTTTTGAAACAAGATGGCGAATGAAGCTGGCCAACGAACTCGGTCGAGACATTGGTATGTACTATGTCTCGACACCCGCTATACGTTGTGACCGCATAGTACGTTGGTCAGTACTATGTACACACCAACCGACTTGGTGTGTACATAGTACATACCAATATCTCGACCGAGTTCGTTGGCCAGCTTCATCCGCCATCTTGTTTCAAAATGGCGGCCATTTAAAAAAATTAAAAAATTAAAAAATTTAAATGAGATACCAAAAAATTGGAAAATGAAAAAGATTTTTTTTGTATGTGTTTGACCTTAATACAAAGATTCCGGAACAGTTTTTCTTTCGTCTATATCTATAAAAAAAATGGCTGAGTAATAGCATTTTGAATTTCTCTTGTGGCTGACATTTTAAAACGACCTGATTTTTGTCACGCGATAACAGGCGTATTTATGAACCTATTTGGATGTAACTTGGTCTGTACATAGTACATACCAATGTCTCGACCGAGTTCGTTGGCCAGCTTCATTCGCCATCTTGTTTCAAAAGGGTTGCCATTTAAAAAAAATTAAATTTATAATTCAAAATGAGGTATTAAAATATTGGAAAATGAAAAATATTTTTTTTATGTGTTTGTCCTTGATACAAAGATTCCGGAGCAGTTTTTGTTTCTGAAAATTTGTTCTTTTGTTGATATCTTAAAAAATGGTTGATTTATAGAACTTTGAATTTCTAGCATGGCTAACATTTTGAAACGATCTTGTATTTGTCACGCGATAACACACGTATTCGCCTATTTCGATGTAAGAAGGCATGTGGATAGTATACATCAACACCTCGACCAAGTTCGCTGGCCAGATTCATCAGCCATCTTGTTTGAAAATGGCGGCCATTAAATTAAAAAATATATATATATTTAAAGTGAGGTGCAAAAAAATTAGAAATTGAAAAAGGTTTCTTTCTTAAGTATTTGATCTTGATATAAGGATTCAGGAGCATTTTCTGTTTGTCTTTACCTTAAAAAATGGCTCAGATATAGCAGTTTCAATTTCTATTGTGGGTGACATTTTGAAAAATCTGATTTTTTGCATGCGACAGCACTCCTATATATTAACCGATTCCGATGTGAGTAAGCATGTGCACAGCAATTATTAAGGTCTAGACCAAGTTCACTGCTTAGCCTCATCCACCATGTTGTCTTAAAATGACAGGCACTTTAAGAAATTGCCGAATTTGGCTGCCAAATATAAGTTACTTTAAAGAAAAGCAGCTTGGATAAAGCTGACTAATTTCGCGAAATTCTCATTCATTATATTGATAAAAATTAGTATTGAATCTCCTATATTCGGTTTCCACTAAATTGAGCTTCGTGTGTTTGCATGATATCAGTTGGCTTTTTTTAAATAAGGATTATGAAAGCTACCTCTTCCTCCCGGCACTGGCCGGAAGGACTTTTTTTTTATCTAAGTCGTTGATGGACACCGTTGTGAGGTTTAAGTTTTTGACATTTTGGTTTTTAATGACGGATTTATTTGATATTAAAATTTAAAAAAGTTCTTCCGGCCAGTGCCGGGAGGAAGAGGTAGATTTCATATTCCTTATTTTAAAAAATCCAACTTATATTATTTAAACACACGAAGCTACATTTAGTGGAAACCGAATATAGGAGATTCAATACTAATTTTTATCAATATATGATGAATGAGAAATTCGCGAAATTAGTCAGCTTTATCCAAGCTGCTTTTCTTTAAAGTAACTTATATTTGGCTGCCAAATTCGGATATTTCTTAAAGTGACATTATAAGACAACATGATGGATGTGGCTAACCAGTGAACTTAGTCGAGACCTTAGTAATTGCTGTGCACATGCTCACTCACATCGGAATCGGTGATATATACGAGTGCTGTCGCAGGCAAAAAATCAGATTTTAGGTAGCTTTCATTAAAAAAGCTACCTATTGCAGCCGTTCGGAGGAAAGCGATTTCGAAAAATTTTGCTATATTTTCATCGATCATGACCCCCAGACCACCCTCCGTTCAAAATTGACATATATATATATCCATATATATATATATATATATATATATATATATATATATATATATATATATATATATATATCCATATATATATATATATATATATATATATATATATATATATATATATATATATCTGACATATGTCACACTGTAACTCTCGTATTTCTGATCCGATTTGGATGTAATTCGGTGTGTACATAGTACATACCAATGTCTCAACCGAGTTCGTTGGCCAGCTTCATCCGCCATTTTGTTTCAAAATGGTGGCCATTTAAAATTTTTTAAAAAATTTAAAATTTGAAATGTGGTACCAAAAAATTGAAAATGGACAAATATTTTTTTCTGATGTATTTGACCTTTATACAAAGATTCCGGAGCAGTTTTTGTTTCGTCTATATCTTAGAAAATGGCTGAGTTATAGCATTTTGAATTTCTAGCGTGGCTAACATTTTGAAACGTCCTGAATTTTGTCACGCGATAAAAGGCGTATTTAAGAACCGATTTGGATGTAATTCGGTGTGTACATAGTACATACCAATCTCTCGACCGAGTTCGTTGGCCAGCTTCATCCGCCATTTTGTTTCAAAATGGCGGCCATTTAAAATTTTTTTTAATTTTTAAATTTGAAATGTGGTACCAAAAAATTGAGAATGGAAAAATATTTTTTTCTTATGTATTTGACCTTTATACAAAGATTTCGGAGCAGTTTTTGTTTCGTCTATATCTTAAAAAATGGCTGAGTTATAGCATTTTGAATTTCTAGCGTGGCTGACATTTTGAAACGTCCTGAACGTTGTCACGCGATAAAAGGCGTATTTATGAACCGATTTGGATGTAACTTCGTTTATACATTGTACATACCAATGTCTCGACCGGGTTCGTTGGCCAGCTTCACCCGCCATCTTGTTTAAAAATGGCGGCCATTTAAATTTTTAAGAAAAATTTAAATTTGAAATGTGGTACCAAAAATTGAAAATTGAAAAAATATTTTCTTCTTATGTGTTTGACCTTGATAAAAAGATTCGGGAGCAGTTTTTGTTTCGTCTATATCTTAAGAAATGGCTGAGTTAAAGCATTTTGAATTTCTAGGGTGGCTGACATTTTGAAACGTCCTGATGTTTCTCACGTAATAACAGGCGTATTTATGAACCGACTTGGATGTACCTTGGTGTGTACATAGTACATACCAATATCTCGACCGAGTTCGTTGGCCAGCTTCATCCGCCATCTTGTTTCAAAATGGCGGCCATTTAAAAAAATAAAAAAATTTAAATGAGATACCAAAAAATTAGAAAATGAAAAAGATTTTTTTTTGTATGTGTTTGACCTTAATACAAAGATTCCGGAACAGTTTTTCTTTCGTCTATATCTATAAAAAAATGGCTGAGTAATAGCATTTTGAATTTCTCTTGTGGCTGACATTTTAAAACGACCTGATTTTTGTCACGCGATAACAGGCGTATTTATGAACCTATTTGGATGTAACTTGGTCTGTACATTGTCATACCAATGTCTCGACCGAGTTCGTTGGCCAGCTTCATTCGCCATCTTGTTTCAAAAGGGTTGCCATTTAAAAAAATTAAATTTATAATTCAAAATGAGGTATTAAAATATTGGAAAATGAAAAAGATTTTTATTTATGTGTTTGGCCTTGATACAAATATTCCGGAGCAGTTTTTGTTTCTGAAAATTTGTTCTTTTGTTGATATCTTAAAAAATGGTTGATTTATAGCACTTTGAATTTCTAGCATGGCTAACATTTTGAAACGATCTTGTATTTGTCACGCGATAACACACGTATTCGCCTATTTCGATGTAAGAAGGCATGTGGATAGTATACATCAATACCTCGACCAAGTTCGCTGGCCAGATTCATCAGCCATCTTGTTTGAAAATGGCGGCCATTAAATTAAAAAAAATATATATATTTAAAGTGAGGTGCAAAAAAATTAGAAATTGAAAAAGGTTTCTTTCTTAAGTATTTGATCTTGATATAACAATGTAAAAAAAAAATCTGTGAAGTTACTAAAGTTTTTCTAGGAAACTGGGATTCCAATAACTTTTCATGTAACGTCAACAACAAAATTTCATGTAACAGACACACTTTTGCGCCGAAAATCAAAAAATCTGTAAGGTTACTAAGAATTTTTTTTGGAAACTGGGATTCCGAGAACTTTTCATGTAACTGCAGCCAGCGTTACAATTAAAAGTTTAGTAAGATTACTGAAATTTTAGCAGATTCATTTGTAAAGTTACAGATTTTTGTAGCTTTACAAAAACTAGTTTTGTAGATTTGCAGCTTTTTTCGTACAGTTACAGGTGAAAGTTTAGTAAGCATGTATTTTTACATCTGTAGAACTACAGATTTTTTTTTACAGTAAGGATTCAGGAGCATTTTCTGTTTGTCTTTACCTTAAAAAATGGCTCAGATATAGCAGTTTCAATTTCTATTGTGGGTGACATTTTGAAAAATCTGATTTTTTGCATGCGACAGCAATCCTATATATTAACCGATTCCGATGTGAGTAAGCATGTGCACAGCAATTACTAAGGTCTCGACCAAGTTCACTGCTTAGCCTCATCCACCATGTTGTCTTAAAATGACAGGCACTTTAAGAAATTGCCGAATTTGGCAGCCAAATATAAGTTACTTTAAAGAAAAGCAGCTTGGATAAAGCTGACTAATTTCGCGAAATTCTCATTCATTATATTGATAAAAATTAGTATTGAATCTCCTATATTCGGTTTCCACTAAATTGAGCTTCGTGTGTTTGCATGATATAAGTTGGCTTTTTTAAAATAAGGATTATGAAGGCTACCTCTTCCTCCCGGCACTGGCCGGAAGGACGTTTTTTTTATCTAAGTCGTTGATGAACACCGTGGTGAGGTTTAAGTTTTTGACATTTTGGTTTTTAATGACGGATTTATTTGATATTAAAATTTGAAAAAGTTCTTCCAGCCAGTGCCGGGAGGAAGAGGTAGATTTCATATTCCTTATTTTAAAAAATCCAACTTATATTATTTAAACACACGAAGCTACATTTAGTGGAAACCGAATATAGGAGATTCAATACTAAATTTTATCAATATATGATGAATGAGAAATTCGCGAAATTAGTCAGCTTTATCCAAGCTGCTTTTCTTTAAAGTAACTTATATTTGGCTGCCAAATTCGGATATTTCTTAAAGTGACATTATAAGACAACATGATGGATGTGGCTAACCAGTGAACTTAGTCGAGACCTTAGTAATTGCTGTGCACATGCTCACTCACATCGGAATCGGTGATATATACGAGTGCTGTCGCAGGCAAAAAATCAGATTTTAGGTAGCTTTCATTAAAAAAGCTACCTATTGCAGCCGTTCGGAGGAAAGCGATTTCGAAAAATTTTGCTATATTTTCATCGATCATGACCCCCAGACCACCCTCCGTTCAAAATTGACATATATATATATCCATATATATATATATATATATATATATATCCATATATATATATATATATATATATATATATATATCCATATATATATATATATATATATATATATATATATATCTGACATATGTCACACTGTAACTCTCGTATTTCTGATCCGATTTGGATGTAATTCGGTGTGTACATAGTACATACCAATGTCTCAACCGAGTTCGTTGGCCAGCTTCATCCGCCATTTTATTTCAAAATGGTGGCCATTTAAAATTTTTTTAAAAATTTAAAATTTGAAATGTGGTACCAAAAAATTGAAAATGGACAAATATTTTTTTCTGATGTATTTGACCTTTATACAAAGATTCCGGAGCAGTTTTTGTTTCGTCTATATCTTAAAAAATGGCTGAGTTATAGCATTTTGAATTTCTAGCGTGGCTAACATTTTGAAACATCCTGAATTTTGTCACGCGATAAAAGGCGTATTTAAGAACCGATTTGGATGTAATTCGGTGTGTACATAGTACGTACCAATCTCTCGACCGAGTTCGTTGGCCAGCTTCATCCGCCATTTTGTTTCAAAATGGCGGCCATTTAAAATTTTTTTTAATTTTTAAATTTGAAATGTGGTACCAAAAAATTGAGAATGGAAAAATATTTTTTTCTTATGTATTTGACCTTTATACAAAGATTCCGGAGCAGTTTTTGTTTCGTCTATATCTTAAAAAATGGCTGAGTTATAGCATTTTGAATTTCTAGCGTGGCTGACATTTTGAAACGTCCTGAACGTTGTCACGCGATAAAAGGCGTATTTATGAACCGATTTGGATGTAACTTCGTTTATACATAGTACATACCAATGTCTCGACCGGGTTCGTTGGCCAGCTTCACCCGCCATCTTGTTTAAAAATGGCGGCCATTTAAATTTTTAAGAAAAATTTAAATTTGAAATGTGGTACCAAAAATTGAAAATTGAAAAAATATTTTCTTCTTATGTGTTTGACCTTGATAAAAAGATTCGGGAGCAGTTTTTGTTTCGTCTATATCTTAAAAAATGGCTGAGTTATAGCATTTTGAATTTCTAGCGTGGCTGACATTTTGAAACGTCCTGAATGTTGTCACGCGATAAAAGGCGTATTTATGAACCGATTTGGATGTAACTTCGTTTATACATTGTACATACCAATGTCTCGACCGGGTTCGTTGGCCAGCTTCACCCGCCATCTTGTTTAAAAATGGCGGCCATTTAAATTTTTAAGAAAAATTTAAATTTGAAATGTGGTACCAAAAATTGAAAATTGAAAAAATATTTTCTTCTTATGTGTTTGACCTTGATAAAAAGATTCGGGAGCAGTTTTTGTTTCGTCTATATCTTAAGAAATGGCTGAGTTAAAGCATTTTGAATTTCTAGGGTGGCTGACATTTTGAAACGTCCTGATGTTTCTCACGTAATAACAGGCGTATTTATGAACCGACTTGGATGTACCTTGGTGTGTACATAGTACATACCAATATCTCGACCGAGTTCGTTGGCCAGCTTCATCCGCCATCTTGTTTCAAAATGGCGGCCATTTAAATAAATAAAAAAATTTAAATGAGATACCAAAAAATTAGAAAATGAAAAAGATTTTTTTTTTGTATGTGTTTGACCTTAATTCAAAGATTCCGGAACAGTTTTTCTTTCGTCTATATCTATAAAAAAATGGCTGAGTAATAGCATTTTGAATTTCTCTTGTGGCTGACATTTTAAAACGACCTGATTTTTGTCACGCGATAACAGGCGTATTTATGAACCTATTTGGATGTAACTTGGTCTGTACATTGTCATACCAATGTCTCGACCGAGTTCGTTGGCCAGCTTCATTCGCCATCTTGTTTCAAAAGGGTTGCCATTTAAAAAAATTAAATTTATAATTCAAAATGAGGTATTAAAATATTGGAAAATGAAAAAGATTTTTTTTTATGTGTTTGGCCTTGATACAAAGATTCCGGAGCAGTTTTTGTTTCTGAAAATTTGTTCTTTTGTTGATATCTTAAAAAATGGTTGATTTATAGCACTTTGAATTTCTAGCATGGCTAACATTTTGAAACGATCTTGTATTTGTCACGCGATAACACACGTATTCGCCTATTTCGATGTAAGAAGGCATGTGGATAGTATACATCAATACCTCGACCAAGTTCGCTGGCCAGATTCATCAGCCATCTTGTTTGAAAATGGCGGCCATTAAATTAAAAAATATATATATATTTAAAGTGAGGTGCAAAAAAATTAGAAATTGAAAAAGGTTTCTTTCATAAGTATTTGATCTTGATATAACAATGTAAAAAAAAATCTGTGAAGTTACTAAAGTTTTTCTAGGAAACTGGGATTCCTAGAACTTTTCATGTAACGTCAACAACAAAATTTCATGTAACAGACACACTTTTGCGCCGAAAATCAAAAAATCTGTAAGGTTACTAAGAATTTTTTTTGGAAACTGGGATTCCGAGAACTTTTCATGTAACTGCAGCCAGCGTTACAAATAAAAGTTTAGTAAGATTACTGAAATTTTAGCAGATTCATTTGTAAAGTTACAGATTTTTGTAGCTTTACAAAAACTAGTTTTGAAGATTAGCAGCTTTTTTCGTACAGTTACAGGTGAAAGTTTAGTAAGCATGTATTTTTACATCTGTAGAACTACAGATTTTTTTTTTACAGTAAGGATTCAGGAGCATTTTCTGTTTGTCTTTACCTTAAAAAATGGCTCAGATATAGCAGTTTCAATTTCTATTGTGGGTGACATTTTGAAAAATCTGATTTTTTGCATGCGACAGCACTCCTATATAATAACCGATTCCGATGTGAGTAAGCATGTGCACAGCAATTACTAAGGTCTCGACCAAGTTCACTGCTTAGCCTCATCCACCATGTTGTCTTAAAATGACAGGCACTTTAAGAAATTGCCGAATTTGGCAGCCAAATATAAGTTACTTTAAAGAAAAGCAGCTTGGATAAAGCTGACTAATTTCGCGAAATTCTCATTCATTATATTGATAAAAATTAGTATTGAATCTCCTATATTCGGTTTCCACTAAATTGAGCTTCGTGTGTTTGCATGATATAAGTTGGCTTTTTTAAAATAAGGATTATGAAGGCTACCTCTTCCTCCCGGCACTGGCCGGAAGGACTTTTTTTTATCTAAGTCGTTGATGAACACCGTTGTGAGGTTTAAGTTTTTGACATTTTGGTTTTTAATGACGGATTTATTTGATATTAAAATTTGAAAAAGTTCTTCCAGCCAGTGCCGGGAGGAAGAGGTAGATTTCATATTCCTTATTTTAAAAAATCCAACTTATATTATTTAAACACACGAAGCTACATTTAGTGGAAACCGAATATAGGAGATTCAATACTAATTTTTATCAATATATGATGAATGAGAATTTCGCGAAATTAGTCAGCTTTATCCAAGCTGCTTTTCTTTAAAGTAACTTATATCTGGCTGCCAAATTCGGATATTTCTTAAAGTGACATTATAAGACAACATGATGGATGTGGCTAACCAGTGAACTTAGTCGAGACCTTAGTAATTGCTGTGCACATGCTCACTCACATCGGAATCGGTGATATATACGATTGCTGTCGCAGGCAAAAAATCAGATTTTAGGTAGCTTTCATTAAAAAAGCTACCTATTGCAGCCGTTCGGAGGAAAGCGATTTCGAAAAATTTTGGTATATTTTCATCGATCATGACCCCCGGACCACCCTCCGTTCAAAATTGACATATATATATATATATATATATATATCCATATATATATATATATATATATGACCTATGTCACACTGTAACTCTCGTATTTCTGAACCGATTTGGATGTAATTCGGTGTGTACATAGTACATACCAATGTCTCGACCGAGTTCGTTGGCCAGCTTCATCCGCCATTTTGTTTCAAAATGGCGGCCATTTAAAATTTTTTAAAAAAATAGAATTTGAAATGTGGAACCAAAAAATTGAAAATGGACAAATATTTTTTTCTGATGTATTTGACCTTTATACAAAGATTCCGGAGCAGTTTTTGTTTCGTCTATATCTTAAAAAATGGCTGAGTTATAGCATTTTGAATTTCTAGCGTGGCTGACATTTTGAAACGTCCTGAATTTTGTCACGCGATAAAAGGCGTATTTATGAACCGATTTGGATGTAACTTCGTTAATACATAGTACATACCAATGTCTCGACCGAGTTCGTTGGCCAGCTTCATCCGCCATCTTGTTTAAAATTGTCGGCCATTTAAATTTTAAAAAAAATTTAATTTGAAATGTGGTACCAAAAAATTTAAAATTTAAAAAATATTTTTTTCTTATGTATTTGACCTTGATAAAAAGATTCGGGAGCAGTTTTTGTTTCGTCTATATCTTAAAAAATGGCTGAGTTATAGCATTTTGAATTTCTAGCGTGGCTGACATTTTGAAACGTCCTGATTTTTGTCACGTGATAACGGGCGTATTTATGAACCGATTTGGATGTACATTGGTGTGTGCATAGTACATACAAATTTCTCAACCGAGTTCGTTATCCAGCTTCATCCGCCATCTTGTTTCAAAATGGCGGTCATTTAAAAAATTTAAAAAAAAATTAAATTTAAAATGAGATACCAAAAAATTGGAAAATGAAAATGATTTTTTTCGTATGTGTTTGACCTTAATACAAAAATTCGGAACAGTTTTTGTTTCGTCTATCTCTAAAAAAATGGCTGAGTTGTAGCATTTTGAATTTCTATTGTGGCTGATATTTTAAAACGACCTGATTTTTGTCACGCGATAACAGGTGTATTTATGAACCGATTTGGATGTAACTTGGTCTGTACATAGTACATACAAATATCTCGACCGAGTTCGTTGGCCAGCTTCATCCGCCATCTTGTTTCAAAATGGCGGCCATTTAAAAAAAATTTAATTTAAAATGAGTTATTAAAAAATTGGAAAATGAAAAAGATTTTTTTATGTGTTTGGTCCTGATACAAAGATTCCGGAGCAGTTTTTGTTTCTGAAAATTTGTTCGTTTGTTTATATCTTAAAAAATGGTTGAATTATCGCACTTTGAATTTCTAGCATGGCTAACATTTTGAAACGATCTTGTATTTGTCACGGGATAACACTCGTATTTGCCTATTTCGATGTAAGAAGGCACGTGGATAGTATACATCAATATCTCGACCAAGGTCGCTGGCCAGCTTCATCAGCCATCTTGTTTCAAAATGGCGGCCATTAAATTAAAAAAAATTATAATTAAAGTGAGGTGCAAAAAAATTAGAAATTGAAAAAAAGTCCTTCCGGCCAGTGCCGGGAGGAAGAGGTAGCTTTCATATTCCTTATTTTTAAAAAGCCAACTTATATTATTCAAACACACAAAGCTCAATTAAATGGAAACCGAATGTAAGAGATTCAATACTAATTTTTATCAATACTAAATCATTATGAATGAGAATTTCGCGAAATTAGTCAGCTTTATCCAAGCTGCTTTTATTTAAAGTAACTTATATTTGGCTGCCAAATTCGGCGATTTCTCAAAGTGCCTGCCAATTTAAGACAACATGGTAGATGAGGCTAACCAGTGAACTTGGTCGAGACCTTAGTAATTGCTGTGCACATGCTCACTCATATCGGAATCGGTTGATATATACGAGTGCTGTCGCAGGCAAAAAATCAGATTTTTCAAAATGTCACCCACTTTAGAAATTGAAACTGCTATATCTGAGCCATTTTTTAAGATAAAGACAAACAAAAAATTGCTCCTGAATCCTTATATCAAGGTCAAATACTTAAGAAAGAAACCTTTTTCAATTTCTAATTTTTTTGCACCTCACTTTAAATATAATTTTTTTTTAATTTAATGGCCGCCATTTTGAAACAAGATGGCTGATGAAGCTGGCCAGCGAACTTGGTCGAGATATTGATGTGTACTATCCACATGCCTTCTTCCATCGAAATAGGCGAATAAGTGTGGTATCGCGTGACAAATACAAGATCGTTTCAAAGTGTTAGCCATGATAGAAATTCAAAGTGCTATAATTCAACCACTTTTTAAGATATAAACAAAAGAACAAATTTTCAGAAACAAAAACTGCTCCAGAATCTTTGTATCAAGGCCAAACACATAAAAAAAAAATCTTTTTCATTTTCCAATTTTTTAATACCTCATTTTAAATTTTAAATTACATTTTTTTAAATGGCAACCCTTTTGAAACAAGATGGCGAATGAAGCTGGCCAACGAACTCGGTCGAGACATTGGTATGTACTATGTACAGACCAAGTTAAATTCAAATTGGTTCATAAATACGCCTGTTATCGCGTGACAAAAATCAAGTCGTTTTAAAATGTCAGCCACAATAGAAATTCAAAATGTTATAACTCAGCCATTTTTTTAGATGTAGACGAAACAAAACCTGTTCCGGAATCTTTGTATTAAGGTCAAACACATACAAAAAAAAATCTTTTTCATTTTCCAATTTTTTGGTATCTCATTTTAAATTTATTTTTTTTTTAATTTTTTTAAATGGCCACCATATTGAAACAAGATCGCGAATGAAGCTGGTCAACGAACTCGGTTGAGTTATTTGTATGTACTATGTACACACCAAGGTACATCCAAATCGGTTCATAAATACGTTTGTTATCACGTGGCAAAAATCAGGACGTTTCAAAATCTCAGCCACGCTAGAAATTCAAAATGCTATAACTCAGCCATTTTTTAAGATATAGACGAAACAAAAACTGCTCCCGAATCTTTTTATCAAGGTCAAATACATAAAAAAAAATATTTTTTCAGTTTTCAATTTTTTGCTACCACATTTCTAATTTAAATTTTTCTTAAAATTTTAAATGGCCGCCATTTTTAAAGAAGAAAGCGGATGAAGCTGGCCAACGAACTCGTTCGAGACATTGGTCTGTACTATGTATAAACGAAGTTACATCCAAATCGGTTCATAAATACGCCTTTTATCGCGTGACAAAATTCAGGACGTTTCAAAATGTCAGCTTCGCTAGAAATTCAAAATGCTATAACTCAGCCATTTTTGTAAGATATAGACGAAACAAAAACTGCTACGGAGTCTTTGTATAAAGGTCAAATACATAAGAAAAAAACATTTTTCCATTTTCAATTTTTTGGTACCACATTTCAAATTTAAAATTTTTTTTAAAATTTTAAATGGCCGCCATTTTGAAACAAAATGTCGGATGAAGCTGGCCAACGAACTCGGTCGAGACATTGGTATGTACTATGTACACACCGAATTACATCCAAATCGGTTCATAAATACGAGAGTTACAGTGTGACATAGGTCAGATATATATATATATATTGATATATATATATATATATATATATATATATATATATATATATATATCAATTTTGAACGGAGGGTGGTTTCGGGGTCTGGGGGTCATGATCGATGAAAATATACCAAAATATTTTGAAATCGCTTTCCTCCGAACGGCTGCAATAGGTAGCTTTTTGTAAAGAAAGCTACCTAAAAGGTTTCTTTCTTAAGTATTTGACCTTGATATAAGGATTCAGGAGCATTTTTTGTTTGTCTTTATCTTAAAAAATGGCTCAGATATAGCAATTTCAATATCTAATGTGGGTGACATTTTGAAAAATCTGATTTTTTGCCTGTGACAGCACTCGTATATATCAATCGATTTCGATAAGAGTGAGCATGTGCACAGCAATTACTAAGTTCTCGACCAAGTTCACTGGTTAGCCTCATCCACCCTGTTGTCTTAAAATGGCAGGCACTTTAAGAAATCGCCGAATTTGGCAGCCAAATATAAGTTACTTTAAATAAAAGCAGCTTGGATAAAGCTGACTAATTTCGCGAAATTCTCATTCATAATGATTTAGTATTGATAAAAATTAGTATTGAATCACCTATATTCGGTTTCCACTAAATTGAGCTTCGTGTGTTTGAATAATATAAGTTGGCTTTATTAAAATAAGGAATATGAAAGCTACCTCTTCCTCCCGGCACTGGCCGGAAGGACTTTTTGAAAATGTCACCAACATTAGAAATTGAAACTGCTATATCTGAGCCATTTTTTAAGATGAGACAAACAAGAAATGCTCCTAAATCCTTATATCAATGTCAAATACTTAAGAAAGAAACCTTTTTCAATTTCTAATTTTTTTGCACCTCACTTTAAATATATATATATTTTTAATTTAGTGGCCGCCATTTTGAAACAAGATGGCTGATGAAGCTGGCCAGCGAACTTGGCCGAGATATTGATGTATACTATCCACATGCCTTCTTACATCGAAATAGGCGAATACGTGTGTTATCGCGTGACAAATACAAGATCGTTTCAAAATGTTAGCCATGCTAGAAATTCAAAGTGCTATAAATCAAATAATTTTTTAAGATATAAACAAAAGAACAAATTTTCAGAAACAAAAACTGCTCCGGAATCTTTGTATTAAAGCCGAACACATAAAAAAAGTGTTTTTCATTTTCCAATTTTTTATACCCCATTTTAAATTTTAAATTTAATTTTTTTAAAATGGCCACCCTTTTGAAACAAGATGGCGAATGAAGAAGTGCCGCCATTTTGAAACAAGATGGCTGATGAAGCTGGCCAGCGAACTTGGCCGAGATATTGATGTATACTATCCACATGCCTTCTTACATCGAAATAGGCGAATACGTGTGTGACATATACAAGATCGTTTCAAAATGTTAGCCATGCTAGAAATTCAAAGTGCTATAATTCAAACATTTTTTAAGATATAAACAAAAGAACAAATTTTCAGAAACAAAAACTGCTCCGGAATCTTTGTATTAAAGCCAAACACATAAAAAAAGTGTTTTTCATTTTCCAATTTTTTATACCCCATTTTAAATTTTAAATTTAATTTTTTTTAAATGGCAACCCTTTTGAAACAAGATGGCGAATGAAGCTGGCCAACAAACTCGATCGAGACATTGGTATGTACTATGTACAGACCAAGTTACATCCAAATCGGTTCATAAATACGCCTGTTATCGCGTGACAAAGATCAGGTCGTTTTAAAATGTCAGCCACAATAGAAATTCAAAATGCTATAACTCAGCCATTTTTTTAGATATAGACAAAACAAAACTGTTCCAGAATCTTTGTATTAAGGTCAAACACATACGAAAAAAATCTTTTTCATTTTCCAATTTTTTGGTATCGTATTTTAAATTCAAAATTTTAAAATTTTTTTAAATGGCCGCCATTTTGAAAGAAGAGGGCGGATGAAGCTGGCCAACGAACTCGGTCGAGATATTTGTATGTACTATGTACACACCAAGGTACATCCAAATCGGTTCATAAGTACGCCTGTTATCACGTGACAAAAATCAGAACGTTTCAAAATGTCAGTCACGCTAGAAATTCAAAATGCTATAACTCAGCCACTTTTTAAGATATAGACGAAACAAAAACTGCTCCCGAATCTTTTTATCAAGGTCAAACACATAAGAAAAAAATATTTTTTCAATTTTCAATTTTTTGGTACCACATTTCAAATTTAAATTTTTCTTAAAAATTTAAATGGCCGCCATTTTTAAACAAGATGGATGATGAAGCTGGCCAACGAACTCGGTCGAGACATTGGTATGTACTATGTATAAACGAAAGTTACAGCCAAATCGGTTCATAAATACGCCTTTTATCGCGTGACAAAATTCAGGACGTTTCAAAATGCCAGCCACGCTAGAAATTCAAAATGCTATAACTCAGCCATTTTTTAAGATATAGACGAATCAAAAACTGCTCCAAAATCTTTGTACAAAAGTCAAATACATAAGAAAAAATATTTTTACATTTTCAATTTTTTGGTACCACATTTCAATTTTTAATTTTTTTAAAAATTTTAAATGGCCACCATTTTGACACAAAATGACAAATGAAGCTGGCCAACGAACTCGGTCGAGACATTGGTATGTACTATGTACACACTGAATTACATCGAAATCGGTTCATAAATACGAGAGTTACAGCGTGACAAAGGTCAGGTATATATATATATATATATATATATATATATGGATATATATATATATATATATATATATATATATCAATTTTCAACGGAGGGTGGTTTCGGGGTCTGGGGGTCATGATCGATGAAAGTATACCAAAATTTTTTGAAATCGCTTTCCTCAGATCGGCTGCAATAGGTAGCTTTTTGTAATGAAAGCTACCAAAAAGAAAAAAAAAGGAAAAGGGTTATATATATATTTTGTAAGCGTGCATAACAATAGTTCAAGATATTTTCCCCGCCTTTTGAGAAATTTTTTTGCAAAATCACCGATGTGGACTTTTTTAATTTAAAGGAACAGGGTACCTTTTAAATTATTTTTCATTTTTGAATAATATTTTAATAGATGTGGTGTCATTATATTTTATATTAAAAAGCAAATATTATTATTTTAAAAATCTTTTAGAACAGTTTTTATAACTAAAATTGAATTACTTTATTTTTTTATTTTTTTAAAAATCTCTACCTTTTTTTAAAAAAATATGAATATTTTTGCTCCAAAATATTTTTCCACATTCCTTCAAAAATACTATATAAAACTGAGCATGTATTTTTAGATTTATGGGATATTACATTTAATATGAATTTTTTTCTGTCATGTATAGTAAAAAATCAAGGAAATTCAACAAACTCATAATTTAAATATATATCTAAAAAAAGAAACTATAAACTTGAATCCGAAATCCATGCCCAGAAGTATTAAATACACCATGGAAAATAAGTTAAAAAAAATAAATAAAATAAAATAACCGGGTATTTTACATTAATGTTTGTGTATGATGTATCTGTGTTGGCTTATAACGGTTTTATATATACCTATATCTATATATACATTACCATAAATAACTGTATATATGTTGAAGTAGATACTCCATATTTTTAGCTCACAGGCTATCAAAGCCTGAGAGCTAATATGCCCGCAGGTTCTGTTTGTACGTATGTACGTACGTATGTATATATGTGTGTATGTACGGTACGATATAACTCTTGATTTGCTTCACTTTTTTTTTTTTTTTTAGTTTCATTCTAATAAGGCGCTTCCCTGATTAGTTTAGGGGTTCATTAGTTAAGTATAAAGGGGAACGGGGCTAATCCCTTCCTTAATTTAGATGAATGGTTTTTTTTTATGCAGAATTATCAGATTTACTTCAAATTTGGTATACCGATTTATTCTGATAAAGCGCTTCTTTTATTAGATTTGGAGGTTCATTGGTAAAGTATAAAGGGGGGGGGACGGGAGGCTATCATCCCCTTTAATTTAGGTAAAAGGGTTTTTCTATCCGATTTGCTTCAAATTTTTTATACCGGTTTATTCTGATAAGGCGCTTTTCTGATTAGATTTGGAGATTCATTGGTTAAATACAAGTGGGGAAATGGGGGAGCTAATCCCCCTTTAATTTAACTAAATTGATTTTCCATGCAGAATTACCCGATTTGCTTCAATTTTGGCATGCAGGTTTATTCTGATAAGATGTGTCCTTGATTAGATTTGGAGATTTATTGGTTAAGTATAAAGGGGGGAAACGGAGGGGGGATCTAATTTCCCCCTTAACTTACTTTTCTAGGGGCATTATTCTTTGAAATAAGAGTACAATATAAAATTAGTGTGAATAGCCTGTGAGCTTAATGCAATCAGTTTAACTGGACACTTTTCTTTTTATTTACTATAATTGAGTGTACACACGATTTCACTTCTAAAATACTGTACACTTTTTCAGTTTTCATGATGTCATTGTACTTCACAGAAAGCAAAGTATGTGTGTTGAAAATTTGTTAAAATATCTTTGCTTTTATTAAATTTACGAACAATGATTATGTTTTCTTGTGATCTACAAAAAAATTATTCGTTATACCAGTTCTTAAAATTGGTACGTAAAAATCTGAATTATCCTATGCAGAAAGTCTCTAAAACTACTAATGATGAATAAAAAAAATAATAATAATAAATAGCACTTTAAAGCATTTACTTAACATTGAAAGTAACTAAAATTACAGCTATTTAATAATAATAATACTAATAGTAATAAATAGCATTTTAAAGCATTATTACTTAACATTGAAAGTATCTGAAGTCACAGTTATTTAATAATAATAAATATAACAGTCATAATCATAGTCATAATTAAGCCATTACAAATTTTATCAAATCCGGTAAGCAACAAAAAATTCTACTCGCCAGTAAAAAATATCACCCCCCCCCCCCCCCCCTCACCCACCCACCATTGATTTTCAAAAAGCACAAAAGTTCTTTTTATTAATTAGTTGCGAAAAAATAATAAAGAGCATAGTTTCGAATTATTCATTATATAGTTTAGAATAATTCATGATTTAGAAAGATAATACAAACTAAGTTTTCTAACGAAAATTATCAAAACAATTATATGTCCCTGAAAGGAAAAAAAAAGAAATACTGGAAAGGCGCGCTTAAGAGGACAAGGGCCGTTCAAAGTAATTTTTGTATTTTTTTTTATTTCTCTTTAAATGCTATACAAGGGTACACTATATGTATTATGGCATAACTTAACTCAAAAAATTTAAAAAATATATAATTTTTGAGAAAAATAAGGAATTTTCCTTAATCTTTTAAGCTTTATGAAGAACTTTTAAAATGCCCCATGCGCAATTCCATATCAATTAAAATTCTCAATATTTTTCCTGCGAGTTTATTTTATGTACTAGGGGGCTCTGCCCCCTACGAACTATACTCGGCAACCCTCGTTCACACACCGTAAATTCTAAAAGCACACCACTTTGATCAGCTTAAAAAAATTTTCGGAAGGCTGAGTTATAATTAAAAAAACAGTGGCGATCTCCCAGTTAACGGGTTGTTTTCGTCTTTGATTAAATCAGATCAGTGAAAAATTTCAGAATAAGCTAATATAAAATTATTTCAGTTAACAGAGTCTTTGTCTCCCGGCATTTTTTAACAACGCTATAAGAAAGTTCTTTAAAATAAGGCATTTTAAATGAATCGTTTTAAATCTGACGTAATTTTCACCGAAGTTTTCGTTTTCTTTTTAATATTCACGTGAAAATACTTTTGTGCTCACGTGAAAATACTAGAACATCTCTCCTATTTGTTTCGTTCTAGCAACAGTAAATAATCAGTCAATGAATAACTTCATAAAATATTTCCTTCCATCCAAAAACTAGTCGTTGGGGGCCACAGGTAATACTTACCCATCATGGATATGCATAATATAAAATATGAAAATAAAACATGCGTAAACTATTTATAAAATGCATTGCGGTTCCAAAATACAATTTAATCGTATATTTAAATATTTTTAATACATAGTAATGCTCTGTTACTGAATTGCGTGTACTAATTATTATTTAATTATCCCGTCGACCCGTTTAGACAAATTATATAAATCGGCAAACCACTCGCAAAATTATACCAATTTCCACAATTTTTATTTTAAATAACGAAAGAACAAATAAATTTGTAAAAGATTAATAAAAATACAAATAAAACGTCCAATTAACGTCCCGGTAAAACTTTTTCACCCAGCTAACCTTAATGATTATAGCATCTGGTCCGAAACCTGGTTCAGCTCAACAGAATAAATCTCCCACCAGATTCGTCCGGGATAGCTCAGATGGCAGAGCACTGGCGGTTTCAGCCAGGAGATCCCTGATTCGAATCCTGGTCCAGACATTTTTCGCACAGTTGGAAATTTACATCTCATAGTACCGAATTGCGTAAAAGAAACATCCTTATAACTCTAAAAATGATAATCATATTAACAGTTTACCGCATCGGATTAAGCGTCTCATTTCCAATTAAAATGTACCTTTGAATTTTAAAATTTGAATGAAATACAGGGTGATGAAAAATCGAAGAGGGTGGAAAATAGGATTACAAATATCTCGGCAACTAATTATCCGATTGACTTCATTCTTTATGCAAAAATTTTTTTTTTCATTATTATCTTTTACATACATTCCTTAAAATAAACAATTTTGAAAATTTTTATGTACCTTTTATCAGAACGAATATTTCGAGAGTCCGAAAATATAGTTCCGGATAATCGGGGTTTCTGATATTCAATAGGCTTCATTCTATTATTACATACTATGTACACACTAAATTTCAAGACTCTATATCAATTTGTTCGGGAGATAGAGCGTTTACAGACAGACAGACGGACGGCAAATTTTTTTCCTAAAAATATATTTTTTGAACCTCCAGTGTCTGAAACGTGTAAATACATAAAACAAATTCGATTTTTAAAACGATTGCAAGACTTACCCTCTATTACGTATGATGGGAAAGTAATATGGAGAATTTCTAAGAATGGAGGGGATAATTACCCCTTTTTTGCATTTTGGCTAATTGCTGTTCACACTAGAGATCTACCGAAAATTCAGTTTCGTTTCCGTTTTCGGCCTAAAATCAGAGTTTCGCCGAAAATTGGGGCGGACCGAAACTCGATTGAAACTATCTGTATTCCAAAAATCTCGTTTCTTATTTCGGAAATTTTCAACATCTCATTGATTTGAGCTCTATCGGCTCAAATGAGACACTCTTTATTTATTACTATGAACTTCATTTTTTATATTTATCAGTCATGATTGACTCGACACGTGAGTGCAAGTTATAAAGCAAGTAATGCATATAAGACTAAACTTTGAAGATGTTTTTCACGTGCTCATTAAAAGCTGCAGACTTAACAGCAATAGAAACTTTTTAGTTTTAAATCACAGAAGTGTTTTAAATGCTATTTGAGAAAGTTCTGTTATAACAGATGATCATTTACAAAATCATTATAAAAGATAAATCAAGGTATGCATACCTAAAATATTTTTTAATGAGACGAAATTCTTGCAAGTCAAAAATCATTGTGTCGTTGATGAATTAATTACATTTTATTTTATATAAAAATAAAAAGTTTTGGTGAGGCACACTTGCCAATTTGGGCCACACGTATAATTAATTAATAATTATGTATATTTAATAAACACGTAAAACTAATTAATAATCATGTGTATTTATGTACACATAAATATTAAAGCCTGTGTAAAATTAAATGCCTGTTAAATTATTAATTACTTAAAAAATTTTTGGACATTTTCGTTTTCGGCCGAAAACAGGAAAATTGCCGAAATTCCGTTTCGGTTTCATTCTTAAAAACCTCTTTCGGTTGATACTTAGTTCACATCCTTTTTTAAAGGTGTATTGCTCGCTCAACATTAATTCATTTTAATACCAGGTAAAACCGCAGCAAGTGTTGTGCGGGTTGTGCCCCGATACTAGGTGCCAAGTCTAATTAAAAAAAAAAAAAAAATTCTTCATCTTTATTTATTAATATCTGTTTATTTATCTATATTTATCTATTTATTTATTTATTGGGAATTATTAAGGTCAATATCATGACTGATGTGAAACATCATTTAAAGAAATTGTGCAAATTTAGTTGAGGTTTTTCAACCAGTATCTTCGCGCCATGATTCATAAAATGCTAATTGCATATTTTGGTAAGTATTCAAGAGTTTTAATAAGTTATATACTGTAAAAAATAATCTGTAATTCTACAGACGTAAAGTTACAGAAATCTGTATGCTTACTAAAATTTTATCTCTATACTGTGCAAAAAAAGGATTTAAATCTACAAAACTAGTTTTTGTAAAGCTACAGAAGTCTGTAGCTTTACAAAAAAATCTACTAAAATTACAGTAATCTTACTAAAATTTTATCTGTAACCCGGTTTGCAGTTACATAAAAAGTCCTAGGCATCCCAGATTACTAAAGCATTTCTTAGTAACCTTACAGATTTTTGATTTACAGTGCAAAAGTGTATCTGTTACATGAATTTTGATTGTTGTCGTTACATAAAAAGTTCCAGGAATCCCAGTTTCCTGAAAAAAAGTTAGTAACTTAGCAGTTTTTTTTTTTTTTTTTTTTTTTTTTTTTTTTTTTTTTTACAGTGTATGATTACAGTAAACCCTTATTTATCAAGACTAATTAGAGTAAGCTCTAAGCTGTCCAGGTAAAAAATAAAAATAAAAATTAAATGACTGAAGTGAAAACAAAACTGGAAATAGTAACTATGTAGCCGCATTTCATTAGTAGCTACTCTTTTAAATTTATGTCCTTTTCTGTTAAATTAAAATTGCTAAATGATAGAGGTTTTATTTCTTTTAATATTATTAAGGTTGTTCTCAAATCCAAATGAATTACTCTCTTACAAATTTTTAAAATAATTTTTCGTAAAATTCATTCATTCGTAAACGCATGAAATTGGCAGGTTTCTTATTCACAAACTATGTAATCCAATGACTGGCGTTTTGAGCGGAATTCCCGACGCGGCAGTTCGAGAAAAGAGGGAAAACTTGCCGTCACATGGCGCTTATGAACTGATAAGCAATTTATTTATCAAAAAAAGAAAAACGCTTTTCGATTCCAAATCCCTTCAACAGTCAGTGCATGCCAATTTTATGCCATTACGTTTAAAGATGAGTCGGAAAACTTTAAGTTCTTTAACAGGGAATTTAAGAAATGCCTTGATATAAATTCCGGTACTTACGTATTGTCCGAGCCAGGCGGATAAATTGCCAAAAATGGTTGTTAATCGCCAATTTTGTTTGTCGTTACCAAACGCGTTGCAAATGGTAATTTATATACATTTAATAAACACTTGGAATCATTAAAAAGGATAAATAATATAAAATCAAACTAAAATAATACAAAACAATAATTCAGTATACATTATTAAATACATAATATCAAATTGACAGCTTTTATCAATAAATGATACTAACGATGGTAATTTTATTTCTAAAGGTTTCTTATGCCCACCAGAATTAATATATTATAAATATTATGTAATCTAAATATAGTGAATCAATGAATATAATATATTATATCTATGCTATATCATCTTATATAGTTTATACGTATCTAAATACGTCTGTCACTGCTTGTAATACGGCAATTATATAATATACACTAAGCACTTAAAATGAAGATAGAAGAAATAAATGAATAAATAAAATGGTTAGTGTGCAATTTTTGTTTTCGGCACTATTGTTGACGCAGTTAATATGATATATCCCGGATAATACGTAATTACCTAAATTAAATAGGCAAAATAATTATGTTAATGTTAACATTTTGTAAATAAGTGTGCTATTATTGGTGAAGACATGTCGGAAAATTTTATTCTGTCCAATAGTTAGTGGCAGGGTGGAGGGTTAGTAAAGATCATACACTGTTAAAAAAAACCTATAAATCTACAGGTATAAAGTTACAGGCTTACTAAACTTCCATCTGTAACTGTACAAAAAAAAGCTGCAAATCTACAAAACTAGTTTTTGTAAAGCTACAGAAATCTGTAACTTTACAAATGAATCTGCTAAAATTACAGTAATTTTACTAAAATTTTATCTGTAACCCTGGTTGGAGTTACATGAAAAGTTCTAGGCATCCCACTTTCCTAAAACATTATTAGTAACCTTACAGATTTTTTAATTTTCGGCGCAAAAGTGTATTTGTTACATGAATTTTTCTTGTTGTCGTTACAATAAAAGTTCTAGGAATCCCAGTTTCCAAGAAAAACTTTAATAACTTTACAGACTTTTTTTACAGTGTAGTTCATTTGGCCGAGTGTTGTTCTGGATATAGGCGAGAAAATAATTTCAGGGCCTTTAACGAAACAATATATCACGAGGAACTCGATGTATAGTAGTGGAAGGGAAAAAGGTAAACACCCCCTACTAACACTGCAATAAATTATCGTAGAAGGAAGTTACTGGTACCAAAATATTTCTACTTTTAAATTATGTATATAAAATTTGCTTAGGGGGGCATCTACATATCAAAACGAAGCCAAACTTTGGTTTTTTTATAGCAATACCCTTCAATTAGCCTAAATACAAATTTTCATAAAATTCGTATGATTAGTTTCAGAGAAAATAATTATTTTAAAATAAGCTTATTTTAGGGACTGTATCCAAATTGAAGTTCGGTACTCGATTGTTGAAATGCTACAGGATGACTATGTCACTTCTATTAATGTATTATTTTTTGTCAATACGTTCATTTCACTCGCTTATTATGTTTCGACTATTGCCAGCTCAAATGTTTCAATAAAATGGGTATTTTTCTTTTTAAATTATGCGTTTCTGCACATCATAGACCATTATACCATTATTTTCACGTTTTTAAATCATAATTAGAAAATTACTAGAAAGAAAAATTTGAAATTCAGAATTCGCATAAAGCATTACATAATACATATTCATTCACATTAATACATATTCATATTCTCATAATACACATAAATCTATCAAAAAATGTAGAGTGCAATCCTTATTTTTTTTCGAATATTAATTTCATAATTCAAAATTCATTTTATAAAATTTCTAAAATATAAAATTCAATGCATTTATGTTTGGTTTTTTTTTTTTTTTTTAGTATTATAATCACACACAAAATTACATTAGGAATATAATTTCAGGAGATATTAATAAAAACGTGAAAATGTAATTTAACATTAAAAGCTCTAAATTTTGAATGCTTATAATTCAAACACTTACCATCCAAATGACTTGAAATTTCGCTTCTAGACATAATTTGAGCAAAGATTTAAAACATATCTTCGAGATTGGGTGTTGCTATTGAAAAAGACGAAGTTTGGTTTGGTTTGGTTTTAATTAATTGAGCCATTCACTTAAAAGTAGACTTTATTTCCAATCGTTTGGTACTAGTAGCTTTCTACTACAATAACTTTTTGCAAAGTTACTAGGGGGTGTTTACTTTTTTCCCATGACTGTATGTGTTTATTATCGTGATGCTCATATCCCTCCTCCAGAAGACTCTTTTTGTGGACGCGGCGTGCTAGCGCGAGTAACTGAGAGAAATACTGAATTCGTCATCTTACCCCACCTTCCCCTACATATAATATTATATGCATGGATATATGTATGAGATAATGTACGCATATTGATATGAGGTAATGTATGTATGTATACAGGGTGATTCAGCTCGTCGGTGACAAACTTTAAGGATCGATAGAGCACACCTAGACGAACATTTTTGAATAGGGAATGTAGGGTCCCTGACGCGATGGTAAGGCGCTAGGCGCTTTCGAAAATTTGGGTGCCGAAATTCGAAACGTCATAAAAACTAGGGAAATGGTTAGATTTTCTTGCTTGTTGCGTCGAAATGATTCTGTTTGTTTAGACTTTCTTCAGTACCAATTTGATAAGCGTATCTCTTAAAACATGGATAGGGGGCGCTGCAGACTTTGGAGAGCTAGACAACAACTTTAAGCCCGTTATTTTGATAATTTAACACATGCTCGCCAAAGTTTATACTCTAACTTAAAGTTTGAACCCCAAAGTAGAGCCCTGCAAAAAGCGTAAGAGCCGGAATAAAATGTCAAAGTACAGGGTGGTCGAAACTCGAAGGCTCCTAAGAGATAAACAAACAGATTTCTTGACTTATGGCATGCATTTTCATGATTCTGTTTGCTGGGGCTCTCTGAAACTCAATTGAACGGTACAAAAAGAAACATCGATAGGGGGCGCTTTGGGCAAAAAACATAATTCGTTGACATTTCGGACGCTAACTGGAAACGGGGCGCTACGATCAGTTAGTAATAATGAAAACACATTTTCTACCTCTGCTCAACACTTCTGAATAAATTTAGACCAAAAACATCAATGATACTGGAAATTTATTTACAAAAAATAACACTACAGAAGATGCTCGAAATTTCGACCTTGGGCCATGATGCAGGCTTCGCACCTCCGTCGCATTGAGGAGTGTGTGTTTCCAACAATGCCAGGAGTATCTCTGATCTGCCCTGCAGCTGCCACAATGCGCGCCACAAGTTCTTCAGCACTGCTGACAGGTGTATGGTATACCTCGGCCTTCAGGTAACCCCAAAGGAAGAAATCCAAGCTGGTGAGGTCTGGTGATCGGGCAGGCCAGTGAACTGGACCCCCACGCCCGATCCACCGCTGGCCATACCTTGCGTTTAGATGGAGACGCACGTCGTTCGTGTAATGGGCCGGAGCTCCATCGTGCTGGAACCACATCTGGCGACGCGAACCTTCGGGTACGTGCGCCTCATCCAGAAGCTGCGGCAGCACTTGATCCAGGAAAATCAGGTAATTTCCACCTGTCAGCCGTTCAGGTAACAAATAAGGGCCAATGAGGCAATCCCCCAGAATGCCGGCCCACACATTTACTGAGAAACGCTCCTGGGCTGCTCGGCTTCTGGTTTCATATGGATTTTCATCACACCACACATGACTGTTGTGGGCGTTCCACATTCCCTGCCGGCTGAAGGTGGACTCGTCCGTAAACAAAATGCTGTTTACAAAACGGGGATCCCTGGATCTCATCGCCAAGTACCATCTTGAGAATTCCACTCGAGGGCCAAAATCCTGCTCTCTGAGCAACTGCACCCGCTGGATGTGGTAGGGGTGCAGATTCCGGGAACGTAAGATGCGCCACGCAGTTGCTTGCGAAATGCCAACATGTCTGGCGATATCTCTCGTGCTAAGACCTGGGTTGTCCTCAACCAGGTTAAGCACAGCCTCTTCGTTGTCGGGGGTGCTCACTGATCGCTCCCGTTCAGGCCTGCCTCCGTCGAAAGATCCCGTTGTGGACAACCTCTGGTGTACTCGAGCGAAGAAGGCATGGCAGGGGATTTGCCTGTTGGGGTAACGCTCGGCGTACAACCGCTGAGCGGCTCGTCCATTACAACCAGCAGCGCCATACGCCAAATGCATGTCAGCCAATTCAGAGTTTGTGTACCGTTCCATCCTACTACCGATCTGCAGACAAGTAACCCGAAGCTTAAGTAGGTACCGCACGTTCAAAAGACGTGTCTGCGCATACAACTACGTCATCTCGCGTTGTCGTCTACGCATTACGTATCTTTTGCATATCGATATGGTACGATATCTTTTGCATAAATCAGCAAAAAGCACCTTATGTAAATTTTATTGCGCGCATTGTGCATGATTGAAACCAGCTATGTTTGTTAAAAAAAAAAAAAACAAACTGCAGTTTTAATAGCTTCTTATGATAAGTAAATTACTCTCTTGTTTTGTTTCTAACTGATCGTAGCGCCCCGTTTCCAGTTAGCGTCCGAAATGTCAACGAATTATGTTTTTTGCCCAAAGCGCCCCCTATCGATGTTTCTTTTTGTACCGTTCAACTGAGTTTCAGAGAGCCCCAGCAAACAGAATCATGAAAATGCATGCCATAAGTCAAGAAATCTGTTTGTTTATCTCCTAGGAGCCTTCGAGTTTCGACCACCCTGTACTTTGACATTTTATTCCGGCTCTTACGCTTTTTGCAGGGCTCTACTTTTTGGTTCAAACTTTAAGTTAGAGTATAAACTTTGGCGAGCATGTGTTAAATTATCAAAATAACGGGCTTAAAGTTGTTGTCTAGCTCTCCAAAGTCTGCAGCGCCCCCTATCCATGTTTTAAGAGATACGCTTATCAAATTGGTACTGAAGAAAGTCTAAACAAACAGAATCATTTCGACGCAACAAGCAAGAAAATCTAACCATTTCCCTAGTTTTTATGACGTTTCGAATTTCGGCACCCAAATTTTCGAAAGCGCCTAGCGCCTTACCATCGCGTCAGGGACCCTACATTCCCTATTCAAAAATGTTCGTCTAGGTGTGCTCTATCGATCCTTAAAGTTTGTCACCGACGAGCTGAATCACCCTGTATACATTATACTCCAGGTGATGAGGCCAAAAAATATCTAACAGATTTTTAAATCCCATTTTTTTTTTCAGAATATTTTCTGTAAAAGAATAGATATTTAAAAATTAAAAATTATTAAAAAGGTTTTAAAATATTTCTTAAAAATTCTTTTTTTCATATTTATTGCAAAATGAACAAAAACGTTAATATGAAATTGATTAATTGAAGTAATTTGATCACTTGTTTTCTATAGAAACAAAAATGATCTATATAAAAAGTTTTTGCAAACGGGTTTTAATACTACGGGTTTTAATACTACGGGTTTTAATACTAACGGGTCTAAACCCGAGTATCACTCGGGTTGCCGTTTTCGATGAAGAGAACTGAGCCCCAGAGTCTCTCGGGGTCAACTTTAATCTTTCTGATCTATAAAAGTACAGACTATATACATTCGCGGTCGTTACAGATATTATCTACGAACCTGTTAAGTGAGATTCCGGGATATGTAAATTGAAACGAAAATTCGAAAAGAAATATTTAAATCTGATCGAAATAAATTCAATTCACATTCCCCGAAATCACACTATGGCCATACGTATAGTGGTTAATGCAATAGCGATGTAAACAAATTTAAATAAATCTGAAAAGGAAAAACAAATAATGACTCACCCCTTGTAGCTGATAATGACACAGAAAATAAAGATAAGCAAAATGAACAAACCATAATTCACATTAACACATTTATTTAACACTGTTATTATATCAACTCCGGATCCGGGAATCAATAAATATATTTTTAATTAAAATCATAAAATGTTATATTATAGCATAATGAAGTATAAATTATATTAACGAAAATTTATATTTTATCTTCTTCCACTGATTTAAGTTTTATTTTTAGCAAGTCTATTTTAAACGTGTTGGCTAATGTTCCTTTTAAGTGAGATAGTCATTTTTTTTAAACAAAGTATTTAAAGTAAAGTCAGGAGTAGTATGCCCTATTATCGTAATGGCAGGCGATAGATGAGAGTTCGTAATAAACGAATATATGCTGTTGAATATTTGAAGCTCACAATATCTACGAAGGGTTATTATAAAACTCGAAACATAGGGTAAATATATTAATGATCCATATGATCTGAAATTCACAGTAGTATTATCTGAATTGAGATTTCTTTCTTTTTTTTTTGAGAATATATCAATCGTCAACGAACATCTGAAGGCAATTATCTCTTAAAGGATGTAACCGAAAGTTGAGTGAAGTAATGCGATGATTATAAGCTATTTAAACTTCTTGCTGATCTTTTGCTGTATGGGATAATCTCCGAGATTTCGGAATGAAAAGCCATCCGGGAATACTTTTCGACTAATCCTTATAACTGAAATTCCTTCAAATATGACGTTATTAATTGGAAAATGGCTATTGCTGACTGTAGATGCCCGCTGGGTCAAAGACCCAGCGGCAAAAAGGATAAGAAACGCTGATCCAAAGGTCTTGTATCTTCCGATAAAATTCTAAAACTGACTCTTATTTGAAAAGCCTGCGGAAAATTGGAGTATGCTTTCAGCGAAAACAGCCAATAAGAATGCTCCAAAAGACGATCCATTGAATCGAAGAGCACGATCTATCGAACGTGAACAGGGGAAGAAAGTTTTAGCGGCGGAATAATCACCGTGGAATGACAACACTCTACGAGCGGTAAAATAAGGAATGTTTGCTATGTGGAGTTCCTATGACGTCAAAAGGAATTTCCTGTCTGTTATGAGATAAGAGAGAAATCTTTCTTAAAACTTGCATCTTTTGGGGTGCGAAGTGAATAGAAAGCAATAAAATTAAGGGAAACTGTAGTAGTTATAATCTCGTTTCTCTGGCAAACGATTTCAGCAATTGTTATGAAAGTTTATCAGAGAAATGGAAAAAGATAATAGAATATAATAAATGTAATTTTAAATGAAATAATTAAAAATAAAGATTTAGGATTTAATATTTAAAACTTAGTAACATTTGCTGTCAAAGTTGAAAAATGGTAAAAGGAAGTAGATTATTAAAATTAACAAAATATACAAAATTAAATTTATGTAAATTTAAGAAGGGGAATGTTATGTAAAGCTTTTACAACATAACAGAACCTTTTATTTTGAAAAAACAAAATTAGATAGCAGTACTAACCAGAATTAAGTATATAGTAAGTATATGAAAATATTTGGAATCTGAGTTTAATTCGAACTTATTGTAAACCTTGTAGTGTAGCTCTTTGTGCAAATCCGTGCTTTCAAATCTGCCACACAAAAGCAAATTTTACTAAAATAACTTTTATATTCAAATATATCAGATATTTGTACAACATGTGGGTAAGTTTATATTTAAGTCTATGTAAAGTTTTATGTTAAAAAATTATGTTTTCTTATGCGGAACTTTTATTTAGAAATATAAAACATGCTTTCTTCAATAATTTCTCATTAAATATTAATTTTGAGGGCATTAAAATAGTTCTTTCATTATAAATAAGAAAAGTTTAAAATTTACAATTAAAAACAATTATTAAAATACATATGGGAACGTTCATTGTTACTCTTGTGACCATCAGAGATAATTTTCATAAATAATTCCAATTATTTTATTGCAAAACATATTTAGGATACATTTGATGCAGCAGCTTAAATATATATGTGTTCTAGTCACAGAAACCATATGCAGTTTCTAACAAAAAGCATTTTACTTGTCTAGATAATAAATGAAAATTTTGTTACTCTTGTGACCACAAAAAAATGCAATATCCTAAAATTGTGTTTGACGTAAAAATTCTGTGAATTATATAAGAATATAGAAATAACATTTACAGAATATAGCAGAGTAATTATATCTTTTTAAAAAGGATTTATCATTGAGATCATATGATAACGCATGAATTACTTACATTTGATTTGGCAAAATGGTAAATGTTACTCTTGTGACATTTTGTCTCTAATGGAATTTTAACGAACATTCATTTTAAATAATACAAAATATTCCATTAAAATATATTTTAACAAATTTATTTTTTATACAAAACAGCTTTAATGCTAGTTAAAATTTAAAATAACATAATGAATGTACAAATTTTTAGAATAAGAGTTTGTAAAGCCCTGGAGAGGTTATCAGTCTGGCAGCATTAAAGTCAGATACAATTTGATTTTTTTGTATGTCACCAGATTCAAATTTGAGGATTTATTTTGCTTTTTGTGGCTCTAAATACTTTATTTGATAATCATCATCTACTTAATTCAGTAATAATACCATGAAACTTTAAATCATCATATTTTACTCACTATAATCACATAGCGACTTCTCAGTTTCTGCTACTGAACAGAATAAATCATTGTCACCATTATCAACATCACTCAACTTCTCCTGTAAAATCATTTACTTAGTGAAATGCGCATTCTTTGTACGAATCATGTTACTGCATGGTTTATAGTAGATAGTGTCATTTTTAATGACTTTAACAAATTGTACTTTTTGAGATCTCGTCGATGTTGGTAGTTTCTCTCAAAGTAATAAAACGTGGTGTTTCTGTTTTACATGCTCATCTGATACATGGATTATGCTTACTTTTGTTTTCCATGAACAATTTTGACAAATTCAGCAGTATTCCTTACAATTGCTTTTTTAGGACGGACTTCATTCCGTACATTTCGTCATACAGCAGCAAATATTTAGTCTACGGCATCTTCAAGAGGAACTTTTGAAATAAATATGTGTTAATTGAGAATAACTTAATTAAGAAAGAGGTTTGATTTATTCCTGCCATATTTTCAAAGTTAAAAAAATATTTTTTTTTTAATTGGAAAGTACAACCATCAAAAAAAAGAAAAATGGATACAATTTTGGAAAATGCATTCCCTCTGTTAAAAATTTACGCAGGAATGCAGTTAGAGAAAATTGATTATGAGTTATATTGAATGAAATAATAACATAATATATTAAGGTATACATAATATCTTATCTAAGGACATCATACTAAATAAAAACTGAAAATACAGTCGCTCATAGAACTGGTGGTACAGAATTTCATATCAAAATTTCGTCTTAGGAAATGTATAGTTTTCAGAAAAATCTATTTCAGACATTTTGAGAACTAGTTTTTTCGGCATTATCAAAATAAACCTGTGTCCTTATTAGTAACCTTATCAGAATTGGATTTAGTTGCTTTCGAAAATTTTGTAAACAATCAGAAATGGTTTCTTCAACTGTTACTTTTTCAAAACGCTTATCAACATTTTGCTATTGACAATAACTTATGAGAAGTTATGTATTATGAACTTCAGTTTCAAATAACTCTTCGATGTTATTTTCGCAAATTAGATATTCTGAATTCATACATTCTAATGATGATGTATGATAGCAGACAAAGTTATTAAATTCTTTACAGAAATGTTTAATGTAGGGGATGCACCTGTTAATGCTCATGAATTGCTTGAATATTTTTGTCACAATGACAAATGCTGACATTCTGAGGAATATCTATCTATTGTTTTATGAAACTAGGCCTTAAAGCTGCAATGGAATCTAATATTTCAATCTAGAAAAACTTCTTTAAACAAAAAAACTATTCACTCGCAATTGTCACCTAGGATTGGTGAAATTATGTGATATTTTTCACCCCTAACTAATGAAGCATTAACTAAAGACTGACCTCTTCTAATATCTTCACCAATATAAAATTCTCTATAGCCCATGGAGTCAGAGATTTTTTTTCCTTACCGCATCTGAGATTAGTTAGTTCTCTATTTTTTTCCTTTTCTTAATTTTTCCTTTCTCTTGTTGAAGCTTTTGCTGGGTCTAAGGCATTTCTTCACTTTATCAGAATATATTTTGTTTTGTTTCTTTCTCACCTCAATTTATTCAATTTCATTCTTCTTTTTCTCTACAATTTTTGGCACTTAGTAGAATTTTACCTGCTCTTTAAAACAATGACATGTATAAAAAACAATAATATACAATCAGAATCCTTTCCATAATTGTTACTATAAGAATTTTTGTAGATCATACAGTAGAATTTAGTAAATGAAGCTGTACAAAGTCTGTAAAATATCTGATCAAATACCATGTGCTTCAAACGAAAAGAAAGCACACACAAATGACACGAGATGAGTTGTTATTCTAGCTTTAATAACTTGCCATGATTATTTTATAATCTTGCAATTAATAATAACATTAATAATAAAAATTAATAAAAATAAATCCATTCATTTAAAAAACATGAATAAGGATAATTTATCTTGCTTATAATTTACAAATTATACTTAATTGTGGCTAAACCTATCTGAAACGCTGTTCTAATAACGAAGAAAACAACTAAACTTCAGGCATTGAAACTGTTTTTGTTGTAACACAGTTTTATGTCACATTATGGACAAAAGTGTTGCGTGTTACTCTTGTGACAACACCCCACTTCTATTCCATGTTTCACATAAAAAAATAATTAATGTAAAATTTGTCTTATACCTCCAAAACAGAGAATTAGAAGTTTGGGGTAAAATTTTAAAGTATTTTTTATAAAATTGAAACTTTCATATGTTTTTTGTTACTCTTGTGCCATTTAATTATCAACTATTAATTAAAGTTAAAATTGCATTTAACATCTTAGCTAAAATCTTTTAACTATGTAAATCTGACGGATATAATAATAACTCGTTATTGTGAATGCATAATAATTTCATTTAATGAACAGAAGTAAAAAAAACCATACAACACAGTAAGTGGACTTTTTTAATCATATGTAAATGAATTTTAATACTGTAAGTTTCCAGGCCATTTTCGGTGCTAGATTTATTCTTATGAAATTAAAACATTCAAATTCATACACACCAACTCTTTAGCCTTAACCCTTAAATGCCTGATTTTTCAAAAATCATTGTAATAATGTTTTTCGGCTTTCATTTTTTAAATAAATCATGGGAAAAATACTTTAAAAAATCATATTTTGTTTTAAGTATGGTTTACGGCTAAAAAACAATTTGTTACTAATCGGCAATACTGGTCTTAAATTGAAAAAATAATTTTATTTGATAAAATTCTATAATATTAAACACACAAGAATTTTAGGAACTATAATAAGAAATAAATTTTACTTGCTTGCTGCAGAATAAAATAGGTTATTTCGCAAGCTTCTAAACAAAACAAAAAGAACAAGTAGCAACAATTGAAAAAATAAATCTCTTTTTATTCTTAAACAGCACAAGTGTTGCCATCTACATGTTGAAAATCGATTTAATAATATTTTCGGAATGTATTTTAATGGCAACATTAGGCATTATAGCTTCAATATTATTCTAATAGTATTTTAGAGTCTAAATTGGGTATGTTGGCAAAAAGCAACACCCGACATTTAAGGGTTAAATTGGTAATATTCCAGCAAAAATTTTCTATTGCCATGGACGTTCCCATATCTTCCAAGTATTTTTTCAAAAGTAATGAAAAGTACCAAATATCCTCAGTTCAAAGATAGATATGCGGTTAAAATAACTCAGACCTGAAACTGTTCGAAAGAGGGAAAACTTGCTATTTACAATTGGCAAATTTTTCTTCTCTAAGCGCAGAACCAGTGAAAAGCTTATTTTTTATTTCCTTATTAATCCTTTATCTACTAAATTATGAATTCATGAAAATTTTATCTTCTAAAACATTTTTCGTGAATTGTTTAAACAAAATTAGAAGATTTACATAAACATTTAATAAATTTTAGAAGGATTTTAGAAGTATTGATGGATTTAGAAGGATTATTTAAATTTTAATTTATAGGGATTTTGTGCAATACTTATAACCCTACTCAAATCTTTTATTTTAAATATTTTTCTTAGTATTTTGTAGAATTAGGAAATTTGCAAATATAATGTTCTTACAATAGAAATATAGAAATACTTCCGAATTGAAAAATTCCTCCCCTCCCCCTTAGCGCTAGAAAGCTGAAAAGACGCAAAGGCAAAAGAAATCGTCCTTTTAAAAATATTTTTGTTTTGTGTAACCCATAATGCTTTTGGAACAAGATAAAGTAATGTATCTGTAACTCATTCTAAACAGTATTGCTACTAATCGATGTATTAAATGAATTTTATAACAATTTATTTTAGTGGTACTTATAAGTACCGTCAGTAGGTAAAGGGTTAAAAGGTTAAAATTTACAGTAATTTTTCATTTTTAACCCTTTCACTCCCAGTGAGACTAAATGGTATTATGACATTACTTATTTTTTTTATATATATATCCGGATGCTCCTATATTATTTCAAATAAGGGAAATAAAAGCTATGTATAATCCCCAATAGATAAAAATTTTAGCTTTTCTTCAATAGATTGCATTCACTATACAAAGAAATGATTTAAATATTTCCGATATGAGATTCAGTTCATTTCGCAAAAAGAGGACATGAAAAAGATTTTTTTTTTTATATAGACTTTATAATTAATAAATGCTGTTATTTTTTTTATATTGTATTAAAATATGCTTCAATAATTTATTTTGTCTTGTTTATATAAATATTTTATTAAATTTTATTTATTATTTAACTTTTAGTTTATTAATTATTATTTTTATTATTATTTAAATTTTAGTTAAAAAATTAATTTTTTTATTATTATTATTATTTCTTATATTGATCATAAAATCAACCTATTTTTAGAATTTTAGAATTTTAGCATAAACAGGTAATGTATGGGAGTGAAAGGGTTAAATCGTTTTTATAGTATAAAATGTCATTGAAAAGTACGTTTTTATTCCAGTTAAATTAAATGCAAATCCGTTTTAATAAGCAGTTTTTTATTGCAATCAAAATGCTGTTAAAATAGTGTTAGAGAATATAGTTAAAAAACAGTGGAATCGACAACATAAATTTTCGAATTTATTACGTCGCCAAATATTTCCGACGAAAAGCCGTTCGTTAAATTGTTTAATAAAAAGAAAAGTGCCCAGTTGAACTGATGGCATTGAGCTCACAGACTATTTATTTACACTAATTGTATATTAATGAAATACCCATTTAGCTAAATTAAGGAGGTATTAGCCCCCCATTTTCCCCTTTAATACTCAACCAATGAACTTCTAAATCTAATCAGGGAAGCGCATTATCAAAATAAGCCTGTATACCAAATTTAAAGCAAATCGGATAATTCTACATGAAAAATCCATTTAGCTAAATTAAGGGGGGGGGGGGGGATTAACTCACCTTTCATATTAACCAATGAACCTTCAAAGCTAATCAGGGGAGCGCCTTATCAGAATAAACCAGTATCCAAATTTGAAGCAAATCGGGTAATTCTGCATAAAAAGCCATTTATCTAAATTAAAGGGAGAAGATTAGTCCCCCGTTCCCCCCTTTTGTACTTAACCAATAAATCTCCAAATCTAATCAGGAAAACGCTTTATCGGAATAAACCGGTATACCAAATTTGAAGCAAATCGGATAATTCTGCATGAAAAACCCATTTATATAAATTAAGGGTAGATTAGCCACCCGTTCCCGTCCCCTTTATACTTAACCAATGAATCCACAAAACTAATCACGGAAGCGCCTTATCAGAATGAACCTATACCCAAAATTTGAAGCAAATCTGATATTTCTATCAAGCGTTATCGAGTAACATACATACATACATACGTACATACAGAACCTGCGGGCACATTAGCACTCGGGCTTTGATAGCCTGTGAGCTAAAAATGAAAGCCTATTATCTGGATAATAGTTGAGGATAACTTTTTTCCTGTATTGTAAAACAGGGGAAAATTTTAAAAATCATGTCATAAACAAATTTTTTTTGTCTTTTTTTTAAAAATTTATCTTATCAACATTGTTTCTGCTTTAAAAGTTTTTGAAATGAAGAACATATTTTTTTTTTTTTTTTTAGAAATTCTATAAAAGTGCTAACTTGAATATAACTTATTTAAATTTAAAATGACTAATGATAAATGCTCAATTAACTGTATAAAATGTGTCTTTTCAGATTTTAAAGACAAACAAAAGAAACATATTATCCAAAAGAAGATTCCTCTCTGATGTTCTGAATAAGGTTTTTGTCAGGTTGAATTCGTTAGATTTGACTTTAAAAGCTTTGAAAAGAAAAACAGCATTTTTCGGAACCTGCTCTTATAGATCTCCCAAATTGGTACATGTATGCTTTGTATGCAATATATATATATATATTATTTGTAATAGAAAAAATCTCATAACCTTTACCTGTAAAATATGTGTTAAAGTCTTTCAACAATACAAAATTCACTACTTCTGAGATGCTCTGCAAAATATTACTTCAATACAATTTTACATAAAAAAGAAACTGTTGTACTAATATAATATAGAGAAAAGCATTTCAACATGTTAAGAAGATTAACAACTTTCAAGGTGTTCTACAAAATATTTTCAAGGAAGTATCTTGTATAAACTATTCATGAATAGAGCAAGCTTTTTTAAGGAAAGCATTTCAACGTATTTAGTCACATGTCTTTTCTAAACAAACATCTTCCCACTTCCACAAACGAAAATCATTTCATTTTTGAAATATAAAAATATTTTCTCCCTGGAATAGTCTTAATACTGATCTTTGCACTCCCAAAATGGAGAAAACATTCATTTGTGAAATATGCTTGAAAGGATTTTCTCAAAGCGTTGCTCTCAAAGAACATGTCCGTATTCATACAAAAGAAAAAACATTCACGTGTGAAATATGTTTAAAAACAGTTTCCCAAAGAAGTGGTCTAAAATCACATCTTAGAACTCATACGAAAGAAAAACCATTCCCTTGTGTAATATGTTTAAAAACATTTGCGCATCAAAGTACTTTAAAAGTGCATCTCAGAACTCATACGAAAGAAAAACCATTCACTTGTGAAATTTGTTTAAAATCATTTGCTCTTCGAAGTAGTCTAAATATACATCGTAGAAGTCATACAAAAGAAAAACCATTTATTTGCAAAATATGCTTAAAATCATTTGCTTATCAAAATTACCTAAAAATACATCTTAGAACTCATACGAAAGAAAGACCATTTTCTTGTGAAATCTGTTTAAAATCATTTACTAGTCGACAAGGCCTACAAGGACATCTTAGAACACACACGAAAGAAAAGCCCTTCACTTGTGAAATCTGTTTCAAAACATGTACATTCCAAAGTGCTCTAAAACAACATCTCAGAACTCATACAAAGGAAAAACCACACACTTGTGAAATATGCTCAAAAAGATTTTCTGAAAGTAGTAAGCTCAAAATACATCTCCGCATTCATACAAAGGAAAAACCATTCATTTGTGAAACATGCTCAAAAGGATTTTCTGAAAGAAGCGCTCTCAAAAAACATGTCCGCATTCACACTAAAGAAAAACCATACACTTGTGAGATATGTTTAAAAAAATTTAGTTTATTAGGCTGTCTAAAAACACATCTTAAAACTCATACGAAAGAAAAACCGTTCATTTGTGAAATATGCTCTAAAGGATTTTCTGAGAGAGCGACTCTCAAAATTCATGTTCGTACTCATACAAAAGAAAAACCATTCACTTGTGATACATGTTTGAAATCATTTGCTCAAGGAAGTCATCTGAAAGGTCATCTTAGAATTCATACAAAGGTAAAACCGTTCACTTGTGAAATATGTTTCAAAACATTTTATCAAAATTGTCATCTTAAAACGCATCTTATAACTCATACAGAAGAAAAACCATTCACTTGTGAAATTTGTTTAAAACGATTTGCTCATCAAAGTAGTCTACACATACACCTTAGAACTCATACAAAAGAAAAACCATTCACCTGTGAAATTTGTTTAAAAAGATTTGCTCATCAAAGTGTTCTACAAATGCATCTTAGAACTCATACAAAAGAAAAACCATTCACTTGTGAAATTTGTTTAAAAAGATTTGCTCATCAAAATTATCTACAAATACACCTTAGAACTCACACAAAAGAAAAACCATTCACCTGTGAAATTTGTTTAAAAAGATTTGCTCATAAAAGTACTCTACAAATACATCTTAGAACTCACACAAAAGAAAAACCATTCACTTGTGAAATATGTTTAAAAAGATTTGCTCGTCAAAATTATCTACAAATACATCTTAGAACTCATACAAAAGAAAAACCATTCACCTGTGAAATTTGTTTAAAAAGATTTGCTCATCAAAGTGCTCTACAAATACATCTTAGAACTCATACAAAAGAAAAACCATTCACTTGTGAAATTTGTTTAAAAGCATTTTCTCGTAATGTTCATTTAGAAATGCATCGCAGAAATCATACAAAATAAAAACTGTTCACTTGAGAAATTTCATTCAAAGCATTTCTTCATAATTTTTATCTAAAGATAGATCGTATAATTCATATAAAAGAAAAACCATTCACATGTAAAATTTGTTAAATATTTGTTAATCACACTGATCTAAAACAACATCATAGAACTCATACAAAAAAAATTGTTCATTTGTGAAATTTGTTTAAAAGCATTTCCTCATAATTTTTTATCTAAAAATCTATCTTAGAATTGATACAAAAGAGAAGCTATACACTTGTGATATATATATCAAATCATTTACTCAACAACGTCATCTAAAAGTCATCTTATAACGTATAAAAAAGAAAAACCATTCTCTTGTGAAATTTGTTTAAAAGCATTCTCTCATAATTTTTAGCTAGAAATGAATCGTAGAAATCATACAAAAATCTCTGAAAACGGAAAAAGCCATTCATTTGTAAAATATCTCAAAAGGATTTTCCGACAGTTGCTCTCTCAAAAGACATATCCTTATTCATACAAACGAAAACCTGTGATGTGTTATATAAGATTTTTTAGCAACGATTATCTAAAAGTCCATCTTTGACTTATTCAAATGAAAAATCTCATATTTGAGAAATACAGTCAAAAAGATTTTATCTGGGGAGTATTTTGAGAAAACTTGATCGAGCCTATATCAAAGGAAACTCTCAATTGTATAATATGCTCTGAAACTTTTTGTGCAAATGTCACAAATAAACATTGTCACGTTTACTGTAGATGAATTGGATGTTATGTTATAAACTATATATAAAATCACTTCAAAACATCAAAGTACTCATTAATTGCTATATTGTAAAAGTTTTCAATATTATTACAAGATTTCATTGCGTATCTTCTTACGCAATGAAAATATTTGAAATGATTCAGAACCCATGGAGCTCCCTAAAATTTGGAAAGAAATGTTATACAGAATAATGAAACAATAATATAAAATAAATCACCTTCACAAATTTCCATTTTTAATATTGCAGTTAATTTCATTATGCTTGTGTTCGCGTGATTTTTGTTTTCGTTTACTAGTTTTTCAATTTGAATTTTTGCGAAAATATTTTATCCTTTTATTTTCTTGAGAATGTTGCCGTCTGATACAATGAAACATGTCAAAATGTAAATAAATAAAGGTATTTTGCCGTTTTAAAATTTATGTTTATCACTTATAGCAATTAATGATTAATTTGGATGTTATGTTCTGAAAAGTTTTTGAAATTGATTATTTTGAAACATTTTTTTTTAAATAATGCAAATGGAAATCATGAATTTCGAACTCTGATCTAATGGATTTTTTTTAAAAATTCTAAATACACATTTTCGAGCTTATACAAAATAAGTACCTTTTAGTTCTAAAATATGATCAGAAGTATTTTCTGAAAGGACATCTACACAGACATACAAAACAATATCATTTTATATAAATAATATGCCGTAAAAGATGAAATGAGTAATATGTTGTATATTTTAACGAATGAACCTTGTATTAATTTATAATCATTATGCTGTGAATCATGATACTGTGAACTGTTTGTGAATAAAAGAAGATAATCTGAGTATTAATTTAGATGTGTAATCCATAGTTACCAACCTCCCAATTTTTTTTAGTACTAATATTTTTAGGAAAAAATACTTGTTTTATGCAATCGCACAATTTCTGTAATTAAATAAAGCGAACATTTTTGTAAAAAGTTACTGGTATTCAAAAAATCTGGAGATCGGCAACTATCGTAAAAATGGTAAGAGTAAAGCTGTTATCAGACTCACCAAATTTTCGAGCGACCAACTTTTCAGCCGACTTTAACTCCAACTTTTTCGTGTAAAAAGTGAAAGAAGGTTTGTGATTGTCGTTACTAAAGTTGGAGGAAAAAACCGTTACCCGTTGCACCGGCTGCTATTATTTATAGTCCATTCGTACTAATAGCTCTCTACTGCTGCACTCGCTGAAAAAACAACTCTGTTCCTTCCGTTCTGTGTTCCTTAAACCTTTTTTTTCCTGTTCGAATTTCTGTTGTATAGATAATATGGTAACAGCAATTTTTAATCGTTGAAGGATTTAAAAATAAATTGTGTTTAGCAATTTTATTATTAGGTTTAAATAAACGAAAAAAGAAACATAAAAAACAATAATTTTTCTCATAGCAGTGTCGGCCATCTTGGTAATTGGTAAACGAATGACGTTGCAAACGCTCATCTCTGATTCGCTGAAACGTTGGAAGTTGGGTCAAAAGTCGCTGTTAGCGGAGACTTTTTTTAGAGTTGTGGCTAAAAAGTTGGGAATATTGTTATTTACTATCGCACTGGGTGTTGAGACAATATCTCTCGAAAAATCTGTTCAAAAATTACTCGAAAAATTGGTGAACCTGATAGCAGCTTAAGGTGAACGCAGTACGGTGAAAATGGAAATTTCAAACTAGTAGTACACATATCTAAAAGATTGTGAACCCCCGATGTAAAAGATGTTCAGAAAGTAGTAATAATGAAATGCAGTAAGCATCTACATAAATGCAATCATATAAAATTAGACGTGTTTCATTTATTTTATTTGACAATAAAATATACCTCCATTTTGCCCACAAAATAATGCATTTTACTGCTTTATAACTATTCCAAATATGTTTCAATGTATCGTTTGCTTTGCAATCATCTATAATGATATCTTTGTCATGTTTAAATGAATGGAATTTCATGCATGAAATTGGCTTTATGATTATGGAAGAGAAGAGACTGCATAGTTTGAGAAATGTACTTTGCAAATTTGCTTGAACAGTTCATTAAAAACACCTTTTTTAACGAAAGGAAAATCATTAAAATTGTAACGTATGTTTCAAATTTCTTCTCGTAATCCTTTTATGTGCTAGTATTTACATTCTTCTAATATTGAATTCTCACCAGCGTTTTCGAAAATTTTTATTTGAAAGTAAGGAAATGCAATTTTATAATTTTTTTCGCCAAGGTAAAATTATTTATTTATTTATTGTTTATTAAAATTTTATTAAACAATTATGGTATAAATTGTTATTAAGGGGTCTCAAGACTCTTAAAGCTTTAAAAATTTCGAAATTTTAAATTTTTTAGACGTTAAACGCCTATATTTTCTGAACATTTTGATGTAATTGATTCCTTGAAATTCCCATTTGAAGAAAAGTTATGGCTTTTAGAATTATACCCGCTCAATGGCTGAAGCGGCGTTTCCGAATCTTTGAAAACATTTTTCTCCAAATGACGTTTTTGAGCATAATGCGCACGATATCTCAAAAACTTCTTAATATTGAATTCTCACCAGCGTTTTCGAAAATTTGTATTTGAAAGTAAAGTAATGCAATTAAAAAAAATTTCGCCAAATTTATGTTATTAAAATTTTATTAAATAATTATGGTATAAATTGTTATTAAGGGGTCTCAAGACTCATAAAGCTTAAAAAATTTCGAAATTTTAATTTTTTTTTAGTCGTTAAACGCCTATATTTTCTGAACATTTTGATGCAATTGATTCCTTGAAATTCCCATTTGAAGAGAAGTTATGGCTTTTAGAATTATACCCGCTCAATAGCTGAAGCGGCGTTTCCGAATCTTTGAAAACATTTTTCTCCAAATGACGTTTTTGAGCATAATGCGCACGATATCTCAAAAACTTCTTAATATTGAATTCTCACCAGCGTTTTCGAAAATTTGTATTTGAAAGTAAAGTCAATTTAAAAAAAATCAATAAAGTCAATTAAAAAAAAATTCGCCAAATTTATGTTATTAAAATTTTATTAAATAATTATGGTATAAATTGTTATTAAGGGTCTCAAGACTCATAAAGCTTTAAAAATTTCGAAATTTTAATTTTTTTAGACGTTAAATGCCTATATTTTCTGAACACTTTGATGCAATTGATTCCTTGAAATTCCCATTTGAAGAAAAGTTATCGCTTTTAGAATTATACCCGCTCAATAGCTGAAGCGGCGTTTCCGAATCTTTGAAAACATTTTTCTCCAAATGACGTTTTTGAGCCTAACGCGCACGATATCTCAAAAACTTCTGAATACGTTTTCATGAAAATTTCAAAACATATGTTTCTTGTTAGTCTGTATAAACTGAACCTAAAATTTATTTTTTATTGTTCAAAAAAAATATTTTTTTAGGTGATTATACTGCTGAAATTTTCTAAAATTTTCATTAGCTAAATACAACTTTGTATTAAAAATATAAAAATGTTTTAAATACAAATTTATTTAGGTTCAAGGTAATTATTACAATCCGAAGTATAAGTAGGCGCCAAAATTTTCATTCTAGTTGCAAAATTTATTTTGTAATCCTGCGCGTAATCTGTTATGCCGACTTTCTGCTCGCCAAATGTCTGACATTTGGAACCCCGCTCATTCTGCATCGTGCATTTTTTAAATACATGAAATGAAAGAACATACAGTACCAGTTATCCGCGGAATTGGGTGGAAAGGGTGCCGCGGATAATAAAAATCGCGGATAACCCCCAAAAGACTGAAAATGGGGGGTACAAACACGAAAAAGAAAAGAAAATTCAACATAAAAACTATCAGTAAATAAATAAACAGAAATGCTTAGTTCATCTTTAAAAGTTAAAGTTAAAAACTATGTTTTAGTGTACAAAAAACATAATAAAACGTTTAAAATACATATGCACAGTACATCACAAACAATTGCTTTACGTCTAAATCACTAAAATAAAGAACAGTAAACAAGAAACAATGCCATACATACTGTAAAAAAAGAGCCGAGTTACACGTTTAAAAAAAAAAAAATAAGTCACTTGTTTTTGCTTCTTGCTTTGGAAACACCTTTTCCTTATTCTAAATTGTAAACTTTTGTTTTGCTTTTAGCATGGAATAATTTTTATCTCGAAATGAAGTTATTCTTGATGTGCTCTCCCGGAATTTATCATAATAGTCTTATATTATTGTTAAATATTTTAATTGCTGTGTTTACGTTTGTTTAATAAAAACAAGAAAAGACATCAAGACTTTATATCTGATATTTCAAACGTGGCAACCAAATCTAGAAATATTCTTCTATTACTTTCGAATACATGAATTTTTCTGTTTATATTTATTAATAAGGCTTATTGTATTTTCCTTGCTATTGGCTTGAATTAAAAAAAAGAGTAATTTCACTTCGCGGATAAACCGCACCACGGATCATCCGTTCGCGGATAATCGAGGCTTTACTGTACTTATATCTTTCATCCCAATCAAAATTGTATCTTAAAATCAAATACATTTTGGGATATTAAATGTTGAAAATGGTCTTTTTTTTTCATTTTTTCCAATTTTAAGAGTCTTGAGACCCCTTAAAAGTAAGTAATATAAAATATGTCCCATACCCTCCCGAGGAGTTAAGGGGACAGTGGACCTTTATTTGAGTAGAAGTCGGCCCCAAAATAAAAAATTATTTTTGTGCATATTATTATTCTCCAGTTTCTTCTGAACCATTTGTAAAAAACCGCATGCAAATGCGAATATTTTTCACAAAATTATAGTTCAAGAGTCGACAGCACAAAACCTATGTTATCAAGTACAAGAAAAAACCTTTATTTTATGGGAGAGTAGAAGTAGGAGAATCTAATGATCCATGTCTGCCGAAAGTGAAGTGGTGCATAAGCCAAAAATTAATACCACCAGTGGTTGAGTCGTAGGTTTATCATTGTGTTTGACGTACAACTATCCTCCATGTTTTCTTACATTTGTTTGTACGGCAAACACAATGATAAACCTACGAGTCAACCACTAGGGGTATTAATTTTTGGCTTATGCACCACTTCACTTCCGGTAGACTTGGATCATTAGATTCCCCTACTTCTACTCTCCCATAAAATAAAGGTTTTTTTTCTTGTACTTGATAACATAGGTTTTCATGCTGTCGGCTCTTGGACTATTACAAGTGTTTGAATTTTGTACACAAACAATTTTTTCGGCCTTTTAATATATTTTAAATCTGTTTCTCTCAAAACTGATTTTTCAACATTTTTAGATTTTTGAAATGCTTCATGCGTTGTAATTTTTTATCAAAATTCATGAAATTGATAAGGAGGCATCCTGGTATTGCTTACAAAGAAACTGTGCATGCATTTTAAAATTCGACTTCATTAAGGTAGTTAAATTTGATTTTTAACTTTTTAAAAGGCAAAATTTTGATGAAAATCGATATCAAATTCAGAAAAATATCTCTAAAAATTTAACTATTCAAGGGCTTAAAAAATCGATGCACAAATCTTTTCGTAATAGAGTTTTAAGTGATTAAAATGCAAATTCGAGGAAATATCTAAAAATTTATGACGCATGGAGTACATTTTAAAATTTCGGTTCAAAATTTTATTTTATTTTTTAAATCTTAAAATTATAATAAGATTGGAATTTCCTTTTAAGGTGTTCTATATACTTATGGTGAAACGTATATTTCCCAAAATTTCATATCTCTATGATGAAAATTAAAAAAATAAATTTTTAATATCCGCCATCCCCTTAACAAGAAAAAAATGTAATAAATGTTCGAGGCCTTTCGAAAGAACTCGTCTTGCTGTTTTCAAAGTAGTAGGACGTGTTCTCTGCGCCTGATGAAGAAAGACTAGTTCTTTCGAAAGGCCTTGTGCATTTATTAAACTTTTTATGGTGTTTTTAAGAAGTTCTTTTCATTTTAAAACGATTATACTCCAAAAATGTTCTGGCAAACCCCGGCACACCTTTAAAAAGCTTATGTAAATCTATATATCTAAATCAGAGCTAAAAAGACTTTAAAAAAACACATTTTTAATTTTAATTTTTTTTATTACATTAAAAATGAAGCTATTGATTTCAAAAATCCATGAAGCCACAAAAATATACATCTAAACGTAATTAAACCTAATAACAACGTTGAAACGTAACAACAAAGTATATCTTCTCGCAAAAAAACCTCCTCTTCAATTGAGGCTAAGAGCCGTCGAATATGGCTAGAGTTGCCAGGTCTACTGTCGCAAAAAAGTTGGACAGACCGACAATAAAAGTGGGACAGTGGTTTTTAAATCGGGACATAAAATACAGTAAATCTTATGATAACAACACCTGTCTATAACGGAAAATATTCATGTTCCTTACAGAAGAAATATTTTACATATATACCTGCTAAGACGGAAATATGTCTAAAACGGAACTTCTCTGATTACTGGTAATTCCGTCTTCGGACATTTTACTGTAATAAATAAATATAATAGTTATACAATGATTAAAATGTGTGAAATTGAAATCACTAGAGACCGAAAAAAAATTCCGTTTGAGAAGGTCCCGATTGAGCAGTTATAATTGTACGGTATTGATTACGCAAGGACTATTAGTCCAGGCAATAGAAACCGTATAGGGGCTCTACCTAGCAAAATTCATGGTAGTTCTGGAAAAAGGCTTACTATATGTTTTTTGGGTGGGTGAATCCCAATTTTTAACTTCCCTCCAAAATTTCCACCCGCAACCCCCCCCCCCCCCCAAATTTTGGTAAAATGCCCCCAAAAAAGATTTTTATTAAAAAGATCAAATTTTTTTATTGTTTTAGGGGAAAAGTATCTAGAAATTCAGAAAGTAGATAAAATTTGCAACAAATTAGATAGATGACCTTATGACTTAGGATGAAGGGGAAGGGGGGATCTGCCTCGGAACATGCGCGATGTGCTGCGTGAAATAAGTTGCGCAATTCCACTTAACCACTCACACGTTTACATTCGCCCTCCCATCTCCCCTCCGAACTTTCTCTATAAGGTTTACTTTAAGTTTTTTGGGTCGCTGAATCCGAATTTTTAACTTCTCCCCAAAATCCCCCCCGAACCCCACCCCACCCCCCCAAATAGTTGTTTTTAACTTAAATTTCTTATTGTGTTAGGGGAAAAGCATTACGAAATTCAGAAACGAGAGAAAATTTGCAACAAATAAGATACATGACATTATGACGTAGGATGAACGGGGAGGGGGATGGCTGCCTCTGAACATGCACTGCGGCGCTACGTGCACTAAGTTATGAAGTCCAGGCAATAGGGGATTTTACCTGGAAAAATTAATACTAGTTCTGGATTTCGACTCACTTTATGTTTTTTGGGTCGCTGAATCCGAATTTGTAACTTCCCACCAAAATTTCACCCTGCAACCCCCCCAAAAAATTGATTTTTTGAAAAAAATTGGTTTTTGAGAAAAGCGCGCAGGGAATTTTCCAAGGCAGCCCCCTCTCTCCCCGTTTATCCTACATCATAATACACCATAAAATAATACACCAGGTTTAATACACGATAGGTTCATTAAATGATCACCACTTCATTAAATGATGGGAACCTAGATATACTATTATTTTTTTCTCAATCATACACATTGATAAAGATATCATACGATTGGAATTTTTCTGACCGAACGAAAAATGAGCAAGCCGGGTTTTCGGCCCCATGTAGCTCAAACGTTAAGAACATCGTTATATTAAGTCAAGGTTCTAAATCCCTGTCCCGGCTTGAGCATTTATTCGCTCAGTTGAAAAAATTTAATTCGTATCATAACTTATCAATCAGTCGATTGAGAAAAAATAGTAGTGCAATAATGTGATAGTGTGATAATAGCAAACGTTATCATTGATGAATTCAAATGGTGAGTATCAATTTAAAAATATTTTGCCATATATTCCATTCATCAGAAGAAAAAAAAAGAATGAAAAAGAAAAAGAACAGAAGAAAACAACTCAATATTAAAATCTTAGCAGGAAAATTATACACATGTTTTGGACGTCAAGAGAATAAGTACTTTTTTAGGTAGATTTCGTAAGAAATACTACCTATTACATTCTCTCCTATTTTGGAATTTTTGAAAATTTTTTGCAGATCTACGCCGATCATGAGCTTTAGAACCTAAAACCACCACCAGTTAAAAACTTATGTATATATATGTATACATCACTTTTTTATGAACACGATAACTTCCACAATTCTCCACAAATCTCTTCCAAACTGATACATAAAATCAAGGGCCAGAAAATCTTAGTCAAGTTCGTTAATGGCCAAAATCGGACCAAGGGTGTAGAGATAGGGAGGGTTTTTGTGAAAACAGAAAAAAAAAAACCATAAGTTCTTAATTATAATACGTATCAAATCAGTTTAAAATTATGATTACTTCTAGGAAAAGGGCCAAAAATTTATGTATAACAGATTTTTGTATAACTAAAAATAGGCTCAAGGGGCGCAAAAAACAGGGTTTTAAGAAGAAGCAAATTCCTAATTTCGTCCATTCACAAGATATCAAATCGGTTTAAATTTTTTGTAAATCTTCTTATCATTATCTAAAACTTTTATATTAACAAGTTTTCGATAAGACCAAATCTTACAGGAAAAAAATAATAAAAAAATAAATAAAATAATAATAAAAAAAAATAGGGGTTGAAGAAAAATTAACGTATTAACATGGTTCTGATAACACCAGTTCTTACAGGAAAATGAAATTAAAAACTCGTCAAAAGCGACCAGATAAAATTGTTAAACTGGGTTTAGCTCTAATTTTGATTTAGTTTTCGTTGGTGAAATTGGTCTTAGGCCGGGCCGACAGGGATTTTTAAACGTTGAATTGCCTCCCCTTTCCCATTGCAGTTATTTAAATCCTTTTTACCGCTAAATATCAGTTGTTGTTTTTTATTAACGATTTTTCACACAGTCAGTGGACACTCATTTAATATAACATAAATAAAATTTGGACAATTATAGGTTGTGAAATTTATTGTATTTTTGTGAAAAATAACATTTTGTAACAAAAAGGGAACTCCTGTTGCCATGATTTCATGTATTGCAGCGCATTGTGTGCTTGGTTTTGTGTTTATTTATATACCTATGCATTAAAAGTTAAAACTGATTTTGTAAATGAAATTATATTTGCAAATAATGATGAAGAATTTGTCTTTCCAAAGAGCAACTTAGAATGAGGAAAGAGAAACTTTCCAAAGAGCAACTTATCTTGTCCTTTTTTCATTTGTTCTTTAATTTCTTCTATTTCAACACTAATGGACAGGGTTTTATCTTTTAATCTTTTATTTTTATTTACAAGAGTTTTGTTGAGTATGCATTAAAATGTAAAACTGATTTTATAAATAACTGGTCGAATTTAGCAATCCCAAAACTTTCTTCTATCTCATAGATGTTAATACTTCCTGAAACATGCAGCATAGCAGCGCCACCGGTTAGATTATTTACACCAAAAACCATTCAGCAACAATTGATGTCAACTTCTAACTAAATCTGAAGTTTGATGAAAATCCGTGTATTAGTTTTGAGATATTTTTTTTATGTGCACATTTCCTTTGGGCAACTTTATGTTTTTTTTAATAAGTATCATGTAATGATTAAACATACAAAAATTCGCAAACTCCCGAAGTTTGGTAAACGAAACTGAACAATTCTTGCTTACGGCCCATGGTCTTCTATAATAACCATATTGAGATTTGAGAATACAAGATCATATAAAATGCGATATGCATCAAAATATTTCAAGTTAATACTCAAATATTACATAAATTATCTTACTAGAATGAAAATTAATCTACTTACCGATCTGTAAGTAGATCTCTAGGACAGGATATTTAGTAAGAAACACAGCAAGCAGACAAGATGGCGGGCGGCATCATGAGCAAACAGCAGAGATGTTGCCACGCAAAAAAGCTTTCCCTGAAAAGCTTAATCCCTGAATTCAGGAAACTTTTCGCAGAGAAACTTGTTTTTCTCAGGAAGCTGATAGAAACCTATGAAAACCCGGAATGTTGCTAGAAATAACGCGTGACGTTGCGGAATTTTCTTACAGTGTAGAGCTATTGCGGAAATCGTAAATGCTTCTGCTTGGAAGTACTAGCTGTTGGACGATTTATACCAGAAACTAATCAGGACCAATTTATATCAGGAACTAGCTGAATCTTAAGTTTGATGAAAGTTTATGCATTAGTTCTTGAGATACAGCTTTTTCAGAAATCGTGAAAAATGACACATAGCTGCGCCACCTGTTGGGCGATTTACACCCCAAAACTAAACAGCACTAATTTATACCAGGGACAAATTGAATCTGAAATGTGATGAAAATTCGTCCACTGGTTCTTGAGATAGAACTATTCCGATAATCATGAATAATGCAGCATAGCAGCGCCACTTGTAGGGCGATTTACACCAAAAAGTAATCATCACTAAGTTTTATCAGGACTAATTGAATCTGAAGTTTTATTAAATTACGTTCGTCATGATTGTCAAAAATGTGAAAAATGTCAGTGTATGCACATTATAATTATAAAAAAGATGGTATTATGAAAAATTCAATGAATTTAGCTGAAACAGAAGTTTAAGCTTACAGGAAGGAGTTACTGACCTGCAAGCTTTTAAAAGGCATTTAAATATTCTATTAGGAGACAATCTTTGTTTAAAACTGTAAATGTATTTTTCTGCATAATTAATTTTTCACCATTTCTTGTCTTTAAATTGTTATAAGTCAAGAAACGTTAAAGATAAATGGCTCAAACTTGAAACATGTCTTTTTCGGTTATTTTACATTAACTTTGTTTCAGAAAATTAGAAAAAAAATATTTGCTTCTAAAAATATGATTTTTTTAAAATAAGTTACAACATTTTTTTATATTTCAATTTTTTTCATTAATAGTTTTAAAAAATGCTGAAACGAAATTGAAACTTATATTTTTCTCTTTGATTAAATGAAAAAAAAACTGAAATTCGACAAATAATATTTCGAGTTATAAAGATTTTAAATAACCCCGCTTAAAAAAATATATATATAATTTAATTTTTTTTTTTAGAAATTTCATGAGAAATTTTAGGATGTGATTTTGTTTACACATCATACGGTTAACCATCACAAAAAAAATTAACCCTTAAATGTCTGATTTTTCAAAAATCATTGTAATAATGTTTTTCGGCTTTCATTTTTTAAATAAATCATGGGGAAAATACTTTGAAAAATCATATTTTGTTTTAAGTATGGTTTACGGCTAAAAACAGTTTGTTACTAATCAGCAATACTGGTCTTTAATTTAAAAAATAATTTTAATTGATAAAATTCTATAATATTAAACACACAAGAATTTTAGGAACTATTATAAGAAATAAATTTTACTTGCTCGCTGCAGAACAAAATAGGTTATTTCGCAAGCTTCCAAACAAAACAAAAAGAACAAGTAGTAACATTTGAAAAAATAAATCTATCTTTATTCTTAAACAGCACAAGTGTTACCATCTACATGTTAAAATCGATTTAATAATATTTTCAGAATGTATTTTATTGGCAACATTAGGCATTATAGCTTCAATATTATTTTAATAGTATTTTAGAGCCTAAATTGGGTATGTTGCCGAAAAGCAACACCCGGCATTTAAGGGTTAACTCAATAAATGAAAAAAAAATTAATTGTTTCCCCGACCCCTTAAATTAACATTGTGTTTTGAATTACACGCATTTCAATTTGTGTCTGATAACTTATAACCTGACGAGTTAATTAAACAGGCATATCTCTGTGAGTTTTGAAAATATCAAAATGGATTTTTTTGTGTTTAATTCAAGAACGGATAAAAAAAAAAAAAATTCCTAATTGGAAATTTTACCCTATGGGCGGGGGGGGGGGGGGGGGGTATGAAAATTTATTTTTTGTATTTTCTCAAATAGATCCCCCCCCCCACGGGGTTGCAACTTATGTCATCAAATTTTTAACCATTTTTATAAAACTTTACAATTAGAAGCACGTGTCTAGTGGCAATATTTAAGGAAATAGGCTATTGTTTCAATCTTTATTAATCACATGGAATATACCGGGTGTGATTTTAAAATTCAATAACTTACAAAAGGAGACATTTATTAAAAAAATTGTTGCAGGAGCGTAATGTATGATGTCAGGAGTTTTTTTACCATAGCTGCCAACTTGCACGGATTTTTGTTACCACTAAAATTTAATAGAAAATTTTGCCTAATTCAATCGCCTAATTGCAATGAATGTTGGTAATTAAATAAGGCAGAAATTTCTGTTAAATTTTAGTGGTAGCAAAAATCCGTACAAGTTGGCATCTATGTTTTAGTGTGATTATCGAATTTAGTTTGAATTACAAACAACAGATAGCTCTGCGAGCAATAGGCGCTAAATCCAAGCCCGATTTTTGGTACTTCGGGACCCACTCAATACATTTTAATCTCCGTTTTTGGCATGGGAGAAGAGAAAGGCAAAAAAAAAAAAAAAAAAAAAATCCAGCTTGAATTTAGATCCTATTGCTTTCTGCGCCATCTATTGTTTGTAATTTGAACTAAATTCGAGAATCACTGTAAAAAAAAACCTCCTGACATCATACATGACCCTCCTGCAAGAATTTTTTAAATATCTGCCACCGTTTGCGAGTTATTGAATTTTAAAATCAGTCAGTCCTTTTTTGGGACACCCGGTATGATGAATCACTGGCACGGAACAATGGAACTTTTGCTCCATACTACGGCGCTCGTCTCCTAAACAGTAGATCCCTGGTTCAAACATAGCTAACGCCATTTCTTGACACCTAGAGAGGGGTTTCCGAAATTCTATGATTTGTTCAAAAAGTAGAAGAAAGTTTTGTGATAACCACAATAAACCAGTTTTTCTTATATATCCAAAGTCTAAATAACATACGAAAGTATTTATTTTAATGTGAAATTATTTTCTTTTTTATTTAGTACTGAATTATTTGAAAATTATAGCCTGATACTACATTAGCATCATTTTAATTTAATTTACATTAATACTACATAACACTGATACTGCATTAGCATCATTTTGCGGGTAAATGTAATACAGTAATTTACACGTTTTAAGCGATTTATATAAATTATTGTAAAAGTAATTTAAGTTATATTCTTTTGCTGTTAACAAATTTATTGTATGCGTGTCGTCTAGAAATAAATATAAAATTTGTGACGTTAGTAACTTATGAATGATTCGGTGTTCAATAATGAAAGTAATAGTAATAACGCCACGGCAATCGAATTTCTCATACTCCAATAGAAAAAGAAAATATCTGATTTTATTATTTTACTACATTATACAAAGCTGGTTTTACATTCTTTTATTTAAGGGCACATGTAATAGTAGGAGAGCTGTTGAACATTTTTGAGTAGGTATTTGAGGCACCCTGAAAATTTGTGCAACACTTCTTTTGTAATGCCTGAATACAAAATCGAATGTCTGGCTGAAGGATCGTGGCCCAAAAACTGTGCCAGACACGTGTCAAGTGCCATTTTTTGACTACCCAAAAAAGGTATTTGAGGCACGCTGAGATTGAGACAGAATAATACTTATGCTTAGAAAAAAATATTTTGAAAATGACAGACACTTTAGTCGGCCCAAAAACTGTGCCAGACACGTGTCAAATGCCATTTTTTGACTACCCAAAAAAGGTATTTCAGGCACGCTGAGATTGAGGCAGAATAATATTTATGCTTAGAAAAAAATATTTTGAAAATGACAGACACTTTAGTCGGCCCAAAATCTGTGCCAGACACGTGTCAAGTACCATTTTAAAAATGGCACTTGACACGTGTCTGGCACAGTTTTTGGGCCGACTAAAGTGTCTGTCATTTTCAAAATATTTTTTTCTAAGTATAAATATTATTCTGTCTCAATCTCAGCGTGCCTCAAATACCTTTTTTGGGTAGTCAAAAAATGGCATTTGACACGTGTCTGGCACAGTTTTTGGGCCACGATCCTTCAGCCAGACATTCGATTTTGTATTCAGCCATTACAAAAGAAGTGTTGCACAAATTTTCAGGGTGCCTCAAATACCTTCCCTAAAATGTTTAACAGCTCTTGGACTATAACATAAAAGGGTTCAAATTTTTGAGTTTTTAATTATCGGCCTAAAAAATAGAGGTAAAAGATTATAGTGCGAAATGATTATGGACGTAAAAGATTATGGCGCTGGAAGGTTTTAAAATAATATATTTTAATCACTGCAGGTGTATAGTTTTTTGCCCTTTTTCTCGAAATGTGTTTTTTTATGTTTTAGTACATTTCTCTAAAATTCTATTTCAGGTACACAGTTGAAACTTTCCAAGATTGTGTAATTAACTAGTTTCTTTAAAAATATCTAACATTATAGGTCTGAGTGAATTTTTTTTAAATAAGGAAAAATATGTTCTTAAATTTTTTAGAATTTTCAAGGCTTTTTAGTAAAATATTTTTAATATTATTTCTTTTAAGCCAACAGGAAAATTGCTTATTATTCTCAAATACTATTTTTTCTGACTCCACAAAAAATTTTCAGGTGATATATTCAACAGTTTTTTCGAAAAGTTTACCGGACATACATATTGTTCAAAAAATTTCATAGAGATATGTAAAAAGTTAATTAGTTCTTGAAAACTAATTTATGCGTCAAATTAGTTTTGATTTATATGGGCTATAATGTGCATTTACTGCAAAAAAAAATTTCATTTCTATCTCTGTTTTTAAGTAAAATACATGATGTTAAATATTTCGCAAAAACTGCTTCGTTTTACTTATCGAGATGCTCTATGTGACCTTAACTTATCTTTGTTCATGCATGTAAAGATGGAATTAAATAATAGAATTTTCACTCACTTCCTAACGGGTTAGAATTATAAAAATTTGTACACATGTATATTTCTGTTGACAGTATAAAATTTTAATATTGTTTGAACTTAATTACAAATTATAAATTAACTTAAGAGGGCTGGTCACTCAGCTTCGGAATTCTCCTCCGTAATGTTAAGTCTATGGACTTTAGATGCATTCGGATATTTAAAATATCTTCTCGGGAAATTTATATTTTTAACATCTTTTTCTGTGTTCTCTTGTTAAAGAATCTCTCATTTTTTATTAGTTTTCAAAATATTTCTAAAAGCTAGGCTGAATTTAGTATTTTATGTGTTAAAAGCGTGCGAACTGTGAGTAAGATTTTAACACTTCGTATAAAATTAAGTCTATACTTTAGATCTATTTTGAGAACTAAGAAAAAAAGAGGCATCTTTTAGGAAGTGTACACAAAAGATAGAAGTTAAAAATATTAATTTCCCGAGGAGATATTTAAAATATACGAATGCATCAAATGCCCATAGACTTTACATTAGTGAGGGGAAATCGGAAGCTGAGTCACCAACCCCCTTAAGGCATTTTTCCATCAGCCGGGCCAAAGCCGCCTAAAGACTACAAGCCAAACACAAGGTTTCGTGACGGTCACTTCGCGGGGCTTAAACCAGCAGAGAAGAGCACAGATTTATTTAAAACATATCAATACTTCCCTCTACATTCCAACTTAATTATCACAGCATACGGATAAAATTATATTACATACTTGTAGTTTAAAGACGCTAATTAAGCGCTTTTCATTCAATTTCGATTACTCCTCAACAGTAAAAATAAAGATACTAATATTTATGAAATAATATCACTGTGTCAATGAAAATGTGCTTAGTATTAAAGTTAAGAGTACATGAAAGAAAACTGGATCGTTAATAAAGAAAAAAAAAAAGTATTATTTTAGTGAACAGTTTTTATTATATTTATTCTACTTTGAAATTTAGAAACAATATCAATTATCTACTTTCTATATATTCAAAAACACAAGACATTAATATATATATACATATATAAATTTTCACTTTAAACACATATCAACTGAATTATTTTGCTTTCAATTATTTCACTTTCACAAATAAATAAATGCTAATAAGTGTGCCAATCAAAACCCACATTTAAAATTAAGTTAAAGTGAAAGCAAAGTGAATGTCAAATAAAAACAAATTCAATTTGTGTGCTATTTTTATTATTTATTGTGGCCTGAAATTATACAATAAATATTCTATTAAATATTTAGTGATTTGAAACCTTCATATAACAAATTTAGTATAAATAAATAGTAAAATTAAAGCATATATAAAATTAAATATTCATGCAGATAAATTTTTCGTACCTACTGCAAACTTTACTTATCAGATATGGGTTATTTTCCCATAAAATCCATTAGAATTGAGAAACATAAAACTCTCATAATAAAACAAAACAAGGTCATGAAATAGAAAATTATTATTATTATTTTAATTTTGTGTTAGTTTAACACATTATGCAAGGTACAAGCAATAGATTTTTTTAAAGTGTACTGAAACATGACAGAGGGGGGAAAAAAGAAGAAAGAAAACACTTTCATCAATCCATATTACAATTTTCCTAACTTATGTTCATTTTCCTCGGATATTTGAGATTTAACTGCTAAAAAACATAGAAATCCAAATCCTTCCACGAAAATATTTCATTTCCAAAAATAATGTTGTGTGGGCTGTTTAAATGATTGTTCACATGTTTTAAGCTTAAAATAATCAATATTTAGGAGATGAAAAGTATAAAGGGTTACTAGATCGAAAAGCAAATTTATAATTATAGAAAAATTATTTTATTTATTGTTATTTTTAATTAAACATTAAAATGTATATAAAAACACACACAATTTTTTCGAAGAGGACGGGGGGGGGGGGGGGGGGGCTCGCCAGCATCTGTTTTGCCTTCCAAGTCTTATGAATTAATTGTTTACAGTGGTTGCAAAAATAGAGATTCAAACACATTATCCCCATATCTCCAATTTTTATGTATAAGCATGGTTTATGTAACAAACATTATAAAAGGAATTTTTATCAAGATATTAAGAGTTTAAGATTAAAACACAACAATAAATTGGTACGTATACAGGGCTGCTACTGGCGAGTATTTTTCTATTCTATTCGCACCGCTATTTAAAAAAAAATTAAATTTTGTAGTATATTTCTCTTGCAAATGTTGTCAAACTGTATGTCAAAGATTTTTGTTTCGAGAAAGTGGTGCAAGTCAGAATAAAAAAATAGTCGCCTGTGGCAGCCCTGCGTGTATTGACTGGACTTTAAAAGAAGTAAACAATATAATATGTGTCCATAGCGACTTTGCTGAAAATTGCTAGTATATTTAAATTTTTAGTATGAAAATACCCATAAAAATAGATAAGTTTTATATCTTATTAAATCCCAATCAATTCTGCTTACAAAATAATTAGTTATTATTCACACGACAAGCGTTTTCTAATAAATAGACGTTTATTAAAAGTCACTTTAATGAGAAAAAACAGAACAAATTAAAAAGGGAAGGTGTGAAAAGTTAGAAATTACTAAATAATTAGGCTTGTAACTAAGACTTTTGTCTGAACATTTTTGAGTATGATTAGTACCCAAAGAACCCAGTCTGACATAAGTTTCAGCTGTCTGGTGCCAATATTTCCGAGTAAATAAAATTCAGAAGTTTTAACCGAAATTTTTGAATAGCAAGAAAGGTAATGTTGCAAATAGCTATTACCAAAATGTAAAATTTAAATAATAATATTTGTACTGTACTATAGACAAAATTTCACCAGTTTTCAGTGACAAATTACCGAGTAATAATGATCTTAAAGTTTTTTTTATTAATTTGTTTAAATTAAAAGAACTAATTAAAATTTCCACTTGAAAATATAATAGTTGAGGTGGAAAAATATGTCGTATAGGACATTAAAATTTCAAACTGAATTGGCCGTATAGCTTCCAAATTATAAGGAGAAATGTGTTGGCCCCAACAGAACTGTCTAGCTCTAGCACATATTAAAATGAAGCAATTTTTACATATTTATAAAGAATATAATTAAACAATGAAAACTTTATTAATTAATAACTTTTGAGATAATTCACCGATTCACACCGTTCAAGCACCAATTTTTAGCAAAATTACGAGAGACAGGGAATGACATAAGTCTCGATACGATTTAGTGGTTTTTGCCACTTTAAATTACTGCTGTTTTTGAAATGAAACAGAAGTTTTCGTTATGAACATACCGTTTCGTTTTGAGTCTCGCACACGGGATTATTTACAATATGATACTGGGCTTTAATAGTTAATTTTTTTTAAAGAAGTTAAAAGTAAAAGATATTCTGAACACAAAGAATAGAGCTAGTACTAATAAAATATAAGTAGTTAATTTGAAAATAAAACTTACCTGCAAAAGAATAGGTTCTATTCTTTTAAATAAACAGCACGTGCATACGTTACATTTTAATTCTAAACAACCAGATACAAGTTTCAAATGCTCGGCATTGGCGTCAGCCCCGGGTCGTTACGTCACATATGTGGGGGAATGAAATCGTGTCTGGCTTGATAGTCTTGAGAAGGCTTTGGCCGGGCGCAAGTGAAAAGTCTCCAAATGTTCTTTATGGTTACGACGGTGTATGCGTTACAAAAACAGTTTGAGTTAATTATGCGACAAACACAAACCACACTTGAGAAAATAAGTCAACTGGCTGTGAAACAGCAACAATTAAATATTCTAAACAATGGGCAGTAAAAAATAAAATATAAATAATAATAAAAAATGTGAAATTTATTTCTTTATCGTATATATATATTTTTCCAATTAACATTTTAACATTAATAAAGTTATAATTAAACGTTAGGGAAACAATTTAGAAAAAATTACATAAAAATTTAATATAAAAAAATTGAGACCTTTGAAGATTTTAAACTGTTTTTTTTAGGGGGGGGGGGGGGATTTAGATGAGAAGTGTTTTATTTATTTTTCTACAACGTAACAACTAGGGCAGAGAAAAAAACATTTTAAATGTTTTATGCTTTTCATGTAAAGAAACAAATTAAATGATTGATTAATTTTTGTTATTGCAAAATGACTAATAAGGTAGAAAAAAATAAAAGATTTTAAACTGAGAGGAAGAGAGCTAAGGAGGTAGCAAAAATTGTTGAGAGGTGCAGAGGGGGGGGGGGGGATAGATGAAATGTTGAAATCCTTTAAAGAACCTTATTCCTGACTTTTTAGGTGCGTTCGTAATTACATAAATACGTCGCACCTATAGTTCTCATCTGGTCCGTCCGTCTGTCTGTCCACATATAACAGCGCAAAACTACCCAACCGAATGTTTTGAAATTTAAAATATATAATCTTTGCAGAATTATGTCCAATTATTTAAATTTTTTTGAAAATCGAATCAAGTCTTAAAAAGATATCAATAAAAGTTTTCTTCATTCTTTTAAATCCTGTCATATATAATTAATTCAATGATATCCCATGATAGGTATTGATTCTAGGTTGCCATGGTAATTATTTTATTAAATCCTATCATACGTTATTAATTCAGTGATATCCCATGATAGGTAATGATTCTAGGTTGCCATAGTGATGACGTCTCATTTTAGATGGAGTCCTATTGTTTCTGTATTATTGAATTTAAAAAATATAATCTTAATAAATTTTGTATTCATGCATTTTTGCAGAAGTGTGCACCAGCTATAGCACCAAGGTTTGAATATATTTTAAACTATAGTTATAGTACGAACTCACCTCATTTGCCATGTTTAACGGACAGTTTCCGACTTGTTTTAGATTAAATACACCCTCTCCCCAAGCAAAATAAATAAATAAATAAATAAAAATAAAAAATGTGTTCATTTGTAAATACTCATAACTTTATATCGAGATAGAAAACAAACACCACTGATGTATATTTCAATCTAAGTCATATTCTATTTTTATTCACTTCGGTGTTATAAAATATTAGAATATAATTGAAAAAACAATGGTATTTTTTTAAAACGTATTATCTTATTCATTTCTATCATAAAAGCTTATTAACGATACAAATTACTAAGTTGTTGTTAAAAATTATTAATGTTATATTTTAAAAAACATCTACGAAAGCCTGAACTAAAAAAAGGAATAGAGGAAATACATATGTAAATGCATTTTCAGAACTCACAAGCTTAAACGATCTTTTCTGGTTATATCTACTAGCACTTAGCAGGTCACCGACCAGCTGCCTCTCCAATGTCGTAGTTTTTTTTTTTTTTTTTTTTTTTTTTTTTCTCCCTTTTGTGTGCTTTCCGCTGAATAAACTCTCTCTACCCCGTCCCTGGTCTTGCGTAATCTAAAAAAATACTATATATAGTTATTCCCACCGAACTTAGTGTTCTACTTACCTTGATTACTGCTATATCAATGGGCTGAACTTGATATTTCATCTGAGTGAGGTACCTCTTATCAAAGGAAACTTATTATAAGGTTCTTAAAAGCGCTTGCTTCATGTTAATAAGGCATGGGGAATCTATGATTCAGTTCTGGACGAATAATGGCTAACGCGGGTAATGAGCAACATTCTTCCTTTGGATTCGAGACCATAAAAAAAAAAAAAAAAAAAATTCAATTTAACAAATTACAACGACCATTTGGAAAATGATTTTTTCAAAGACTAAAATTGAAGACATAAAAAATAGCACGGAGTTGATCATACATTACGTACGCCATGAATTAAACATTAACAGTGTTATTGCACGTAAAAATTGCAAGCGACAGAAATCGCCTGCGACTCGTACGTATTATCCACCTGAAACTTATGTATTATCCAAGCATTTCATTGGCTGTTCGGGAAAAGGCTTTTCCATCGTCAGATTTCCAAGAAATCTGACGGCCACTTTTAAATGAAATTTATTTCTGAAACTTCTAAACATCCACACTATTACTTTTTATATCGTCGTATAGAGAAAAAAATGTACTTTTAAATGCAATTTGTTTGAAAGCTGTATCTCAATTTGTTTCTGAGTTATTAATTTTTTTTTGTAGTTTTTATTACTTTTTTGTCATAGTGGCAACAATCTGTTGTCCATCTCTGTTGAAAGTAAAGGGAAATACAGATTACTGTATAGACCAATCAGAAAACGAATAAAATGATGATTAAACCAATAAAAACCCTCAGATATGCTTTTGATTTCCTACCCTGACGAGGACAATAACCATTTTTCCAAATGGTTAAAAAAAAAACAAATACAGGCCATAAAAAATTTTTGGATTTGAGTTAATTATCAAATTTATTAGAAGTATATCGTACGAATAAATTAGATAAAAGTAAATGTCTATAAAAATAAGGGAAATTTCAAGTGTTTAAATGAATGTTTGTCTATAAATTATGTAAATTAAATGTATTTTACTTAAATATGCTTTTATTTTACAATTTCAGTGTTAATTCGTCGTATTTAAAAAAACATTTATTTAAATGTTGCACATCATAATTTTGTAATTGGTTTTCATTATCTATCTATATATTTAAAAGACAATGCTGCTTTTGTTTAGTCACTATCCCTGAGCTTTCTACTGAACCAATTTTGATAATTATTATTATTTTTTTTTTATGAAAGCTGTTCATTTGTAGATGTGCCCGTAACTAGCTATTTTTTAATTTACAGTCGAATCTCGTTATCCCGACACTGTAATGACCAGAAAAAAGTGTCGTCATAAGCGGAGTGTCGCGGTAACTGGAGTTAGAGGAAAATATGCTTATAAAAAGATGTATTTTTAATTAATTTAAGACAATTTAAAATTGATAACTGTTCTTACAGTTTTCAGCAATAAAACATTATTATTAAATAAAATAAACACAAAAACAAAATTGAAAAGAATAAAAATCAGATTTATGATAACTTGTTTTTTTATTGTTACATTAAATAATGATGAATTAAAGTTTGCTTATCCCTAGATGTGCTTCCTACAACTTTTTTTAAATATTTTACAATGAATTGTAATCAGTATTCGTTGTTTCAGAAGTGGATGTTAGATCATTTCTGACCGCTTCAATGCAATACAATGCTTCGGTTTTAGTCGGATGAAAAACGTCGTGTAACCAAAAGAAAACGCCGCCTGATCAGAACAAAAAGACCGTGAGTAGACTGATACGTCTATCTGGAGATTAAGTGGGTCATTCGTAGTGAGTGGGTTTTATTTATTCAGATAAAGGATTGAAGGAAAATTTCTCATTTATCTCAATGGGTATTTTAGACACCTTTGTGAAAAGTTTGGCTAAGACATTTCTTACCGCTTAATTTCCATCCTTATAAGATGGGATTATGAAAAATGGACTATTTTCCTAAACCGTCGGGATATCCGGAGTTGAAAATTATTCTAAGACGTAAAATCCGGAGTTTATTTACATTAAAATCATATACAAAAAATCGTGACTTTGCAAAACTGACGTGATAAGCGGAGTGACGTAAAAACCGGATGTTGGGATAACGAGGTCCGACTGTATTTACATTTTTATATTTTATTTTTAATTTTAAAAGTTTTTTGTGGATTTTTTTTTTAAATGGTGGCAATCGGATTTCTTCCACTGTTACAGAGAAAAGAAAAAATGGAGTTTGTTTATTCTGTTTGATTATAACCTTATTGATGCCATTTTCTCATTATAATTAAAAATAACTTTAAAAACAGAAAATTTTTTTTAACAGAAAATGGCTGCATGCTTTAAAAAAACACGCATTTACCTCATAAAACTGTTGCATTTCAATATTTTTTCGTTCCTTTGATACTGATGAGACGCTAAGCGAAATGCTTCATTGAAATGAGAGAAATATGAGAGAAAATGTCGTCATATTTAAAAGAAAACTAACATTTTCTTTAATAAAACTAAATAATTTACTACAAATGCGTCTAAAAAGGCATAAATTTCTGGAATTTTTACTCGCCGGTACTGAGATTGAACGTCAAGTCGAGATCCCAAATGTTCATATGCAAAGTTGTAGCTGACAAACTTGATTTCAAGTTTGGAAAAATATTTAGTAATAAATTATTGCGCTACAAAGTATTATTAAAATGTTGAATACGGGTATAAGGGATACGTATGTAAATTTTGAGATGTTAAAAATGACGTAAGGTCTAGAATTTAGGCAGACAAAAAATTCTATGATTGTATTAGAGTTAAATAATTTTGGCTGATTTTTCATTCCATAATACGTAATATATGGGTCTCAATTGATAATTTCATCATATTTATTTATCTTTATTTATATTTTACTAATTACGTATATGAATAAAGTTTAATTTTTCAACAACTTGAAACGGTTTAAGTTTAAGGAAATAGTATTTTGGTGACTTTAACCCTCTCGTCACCCTGGTCGTCCTACTTAGAATTGTAATTTTTGAAAGAAAAAAAAATATTTTTGTTAATTCCATCACCTAATAGTGATAGCATATGTCGATAAATTTACTATTATAACTTTACTTATATTTCAGCCTTTAATAATAATAATATTAATAAAGATTTTATTAATTATTAGTAAACCGTTGGCGTTTCTTTTAATTCAAACATATGTTTCACTCTTTAAATTTAAATTAGGGACTCCTTTTCCAAATTAATAATTTGTGATAAAAGATAAAAAATACTACTCAGTTCTTTATATTTGTTTAATTTGGTTGTAATACGACATTAGCCAAACGTCTTAAAAAATTCTTCCTTAAACTATTTATATATGAAAAACACGCAACATAACTACATTCGTTAGTTTTCTATAAAGAATACATTCGTTAAATTTCAGTAAACTGTAACTTCTGTGATTTCGATAGCTACTTTTAATTTTGTTAGCGTAAAAGTAATTTCCCCCAAAATTGGGAAAAAATTTCAGTACCGAGAGGGTTAAGATAAACTAATATTTGTTTTAAGAGTCAGACTAACCAATTTTCGATGGATTTTTTATTGCAATTAATTTTGCAGTTTATTATTAATCAATGTAACTGTTCTTTAAACATTTTATTTCGTCGAAATTCGACGGGTTCCACCTCGTCTATCTATATTATAAAGGACAAACGTGTCTGTGCGTAACGCTGACGTCATTTTGGCGGTGGCAACAGCATACGATCAAATTTCACTTTTACTGCATTTTTTAAAAAATTTTTAAACTTCTAAGCAACGCAAATTTGCAAATTTTACACCGTCCAATAAGGCAAAAATGTACTTTCAAATACAATTTGTTTGAAAATTATATCACAATTTATTTGAAAACTGTATTGCCATTTACTCAATTTTTATTGTTTTAAAAATAATTTTCAAGCATGAATTTTTTCAAATCTATATCGTATGCACACGATTGTGAAATATAAATCCGTTTGCATTTAAGTTATTATAAATAGCTCATAATTTGTTTCCAGCTTAAATCCTATAAAGAAATTAATAAAATATCCGTTAATCAATAAGTAAAACAAGAAAATATAAATAAATCACAAATTTCAGACATGCAACCAAATTTTGTGCTTAAACCACTGAAATGAATCGAATCAAAAAGGCTGATATGATTTTTAGTATTGCTAATGGGCGTTCTAAAAATATATATTCAATGTAAAAATCCTATTAGAATTATCAATTTAATAAAGAGGAAAATATAATTTTAATTTTCATTCAGGATTTTTTTAAATATTAATTTTAAATATTGAAAATATAAATTTCATAAAAAAGAAAATAGCCCAGTTAAACTGATGGCATTGAGCTCACAGTCTATTCACACTAATGGTATATTATACTCTTACTTCAAAGAATAATGCCTTTCGAAAAATAAAATAATGGGGGGTGGGAGATTATCACCCCCCTGTTTCACATCTTTAAATTAACCAATGAGCCTCCAAATCTCATCTGGGAAGCGCCTTATCAGAATAAACCACTATACTAAATTTGAAGCAAATAGGATAGAAAAAGCCATTTATAAAAATTACGGGGGAAGTATCCCCCCCGTTCTCCCCTTTATACTTAACCGATGAACTTCCAAATGTAATTAGGGAAGCGCCTTATCATAATAAACCGGTATACCAAATTTGAAGCAAATCGGATAACAAAACCCGTTTATCTAAATTAAGGGGGTACTATCCCCGATCCCCCCTTTATACTTAAACAATGAACCTCCTAATCTAATCAGGGAAGCGCCTTATCAGAATTAACCAGTATACCAAAATCGAAGCAAATCTGATAATTCTGCATGAAAAACCCATTTATCTAAGTTTAGGGGGATTAGCTCCGTACCCCCCCCCCTTTTTATACTTAACCAATGAACCCCCAAAACTAATCAGGGAAGCGCGTTATCAGAATGAACCTAGAAAAAAAAATTGAAGCAAATCGGATATTTCTATCAAGAGTTATCGCGTTACGTACGTACATACAGAACCTGCGGGCACATTAGCTCTCAGGCTTTGATAGCCTTTGAGCTACAAAAGGCAGCAGATCCGTGCGAGGATTTCTCATCGTAATCATTGAGATTATTTGTTGATACGTTTTTCATTTTTTTAAATCAAATAACGTGTTTTACGATAAAAATATACTACGTAAAAAGCCTCTTGCAAAACCTTTCGAAAAATACCTCAGTCATAGCTGTGTTTTTAGTATGTGCAGAGAAAAAAAGATATTGATATCAGATATAATATATATGATGGTTTTCACTTATACCGTATGTGTAAAAACTTTAAGGACAGCAAAAAATATTAATTTTTTGATAAATTTCAAATCAAATGAAAAAAAGTTTACTATAATGTGTATCATAAAGTTGAAAAGCTAATAAAAAAGTCAACTAAATTCATCTGTAAGTATTTTATTACGAAAATAAAGTAATTGTACAAATAAAAAAGAAAAGTGCCCAGCTAAACTGATGGCATTGAGCTCACAGGCTATTCACACTAATTGTATATTATACTCTTATTTTAAAGAATAATGCCACTCAAAAAAATAAGTGAAGGGGAATTAGCCGCCGTTTCCACCTTTATACTTAACCAGTGAACGTCCAAATCTAATCAGGGAAGCTCCTTATCATAATAAACCGGTATACCAAATTTGGAGCAAATCGAATAATCCTGCAAAAAAACCCATTTATCTAAATTAAGGGGGTGGACTAGCCCCCCTTTATCCTTAACCAATTAATCCCCAAAACGAATCAGGGAAGCTCCTTAACATAATAAACCGGTATACCAAATTTGGAGCAAAGCGAATAATTCTGCATGAAAAACCCGTTTATATAAATTAAGGGGGGTGGACTAGCCCCCTTTTCCCCTTTATCCTTAACCAATGAACCCCCAAAACTAATCAGGGAAGTTTCTTAACATAATAAACCGGCATACCAACTTCGGAGCAAATCGAATCATTCTGCATGAAAAACGCATTTATCTAAATTAAGAGTAGAGGGCTAACCTCCCTTTTCCCCATTTATCCTTAACCAGTGAACCCCCAAAACTAATCAGGGAAGTTCCTTAACATAATAAACCGGTATACGAAATTCGGAGCAAATCGAATGATTCTGCATGAAAAACCCATTTATCTGAATTAAGGGGGGGTGAACTAACCCCGTTTTTCCCCTTTATCCTTAACCAATGAACTCCCAAAACTAATCAGGGAAGTTCCTTAACATAATAAACCGGTATACCAAATTCGGAGCAAATCGAATGATTCTTCATGAAAAACCCATTTATCTGAATTAAGGGGGCGGACTAACCCTCCTTTTCCCCCTTTATCATTAACCAATGAACCCCCAAAACTAATCAGGGAAGTTCCTTAACATAATAAACCGGTATACCAAATTCGGAACAAATCGAATGATTCTGCATGAAAAACCCGTTTATCTGAATTAAGGGGGGTAGACTAGCCCCCCTTTCCCCTTTATCCTTAACCAATGAACCCCCAAAACTAATCAGGGAAGTTTCTTAACATAATAAACCGGTATACCAACTTCGGAGCAAATCGAATCATTCTGCATGAAAAACGCATTTATCTAAATTAAGAGTAGCGGGCTAACCTCCCTTTTCCCCCTTTATCCTTATCCAGTGAACCCCCAAAACTAATCAGGGAAGTTCCTTAACATAATAAACCGGTATACGAAATTCGGAGCAAATCGAATGATTCTGCATGAAAAACCCATTTATCTGAATTAAGGGGGGGTGGACTAACCCCGTTTTTCCCCTTTATCCTTAACCAATGAACTCCCAAAACTAATCAGGGAAGTTCCTTAACATAATAAACCGGTATACCAAATTCGGAGCAAATCGAATGATTCTTCATGAAAAACCCATTTATCTGAATTAAGGGGGTGGACTAACCCCGTTTTTCCCCCTTTATCCTTAACCAATGAACTCCCAAAACTGGTCAGGGAAGTTCCTTAACATAATAAACCGGTATGCCAAACTTGAAGCAACTTGCCAAACTTGAACTACAAAATAAGTATTGCAACTAGAAGGAAAATGTTGGTACCTACTTATGCTTCAGATTGTAATAATTACCCTGAACCTAAATAAATTTGTATTTAAAGCTTTTTTATATTTTTAATACAAAGTTGTAGTTAGCTAATGCAAAATTAAGAAAATTTCAACAACATAATCACCTAAAAATTTTTTATTTTGAACAGTAAAAAGGAAATTTTAGGTTCAGTTTATACAGACTAACATGAAACATATGTTTTGAAAATTTCATGAAAAAATATTCATAAGTTTTTGAGATATCGTGCGCGTTATGCCCAAAAACGTCATTTGGAGAAAAAATGGCTTCAAATTTTCCAAAACAACGCTTCAGCTATTGAACGTGTATAAATGTAAAAGCAATAACTTCAGTTCTAATTGGAATTTCAATGAAACAATTATATCAAAATGTTCAGAAAAGATAGGAGTTTAACATCTAAAAAAATTAAAATTTCGAAAATTTTAAAGCTTTAAGAGTCCTGAGACCCCTTAATGACTGCAAATATTCTGTCTTTCAGGAACATTATTAATTTTTGGCACAGTTCGGGTCTAGTTTATGCCATTCATCTTCAATCGTAGATCTGAGTTCTGAATCTGAGGAAAAAATGTCTTCCAATTTTATAAACTCGTCTTGCTAGATCTCCCCATAAGTCCAGGATAGGGTTTAGATAATGTCTTCTGGGTGCCCATTGCAAAACTTCAGTATTTTGCTATGAAAGCAGAGTTTTGTCTCACTCTTTGTGTGGATAGGCGCATTCTCTTGTTGATAAATCCATTTATCTCCTGCCAGAAATGTTGCAACAGGTGAAAGATTGTCAGAAAGAGTTTTTAGATATGCCTTTGAATTAAGGGCAGCTGACGTCACTGTTGGTCAAATTACTGTTGGTCAGCAAGAAAAACCTGTTCATTCATTATGACTCCTACTATACACATGAACTCCGGGAATTTGATTGGTCTTTAACAGATTGATTTAACAGATCTATGATATGATTGGCCTACGTCGCACAGTGGGACAAAATCCCGAAAAGCTGGCCAAAATATGAAAATGTTATTTAAATTCCACGAAATTTCATACACAGGTGTTTTTCAAGATGCTGATCTCTATTCTAAAATTAAAATTCCAAAAAATAAAATGGCGGACTCAAAATTAAAATGCTTTGAAAATTATTCAATTTTTATGAAATTTCGTATACTGGTGCTTTTGAGGATGTTAAGTACGATTCAAAAATTAAATTTAAAAATTAAATTTAAAGATTAAAAATTAAAACAATTAGATTTAAATAAAATATTTCGAGTTTCGAAATTGAAAAGTTTCGTGGCTAAGCGTTACAAGGTATTTTCAAAGAACTAAGATATTTTTAATCCAAATTAAACGATGAATTTTTATTTATGAAATACAATTAAGTACATTAATGAAAAATAAAATACTACAAGGTTTAATATTTATATTATTAAAATAAAGCGAAAGGATATTCTAAAATTCATCTTCTGAATCATCTGTACCATACTAAGTAGACTCTTCAGAATAAGGAGTGTCGAAATATTTTACTGAAGTTTCTGTGGCTCTAGGCGCAATGGTATTAATTTCTTCGATGGCAATTTACGTAAGCTTGAAATGAATGGATCAGATAAAATTAAAAGACGTAAAGAAAAATCTTACAATGCTTACGTCCTACATGCATTTCATGGAAAAATCTTTTTAATACCTTTTTATCAATTTGTTGCACGATACTTGAGCGTCTACCGACATTTGCCCAACAGGCAATAATGAGGAAGCTACTATTTCAGTGCCATGAATAAATAGTTTGTGCACTGAAGTTGGCATATTGAACTAGGAATTCAGTTCGACGAATTTACAAGTTGTTTGTGAGCAATAATCCACGAAATGGATCAAATGAATGTTAAGAAATTACTTGTAATATGACGTGAAATCGTTTGATCAAATCTTCGTCTACGCTCGTTGTGGAAGCAGAAATAGTTACGTTTTCAAAGAATCGATGAGCTGTATTGTAGTCACTTGTGCTTCCAAATCCAAGCTTTGGTTTATCGACGAGAAGTCTTAATTGTTAACGAAATCCGTTTTGTAAATTTTGTTTTGCAATTTTAATTTTTTTCTTCTCGTCAGGAGTGCACGCTTACCATTGCTTTATTTCCCGTTTATATGCCAAATGCAAGCTACACTCAAAACATCTTATACAGGCATGTAACGGGGGCAGCCCGAATTGTAAATGATTTTCATTCACTTTTAGTTTGAAAACGTTATCATGGTTATTAAACTGTTTTGAAGTTACTTGATATAGGTACGAACGTTGAGTTGACAGATTACTAGTAAAGGCATTAAAATTTTACAACCAGTCATCGCTAAAGCTAGTTTGTAATTAACGCCTACTTATTTTTTATCAATGATTGTTTTAAAAGGAATAAGTTTGGTCTCCTGATCCGTATTATAAACAATTTAACTACAGCAGCTTACGTATTTTCGTACAAAAAATGGATTCTGGTGGGCCTAAGAAATCGAGGATATGAAGATCACGAAATTTTACAGATAACGATTTCTGAATAATTCGCAACACTTACGAGTTCTAGTGGCACTAGAGAAGTGACAAAGCTACTTGAACCTACTTTCTAATATCCTCAATACTAAATTTTTCTTTAAAAGTACTTTGACCAGATATACTACCGAATCCCTCCCACTTGCAAATCAAATTCAGATTGCTAATATTCTCGGAAGTCAGATTCTTAATAATTTTCGTTTGCATTAATAAAATGCGTTCATCAGTACTATCCAGCAAAGATTGCAGTTGACAATATAATTCTTTCAATTAAAATAGAATAAACAAAATTATTAGCTATAAAGAAAAGAAAATGTATTTCTATCGTATCGATTATGGAGAATTCTTTTCATATTTTTGTTACTAATCTAGCTTATCAAATTCATTTATGCTTATGATTATAATACTTATTTGTAATAAAATGTATAATAATCTATCACAAAACTGTATAATCTACAAATATGAAAAATGTTTGGCAGCTAAATTACTGTGAAAAGTAATAAATATCATAGCTTTTGAAGCGACTAAGAAAGTGAAATTTTTACTTGTGGTTGCAAAAATCTGCACGAAATGTAGAATGGCAGTTTTTGGCAGTTGGTTTTTCATTATTCATTAGATAATAGTTCAGGCTATTATTTCCATTATATGTTGTTGCGGAACACTGTGGAGCTTATAAACTTTTTCATGTTTGAAAACAAAAAAATAATATATTTTTTAAAAATATTTACCAAAAATAATCATGCAATTATTAATTTTTATGTACTAAATATAATTTTCGTAACACGCGCAAACAAAGTACACACTAGCATCGTGTGAATCCATTTTAAAGCATTAAAATCGGATGATATAAAAAATGCAGCACGAGTTTAGAGGAACCATTGTTTTGCTCTTTTTGTTCGCCTCAGATGAAAATCCACCAAGCGTCACTTTTGAAACGATACAAATTGCCAAGGCAAAACGAAAACCTTTTTATAAATATAGATTCTGACCCTCCAAACATTATTCTAGCCATCTGTATAGTCAAAATTTCCGAAACAGTAACTTTATTTTTCGACTTTTGGCCAGCTTTTGGGGATTTTGCCCCACTGTGCGTCGTCAAGTTGTTTCCTGCAATGATCGCTATGATAAAAATGTAGTGGTAGATTGATTGACGGAAGTGTTTGTTTGTAAACATGCCCTTTCCTTATAGAAATGCAAGTGACTCCACGCCGTTGAGCGAAAAGCAGTCCCATGTTATAACGGAGCCGTCACCTAGCTCACATTTTGAGAAAATTTCTTTTGCTTTTCTCAAATCATGTCAATAATATTTACAGCCATCAGGACCATCTGAGTTTCATTTCTTTTTATCGGAGAAAATAACCTGAAGTCATTTGTCGTCTTAAGTCATCATTGTCTTGCAAACTATAAACTCTGGGTTTTGTGGCTAGTCATTAAAGGGGGTTTACACAATTTTGCTGTGCATTAGAAATTCCAAGATCGATTAACTAACTGTATTGCAGATTGTTTTCTTGCACAATTTGAGCCCAGTGTTTAGTAAAATTTCTTTATTTGAGTATTTTTCAGTTGATGCTAACTTTAAAACTCTCTTTTCATCTCTGGGTGACAAGGCTTTTTGTCTGCCTCCAGCGTTTTTTTTTTTTTTTTTCATACTCTTAACTTAATAAATATATTAAATTTAAAAAATCCAAAAACCCGACTGCGTAAAAAGCGAACTAATTAATTATTTCTCATCAATGTGAAACTATTTTTTATATTACTTACCTTTTTTTTTTATTTACTTGTATTGATGACTTTTAAGTTGTGTTTAATTATTAGTTCCTATCTACAAACACTGTTTTAATGAGGCCTATAGATGTCTGTTATGAAGGTTAGAGTTACAGTAAAGGTAGAGATCCAAAGTACATAACTTCCAGGTTGTGTAATATTTAAACGGAGCTTCTGATTGCAAAATGGTCAATGAAACATCGTCTTCATTTTGAAAGACCTATCGAATGATATGCCACTCAATAGGGTAAGTAAAAAAATTTTTTCGTCTTTACCGCCATTTTGTAGTTTACGGCCGCCATGTTGAATTTATAAAAGCAAAACCTATCCTATAACCATCGGACGGTTAAGACGAATCGATAGAGACCTAATTCATTAAAATCCATCCAGCCGCTGGGATGTTCCGAGGGTATAAAGAAATCCACATACACAGATACGTGTGAAACACATAATCCTTCTTTTCAGTCGGGTAAAAAAATTGTTGATGACAGTTTTAGATCTTACTATCTTTTTTGCAATAGACCTACAACTAATTCCTGACAATGCAAAAGTTTCAACAGCACATTTTCCATAGTCAGTCAGTTTGTTTGCTTTAGATATTATTATAAAATTAACAATACTTTTAATAGAAAACGTCAGAAAAATCACTATACAGAAGAGTTTTTAATGTGCAAATGAATAATAATTATATGTAACATTTCTATAAAAATAGTGGTGCCCTTAAAGATTTTACACGAGCAAAAATAGCGTTTGTTTGCAGAATTATTATTTTTTCGCATTAAAAATCTCACAGATACATTTTTTTGGCTTTTATATTAGTTTTTCTACTTTATGATCAACATTAAATTACCATTTCAATTGTCACATTTTAAATTTATCAAAAATTTTACTTTTTCTTTGCTGTCCTTGAAGTTTTTACACGCACTGTATACTGTTACCCTGGAAGCCTGGGTTTATCCCCTAGTATATTTAAAAGACAAGGCGTTTTTCTTAGTCATTTGGCCTAAGCTTTTTACTGATCCGATTTTGATAATTATTTTAAAAAATAAAAGCAGTTTACTTGTATATGTGCCCGCACTTGCTATTTTTCAAAATAATCTCTTTTTTATATTTTAATTTTAAGTCTTTTAGGAAATTTCTTCACAATGGTGGCAACTGGGTTAATTCAATTGTTACAGAGAAACGGGAAACAATCTGAATTACTATATGATTACGGATGCCATTTTTACATTGCAATTAAAAATAACTTTTTTAAAATTTTTGAACAGAAAAAGACGTCACTTTAAAAGAGACTCATTTTTACTCATAAAGCTATCACATTTCAATATTTTTTTACATTTCACTGATACTGAGATTGAGACGTTAATCACAGAGGGCTTTAAGTGAGCTAACATGACATCATAGAAAAAGGAAACAAATATTTTCTGTGATAAAATTGAATATTTGCCTCGCATACTATAGTTGAAAATGCACTTTCAGCAATTACCGCTCATAGACAGTACTATAGCCGAAGTCTTTTGCGTGTCCTTCTAAATGACCGATTAATACTATGTACACGATAAGCATATCGTAGTGCACCTCAGTTATGTACAAGGGCGGCGCCAGAGGGGGGACCGGGGGCATATCCCCCCCCGTCGGGCACACCTGCCCGCCCCCCCCCCCCCCCCCCGTCGGGGTCAAATTTAATCGTCGTCGGGGAAAATTTTTTGACTTGAGTGTTGAGTCCTGCATCGGGTCGGGTAATCCGATTTTTCCTGCTCACGACCCGAGTCATGTCGAGTCGGGTGTAGTTTAATTTTTTTAAAAAAGATCTTAGGTTAGTTTATAGAAAATACGACCCACGGAATAGCAGGGCACTGATTTTTTTTCTTCGGAAGCCGGATTAGCTTGACCACATGTCGGTTAAAGGCTGTCGTATTTATACAGCGGCCGGATGTTACCGAAAACTTGTCTAGAGCTCATTCATGTGCTCTCCTGTTGGATGTTTATTCGATTGACCGCAAACTTACGCGCCTATGAGAAATACGATTTCAAGAGGAGACAGGACGTTTAAATTCATCTGCTGGCTTCGGTCTTCTCATTTTAAAGCGTAGGGTAAGTATATATATATATTTTATAAATGAATGAGTAAATAAAAAGAGAGTTTTGTATAATTATTCAAGCAAACTTAGTATCGAATTAAAAATTCATTCTTTGTTCATTAATTTCAATATACAGTGAGTAGAGTCTCATTTTATAGATATTAATCTCTATTTCATATATAGAAGAGAAATGGAAGGTATAAATAAAAAAATAATTATATAAATACATAACTTCATTGTAAACTACGGGAAGACGTATATATAGCAACTTCTAAAATCTTCATCGGGTCAGTTAACCCGATTCTACCCTATCGTGTTGGAAATCGGCTCTAAATTTTTTTTGCTGTGGATCGGGTTGACTAGTGTTTCCATTTTCGGATCATCTCAGATTAGAGTTTTTGTTTCTTGGGAGTCGATTCAAGTACGCCAAATTTTTCCAAAGAAAAGTCCGTCCCACCAGTGGCCGAAAGGTTCTGTGCTCTCGAAGCTGGTCGACGGGAGGTGCTGGGTTCGAACCCAATCGCGCCCGTCGGCCCAATCGTTCAGAATTTTCGTGGTTTTCTTCGAACCTTGGATTTCCATGTGTAAATACGGATTAGGTTCTCTTAGAAAGCCCCCCCCCCCCTTATGGAGGGCACCTTGGGCCTATATCCCTCGAGTAGATAATCCGCCGTCAAAAATCAACCCAACCCAAAGAAAAGTCCAGATTATTGTTTCAAATGATAAAAAATACTTGTATATGAATAAGTAAATGTATGCATTCATTTTTTGAAATATAAAATTGATTTTAGAGATATGATTGCAAACTATTTTTCAGAATTGTTTTACATTTAGGATTTTTTTTTTTTTTTTTTTTTTTTTTTTTTTTTTTTTTTTTTAATGCTTAGGATCAAGTTGCAGGTTCAAAAAAAAATATTTTGTCGATTTCGGGTCGGGCATAACTCGAACAGTGCAGGGATGTAATTAACAATTCTTGTTTAGGGTCGTAAGTTCGTATTTAGAAATTTAAAAAAAAATCGTGTAAAACAGAAAATTAACCTTCTTGATAATTTAAACTTGATTGTATTGTTAGACTGAACAATTTTAATTAATAACTTAGTTATACTTTGTAGAGTTCTGTATGGGTCGAAATTTCCAGGTTCGGGCTCAGCCCGACTCGTAGAAAGAAAAGTTCGGTCCGGCCCGGTATAAAAGTTAAAACTTCGGCCCAGCCTGGTCCGTACAAAAAGCAATAATGAACCGACCCGGTATAAAAATTGAAAGCTCCGTCCGAGCCCGCCCCGGAAGCTTTTTCAAGAAGGCTCACGTTTTGAGCACTTTATCGCCAGAGTAACGGTTGGCGCGGGGATGAATTCAATGCTACACACCCTTTCTCGTTCATGACGTCTTACGCGTAACGAACAGCAACTCCATTCCTTTGCTGAGAGCTTTCTGTTTTTAAAACGAAGACCTTTTTCGCATTAAAATGCTTTTAATTGCACAATATATATAATTCAAACATAAGTTATGTTTTTCAGTTCAATAATATTCATTTATTTCATTAATTCATTATGTTCAAAGAAATTGAGAACGTATTTTATTTTTTAAGGAAAATAAAAATAGAGGTAAAGATTTTTTTTGTAATAAATATAATTCTATTGACCATGTTTTTATGAACCAATTGAACTTAGTTTTATTAGCATTACTACTGAATTAATTTAGTTTTTTTTTTTTTTTTTTTTTTTTTTTTTTTTTTAATTAAGCGGCGTAATTGTGTGACTTGTTGATTGCATTAATAAAACATATTTTCACTGAAATAATTCATTAAAAATTAATTGTTCTTAATTTAATTGCGATTAGACGTTAATAGGAAGTTGAAACTAAAATCAATTCGATTATAATTAGATTGAACGATAAATCATAAATTATTTAGCTGTATCCTGCAATTAAATCAATCAGTTTAAATAATTGCAAGTTGATGCATGCTATTAAATCAATTACTATTACATTTTAATGCTGTTAAATCTTTATCATTATTTGAGTTTTCAATAAAATAATGATCAATCGTCTGAGGCAACCTCCCATTTCGAATTTTCTCTACTGCTCCCCCCCCCCCACCCTCTCCTCCAGCACACTGTTTTTTGACCATTTAAAATTCATTGTTGCCTTGCAGAAAAGATTAGTTAAAATTGTGTTTTGCTCTATCTGTTTATTTTTAAATAACAAATAAATAATTTACCATAAAATAAAGAAAAGGAAAAAAACAGAATGAAAGATTAAGGAAAAAAAATCAGGATTAACCTTTTGTGCACACGCTTTCATTTTTTTTTATTAATTCTTTACATTTTTTAAAATTTTTCTGTCCTATTTATTACTTTGAAGTAACTATAAGTAAAAAACTCATTATTCAAATCCCCCCCCCCCCGAAAAAAAGAAAAGCTTATTTTTCTTTCACCCCCCCCCCCCCAAAAAAAAAGTTCCAAGTTTTTAATTTTTTGGTTTATTTTTCTATTTGTTAATTGATAAATTTAACTATTTAAATCTACAGCCCCTAACTATCATACATAATTAAAAAATTTCTCTAGTGATTTTATTTGTTATTTTGAAGTAACAAAAGATAGTCATTCAATATTCCTTCTACCCCACCTCCCCTTAAGAATTTCATCTCACATTAAAAAGGCAATTTCAAAACATCCTGGTTGGGGGTGTGATAGGTTTTTTCTTTCCTGGTTTAGTCTATTTTCACTCGACTTTGGGTACTGTTTCTGCAGAATTATTTGGTATTAAATTAATTATATAAGTTCAACGCAGAAATTATAGTAATTTTCTGTCACAGGTATTTTTTTAAATCTGTGCTTATATAAGACAAAATGCACTGAAACTGCATTAATTCATCATCCCCATAAACCCATCTTTATATATAATCAAATATCTAGATTTATGAAGGTAATGAGTTTTTGTTTAACAGGTATTGAATTAATAATACTCAATTGAATGAAAATGTGGATTTTGGAGGGAATCAAGAAATCAATTTTAGTCTATATCATCAAAAGTAATAAAGGCCTTTGATAAAACAGAGTATAAGAGTTCGTAATACAATTTCTTTCGAAGAAGATTTCTTTCTAGAACACATAATTGAAAATATTTCTTTAATTTAGGTAGGACTGTTATTCTAAAATATGCTAGTTCGTCTTCCGCCATTTCGGTTTAAAACAAAACACAAGACGACGATTGGCGTTAGAGCTGGCTGAACGTTCTCGCTTTCGCCAACTCGCCAAGGCTGGTGCTGAAAACGTGAGCCTTCCGGAAAAAGCGCCCCGGAAAAAAGTTAAAATCTCAGCCCAAGTCCGACGGAATTTTACGTCGATTTTGTTAAAAGGAGTTCCGACGAAAAATAATTATTTTAGCTCTTTTTTCATGTTTATAATTTTCATTTTTAAAGAAGATTGCGATATACATTTCTTTAATGAATCTATATTTGTATTTTAATGTTTCAGCTATAATTAATATCGTTAATCAAAAAATTATGTATTGGAGACTTAAAAATCTGAAAAATGCTATACAATAAAATCTTCTGAGACATCGCATAGGAAAGAAAAAAAAAATGCGTTATAAGCAAGTTCTCTTCTTAAAAGGTGTGAATGTATTATATTCTTTTCTCACGTATTATTATATTCATTTTGCATGGATCAATAAATTTTTCCATATAAGACAGGATTCCGCCATAGCTGGTTCTTTTTCACACGTTTTACCGTATTTTAATATTATTGCCTAGAAATCTACTATTCTTTAAAACGAATAAAGTTTAATGTTTAATTGTAGAATAATGTCGATTTAAAAATATATACACTTTTTGCAAAAATTTTTGGCCTGGGCCAAATTTTACTGATTTTTGCACGGACTAGGCCATGCCGAGACAATTATTTCATACAGGCTGGATCGAGACGGGACTGAAAATATCGGCTTATGAAGACCTGGGAAGCCTGCCTTATCTCGGTACGAAAAAAGAAGTTAGGCCCGAGTGCCATGAATGAAAATAGGCCCGATCCCGGCCCGTGCAGACCTCTAAACTTTGGATGTTTCAAAATAAGCATGAATTTAAAGATTTTTTTTAGCATCAACAAGACTTTGTTTTATGATTGAGCTGATAGTAATGAACTTTTACATTCTAAGTTATTTTACAAGTTTTCCTTTAACTTACAGCCCCACCAGTGGCTGAGAGGTTCTGCTCTCGAAGCTGGTAGACGGAAGTGCTGGGTTCGAACCCAATCGCGCTCGTCGGCCTAACCGTTTCGGAGTTTTCGTGGTTTTCTTCGAAACCATGGATTCCCATGCGTAAATACGGGTTAGGTTCCCTTAGAAAGACCCCCACGAAGGGCACTCCCCCCAGGGCCTATATCCCACGTGTTGATAATTGGCCGACGCAAACCAAACCAAACCAAACCAAACCTTTAACTTACATTTTTCATCGGAATTTCGTATTTCAGTTTTAATCTCAGATTTAAATTCTGTATCTTATCAGAAGTTAGAGGATATACTGTCTGGTTTCGAGGAATATACATAAAAAAAAAAAAAAATACGTGAGTTGAAGGTGTTTCTTCAATTGCTTTTATTATTATTGAAACACGAAAATTCCTGCTTTGATTTGCCCATCCCCCCCCCCCCCCAAAATACAGAAAATTCATTATTTTAAGGCTGTTCTCAAATCCAAAAGGGCAACTTTTTGACATAAGTTTTAATTTATTTTTGTTCGGAAATGCATGAAACTAGCAGATGTTGATGTTCAGAAACTATGTCATCGAGCTGTTTTATCCGTTTTTTTGCAAACGCAATAGATCTTTCAGAAAAAAGTGTCAAAGTGAGCGCTTTGAACTTAATTTCCTCGCGAAACGAGAAAAACCAGTCAAGAAAGGATGAAAAACGTGTTTGTCACATGATCCGAATCGCTTCTAACTCAATAGGTAATTGATGGATCCAAAAATGGAAAACACAGTTCGATTCCAAATCGCTTCCCTGGTCAGGCTTTTCCGATTTAATATCGTTTCGTTAGAAAACGAATTTGTAAATGCGTCAAAACGTTTTGCGCTTGTTGAGCAAAACAGTTCAAAACAGCCTTAACGTAAAAATTATCTGAAGTTGCATTTTCGTCAAATCACAGGTGTGTTCCCGTAACTGTGCTGCATGTTACTTTTTGTACCAGAAACTGATTTTTTACGTATGTCTCTTTTCCTCAAAAACACGAAAAATTCGCGAACTGAAACTCATTTTTTTTTTTTTTTTTTTTTTTTTTTTTTAAATTCTCCGGTCAAAACACGGAATCTTCTTCAAATAATAAAAAAATCTGTTCCAACCACAGGCGCGTTCCGGCAACTTGCTGCCTGTGCTTTTTACGTTTGACGAAATGTTTTTTTGAGAATGAAAGTAATAATTGCACTTTTTCTTAAACGGCTGAAAGGCAAAATAATGAAAAAATTAATAAAACGCGATATTTGTAAAGTGAGCATTATTGTCATAAAATTACTGTTAACTATTTAGAAAGCTCTAGTTCGACTAATTAATTTCACACCATTCCTTTATGGACAAAGTATAATTCACTTATATTCAATACGATGAAAGGAAGCTATTTAATACAGCAACCTGTTAAGACAGAACGACAAAGAATTGGAAGAACTTTCCCATTTAGACAATCTTAGCCTGTTTTAGCCGATATTGCGAAAATTTTCAGGTTAAAGCGTTATTCCATCACACTGGTTCCGTTTTAACAGGTTTTACTGTAGTGCTTAAAATTTCTCAATTTTCAAGCGTCTGTCCGGCTTTTTTTACCAGGCTGCCAAGAAGGGTTATGTGTTTCACGCGTATCTGGGTATGTGGATTTCTTTATAACCTCGAAACATCCCAACGGCTGGATGGATTTTAATCAATGAGGTCTCTATCGATTCGTCTTAACCATCCGATGGTTATAGGCTAGATTTGATTTTATAAATTCAAAATGGCGGTACATACGAAAATTTTTTTACGCACCCTATAGAGTGGCATATCATTGGATAGGTCTTTCAAAATGAAGACGATGTTTCATTGACTATTTTACAGTCAGAAGCTCCGTTTAAATATTACACAACCTGGACGTTGTGTAGGTAGGATCTCTATCTTTACTGCAACTGTAACCATCATAGAAATCTATAGGCCTCATCAAAACAGTGTTTATAGATAGGAACTAACAATCAAACACAACTTGAAAGTCACCAATACAAGTAAATAAAAAAAAAAATAGGTAAGTAATATAAAAAAAATAGTTTAATATTGATGAGAAATAATTAATTAGTTCGCTTTTTTAGCCCAGTGGTTAGGGAGTAGAATTCGGAAATAATTAGGGGAAAGCTGGAAATTGTTTTAACCCCTTCAGTTTAGGTCTAGAATGAATATGCATACGTTTTCCCCGCGTACTAGGTGAGCGTTAGGAATTATATATTGATTTATAGTAAAAAAAAACACGTTTTTTGTTTTTGTTTTTTTTTAAATACCATAACACTATCTCGAAATCTCTAACTTTTTCAAAAACATTGTCAGTACAAAAGTTGTAGAGCTTAAAATTCTGAGTCAAATGAGTACCTACACTTAATACTTTAGTTGAATATTAAGGTCACAATTCTACTTTAAAGTTTTAGCACCGTGGTCAGAGGGTTGAACTCAGAATTAATTAGAGGAAAACTGGAAATCGTTTTAATCCCTTCAGATTAGGTCTAAAATGAATATTCTCTGTTTTCCCCCTCGTACCAAGTGAGCGTTAGGAAATATGTACTTATTTACATTCGAAAAACATGTTTTTCCTTAATATTTTAAGCAATATCTCAAAATAGTTAATTCTATCAAAACTTTGTCAATACAAATGTTGTAGAGCTTAAAATTCTGAATAAACTGAGCACCCACATTAGTATTTTTGTTAAAAATTAAGGTTGCAATTCTAATTTCAAAATTTTGCTTTAATCGCTAATCAAGAGCTTGAAGTCCGGAGAGACCAAGTTACCTGAGAATATCTCAAAACAGCTAAGTCTATCAAAAACATTGTCAATACAAATGTTGTATAGCATAAAATTCTGAATAAAATGAATACCCACATTAATATTTTTGTTCAAAATTAAGGTCGCAATTCTATTTCAAAATTTTCCCTTAATCACTAATCAAGAGCTTCAAGATAGGAGAGACCAAATTACCTTAACAATATCTCAAAACAGCTAACTATATCGAAAAATTACCAATATAGATGTTTTAGAGCTTAAAATTTTGAATAAAATGAATACTCATATTAATATTTTTGTTCAAAATTAAGGTCGCAATTTAAGATATTGTTAAAAATATTAAAGAAAAACGTGTTTTTCGAATGTAAATGTGTACATATTTCCTAACGCTCACTTAGTACGAAGGGGACAACATAGAATATTCATTTTAGGCCTAATCTGAAGGGATTAAAACGATTTCCAGGTTTCCCCTAATTAATTCTGAGTTCAACCCTCTGACCACGGGGCTAAAACTTTAAAGTAGAATTGTGACCTTAATATTCAACAAAAGTATTAACTGTAGGTACTCATTTTACTCAGAAGTTTAAGCTCTACAACATTTGTATTGACAATGTTTTGAAAAAGTTAGTGATTTCGAGATAGTGTTGTGGTATTTAAAAAAAAAAGTGTTTTTTGACTATAAATCAATATATAATTCCTAACGCTCGTCTAGTACGAGGGAGGAAACGTAGCGTATTCATTCTAGACATAAACTGAAGGGATTAAAACAATTTCCAGCTTTCCCCTAATTATTTCCGAATTGGGCTTTTTTTTTTTTTGCTCCCCTACCATTGGGATATTTACACTGCAAATAGAGGCGTCTTAAATTTAGACACATATGTGACTGAAAAAGAATTTTAGACACTTAAGTGTCTTAATCTGAAAATTAAGACATTATAGATGTCTTAATTTAAGATACATAAGTGTCTTAGTATGATCATGGTGTAAATGAACTGAGAATAGTGTCTAAAATATCCGCAAACGTCTTATTTTAAGACACTTCGTTGCTTCAAACGTGTCTTAATTTAAGACGTTTTGATTCTTCCTACGCAATAACCACCAGGGGGCACTGGGGCACTGCCATTCGCGCATGCGTTTTAGATGTCTTCGTTCAAAGTTGGTATACGTTGTAATTCAAACGAAGTTTGTTTTCATGTACGCGTGTATTTTAATTCATTTTTCGCGGAATGTGAAGTTCTGTGATTTAAATTCGTATTCACTTGGATTATTTATTTATTGAATACATGCATCTGACGTGTGTGCTTGACATCAAATGTCTCTTAGAAGCTGTCGTCCATATAAGGGCGGGATAGACACAGAACAGAAGTAGACGACGCTTGAAGATTACACCCGGAAATTCTACAAAGCGTGTGCAATGGACTTAGTGTTAATTCGTATTAATTTATATCAATAATATTGTGTTATTCATCTTCGTCCTGTCGAAGCTAGCAAAAAAAAGAAACTTTTGTCTGGCGGGTCCTATTTTGAGGATGAAACATTTCATTCTTTAAATATGGCTAGTCGGATATATTACGAAATATCGTACTAAAATGATGCAAGCCCCTCTCCTTCACTGGGGTAGTTTTTGAAATTTCAAATCGAGGAATTTTTTTGACCTCTTGCAACATCGATTGAAGTAAGTGTCATAATTTCTTTATAGTACTGAAATTAGTGTCTTTTATGATTTTATTTATAGTATAAACAAAATCTTGCATGAAATTCAATTAGTTTTGAATCTGTTTGCGAAAACACCCATTAATTCTAGAAGTATATATTTTTAAACTTATGACGTTGTCTTTTATTACAAATTATATATTCTGAATTTTCATCATTTTTTCCCAAATTTAAAGTAATAATATTACTAAAAGAGTGACAATTTAAGTTGAATATTCATTCTCTTGCTTTCAATCGCAGTTTCCTTTCAATGGTTAATTCTTATCTCACGTAACGACCACAATGAAAGAAAAAAAAAGCTTTGGAAAGATCTTTCTTCCTAACGTAAAACCGCAGATTAAAAAATAAGATAAATAAAGTACCTGAAAACGTATGACGTTGTCATGATTCATCTATTATGTGCTCCTTAATTTTAAAACTGCCAGTAAAAATATACATATGTATTTGATTTGAAATCAAGTATAATATTGATTTTTTTATTATTTTTAGTAGAAAAGTAATTTGAAATTTATAATGGGAAAAAGTAAAAAGCTATAACTAGATTTTGTACTTAATATTGTGATTTTTGTAACTGTATTTATATACACTTATACGAAAATTACAAGAATGACAATTAGATGTTAAGATATATATTTAAGACAAATGAAGCTTGGAAACTAAGTTATTTTTTCTTCTTGCTATTAATGTAGGATATTTATTTATTTATTTTTATTGATAGTTGAATAGCTTTTGTGATTACCCTGTGATCTACATAAAAACTTGCTGAAGTGGCATGTGGCAATATAATTTTTTTTTAATTTAATTTTTACATGATAAGAATTTAAAATTTTTTTCGGGAAGGGAGGTGGGGGGAGGGGGATTTTGTATTCAATTTTCGCAAAGCTGATATCATAAATCCTTTTCGATATTGCACTGATTATAATGAAAGTTTTGAACTTTTAGAGTAGGGCAAGATTAAAAACACAAAATATATTTAACAATATACCAAAGTAATTTTTTTCTTAATGTTATTAAAGTGGAATATTTATTTTTTAATTTTTTTACTCATAGTTAAATAGCTGTTGTGATTATCATCTGATAGATATGTAAAATTGCCTATTTGTCAATATAATTTTTTTTAATCTAATTTTTAAATTATATGAATTTTCCTTTTTTGGTGAGATGGGGGCATTTTATTTGCAATTTTCGTACATCTGACATTTTAAATCTCTTTCGACATTCAACCGAGTATAATAAATATTTTAAACTTTTAGAATAGGACAAGATTATAAAAAAATATATATTTATCCATGTATCTTAAAAGCCCTTAATAGCGGAAACTTCGGGATCGCGGAATTTGTCTGATGATCGGAGATGTCTGCTTTTGTGAGGTAAAAATATACAAATATGTATGCGTGCGCTTTGCGGATTAAAAAAGTATTCGCTAAATAGAGGTGTCCGCTATTCGTGAATGTCCATTAACCTCCACAATGGATACTCCCGAGTACCGGACATCTCTATTTAGATAACCATAGTGTAGGGTCGCATTTTTTGCAAAAGAACTTCTTGATTAAAGCATGGGTATTAAAGCAGTGTCCCGTCCCCCTACGATTTAAGTGCCACCAAATTTAATGTGCAATATTTGTAAAGCTTATATTTTAAATCCGTTTCGAAATTGTACTGAATATAATCGATGTTTTGAACTTTTAAAGTAAAATAAGATTTAAAAAAAAATCATATTCAAAATCATATTTATCATCAAAACAAATATTTAGATAAATATTTTTTGCTTTAATCTTGTTCTATTCCTGAAGTTCAAAATATTGATTATAATCAGTAAAATGTCGTAAAAGATTTAAATAAACAGCTTAACGAAAATTGCATACCAAAATTAGGAGCACCAAAAAAATCAGGCTGCGGGGGGGAGGGGGGAGGGCGTGTGGAGGGGGCAAGACCCCAGCCAAATATTTTTCCAGGGTTCAACGTGGTCAAACATGGCTACGTATGATGCTTACAAAAAAAAATGGATGCTATTAAGACGTTTGAAGTGTCTGAAATTCAGACTCAAAAAGTGTCTGAAAAAATTCAGACATTTTAAAATGTCTAAAAATTGAACAGTCCGTTTCAGACACTTAAGTGTTTGATTTTCAGACATTTTAATTTACAGTGTACGCAGTCGGGTTTTTTTGATTTTTTAAATTTAATTCTCTCTCTGTCCCGTTGTTTGACCTGACAACACTAACTTACGAGCCAAGCTGGATTTAGCTCAATTTTACAAAAAGAATGTCTAAGTTATTGTTTGACATGAAAAATTATATACTTAAATTTGAATGAGTCGCTTTACGTGTTTATTTTTTACATAAAAGATAGAATTGATATTACGGATATGATTGTGGACTATTTTTTCATAACTGTATTCAATTACAGATCTTTTTGTGTCGAGTTGTGTTCGGGTTGAAGCGAAGTATTTCGGTTTAGGGTCAATAGAAAAATTGTTGTCGGGTTTTGCGTCAGCAAAAATTTTTTTGTTAGGTTTCGGATTGACTTTAAGTTGAACATTTGGGTTGGGTATAACCCAACACGCGCAGGAATCTATTTCAGATGATAAACTACGTATTTGAATATGAATGACTCCTTGCATGTTTATTTTTCCACATAAAAGATAATATTAATATTATTGATATGATTGCAGAATATATATATATATATATATATATTTTTTATAATTACATTATATTGTGGATCAGTTTTCTCTGATTCCGGGTTCAGGTTGGGATTGGAATTAAGTATTTCGGGTTCGATCGGGTTGCGGGTAGACAGAATATTTTTGGTTGGGTTCGGTTCGGGTTGCAGCTTTGTTTTAAATAAAATTTGCAGGGCTTCAAATTTTATTTATTACCCCAGAAGGACCCTAGTTAGGTTAGGTGTAAAGTTTAACTGCTAGTCTTCACGATGACACTGTCACTGACAAATTTAAATAATTTTATTTTTAAATAATTTTTGGTCATTTTATGTGTTTTTAATAGGGATTTGTCAACTGATTATTTTCAGTTACCTCCGGCATTAAAATACATGGTCAACCCGGCCGGAACATGAACCGCGTTTCGAAAAAAATTGGTTACCTACCTTATCTGATGCGCGACTCTTTGGTTCGGCTCATAAGCGGAGAACTGCTGCATACTTTGTCTTTCACACACTGCTGCGTACATGCCATATATGTGCACGTAAAATCTATAGTATTGAATGACCGCTTATTGGGAGTTTTCTGTATGGAAGAAGAGTACAAAGCAGAGTTTTTCCTTTTGGGTAATGCTCAAAAATATGGAAACTCTTTCTGTTGTGGATTCATTCGCCTATAAAGATTAGGTGACTAGTGAGGTGTTTCAAAAATAACCTTAACCTTAAGAGGTTTTTTTCACTTTATTTATCTACAATATTCTTTGACAAGCTTCGAAATACATGTTTTGAGTAAAAATCGTTTGGCCCTCTGCAATTTGTCTCTAATTTAAATAGCAGTGTGAGTGCTTAGAGATCTGCGCGTTTCGGGTTATGCCAAATCCGATCGCGAAAATTTCATGTTTTTTACGTGATTGATCAACATATTCCACCTGTTATTTAAAAAAGGGGGGAAAAAGAAACAAAGAAATGTTTTATTGTTCATTTGCTCCAAAAAAATTCTGAAGTATAAATAGAGTCCCGGTCCGCCCCGAATCTACAGAAAAAATGCAAGACCCGGACGTGTCCCGGGGATAATGAAGTTCAGGGCTAGACCAACATTTCAAAAGCTAAAATTTAGTCCGAGCCCGTACAGAGTTTTCAGATAAAATTAAGCCAATCCCGAGTTTAGTGAAAGAAACTTTTACCGAGTTCGGGCTTCGGAACAGGGCAGGGCTCGTGGAAACCTCTAATATATATTTTGAATTCGGCCCCCCTGTCGGGGATACTGTGCCCCCCCCCCCGTCGGGCAAGTTCTGGCGCCGCCCCCGGTTATGTATATTAATTTCAATTGGTTTGAAATAGTGTAACATCATTCACATTCACTGCAAGCGATTTTTCCCCCCACAGACCATAATATAACGGTTATTTTGTTGTTGTTTTGAGTTTACGCGTTAAGGAACTATAAATGCTACACACATCCTTTTCATGCTATGGTAAACCTCAATTATGTTGCAATTCGACTACATTTACGCGAGTTAGGAACGCAAACAGACAAACCGAATTCATAAACGATTTTCGGCTATTTTCGAAAGTGTTAAAAACAGATAGTGATTTTTTAATTCTTAGAACTGTGAAGGGTGACCAACAGGGGCGCCATTTCAGAATTTTCTTGGGCGGGGGGCAGATTTTTTGGGGGGGAAGTTATATAGCTAAAGGTAGGATCTGAGAGTCTAACCCCCTCCCCCCGAATGAGAAACGTAAACTGAATAATGCTTACGAAAACAGCAAAAACCTGGTGAAATATTTCGTTTTAAACAGGTTTCCGTCTTAGCAGATAAAGTTTCAATATATTGAATATGAAATATTTTCTTTTTAGACAAGATTCTATAACATACAGCTTCCATTTTTACAGGTATTCGCAAAGAGTGTTAAACGATCCACTTTATAGCATAGCTCTGAAAAGTATTACAGTAAAACTTGTGAAACGAAGTCTGTCTATAACAGAATTCCTTTTCAAAGGGGAAAAATTAAATTTCGATGAAAAAACATCATGCAATTATATTTGCTAAGACAGAGACCTGTCTAAAACGCAATCTTTTTCTAGTCCCTTGGGACTCCTTTTTTTTTTCAGGTTATACTACGAGGGAGCATTAAAATTTTCTTTGAGGAACAGGGAACGTGCAGAATTGCACAACGTGCAGAACTGTACAAATCACACAGAAAATGAAAAAATCCCGCACAATAAAAAAAAAAACTCTACATGATTTTGTTCTCCTTAACGTCTTTCACAGGCATGTGGTTATTCCGTGAATTTTTTTCATTTTTGGAGAAAGTCCACGATTTTGGTTTCTTTCGAAATCCCCAAAATCAATTTTTCAATGGGTCGCAGAAAAAAATCTCGAATTTGGCAAATTTTGAAAAAAAAAAAGTCCTCAACTCGTCGCGGAAAAAATTGATAATTTCTTCAAACGACTGTGGAAAATATCTTTAATTTCATCAGAGATCGCGAAAAAACTGTAGATTTTGTCAAATGATTGTACAAACTAAAATCTCGAATTTCGTAAAAAGAATGCGAAAAAAATCGCGAATTTTGTCAAAAGACTGCGCAAACCAATTTCGTCAACCAATCTCGCAGTAAAATCGAGGAGAATTTTGTCAAAAGATCGGGAAATGAGATCCAAAATTTCATCTAACTATCGTGCAAAAAATCACAAATATTATTAGTCTGTGACGGAAAAAAAATAAATACGAATTTTAACAAATGATCGTAAAAAAGAATCGCGAATTTTGTCAAAAGACCGCGGAAACAAATATAGAATTTCACGAGTTGTTCGCGGAAAAATATTGTGAATTTCGACAAATGGTCACGAGAAAAAAAATCATTTTTGTATAACTGTTGCAGAAAAAAAAATCGCGAATTCCGTGAAACGATCGCAAAAAAAATGCAAATTTCGTCCGATGATAGTCGTCATTAGATAATCAATCAGCCCATGAACATCATGAATAGGTTACGAAATTTGCAATTTTTGTGATCTATAGCGATAAGAAAATTTTCATTAGTGATTTTCTGCAAGTAAAGGTAAGGTAAAGCGTTAATTGCTTCGGACTGTGGTTTCCCTATTTTGAGGTGAATTCGTGTTAATAAGATTTTTCAAAGAAATCTTGAATATTTTTCAGATGAAAAAACTACGTATTTAAACATAGATGAATACTATATATATATATATATATCCATTTTTCTACATAAAAGATAAAATTTATATTAACCTCTTCAGTTTCGAAGCTAAAATAATAATACAAAATCTTATTCATTGGTTTTTTCCAAACAAAATGACATTGTAAATGACAGAAAAAAATAAAAAAATATCTTTTCTGAAATTGGTCCTTTAGCCGCTTAGTAATTTATGTTAAAAAATATGGATCTAAAACTACAAACATCCTTAAAACATCAATTTAATAACCGTTAAACTAAATTAACGCAATCAGAAATTTAAGAGCTTTGCACAGGTAAATAATCTACAAATCCTAAAAATATTTTATGGAAAAGATTTAAGTTAAATATTTATGAAAATTCCTCGCTTTCTTGATCATATTGTCTTTTGGGCATTTTTGGCATTTTGCAAACTCAGATGAAAATAACATTTATTTTATGTGGGAATCAGCTTAGATGCTGCCATTTATTCGTTTGCTTTGAACGCAAAAAACATTCAGTTATTTTAAGATATGATGTGAAAATGTAAAAAAAAAAAAAAAAAAATCGGACATTTTAGTTTATATAAGGAAAAGAACAGAGGTCCTCGTTTGGGGACCCAGGGACCGAAGAGGTTAGAGATTATAATTGTAGACTTATTTCACAATAATTGTATTAAAATATGTATTAATTTTCTTAGGTTGCCTTTCAATGGAAATCTTTTCAGCGGTTTTCGTATTTATATGAAATTTCAGTCCTGCATCAGAATAGATTGAAGTATTTTCTTCATTGCGGCTGAGGTAAACTAAGTTTTTCGGATTGTGCGTTTCCTCTTTCAATCGGAATCGGGATGACCTGGTTTTTCAAAGGAAATTCCTGAATATTTTTCAAATGCAAAACTATATATTTGGCTATTAATTGATGTACACGTGTTCATGTTTGTACATATAGGATAAAATTATAGATTACTCTGTTATAAATATGTTAAAAATAGCATTTTTTTTTTCTTTACTATGGATTTTTGTGGAAGTCTGTCGGTTTTCAGGTTGAAGAAATTCTTTTGTCGGGTGCTCTTAGAGTCCAGTCCTAGACATAGAAGAATTTTGAGAGTGTACCACATATAATATGATTTAATAAAGCAAAATATTAAATAATTTGATAACATTGAAATGATTGCACTTAACCTTTAACTGATGGCACAGAAAATGTCACATAACTAGTGTGAAGCTGTCTATGAGACCGCTCCATTGAAAGATGAATAAAAGCCGCGATTAACTCATAGGATGTTGTTTTTGTACTAAACTTTTTGTACAGGAGTGTTATAATTAAAATTCGGCTATACAAAAGTCCCTGGTGTCTCTCTATTCTAAAAAAAAGTAACTACCGCTGTCACCGCCGCCGCCGCCGCCGCCGGTTTTGAATTTTTTGTGACCGGAGGTCTTTCTTCGTTAATATTAAGAAAAATAATGCATACAAAAATATGAAAATCGGTAGTGTTATACAGAAATGTTTGATAAACACGCTGATGCAGACAGTTTTCAAATCGAAGAATTATTTTAAGAGATATTTAATGCTAAAGTTGAACAAAATCGTTCCACTAAAAAAGTTTTATAGTAGCAAAAACTACACATCGGAATTTAATAATTTTTAGTTCATTTTATACGTTATAATTTCCCGGTGTGCAGAATTGATTTATTTTTTTGGCGAGTGGTCTGGCGATTTATATAATTTGGCGAAATTAGTGGACGGGATAATCAAGTAGTACCGCAGCGAATTTGGCGTTAAAATTTCCCCCAATCAAAGAGAAATGAATAGAAATCCGTTTATAGGGAGATCGCCACTGTTTTTTAAATTATAATTCAATCTTTCGAAATCTTTTTAAAGCCGATCACATTAGCGTGCATTTAGAATCTGCGGTGTCTGGACGGGGGTTAGAGAGCGTAGCTCGTAGGGGGGCCAGCCCCCTAGTTAGTACTAAAGTTCCAAACGAAACAAAATTTCAGTAGTGTTTGTAGATAAACTGAAATTTGCAAGTTAAACTATGAAAATTGAAAAAAGCACCGGTCTGTGAGACCGGTATCATCAGTTAAAGGTTAATATAATGAGACACTAATAATCCAAAAAAGTATTAAAAAAGTCGCATAATTAAGGACTTGAATTATACTCCCCCCCCCCCCCCTCCTTCTCCGATAAAAACTATCTGAAAATCTAGCCGTGAGGGACGAGTTTTCCTATGATCAAGTTGTACACAGTTGAGATCCAATTGAAAATACAAAAAATACCTCAAGTATTTTTAAAATTAGCCGAAGTACTCATTAACGATAGTCACCTTCAGAAAGTTCGAATAGTAAAGCTTTTGGATTTTTTTTTTTCATAATTATTAATTTCCATGCATAAAGCATTTATTTACAGCATATGTTTTTATTGCAATCAAATCTAATCAATAATTTTTAGCGTTTGAGCAATTTTTTAATTTTTGTTTGAGTCTGACATTTGGCGATTGATAAATTTTCTGAAATAGCAAATTCCTCAGGGGGAGCTATTGCCCCCCCAGCCCCCCTCAAATGGCGCCCCTGGTGACCAATTTGTCAATCTCGCCCTTCCTGAATGACTTCTCTGTGCTGTAAAAAAAGTGTGATCTGTAATGTAATGTGCAAATTTTCATGCCACTAAACGTTTTAAGTATATTCTCGAATTTTCCATTTTCACAAATAACAAGACAAATCTTTTGACACAATGAAAAAAAGAACAAAATATCATGCGTACGGCATAGATTATGAAACACTTTCCAACACATTCAGAATACTCTAACAAAACTTCACAATTTAAGGTGAAAGATAACGTCCAAATGAACAACTTGGAAAACGCATAACGCATTTGAAAACACGATTTCTGCTATTACCATGAATAGTCGGAAATATATACCTTTTTTTTTTTCTTTAGCCCTGTTTATGCTCTACAGATATGTATGCGTACTTCATCGAATGCTAAAGGTTAGTTCAGTTAAAATGTAGCACAGTTTAAAATGTGTTGTTGGAAACTTTTGTGCGACCCTGTATGTGATCTATAAAATTGATACACACCAAGGAATATTAAAAATTAGTTAAAAAAGAATACCACAACAGTTGCGCACTTCCAGCAATTATCGTTTTTAGGCTTCAATAGATCAATTATTGCTCGTTTTCTTCTATAGCCAGAATATTTTGCGTGTCTCTGTAAATAAACGATAAATTCTATGCACACCCTATTCTATAGTAAGAACCTTGTAGTATACCTCAGGGATGTATATCCATTTCAATATGTGTACTGTAATATCATTAAAATACACTGCAAACGATTTTCCCCAATAGAGCGTAATGTAACAGAATTCTTTTGAGTGTCCCTGTAAATGAACCAAAATTGCTACACACTTCATTTTCAATACCGAACATGCCATAGCAAACCCCAATAACATATATCCATTTCATGGCAAGCGGACTAAATTTATGAGAGTTAGAGCACAGACAGACAAACCGAGTTCTTAATCACCTTTCAACTATGTGTTAAAAATCATCCTTGGGGCTTCATGCTTTTTCTTTTTCTCAAACACACACACACACACACACACACACACACGCAAAGAAAAAAAAAGAGAGAGAGATTTGAATTGTAAGCATTTTATTACTTTTACTTCTGAAGAATTACTTGTAAAATAGATATTTTTAATTGCAATTTATGATGGATATGACTTATTGCGTTTTGACGCTTTCAGGAGCAAATTACTTCTATTCGTAAAATTTTGAAATGGCAGCATGATACCAGAAATTACAAACAAATTTATTTGAAAATAAGTCAAAGCTTTACTTTAAATAAAACGAAAAAAAATGTCATTCCAAAATGTTGGTGCCAATGTGACATTTAGGGATAAAAATTAAATGATCCAAAAATGAACCACCGCGTTTCAAGCGCTTAAGACTTTGACCCTTTATCTACTGGCGGTACTTATAAATACCATTAAAATAACTTGTCATAAAATTCATTTAATACATCGATTAGTTGTAATACAGTTTAGAATGAGTTATAGATACATTACTTTATCTTGTTCCAAAAGTATTATTGGTTGCAAAAAACAAAATATTTTTAAAAGGTTTTTTTGTCCTTTGCATCTTTTCAGCTTTCTTGGCATTGTGAGGGGGGGGGGGGGGGATTTTTCAATTCAGAAATATTTCTTTTATATATGTACATTTCCTAATTCTACAAAATACTAAGAAAAATGTTTAAATTAAAAGATTAGAGTGGGGTTATCAATATTGCATAAACCCCCTCTAAATTAAAATTTAATTAATCTTTCTAAATCCTACAATTCTTCTAAAATTTATTAAATGATTATGTAAATCTTCTAATGTAGTTTAAACAATTCACGAAAAATTCATTCATAATTCAGTACATAAAGGGTTAATAAATACTATGTTAAAGTGTATTGGCAATATCTCAATCCTATTCTCCCCAAATGCCGCCTCGACGTTAAAGAAAATGTGACCTGTAATGTAATGTGCAAAATTTCATACTGCTAAACATTTTAAGTATAGTCTCAAATTTTTCATTTTCGTAAGTGATATGACGTATATTTTGATACAATATTGAAACAAGTAAGAAAAATCATGCGTTAAGCATAGATTATGAAACACTTTCCAACACTTCCTCAATACTTTAACAAAACTTCGTTATTTAGGGAAATAAGGTATATAAGAGAACTAAGTAAGCATTTTAAAAAACGCATAAAACATTTGAAAACTGATTTCAGCCGTTACCGTCCGTAGCAAATACGTATTGCAATTCTTTTGAACAGCCCTGTATTTGATCAGTAGATTGATATATATACTATATAATGGGGAAATTTAGTTTAGCAAGAAAACGCATTACATATTGAAATTTCTCTTTCAGCAATTTATACTAATAGATGGAAAAATAGTTGAATACTTTTGTACAACCCTGTAGTTAAACTAGTACCTTTATTAACGCCACTATTTAGCTAAAGTTTAATTCAAAGTAAAACACTCTTAAAACTACTCATATCACATTTCCAGAAATTACCATTTATAGACGGCCATGTATCCAATTCTTTGCGTGACCCTGTATATCATTTTATCTATTTTCTACAACTATTTCTTAGTAAACTAAACGCAGTTCAGCTTAAAAATACATAACTCATTAAAAACCACCTTTCAGCAATTTGCAATCATACCCAGTAACCATTATGAATTCTTTTGTGTAACCCTGTATATGAATTTCAGCATTTATACACACAATATACTATGCATAAATATAGTGAAACATAAAAGCACATAACATAATTAAAAAGGCATTTCCAGCAATCATCGCTACTGTACAGTGTTTTGGATACAATATCGTATCTGAAATATTTTGTGTGTCCCTGTAAATGCTATGCACTTCGTATTATACATGAAATAATTTATAGTAAACCTCATCGATGTATAAAAATTTCATTATATATGAAATCCTTTAACATAATTAAAATACGCCCGAAAAAATTCCCTCCACCCTATATCATTATGTAACGGAATTCTCTTATGTGGCCTGTAAATGAATAATAACTACTCTTTGCACTGCATATTCTATAGAAGGTATATTTTAGTGCACTTGATAAATGCATATCAATTTTGTTATGTTTGGATGCGCGTAACATCATTAAAAATCATTTGAAACTATTTTTTCCTATAGACCGTAATGTAACGGAAAACTTTTGACTGTCCCTGTAAATGAACTAAACATGCTAGAAACTTCATTTGAAATAGGGAACGTGCTATGGTAAACACTAATAACGTCCGAAAATTTCAGGGCAAGTCGAGTATATTTACGGCAGTTAGAGAGCAGACAGACGGACAGACAAACCGAATGCATAAACACTTTTCAACTTTGTTGGAAAGTGTTAAAAACAACCTTAAGGCTTCATGCTTGCTCTCTCTTTCTTTAAGAAAAACTGATAGAATATTAAGCATTTTACTACTTTTACTTCTGAAGAGTTAATAGATATTAAAAATATACTAGATACTATTATAAAATAGATATTTTTTGCTGAAACTTATGATAGATAAGGTTGGTTGGGTTTATGACGGCCAATTTTCAACACGTGGGATATAGTCCCTCAGGTGGAGAGTGCCCACCGTGGGGGTCTTTCTAAAGGAGCCTAACCCGTATTTACGCAAGGAAATTTAAGGTTTGAAGAAAACCATGGAAAACTCCGAACGATTAGGCCGACGGCCGCGATTGGGTTCGAACCCAGCACCTCCCGTCTACCAGCTTCGAGAGCAGAACCTCTCTGCCACTGGTGGGGCTATGGCAGATAAGACTTATTTCGTTTTAACCCTTTAAAAACCACAGTACTTCTGTTCGTAAAATGCTCAAATGATTGAATGACACCATAATCTACAAACAAATTTATTTGAAAATAATTAGAAGCTTTCCTTCAAGTAAAATGAAAAAAAATTTTTTTTCAAAGTGTTGATGCTAATGTGGAATTTAGGGATTAAAATTAAATGACCCAAAAATTAACAACCACCGTTTAAACTTTAATACTATATTTTATTGAATATTTAATACGTGATTTATCACACTGCTAACTAAGCTTAGAATCAACAGGGTAAAAAATGTCCAAGCCGGGAATCGAACCTGGAATCCTTGGAACAGCGCTCTAAGTGGTCTATCATTTAAGCTACGAGGACGATATCCAGCTTAGCATCTCTTATTCACATATGTTGGTAAGGCTGCACTCTGTTGGTGCTACCCTTAGTTAGCAATGTGATAAATCATGTATTAAATACTCAATAATTTCGAGTGTAATTTTACTGCTGAAAATTAATTGAAAAATTAATTAAAATTATAGACTATATTTTAATAATGTGAAAATTAACGTGTAAATGAAGATAATCTCTTTCATCGCTAATATAATATTTTAAAAACTTTTTATACTTTCTCTACATGAGGACGTTTCTTTCTTTACCTGGAAAAGAAAACTTCGCTACACCAAAATGTTCTTCACAAGTTCCCGGTATATAATGAGAGTTTTGAAGGTAAACCAATGTTTCACAACACCAGTAATACTCGATAAAACTAATTTTGTTGCAGATTATTGTGTTTCTTTCTGTACAACTTTATTAACAGAGTAGATGAGTAGGAAAACAAGATTTTTCTTTCTTTGGTTAAAGCGAGTTTTAACCCTCTATGGACTGGATTATGAATTCATGAAAATTTTACCTTCTAAAGCATTTTCCGTGAATTATTTAAACTACTTTAGAAGATTTACATAATCATTTAATAAATTTTAGAAGGACTTAAAAGGATCAATTAAATTTGAATCTATAGGGATTTTGTGCAATATTTATAACCCCACTCAAATATTTTATTTTAAATATTTTTCTTAGTATTTTGTAGAATTAGGAAATGTACAAATATAGTGTTCTTACAATAGAAATACAGAAATATTTCTGAATTGAAAAATCCCCCCCCCCCCCCCAACGCCAAGAAAGCTGAAAAGAGGCAAAGGCAAAAGAAATTACCCTTTTAAAAATATTTTTGCTTTTTGTAACCTATAATGCTTTTGGAACAAGATAAAGTAATGTATCTATAACTCATTCTAAACTTATTACAACTAATCGATGTATTAGATGAATTTTATAACAAGTTATTTTAATGGTACAGTAGAACCTCTTTTATCCGAAACTCTCGGTTAACCAAAATCTATTTTTAAGACTTTTTCTTTTTCTTTTTTCTTTCTTTTTTTTTTTTTTACTATCACATTCCTTGTGTGCAAAATCCATTTTGAAAGCTTTTTTTTTTTTTTTTTTTTTTTTTTTAACTGTCATATTCCTTGTGTGCAAGCGGTCCTTTCCGAACTACGAATACATATAAATATTTTCGATCCACTTTCTTAAAGTTCCACTGAATTTAACACGAGCTCCCGTAAGCTGCGGAATGGAATGAAGAAAACGAACAAATTAGGCATTTTGAAGCTTTTGAATGTTTTGCAAAAGGTTTGGCATGGCTGAAGCAGCATAAAGACTGTGATACTTGGTGGGTTAATAATATTAAAAAAAAAACAGTGATAAAACACCCTTCAAAGCAAAGACAATTGAAACTGCGACAAACAAAACATTTTTTCAAACCCTTGTGATATATGTAAAAGGTACTTAATTACAAAATTAAAATTCAGGTAATTTATTCTTGTTTCTATTTTGCTATTGCTTTATTTTTAGTAAGCACTTGTTACCATAATAAGAAATATTGCATATATTTCTCCTTAATCTTAAAATTGGAGCATTCTCGATTATCCGAAAATTTCGATTTTCCAAAAGAAGGTCGGTCCCAATTACTTCGGATAATCGAGGTTTTACTGTACTTATAAGTACCGTCAGTACAGAAAGGGTTAAAACTCACATCCTCATATATATTCAGAAAAATACAATAAGCATGTATAAAAACATGTTTTTTTCTCATTTAGTATGTAATGCTAGATGAACGCAGAGCACTTGCTTATTAGCAGTTGTGGTTATTGCCTTTTAGATTCACAGGCGCTCAATTTGTACTTAAAAACTCCGTGGGGATTTTTTGGAGTAGACTCTTTGGGGGAAAACTCACAATAGTGAAGTGCGTTATGGAAATGCCTTACCCTCATCCCTTGAATGGAGTTCATATCAGATGGTTCGAATCTTTGAGTGGGGTTAATGATTCCGTCTCATCACAGAATTACGAAAATACATGGAGAAGAGAGTACTTATCCTATTTCCGTATGTCCCATCTTGAGCACACTTGAAACACGCTATACTCGTATTTTGTGGTTAGTTATACGACATATATATGTATTCCTATATATGTGGTTACATATATAGGAAATTTTCTCATTTCTGACTTCAGTATTGAGCTTCGAAGTAACTCCCGTTTCATTCTGTGCTCCAGTGTCGCATTTTGATATTTTAGGTAAGCGTCATTTTGATGGCAAAATTGTTTTTTGCGCAGTTTTAAAACTTGCTTTTATCGTATATACTATTAAAAAATGGTTTATTTGAACAAAAATTTTGAATTTTTGGAAAAAAAATTATATGATATTGATATAACATTGGTGGTGTTGCAAATTAAAAATCAATCATACGTATAGTGTAAAAGTGTTGTACAGTCGGACCTCTATTTAACGAAGTCGCTAAATCCCGAAAAAAAGTTCGTTATATGGAAAATTCGTTAAATAGAGAGTGACCTTTTAGGACACTTTAAACTACATAAAACATGTCCATAAACACTAAATATAATTTAAAAAATTAATTAACCCCACTTTTTTTTATAAATTATATCTATTTGTTTTATTTATTTTACCCATCAAAAAGAAATCTGCAAGGGAAATAAGAATGAAACAAAACATTGCCTGGAAATACATTGTATTTTCAGTTAAAAAAATGATCTTACATTAAAATCACGATTTTTTATTATGGTTGATAAGCTGTTTGGAGGAATACCAAATTTTAATGCAGTATTCTTTTTCTTCACGCCTTTATCCATGTCATCAAGAGTATATTTTTTTCTTTGATGCAGCACTTTCGCTTTGACATTTTCGAGCTACAAGAACCGAAATTACCAACACGACTGATCATGATCAACAATCTAGAAAACGGGAGACTCTAAGAACACGAGGCAGCTCCATTGAGGGTTAAAAGGCGATATTGAAAGTTTGCACTTCTTGGATGAAAAGCAAAGAATCACAGCGATTTTACTGTTCTCGATGAGTTAGGTGCCTGGTAAGGCCTGGTCTTGGTCATTGATCATCATAAAATGTGTTAAAAGAAAGAATAAGTTTGAAATGTCTAGTAATATTTTGCGAAATAGGGAGAAAAAAATTTAGATCCCAAGAAAAAGTTCGTTAAATGGAGAATGCACTTCGCTATTTGGAGGTTATTTTACGAAGAAATTTGCAAAATGTTCTTCGTTCCAAGTAAAAGTTCGCAAAATAGAGAAATTCGCAAAATAGAGGTTCGTTAAATAGAGGTCCGACTGTATTATTAATTTTACTGTAAAATTTCTTTTTGCTATTTTCTCTTAAAACTTGCATTTGTGGTTGATTTTTTTTTTTTTAATATCAGTTTTTATTAAATGTTTTTGAACTTTAGGAATTTGTGACAAAACTCATGTAGTATTACTTTGTGGTGTTGCTCTTTAAAAAAGAGGCCATATGTGGTAAAATTGTTCTATTACTTATTTTTGCCATTTTTATTGCAAAATTTCTTTTCGTTCTTTACCGTTTAAAACTTTCATTTGTTGATGATATTTTTAAAAATAATGGTTTTTTAAAATATAGCCGTGAACTTTCGGAATTTTCGAGAAAATGTATATGGCATAGCTTTTAAGGTGATTTAATTTGAAAATCGGTTACACAGTGTAAAATGTTGTATTACATATTTTTGCCAATTTTATTGTAAAATTTCCTTTCGTTCTGTTTTCTTTAAAACCTTCATTTGTGATTGATATTTTTAAAAATCCTGGTTTTTAATAAATAATTTTGAACTTTCGGAATGTTTGAGAAAATTTATATGGCATAAATTTGTGGTGTTGTGATTTACAAATCGGTTATATATGGTAAAAGTGTTGTCTTGCGTATTATTGCCATTTTTTATTACAAAATTTCTTTTCGTCTCTTTAAAACTGTTTAAAACTTTAAAACTTTGAGGTAGACATTTTTAAAAATATTGATTTTTAAAAATACTTCTGAACTTTTGTGATTTTTGAAATTTATATGGCATAGTTTTTGCGGTGATTTAATTTAAAAATATATATTTATATATCGTAAATATATATTTATGTATCGTAAAAGTTCTGTAGTACGTATTTTTGCTATTTTTATTTAAAAATTTATTTTCGTTCTTTTATCTCTAAAACTTTTATTTGTGGTTGATATTTTTAAAAATAATGGTTTTTAATAAATAATTTGGAACTTTCGGAATTTTTGAGAAAATTTATATGGCATAATTTTTTTGAGGTGTTGTGATTTAAAAATGTTTTATGTATGGTAAATGTGCTGTATTACGTATTATTGCCATTTTTTATTACAAAATTTCTCTTCGATCTTTTCTCTTTAAAACTTTAATTTAAGGTACATATTTTTAAAAATAATGCTTTTTAATAAATGATTTTGACATTTTGCAATTTTTGAAAAAAAGTATAAGCACAAGTTTTGTGGCGTTTCAATTTAAAAATCGATTGTATATCGTAAAAGTGCAGTATTACGTATTTTTGGTCATTTTTATTATAAAATATCTTTTCGCTCTAAATTTTCATTCTGATTGATATTTTAAGAAAAACTGCTTTTTAATAAATGATTTTAAACTTTCGGAATTGTTGATGAAATTTATATGGCATAATTTTGTGGTGTTGTCGTTTTTAAAAATTGACCATCTATGATAAAATTGCTCTATTACATATTTTTGCAATTTTTATTGTAAAATTTATTTTCTTTCTTTTATCTTTAAAACTTTCATTTGTTGCTGATATTTTTAAAAATAATAATAAGCAAAAAATGACCGTGAACTTTCGGTATTTTTGAGAAAATTTATAATTGGTTTAAATTTAAAAATAGGTTATATATTTTAAAAGTGCTGTATTACGTATTTTTGCCATTTTTATTGTAAAATTTCTTTTCGTTCTTTTCTCGTTAAAATTTCCTTTTTGTGGTTGATATTTTAAAATATGACGGTTTTTAATAAATGGTTTTTAACTTTCGGAATTTTTGAGAAAACTTATATGTAATAAGTTTGCGTTTAATTTCGTATTTTTGCCATTTTTATTCCAAAACTCCTTTTCGTTCTTTTCTCTTTAAAACTTTTATGTGTTTCAAATATTTTAAAAAATAATGGCTTTTAAAAAAATGACCGTAACTTTCTTGATTTTTGAGAAAATGTATTGGAACAACTTTTGTATAGTGTTTCAATTTAAAAATCGGTTATGTATCGTAAAAATGCTATATAATGTATTTCTGCCATTTTTATTTTAAAACCTTTATTCGTTCTTTTCTCTTTAAAATTTTCATTTGTGGTTAGCATTTTCAAAAACACTGTTTTTAAATAAATGTTTTTGAACTTTTGGGATTTTTGACAAAATGTATATGGTGTTGTGGTGTTCGGCCATGGGCCATTAATGGTAAAATTGTTCTATTACATATTTTCCCCCATTTTTATTTAAAATTTACTGTCGTTATTTTCTCTTTAAAAGTTTCATTTCTTGCTGATATTTTTTTAAGTAATGATTTTTTAAAAATAGCCGTGAACTTTCTGGATTTTTGAAAAATTTACATGGCACTACTCTTGTGGTGTTTCAATTAAAAAATCCGTTATAATCGTAAAAGTATTATTACGTATTTTTGCCATTTTTATTGTAAAACTTCTTTTCGTTCTTTTCTTTTTAAATCTTTCATTTGTTGTTGGTATTTTTAAAAATATTGCTGTTTAATAAATGTTTTTGAACTTTTGGGATTTTTGAGAAAATTTATATGGCATAACTTTTGTGGTATTGCAATTTAAAAATCGGTTATATATGGTAAAAATGTACTATTGCGTATTTTTGCCATTTTTACTGAAAAATCTCTTTCCGTTCTTTTCTTTTTCAAACTTGCTTTTGTCGCAGATATTATTAAAAATGTAGCAAGTTTTAACTAATTTTAACAACCATTTTTTAAATTTTGAAATAAAATTTACATGATAATGATACAACCTTTGTGATGTAGCAATTTTAAAATTGGCTTTATAGCCTAAAATTGTTGTATTACGTGTTTTTGCTATTTTTATTGTAAAATTTCTTTTCGTTCTTTCCTCTTAAAACTTGCATTTGTGGTTGATTTTTAAAAATATGCAAGTTTTTAACAAATATTTTTAAACTTGTGGAATTTTTGAGAAAGTTTATATGTCATGACTTTGTGGTGATGCAATTTAAATAGTCTGTTATATATATGAGAAAAGTGTTCTATTACGTATTATTAATATTTTTATTTAAAAAAAATTTCGCTCTTTTCTCTTAAAACTTTTATCTGGAGCTGACATTTTAAAAAAGCTGGTTTATAATGAATATTTTTGAAATTTTGAGATTTTTGAGAATATTTATACGGCATAATTTTTGTAGTATCGCAATTTAAAAATTGGTTATACATCATAAAATTGCTTGCTGTATTACTTATTATTGTCATTTTTATTCTAAGATTTCTTTTCATTCTTTACTTTTTCAAACTTTCATTTGTGATTCATTTTTGAAAAAAAGAAATGCTAGTTTTTAATAAATGTTTTTTGAACTATTGGGAATTTTTTTGTGTAGTTTATACGGCATAACTATTATGGTGTTGCAATTTAAAAATTTGTAATGTAGCGTAAAAGTGTTGTATCACGTATTTTTTTTTTCACTTTTATTGCGTGTGGGTTGGGTTGATTTTTGACGGCCAATTATCTACACGAGGGATATAGGCCCGGGGGGGAGTGCCCTCCGTGGGGGTCTTTCTAAGGGAACCTAATCCGTATTAACGCATGGAAGATCCACGGCTCGAAGAAAACCACGAAAACTCCGAACGATTAGGCCGACGGGCGCGATTGGGATCGAACCCAGCACCTCCCGTCTACCAGCTTTGAGAGCAGAACCTCTCGGCCACACTTTTATTGCAAAATTCCTTTTTGTTTAGTTCTTTTTAAAATTTGCATTTGTGATTGATAGTTTTTGAAATACTGGTTTTTAATCTTTTTTTTTCTACTTTTGGAATTTTTGAGAAAATTTATATGGCAATAGTGGTGTTGCAATTTAAAAATCAGGTTGTGTATTAAAAAATTGTTGCATTACTGTTGCAAAACTGTTGACGTTGTTCACATTGCTATATGAACCAATCTGGTATTCTTCTAAAAGGAAGAATTTTTACCTTTTCAGAAAACAAAATTATCAAAATTCGCCGCAAAACGGGAAAAAATGTTAAAAATGTCGGGAAAAATTAAAAAATCGCGGGACAAAATTTAGTATATCAGACTAAAAGATTAAAACCGGAATTAATTCAATAAATTCCGAAAATTCGCAGCGTGATGCAAAAAGAAAAAAAAGCTTTTAAAAAATCGCATAAAACCGCTAAAAATTCAAAAATCGCGCCGAACAAAATTTTCTATATTAAGCTGAATGATTGAATCTATGGCCTGATTATTACAAGAGCAAACTGGCGGGGCGTGATTACCAACGGGGCGTGATTACCAACGGGTGAAACTTCCACCAGTAAAAAGAAATACAAATTTTTGCTTTATTCGTGACATTAATTTTACTTGAATACGGCATTTAAAAAAGAAGAATTCATTAAATTTTACTCGTGAAGTTTGCCTCATTGCCTTGCCCGTTTCGTCTTGTAATAATCAGGCCATAAATTCAAACGGGCAACTGCTCCATCCCCCCACATCTCAGAGGGTCCTCTTGAGCTAAAAATCAGATCGTTTTACTTAAATTGAACTGAGGCTGCAAAAATATTATAGAGTATACAGCTTGGTCTTTGCTTCAGAGACCGATCTACTGTTAATCCGACCTTGATTGAAATCGGATTCCTTTTATAAATATCAACAAATAAGTATGGAATGCGAAAAGACTTTAATAATCTCATGAAAAAATCCGTGAAAAATTCAAAAATCCCTGTACGTCTTCCGAATAAAATTTATTGAAAAGAAGCTAAGAACATATTAGTATTTTGGGCAAAAAGTTTGAAACCGGATTCCTTTTGCTAATATGGAAAAACCACAACAAAAACCGAAAAAACGCTAGAAATCACAGAAAATATTCGGTATAAATCTAAGAATCAGATAAGAACAAAATTTACTCAATTGGGCTAAAAGATTGGAAGAGGATTTATTTTACGAATGTGAAAAAAATCATTACGAAATGCGAAAAAAACTAAAGAGATAACATGAAAAAATTCGCGAAAAATAAAAAAATTCCATATTAATTCCAAATAAACTTTTTTGAGAAGAGACGAACAATTTACTGTAGTAAGCTAAAAAATTGAAACCGGATTCCTTTTACTAATGTGGAAATATCACCGTAAACTGCAAAAAGGCATAAAAAATTAAAAATTCAAAAATACCTGAAGACAAAATTTAGCAATTATCGCGGTAAAAGATTGAAACAGAAGTACTTTTATGAATGTCAAAAAATAGCCTCAAAAGTCGAAAAATTTTAAAAATAACATTATTTAATCATAAATTTGTGAAAAATTCAAATTTTTTTGCACGAATTCCTAATAAACTTTACTGAAAAGATGACGAAATTTACCATGAAAATAGAAATGGGGAAATAGGGCCGAAACTAGAGGGGTGCAGAGGGGGCATGTGCGCCGAGCGCCAGAACGGAAGGCAAAGGGAGGCACCAAATGAAGATTGTTTGTCGTTTCATACAAATAGATATATATTTATGAAATAAAAAGAAACTCTCAAGCTTATGTTAACCCTATGGAAGCGTTCTTTTCAAATTTATGAAAGTGAAAGTAACTTTATAAAAAAAAAAAAAAAAATCTGCAACTAAAATCGAAAAAGTAAACACTAACCCCGTTAAAATTCAATCTCAACTATTGTAAGCAAGAAAATAACCATTTAAAACTATTAATATGCAAGTGAGAAATTTTAAAAAGAACGCTGCCATAGATTTAACATTAGCGATGCAGTTTCTTCACGTGACAAGTGTAGGCTCTTCAAGCTCAAGCTAATGTTAATCCTATGGAAGCGTTGTTTACATATTTCTTGCTAGCATTTTAATTATTATTAAATGATTTTTACTTTTTAAGGATTTTTTTTTTTTTTTTTTTTTTTTTTTGCATAGGGTACCTGCGGTCGATATTTTTTATTGTGCATGAGGAGGGGGGGGGGGGGAAGCGCCGAAATCCATGTTTGCAAAGGGCGCAAAAGGCTAGTTTTCACCCGGGAGAAATCACGAAGATCGCAAAGGAAAAGACAGACCGTCCATTATTTACATTAAATTTTAAAGAGAGGGAGGGGGGTTATAGTGCAGGGGAAATGTACCAAAAAAAGAGGGGTTACCTTGCAAAAGGTCGGGTAAAAGATTTTTTTTTCTGAATTGTTTATAATGATGCCAACATGGAAAAACCAAGTTTTCTAACAAAATTTCTTAAAGCTAAATTTTCTGTGGCCAAAAAACAAGACAATTTTGGGACCTTTTTTGGTTTTTTTTAAAATATCTCGAGACCCATTGCCGTAGCATACTATTTGTCAATTACAATATTAAAGAGGATAAAATTCTCTACAACTTTCATATTTACAACTTTTTTATACACTCAATAGGAAGCGGAGTACGCCATTTCAAAAATAGGACAATTGTTTCAATTTTTCTTAAAAACTGTGAAAAACGCAGTTCTGTCCTGATTATTCAAATATTCCCCACGGATTTAATCGCGTATGTCAACTTCTATATATTAGTAGCAGTAAATTATGTGTTTCAGGGCTAAAACTAGCCTTTTTTGCACTCGTGGCAAACATGGATTTTGGCACCCCCCCCCCCTCCCCCTCTTTTATAAAGAAAATTTACCATGGGAATTTTAATAAATCTCTAATAGCTGGATTTTGAAATTTTTAAGTGTGTAAGCATTAAATAGGTAATGCTGAACTACGTAATCAGCTTCTCCAAATATTGATTCATTAAAACCTTGAAAACCGTACCGAAAGGAACCGAAATACATTCCGCTTTAAAAAGGTTTCCATCTCAGCAGGTATAATTGTTCATATTCTTTCGCTTGAAAATATATATACTTTTTCTTTAAAGACCGAATTCCGTATATACAGATTTCATTTTCAAAGATTTTACAGTAGTTGTAATATTCAGGCGTTTAAAGTCACAGTTATATAAATTATAGGACTAAATTAGTCACACGAAAACATTCACCTGGTAATATTAAACCTGTGGCAGCGTTCTTGACAAATATCTCGCTCGCATTTTGTTACTTTCAAATATTTTTTTTTTTTTCATGGGATACCTGAGATCATTATCTAATGTTGTGCTTTTGAACTTTTTCGGGTTTGGTTTTTTTTTTTTTTTTTTAAATATATTCGGACACTTTCATCTTTGGAAAACTGTTTGGAACCTGTTCTGAAATTTAAAGTATCCTGTTTGAGCTTTAAAGTAATTAATAGATAATCTTAAATTTTTATATATTTTTGCATGCTAAAATGATATAATCTCTTGTTATATTTATCGATATAAATGGAAAAAAATTGACAATATGTTTTAAAACTAATCTTTTAAATATTTTTTATAAAACTAGTGATCTCAAATATTTTATTAACAGAATTTATAAATTTTACAAATATAAATGCATAATATTAGTTAGTGAAATAATCTGGTGTTATTTTTATTGTAGCTATTTTATGAGGTAAAAGTATTTCTTACATAAAAGATATTTATCTTTTGAGCCCTCCTTTTTATATGGAACTACAATTCAATGTTTGCTATCTTTAAAACAGTAAAACATTAAAACATATGTGATCAATAATTGGTAAATAAAATATACCATTGTAGTGGGGAATAAAATATGTTTTTCGCAAATTTTCATACCTGGGTGATTTTTAAAAAAAATGTCATGTTTTACTGTCCTTTCACATTTTGCACAGAAAATAGGTAAATATCATAATTTTAATTATTGCATTTTAACTATCGTGTTTTTAATGATAATTTACAGATATATTATTATTTATAAAAAATTTAAAAATAAGAAATATATTCTTTTGTAGTCAAAATGTCATTATCGTAGGTTGTCCCAAGAAGCAATTTATTAGGTAAAGATTATACAAAGTTCTATTTAAAACAGATGGTTATAATTTTTTCATAATTTTTATTTATTAAGATGCTACTAAATAAAAAAAAATATTTATTTTCATTAATTAAATTTATCTATAATTCTTAATAATTTTTTAAACCGTGTCCCAAGAAAGAGTGTCATTGCCATGCTTCTGACAAAAAGTTCCTCTGGATTTTTTTAGAGGACAGCACATGCCCTTTTTATCAAGGGAAAAGTACTCCTTAAAAGTCAACTTGTTATCAGGTTTAGGTGAACAGAGTAAATAGGTTTATAGTTTCAATAAAACAAGCAAAGACTTTGAATGTTTTGGTGAGTATTCTCTTGTAAGTCATTATCGTACCCAATTCTAATTGATAATTAAATGAACTTTTATTTCTTAATCTGCTTTTATCATATGAGAAATAGAAAATCGTTGTATGGGCCAGAACATATAATGGCTGCTATTTATGCCTGGTGAAAATTAAAAATATTTTGCTTAATTTGTCATTACCGTGCTCACTTATGTCATTATACCAAGTGCATTAAGATTTAAAAATTAGTTTTAAAATGTTAAATTAGTAATTTGGTCTCTGCTGATGCTTGTATATTAATGTTTATGAGGTAAAGTTTTATTTTAGTATTGTAATTATTTACAAACAATTAAAACTTTCTGATTATTTCTAAAAATTTGATTTTGTTGTTCCAAAACATGGACAGATTTTGAAAATGACCCACCAATTCCAATGATACCTGGAAAAATATGTACGCATTATAAAGATTATAAAATTTATTAAAATTAAGCAAAAAATCTTTTTTAATTGAAATTATCGTGCCAATAAGTTACTATATACTGAAAAATTCTTTTAAACAATGCTTTGAAGTTAACATTGTATACACTTAAAGTTACTGTCTAAATATGAAAATTGTCTCATTCATCTACATCCTGCCCTACTTTTAAAATTATATAAATTCATTGAATATAAAATGTCTGTTGACATGAAAATAAAGACGTCAGTGTGCAAATAATAGATAATTTACTGCTACCAATTTTTAGAAGTCGACATACACAATTAAATCCGCGGGGAACATTTGAATAATCGCGGCAAAACTGCGTTTTTCACGGTTTTTACGAAAATTGAAAAAATTGTCCTATTTTTGAAATAGCGTATTGAGCTTGCTATTGAGTGTATAAAAAAGTTGTAAATATGAAAGATGTAGAGAATTTTATCTTCTTTAATATTGTAACTGACAAATAATATGCTACGGCAACGAGTCTCGAGATATTTCCAAAAAATCAAAAAATGTCCCAAAATTTTGTTGTTTTTCGGCCACAGAAAATTTAGCCTTAAGAAATTTTGTTAGAAAACTTGGTTTTTTCATCTTGGCATCATTATAAACAATTTAGAAAAAAAAATCTTCTACCCGACCTTTTGCAAGGTAAAATATACATTTCCCCTGGACTATTACGCCATAGGAGCCAACATCTCTGGAAATATAAGAGAAATTATTATAGTGCTTTCTTATCACTATGCTAGTAGAAAATACGGAAATCTGCACCTAAAGAAAAAGAAATGATTTCCATATTTAATTTTGACTTATTTCCCCGTGATCCCCGAATTTCTTCCATCTGTGATATGATTTTTCCGCGTTTTACTGAAATTACGCAAGTATATTTTTTATTTGTCGCGGAATTCCTGAAAATCAATATTTTAAAATTAATAGGCGGAAAGTAAAAAAAATTCTAGCCGAAGAAAAGTCTTGAAATGAATTTTACGTTTCATAAAAACATGATATCTACTGATCATTAAAAAATTGCAAATTTCGTCAATCTGTCATGAAAACATCGCAAATTGGTTGCTGAAAAGTAACTCAAATTTCGCCTGTTGGATGCGGGGGGGAAGGGGGGGATCTCACTTTTCGTCAATCGCTCACGTAATAATAATAGTAGTAGTAATAATAATAATGATAATAATAAAATGAATAAAACGCGAATTTCGCTAATCGTTCTCGAAAAAAATCGGTAACTTTTTATATCAATTAAAAAAATAATAAATAAAAAAATAAAAAAATACTATACCAGATTAAATAAAAAAAGCAATTTAACAAATTACAACGACAATTTGGAAAATGATTTTTACGAAGACTAAAATTTAAGACATAAAAAAAATCGCACGGAGTTGATCATACATTACGTACGCCATGAATTAAACATTGAACATTCCTGGACCCATCATGAACAAATTTTAAAAGAAATTTCAGTTTTACAATTTTCGGTACTGTAAATTTTTTAACTCCTACGGAGCTGGTCATACATTACGTACGCCATGGATTAAACATTAATATTCCTGGACCAATTTTAAATGAAATTTCATTCATTACGTACGCCATGGATTACAATTTTCGGTACTGTAAATTTTTAAACTTCTACGGAACTGGTCATACATTACGTACGCCATGGATTAAACATTAATATTCCTGGACCAATTTTAAATAAAATTTCATTTTTAAACTTCTAAACATCTCGCAATATTACTGTTTACACCGTCGTATAGAGGAATAAAAAATGTACTTTTAAATGCAATTTATTTGAAAGCTGTATCTCAATTTGTTTCTGAGTTTATATATATATATATTTTTTTGTAGTTTTTATTACTTTTTTGTCATAGTGGTAACAGAAGTATCCATCTCTGTTGAAAGTAAAGGGAAAATACAGATTACTGTATAGACCCATCAGAAAACGAATAAAATGCGGATTCAGCCAATAAAAAGCTTCATATATGTTTTTGATTTCCTACCCTGACAGAGAATAATAACTATTTTTCCAAATGGTTAATAAAAAAATTTAAAAAAACATGAATTTTGTCAATAGCTCTCTGGTAAAAAATCCGAATTCCTTCAATTGGCCGTCGAAAAAAATGCGAATGTTGTCAATGGATCATTGAAAAAAGGATAATTTTTCACGGTTGTCTGCTAAAAATTTCATTAATCAGTCGCAACAAAAAATCGCAAATCTCTTCTATCACGAACAACTAAAAATCGCGAATTCGGTGATTTAGTTACGGCAAAAATTCGAACTACGTCAATCAATCATGAAAAATTACACAGTTATTTTGGTCATGAATTTTTCAATCCGTAGGAATGACGATATTTTAATTCCTTTTTTATAAATTTATTGCAAAAAATCATTTATATTTAAAAAGTAAAAGTAAATATAAACTTTATTTCAGTTATGTGTGCATGAATAAGTGCAAGTGTTGTAAGGAGTAAGTGTTCAGATAATATTCATAAAAACTTTTAAAAAAGCTTGAAAAAAGTTGCACGACTCCTGAAATGTTAATACAGTCGATCCCCGATTTAACGAATTTCTCGATTTAGTGATTTTTTTTATGGTTCCGACGAAAGTGGAACAGAAATACTTCGATTTAACGAATTTATAATCGTGATTTAAAGAACAATTTTTTATGTACGAAAAAAATAATAAAATGTGAAGAATTTTTCTAATATTTATAAAAGATTTTTCTAATATTTATAAAAGATTTTCAATGTCCCTGATTGTAATTTTTTTACTTCTTGTATTTTTTATCTTTACAAGAAGAAAGTATTGGTTTCATGAAAATTTTCGAATTCCAGTTTTCGACGGATTTACACGTTTTATGGGTCAGAGATTCCAAAAACACGTTTTTACAAAATGTCTGTCTGTGAGTCTGTCTGTTTGTCTGTCTGTCTGTCTGTATGTGACACAAATGTTGTGGGCGCTCTATCCCAAGAACTAATGCATGGAATTTAATAAAAATTTATATTCAGGTAGTCTCTGGTATAGATTGCTGCTGATTAGATTTTGGTGTAAATCGCCCTGCAGGTGGCGCTGCTATGTAGCATTTTGCAGGATTTCCGCAGAAGCTCTATCTCAAGAACTAATGCACGGATTTTTATAAAACTTCAGATTCCGTTAGTCCTTGAGATGAATGGATGCTGTTTACGTTTTGGTGTTAATCGCCCAAAAGGTGGCACTGCTATGCTGCATTTTGCAGCATTTACACTATTTTCGCAGTAGCTATATCTCAAGAACTAATGCACACATTTTCATCAAACTTCGGATTTAGTTAGGTCATATGAAATGATGCTGACTACGTGTTGGTGTAAATTGCCCAATAGGTGGCGCTGCTGTGCTGCATTTTGAAGTATTTCCTCAATAGCTCTATCTCAAGAACTAATGCACGAATTTTCATCAAACTTCAGATTTAAGTATAACTTGATTAATATTGTTGCTGATTATGTGTTATTGCAAATAGCTCAACAGGTGGCGCTTCTATGCTGCATTTGTCATGATTTGCGCAATACCTCTATCTCAAAAACTAATGCACGAATTTTCCTCGAACTTCATATTCAGTTAGACGTTGACATAAGTTGGTGATAATTAGGTTCTGGTGTAAATAACCCAATAGGTGGCGCTGCTATGCTGCATTTCGCTGGATTTACACGATTTCAGTGACAGTCATACCTCGAGAACTAATGGACGGAATTTCATATTTTTAGAATTATCATGATGAACACAGATTGCCATTTAATTTGGCAGTGAGATAGTGAATTTTGAAGTATTGATATGTATGATATAGAAGAAAGTTTTGTGATGGCCACAACATACTAGTTTTTATCTTATCTTGTGATTCAGAAATATTTACATACGAAAATGTACATTACAGTGAGGTTATTAATTGCAGTAGTAGTGGATCGGCTGAAAACGGTGAGACATAGATGAAGCATTACATCATTCAAAGAAGCAGTCAGCACATTTGATACTTTGAAACGGTATTTAATAGCTCATAATGTTGAGGACACTGTTTTCACGGCTTCAAGAAAAAATAGACCAAGAAGTTTGGAATACAGAATTGAAAGAAAGCAAGCAAACATCTACAAATCATATTTTATGATTTAGCTATAATATTTGAATAAATGAATTTTTTTTCTTAATTACGATGCTTGTGATTTATAGTAATATAGAAAAATTTATTTTTATAGTGTATTTTCCTAAAGTAACAAATGTTTAAAATCATTATTAAGGCAAGTGAGCGTTGCTTTTTTATTTATAGCCATTTTTTAACGTGCTCTGTTGTATAATAAAAATTCCTTTGATTATCGCGATTTAACGAATAATCTCGATTTAACGGACAAAGTTGGTAGTCCCGAATGATTCGTTAAATCGGGGTTCGACTGTATTTGATTCGTATCATCGACGATGTCCAAAGCTATTGAAATAGAACTAAGGCGAAATATCCTTATAACGAAATTCTATAATACGCAATTCTCTATATTGGGCTCAGCTTCGTAGGTGTAAACAGCTATTTTACATTTAAGAAGCTCCTGCAGTCTACATTGTAAAAATATTGCTACAATTGTGAAAAAAAAAGTAAACACCCCTACTAACTCTGCAACAAATTATTGCAGAGGAAAAGTACTGACACCAAACGATTGAAAATAAAGTCTACTTTTAAATGACGTATATAAAATTTGCTTAGTGAGGCCATCTACATATTAAAACGGGCCCAAATTTCTTTTTTTAATAGCAATATCCAAGTCTGGACCATAAATAATTTCTGCGCCCTTCAATTAGCCTAAAAACAATTTTTCGTGAAATTCGTGCGATTAGTTTCAGAGAAATGAATTATTTTAAAGTGAGCCTATTTTAGGGGTTGTATCCAAATTGAAGTTCGCATTCAATTGTTGAAATGCTACAGAATGACTATGTCACTTCTATTAATGTATTATTTTTTGCCAATAGAACCGTTTCATTCGCTTACTATATTTCGACAATTGCCACCCCAAATGTTTCAATTTAATGTGTAAAATACATCTTTTTCGAATTATGCTTTCCTGCAGATCATACACCATCTTAAACCATTATTTTAATGTTTTTTTAATCATAATTCCAAAACTACTTGGGTGAAAATTTTTAAATTGAAAATTCTTATTGAACAGGACATAATACATATAAATCTGTCAAAAAAAAAAACTGTTGGTTGCAATTCATATTTTTTTCGAGTATTAATTTCATTGTTCATAATTCACATTATAAATTTTTTTAAAGACAAATTTAATGTATTTATGTTTGAATTTTTTAGTACTATAGTCCGCACAAAAAATTTTTACATTAGGATTATAATTTCAGGAAATATTAATAAAAATATGAAAATGTAATTTAATATTAGAAGCTCTAAATTTTGAATATTTATAATTCAAAATCTTATCATCCGAATGACTTAAAATTTCGTTTCTAGTCTTAGTTTAATCCGAAAATGTAAAATATATCTTCAAAATTGGGTGTTGCCAGTGAAAAACATAACGTTTCGTCTGTTTTTGATTTATTGATGGCCCCCTAAGCAAATTTTATGTACGTCAATTAAAAGTATACTTTATTTTCAATTGTTTGGTACCAGTAACTTTCTTCTATTAGAATTAGTTGCAGAGATAGTAGGGGTGTTTACTTTTTTTGCCCACGACTGTATCTTCTAGTAGACTAAATTTGAAACATTATTTCATCTTTATCTCCTTAATTCAGAGATTTTACTGGAAAAATTGCTTTTATTGCATGAAAAGCATTTGGAAATATGAAATAAGTAGTGTTAATTATTGTAAACAAAATCGCTTCCTTTCGTAGGCAAAAGAAAAAAAAAATCTGCGTCAGTAAGAGTTAACAGCCCCTTAAGGACGAGCGACCGGTATACGTGCCGCGCAAGGTGCTCAGAATCCGTGATTATTCTCACCAATAAATTTTTATTGCAAATTTTGCCTTATTTCATCCGAGCATTTTTCCGATTCAATCAGGCAAAAATTTCTGTTTTGAAAAACCGGTGATAAAAGATTAAAAATTCTGTAAAAGACGCTCGTCCCGAAGGGGTTAAACCAGTTACTGACAGAACGAAGGGTAGACTTCGGGGATAAAAACCCTATCAAAGCATTTAAAAACAAATAAGGTGCATCCAAAACTTCTTGAATTAATTTAAAAATATGATGTGTAGAAACCAAATAAAGAAAAATCCCTGCCGCCTCGGGCCTACAGGCGGAGGTAGATTTCGAAGTTAAGTACTAAATTCACCAACAAAACTTAAATCAAGATTAGAGATAAACCCAGTTCCTTCACTAAGAATGGGCTCAATGTGTTAAAATAATTAATATTTCCATAGTCGGGTTTTTATCATGTTTTAATACGTTTTTTCAAACTCACATGACGTTACATATTCACCTGCTGAGGTCCATTTTATTTCCAATATGACGCGATATATGTATTTTTTTTAAATTCGTCAAACTATTTATTTCATTTTGAGTTTTCATGAGGAAATCTTGCTCTAGAAAACTTATGACGTAATATTAAATTTGTTTTCCATTCGTCAAACTATTTATTTAATTTAATTTTTCACGTGAACTTGCAATAGAAAAGCAATTGTTGTGGTGAGACTTTTATTGCTTTTTTTTTAATTGTTGGCAACTGCTATAACGAAAAATATTTATTTTTTCCTGTCATTGTTGTGTAAGAACTGGTCTTATCAGAATTATGTTAAGACGGTATTCAAAATTTTGAACCCTCCCCATTGCCATTCCATTGGGCCGATTTTGCACATTTTCAATCCCCGCCGAGATATTAGCCATCTCAAAGTTGTTGACGAGTTTGAAGACGATCCGTGCATAATTGCGACTTTTATCGTGCGGACAAAATTTAGTACATACATACATACATATATATATATATATATATATATATATATATAAACTTTTTAGATGGGGGTGGTTTTGGGTTCCTGGGGTCCTATAATGAAAAGTTATGAAGGAATTTTTCAAAAGTCGCACCATGGTAACGACTGCAATAGGTAGTATTTCTTACGAAATCTACCTAAAAGCATAAAAAACATGCATGTTTTATAATTTAACTGTTTCAAGACTTCATAATAGAAGCGTCCATTTCAACTCAAAATTAATGAATGAAATATTTAGCAGAAATAGCAGCAAAGTACTACGTATGTTCCTGCTACTGCTGTTTCTCTTCTTCTGTTTTTTTTTTTTTTTTTTTTTTTTTTTTTCCACTAAAGATTGAAGATTGCTCTTTTATCATAAAAGATAAAAGTTTTGTGAAACATTTAAACATATAAATACTAAATTTATTATGGTTTTTTGTGCTTTTTATTAGGTCAGTTGTTATGTGTCACTTATTTACTAAACGCTACCATAAGGTTTTTTTTATCTTAAGGCTGCTAGTCATTCAGCTTTCGAGTTCCCCTCAGTAATGTTAAGTCTATGGGCGTTTGATGTATTCTTATATTCAAAACATCGTCTCAGGAAATTAATATTTTCCGTCTTTCAGTGGTCTCTTCTTAAAAGATGTCACTTCTTTTCTCAGTTGTCAAAATATTTCTAAAAGCTATGCTTAATTTAATATTTTATGTTTTAAAAACTGATGAACTGGGAGTAAAATTTTAACACTTCCTATAAAATTAAGCTTAGATTTTAGAAATATTTTGAAAAGTTAGAAAAAGACACGTTCTTTAAGAAGAGTTTACAGAAAAAAAGAAGTTAAAAATATTAATTTCCTGAGGGGATATTTTGAATATAATAATGCATCAAAGGCCCATAACATTACCGAGGAGAATTCGGAACCTGAGTGACTAGCAGCCTTAGGAAATTAAGGTACCTTAACCCTCTCGGTGCGTAAGTAATTCTTTGTGATGAGCGTCTGTTACAGAATTTTAAATCTTTTATCACCTGTTCTTTAAAGCAGAAATTTTTGACTATCTTAATAGGGGAAAATGTTCTGATTAAATCAGACAAAGTTTTCGCTAAAAAATAACTGGTGTAAATAACCAAATAGTATTAATTTGACGAAAAAATGCATGCCCGAGCATATATCGGGCTGCGCAGTGAGGGGGTTAAGGAAGGAATTTTTTTTCAACTAGATAAATAAACTTCAAGGTTGGAGTTGCATATTTGAGGTTTATTTCAACGGAGTGAAAATGTCTAGGTCAGGACTCGAATCAGAGCACTTTGGGTTGCCGTGCTAAATATCTTCCTATTGAGCTACCCGGACGATACCTGGCTGACAAAAAACCCTCTTATTTATTAAACATAGCTGTGAATTGCAGCGTTATTTCATTCATCCTAGCTTTAATTACTGCTACAGGACTTAAACGTGTGTACATTGGCTTGTCGTGCCAATGGTCTTCCTATTGAGCTACCCAGACGATACCTGGCTGACCAAAACCCCTCTTATTTATCAAACATAGCTGTGAATTGCAGCGTTATTTCGTTCATCCTAGCTTTAATTACTGCTGCCAGGACTCAAACGTGTGTACATTGGCTTGTCGTGCCAATGGTCTTCCTACTGAGCTATTCGGTCGTTACCTGGCTGACATAATTCACTTTTATTTGTTGGTCATAGCTGCGAACTGCAGCATTAGTTTCAATCGTCCGAACAAAAATGTGCTTTTCGAGGTGTGGTTTTAGAATTTGCAACACTGTTTCTAGTCATAATCAATTTGACAGCTGAAAGATGATTTGTTCTCCATTTCACCATGAACAGACTTATGCCAGAACAACACTTGCAAATTGTGCAAAACACCACCACTTTATTGCGGGAGACATTCGGTGGACCCATAATTTTGCATAATGGACCCGTGAGCTGGCCATGCGATCTCATACCAATAGGTTATTTTCTGTGGAGCGAAGTGAAGTCGCTGGTCTACACCGATAAAAAACAGACGTTGAACCACTTGGAAATTTACATCGCGTACTCTTCTTAAAGGATGTCTCTTTTTAGGTGCGTTCGTAATTATATAAATACGTAGCACCTATAGTTGTTGCCGAAACGTCAGTGAAGGCTTACTGTGGAGACACGAAAAGTTTTGGTTTCTGTTAGTCTGTCTGTCTGTTCCGCGATAACTGCCGCAAAAAGCATCCGATCGGCTTGAAATTCACTGGGCATGTTGGTGAGGTACCCGGACTTAGCTGTATAGTTTTTGGTTAAATTTGGTTCATTCGTTCGGGAAATATGGAACATTTTATTTTGCTCTATAATGCTTTTCAATGGCAAGTCAGACGATTTTCAGATTTTCATTTGTTGAAAGAAATGGCTCATATGAAAAATGGATTTAAATGGTAAATTTTTGATGCTGAAATTTTTAAATAACATTATTAAATTATTCCAATAAATTATGTCAATATATTTGCGAGATTTTTTAAATTAGGTTTATAATATTGGGTGGAAATTTTATGCATGTTTTCCAATAATATAAAGGATTTTGTTTTATCAAATTGACATAACGCATATTTCATTTTTTTCCTTTTCTTTCTCTGTTGCCTAGCAACGTATTTGGTTCTAATAATATTAGTATAATTGCGTGTATAATGCTTGAGTAAAGCCAGCGTCAAAACAGATGAATTAATACATTTGTATCTTTGCATATAGAAGGATTTTAGCCCAGAAATAAAAATAGGCAATATTTCATTTATTTCATTTATTTTATTGAAATATTTTGCTTAAAAATACAAAAGTTCATTATTTTCATAGAGAATAACGTAACATTTTCCCATAACATTTGCCAATATTTCTTTAATTGTTGCCAAGAAAATCAAAACCCGGAATAATGTTTTCTTTTGAACAATTTTCAATTGAAATATTTTGTCGTGAAACAGGAAAATGAAAAAAAAAAAATTAAGAATAGAAAAATTAATATGGCGGCATATTAAAAATAAAAAGAAAACTCTCGAGTATTTCTTAATATAACAAGATGAAAAGTTTTGAGTAAGTACGCATAGCAGGTGAATTAGACGTAATTTATCGAAAACAAAGATGCTGGAATAAAAAGATCTTGGGTAAAATAAAATTAACTATTATTCACGGAGGAAAGAGATAGATGGAGATGCAGTATGCCGTAAAAACAGTTTGCAATACGATGTGCGTTATCGCTCAGATTTAAATGCCCTCATTCGGCCCAAACAAAACAAGCACGTGGAACAGGAACCAAATTCTTTGAATTCATCCCTTTTTTTTTTTTTTTTTTTTTTTAAGCACGTCGTTGTGTTGTGCCGAATGTAGCGGATTTTAGCGTTACATTTTTGGCGTCACTTCAAGATTTATTGTCTGTGTACGGTTAACATGAATATTTTATTTTAAATTTAAATTTTATTAATTTATAAAAAAAAAACTTATGCTTATCCTTATAAATCACAGCGTAAAAAAAAATCTAAGATGTACTATAACCATCCGCACAATCAATAAAAATTACGAATGTAAATTTAAATAGACTACGGGGGGTTCAGGGGGGGCTCTGCCCCCCTGAAGAAATGCAATTTTTGATTTAAAAAGTTACCAGAATAAGTAGCTCATCAGAATTTCAGAACATCAATGTACAACCACTTGTTTAACACTGTTAATTTCTGAAACTTTACGAAGTATCTTGTATGCGCATAAATATTTATGTAATTTGAAAACTTTAAAAAGCGATTTGTAGGAAGTTGAATATTATGCAATGAGTGTTAAAAAACAATGACTTGCAAAGATGACGTTGAGGCTCCTGATCTGCAGATTTACTAGTTATATAAATACGTAGCACCTATAGTTGCCGAAACGTCAGTGAAGGCTTACTGTGGAGACACGAAAAGTTTTGATTTCCGTTTGTCTGTCTGTCTGTCTGTTCCGCGATAACTGCCGCAAAAAGCACCCGATCAGCTTGAAATTAATTGGGCATATTCGTGAGATACCCGGACGTAGCTGTATAGTTTTTGGTTAAATTTGGTTCATTCGTTCGGAAAATATGGAAGATTTTATTTTTCTTTATAATGCTTTTCTACGGCAAGTCAGACGATTTTCAAATTTCCATTTGTTGAAAGAAAATGGCACGTTTGATTAATGGATTTAAATGTCAAATTATGGATACTAAAATTCCAAATAAGGGTTTTAAATTATTCCTATTATATTGAAGTTTTATCAATATATCTGTCAGATTTTTTTATTTACGTGTATAATGTTTTGAGGACATTTATACATGTATTCCAATAATATAAAGAATTTTTAAATTAATTTTCTTGTTTTACATGATACATATTTCTTTTTTTTTTCCTTTTCTTCGTTGCCTAGCGACTGTTATTCGTAGCCTATCATTGCGTCAAATATGAATGAAGTTAGTAAATTACGTTAATTTTGTTGCAGGTACTATTAAAAGGCTATCACAAAAAATATTTTATCGCGCCAAATCGATGCAATTTATGCAATTAACAGTGGGCACGATAATGAATTATTTTCCAGTAGATTTATAGATCTCCAGATATGCATATTTCGGGGGGCTTTTAATATGTTATTGCTATCGCATGGATTAGTATGTTTAAACTAATGTTTAACCATGCTATAAGTGAAAAAAAAGTACAGTTAAAGGCATGTAAATCCTTTTTAACACTTTCCAACATGGATGAAAAGTATTTATGACTTCAGTTTTTCTATCTGTCGCCTGCCGTGCTTCTCTACGTGCTCTAACTCGCGTAAATATAGTCGGGATTACATGTAATTGATATACGTTATTGAGGTTTGCCAAAGTATGTTTGGTATTAAAAATGAAGAGTGTAGCATTCATAGCTTAATTACAGGGGCACTCAAAACTATTCCGTTACATTATAGTCTTTGGGAAAAATCGTCTGCGGTGTATTTTAATAATGTTACACAATTTTAAACGTAATGAAATTTATATACTTTATTAAGGTGCACTAGAACCTGGTTACTATAAAATATGTTATGTGTAGCACTTACAGCATGCGTACAGGGAACTCAAAAGTATTCATAATATTACAATCTTTGAAGAAAATCCTTTTGTGGCGTTTTTTAATGATGTTACTCTGTTACAAAATAATAAAATTGATATGTATTTTTGAAACATTTTTGTAGTATATGGGGTGCAAAGCATATGTTTTTTTCAGGGTCACACAAAAGTGGTCGATTAAAATGTGATCTACGGGGGAAAAAAACTCCTCACAGCTTATTTTAACACATTAGCGACGGGAAACGAGAATTCTCGTTTTTATTCAGAATACATCATTGGCTAAGGGAGTGACTTCTACCTTACAGAAAAGACATTTATATTGTGTTGTCCATATTTTTTATAGATTGTAAGACATTATATATTACATCCGTACATTGAAAGATATTTACTGCTGCATAAACATGAAAAACATATCTCAGAAACCAATTTCCGAGACACTTTCAGAAGAGGGAGGAGCTTCTACTGTTTTTAAACCCAGATTTAATTAAATTGCCTGTCGTCAGTGTGTTAATTGTGTTGCACTAATTCAAACATTATGAAATTAAATTACATTACTGTGGTTGACTACAAGAAGCTTGAATATGATTTGTATCGTATTTATCGTTCATTTATAGGGTCACATAAAAAATTTCGGATACAGTTCTGGTCTATTAGGGATGATTGCTGAAGAGCATTTTCGATTATGGTGTGCGTTTTAACGTTAAGTAAATTTGTGCTTAATAAGTAGTGCTTAAATATTGTATAGACCATGTACAGGGATACACAAATGAATTCGTAAGTATAAATGAAAATGAGTACGAATTGCTTCAGTGTTTTTTTTTTTTTGTTGTTTTTTGTTTTTTTTTTTTTGTTTTTTTTTTTGTTTTTTTTTTTTTTTGAGTTATGTATTTCCCAGCCCAATTACATTTAGTATACTAACAAATGTTTGCAGAATTTAAATATACAGGACTCCGCAGAAACTGGATATATGGTGCACACTATGCATACTAATCCCCGGAAATGTGCTATGAGCAGTTTTAAGAGGGTTTTTTGTCTGCATTAAATTTAAATGTTATAGACGACGCGTAAAAATCTTCACGTAATATACAGGGCTGTAGAAAAGAATTCATGTACGTTTCCGTCTATTGGTAGAATTTACTAAAGGACATTAACACAATTAATTGATAATTACAAATGTAAATTAAATTACACTACGAAAGGGGCTCAGGGGGGCTCTGCCCCCCTGAAGAAATCTACTTTATTATCTAAAAATTACCAGAATAAGTAGCTCATGAGATTTTCAGAATACCATTACATAACAAGGGGTTTAATTTAACGCTTCGAATGTCAGAAACCTTCGAAATATTTTTTCGTTTTATAAATGTTTATGTAATTTCAAAACTTTAAATTTCGTTTTTTGCAGAAAGATTAATATTACTCAAAGGGTGCTAAACACAATGAATTGTAGAGCTGACGTTGAGGCTCCTGATCTGCAGATTTACTAGTCGTCGTTCAGTCCGTCCGTCCGTCCGTCCGTCTGTCTGTCTGTCTGTCTGTCTGTCCGCATATAACAGAGCAAAAACTACCCAACCGAATGGTCTGAAATTTTTAATGTATGATTGTTGCAAAATTTTGTCGAGCCATATCAAATTTTATGAAAATCGGATGCATAGTTTAATTACAGGGACAGTCAAAAGTTTTTCTTTACATTACGGCCAATGGGAAAAATTATTGCAAATGCATTTTAATGATGTTACAGCCTTCCGAATGGTCTGAAACTTTAAATATATAATTGTTTCAAAATTTTGTCAAGCCATTTGAAATTTTGGGAAAATCGGATGTATAGTTTAATTACAGTGACAGTCAAAAGTTTTTCGTTACATTACGGCCAATGGGGAAAAAATATTGCAAGTGCGTTTTAATGATGTTACAACCTTCCGAATGGTCTGAAAATTTAAATATATAATTGTTGCAAAATTTTGTTGAGCCATTTCAAATTTTATGAAAATCGGATGCATAGTTTAATTACAGGGACAGTCAAAAGTTTTCCGTTACATTACGGGGAATGGGAAAAAAATTATTGCAAGTGCATTTTAATGATGTTACAGACTATGCACTTATGAAGTTAAAAAAAATATATATTCAGTGCAATATGGGGTACAAAAAATAATTATAAAACTAGTTTTAGTACGAACGCACCTCATTTGCCACGTTTGACGAGCAATTTCCGATTTGTTTTTCTTAGTTGTCAAAATATTTCTAAATTCTAGGCTTAATTTTATAGGAAGTGTTAAAATTTTAGTCCCAGTTCTTCCGCTTTTAATACATAAAATATTAAATTAACATAAAATTTAAAATATTTTGACAACTAAGAAAAAAAAAAGAGACATCCTTTAAGAAGAGTACACAAAAAAAGAGTGTAAAATATTAATTTACTGAGGAGATATTTTAAATAGACGAAAGCATCAAAACTCCTTAGACTTAACATTACTGAGGGAAATTAGGAAACTGAGTGACGATCAGCCTTAATGGCATAAAATTATTTAATAAAACCAATACAGTGGGCATTAAAATTATTTTTATGTGTTTCATTTCGTTTTAAAGTTGTATGCCTCTAAACAAACACTCTTTACAACGATAGCTCGGGTGAATCGTCCAGGTAGCTCAGTAGGAAGTGCATTGGAACGGCAAGTCAAGGTACGTAGGTTTGAATCCTGCCTTGGACATATTTCGCTCTCTTGCAATAATCCTCTACTACTTCAACCTTGAAGTTGTGTCACCTTTTTTGCGAGTGAAGGATATGGCCTATAGTCATCCTTTGAATATTTTTTCATATATTGAAAAGCGATTACAAATTGTCGAACTGTACTTCAGTGAATATGTTATACTTTTGTAATGTGTTTTTTTCCAATAAATATAGTGTGAGATACACCAGTGCCTCTTTTACCATATTTAGTGATACATCACAAGGTCCACCGGGTAAGTAAAACATTTATTACATTTTTTCCTTTTTGTTTTAAATTTTAATATTTGTCTAATTGAAAGTGACCATAAAGACTATTTAATATTTTGAAAATTAATTTGTCATTACATAAAAAAATAACAAATTGATTGGCAATATTGGTCTTATTCTTAAATAATAGATTTGGAAAAAATAAAATTAAAATATTCAGTGAATATGTTGTTATTTATTTTTATAAGTATTTCTGTCCATAAATATGCAGTGAAATGCATATGTGCTCTTCTATCATATTTAATGATATATCACAAGGTCCACCGAGTGAGTTAAACATTTGTTTCATTTTTCACTTTTTTTTTTTTTTAATTTTAATATTTGCCTAATTCAAGGTGACCGAAAGACTATTTAATATCTTAAAGAAAAAAAAATCCATTATATACGCTGTTAAAAATTTGCAGCCTTCTGTCCAGTCATTCAACCTTTTTTTGAAAAAGCGGTTTCATAACCGTAATTTAACTATATTCTGACCATAAAACGGCCAATAATATGGTCAGGATACTGTTAAATTACGGTTGTGTAACCGTTTTCGATAAAAACTGTCAAATGTCTGGACAGAATGCTGCAAATTTTTAACAGTTTAAAAATAACAAATTGATGGGAAATATTGGTCTTCAACTTATTCTTAAATAATAAATTCGGAAAAATTTTAATTTAAAATAGTTCAGTGAATATGTTGTAATTTATTTATATAAGCATTTCTGCCAAAATAAATATAGCGTGAAATGCATAACTACTCTTATATTTAGTGATACGTCACACGGTCCATCGGTTGAGTCACATTTTTATTTCATTTTTCCCTTTTGTTTTAAATTTTAATATATGCTTAATTAAAATGACCAAAAGAGTATTTAATATTTTGAAAATTAATTTGTCATTACATTAAAAGAAATAAATTGGTTGTAAATATTGGTCTTCAACTTGTTCTTAAATAGTAAATTTGGAAAAAAAAAATAATATTACAACTCATGAAAGATCACATTGATTTAAATAATTATATGCTGTAGATAATGCCAGTATCTATACATAACAGCATTAAGGAGAGGTTCTGTACTTCTTTGGCTTAAAAATCGCTTAATTTTTACGACTTTTTTTTTCGGTTAGATAGAAAGGAGATATCATCTTTGGACTTTTTTGCATTATATTTATTTTCACTTATTTTTTTGTGCAAGGTGAAAAAAAGAATAACATGCCTTGTTCGACAGAGAATAACCTGCAGGTGCGCGGTGCGCCGTGAACTTCGAATCAGGCGGGTGGCCATTTTTCTTCGGTCACAAGCATCTGAAACAAATTGGGTTGTCAAATTATAAAAGAGCATTCCTTTCTCTGGAACTTATACCAACATTTAGAGTACAAAAAATTATTTTTCACAAAATGGGGGTCATTTGAACAAAAAAGATCCTCTTTCGCATTTTTTGTGCCTTTTGTGAGATCGAAAAAATAATTAATAGTTGAAAATTATACTTTCCTGTGGTATAAGGTCCAGCAAAAGCTATTTCGTTTCCTTAAAAAATAGATAAATAAAGCAAATCATTGCGAGAAATCGCTCAATTTGAAAAACAGAGTTTCTATAAAAGCAAATATGCATATTTACAATTGTGTCACTTTCGACGAGCAAAAACGATTGTAAGGAATTGAAATATCACGAAATCAACAATCAAACCCAAACCGAAATCAACAATCAAAAACCCACTTAAGGAATGCAAAAAATAGGGGAAAAAATCGAAAATTTTGACAATAAGAAATAGAACGGCTCATTTAAATAAAATTTTGAAGTGAAATCACCAATTTTACAACAGGAGATCGACAGTCAAGAAAAGTATTGAGTAATTATTTTTATTTTTATTTGTGAGTAAAATACCATACCAAGGCTCATACGTTCCATTCAGGAAGAAATATTTTTGGCTTTTTAACCCTTCCGAACATAATTGAAAAGTGTCTATGAATTGGGTTTGTCTGTCTCTCTGTCTGTCTGGCCGTTTATATGCCCGTGCCCCAACTCGGGTAAATATGCTCTGGTTGCCATGTAATTGATGTACGTTATTGTGATTCACCATGGCATGTTCGGTATTGAAAATGAAAAGTGTACAATTCATAATTCATTTACATGGCACTCAAAAGTATTCCGTTACAATCTGGTCATGGAGAAATATCGTTTTCGGTGTATTTTAACAGCATTGAAATATTTTAACCGTAATGAAATTTATAGACATTATTGAAATGCACTAGAAGAGTACTACTATAGAATATATTACACGTAACACTTACAGTACACGTAAGAGGGGAACTCAAAAGCATTGCGTTATAACATGGTCTAATGAAGAAAATTTGTTTCCGGTTAATTTTAATGATGTAACTCTATTAAAAACTTAATGAAATAGATATAAATTTCTGAGGTGCACAAATACATGCTTGCTGTAGGATATGGGATGCAAAGCATTTATCATTCATTTACAGGGTGACACAAAAAATTCGATTACATAATAGACCCTACTGAAATCCCTATAATTTGGGAACAGGAGATAGACACGCAAGAAATATATTGATTTATTTGTATTTTTATTTATGAGTAAAATAGTATACCAAGACTCTTCAATTTCTATTAAGGAGGAAGTTATTATTTGGTCTTTTAATTATTGGTTTTATTCTTCGTAGGATCACAATTGATTCTTTCGTAAGAATAATAGATTCTTAGATATTATTTGTTTTGTTTTTTAAAATTCAACATAAATGATATATATTGGTACTCTATTCATTATAAAAAATAACAAAAAAGACGAATCATGCATAAGGCATAACTTATGAAATATTTTGACGCAAAGAAATAGTACTTCTTTAATTTTTTTTTTTTTTTTTTTTTTTTTTTTTGAAGTGTCTACTGAAATCACTAATTTTACAACTGAAGATAGACACTCAAGAAATTATTGGTGTGTATTTGTATTTTTATTTGTTAGTAAAATACCATACAAAAAAAGACTCCTGAATTTTAATTCAGGAGGAATTATTATTGGGTTTTTTAATTATTGGGTTTAATATACAAAACAGGAGCATAACTGATACTTTTGGAAGAATAAAAAATTCTTAAGAATTATTTGTTTTGATTTTTAAATTCAATATAAATTATATATATTGGTATTCTACTCATTATAAAAAAGAACAAGAAAGAAAAACCATGCATCAAGCATAGATTATGAAATTCTTTCCAACACTAAGAATATTAATAAGAAATTACACTGTTTCATAGAACGAAATCGATCGTAGAATATGCTGTAACCGAATTCTTTTGAAGTAAGTTGTAAATGAAGATAAATACTAGACACTCTTTAGTCTGTAGAAAACATGTTGTCATGCACTTCAGTGATCATTTTAATTTGATTTGTTTGAAGTACAGTAGCATCATTAAAATTTACCGGTTTTCTCCCACAGATTATAATGTAATGGAATTCTTTTGCGCGTCTCTATAAATGAATATAAATGCTACGCATTCCTTAAGAAGTCTCGGGACTCTTAAAATTGGAAAAAATTTAAAAAAATGAACATTTTCGACATTTAATATTTTAAAATGTATATAATTTTAAAACACAATTGTTTGAGGAATTAAAGATGTAAGTATGTTCTTTTCTTTCATCTATTTAAAAAACTATTAGATGCAGAATTAATATTTATAGAGGCTTCAAACTGTCAGACGTTTGTCGAGCAGAAAAGTGGCATGGCAGTTTGCGCTCAGATTTCAAAAGAAATTTTGCGTCTACAATGCAAATTTTGGTGCCTAATAATACCTCATTTTGTAATAATTACTCTGAATCTAAATAAATTTGTAACTAAACCATTTTTATATTTTTAATACAAAGGTATATTTAGCTAATACAAAATTTCAAAAGTATAACCACTTAAAAGAAATATTTTTTTGAACAATAAAAGAAAATGTTCGATTCAGTTTATGCAGACTAACATGAAACGTATCTTTTGAAAATGTCGTACAAAAATATTGAGAAGTTTTTGAGATATCCTGCGCTTTATGCCCAAAAACGTCATTTTGAGAAAAATGACGTCAAAGTTCCAGAAACACCGTTTTAGACGCCGTTGAGTGGGTATAATTCCAAAAACCATAACTTCTGTTCTAATGGGAATTTCAAAGAAACAATGATATCAGAATGTTCAGAAAAGATAGGAGTTTAGCATATCAGAAATTTGAAATTTTGAAAATTTAAGAGTCGCGAGACCCCTTAATATAGAAAGCATTTTGCCATGCACCTCAGTAATGCTTTTTAATTTCACTATGTTTGAAATATCATAACATCGTTAAAATGTATCGCAAACTTTTTTTCTTTTAACCATAGATCATAACTCAACGAAATTATTTTGCTAGGTCCTGTATACGGCCAATAAATTGTACTTATTCTATACATTTGAGAAAGAATATTCTCGTCCATTGCAGTGATGCCTATCAATTATATTATGTTTGAAGTACTATAGCATCGTTAAAATACATCGTTAACGTTTTTCCCCCGTAGACCATAATGTAACGAAATTCTTTTGTGTGTCCCTGTAAATGAGCTATAAATGCTACAGCATTCATTTCAATAACGAGCAGTCTATAGTAAAAACCAATAACATATAAAAATTTCATGTAACATATAAAAATGACCTGTAACATGTAAAAACTTCAATAACACATAAAGATTCCGTTCATCATTTTATATTAATTCTAATTAAATTATTATTATTATTATTATTATTATTTTATTTTTATTTTTATTTATTTTTATTTTTTTACAATTTCGTGTTCATTGCTTTTGTACTACTACTGAACATTGGATAAAAGAAGAATATCATGAAGGGGGGAAATTCATCTTAAAACTTTTTAAAAAGGTTAAAAAAAAAATGTCTATTATTAAAAGGTAACATGTTACCAAACTTTATAAAAAAATATGACGATACTTCAATTACCGGTTTTATGATAAAATATGTGGGGTAAATCGTATCCAAATAAGGGTAAATTTGAACTTTAAAGTCATTTTTCTCAAAGCAGATATTTTTGACATTGCGCGCATCCTACTTTCAAAACTATGTAACGTAGAAACTTAATATATTGTAATATATTGCATCTTATATATATTTGTAACCTTCACCTACTTTTAAGTAACTACCTGCAATATATTTATTTATTTTTTTAAATTTTTATTGAAATTTTATGTTAAATTTTGTATTTTATGGTTTAATTGATAAAATATTTTCATCTGTAATATCATCTTGATTAAATAATATCATCTGTAATATCATCTTGATTCTGTAATATCATCTTGATTATTACTTTAGGTTGAAGTTAAAGTACAACATTTTAAGAATGTAGATATGTAATATTTAGTGGATTGAGAAATCCGGCTCTTTGCAAACAGCCTAGGCTCTTTGCAAAGAGCCGGGCTAATTGGAGGATCTATCTCCCTTTTTCCAATTAGCCTGATATTTTTCAGGCTTATTGCAAAGAGCCTAGAAAGCGTTAGGCTAATTGAAAAATGACCACTTATTATCCGATCAGGGTGATATTTTTAGCTCACAGGCTATCAAAGCCTGTGAGCTTATGTGCCCGCCGATTCTGTACGTACGTGTGTACGTATGTACGTATGTACGTAACACGATAACTCTTGATAGAAATATCCGATTTATTTCAAAATTTTTTTCTAGGTTCATTCTGATAAGGTGCTCCCCTGATTAGTTTTTGGGGTTCATTGGTTAAGGATAAAGGGTGAAAAGGGGGGCTAGTCTCCCCCCCCCCCCTTAATTTAGATAAATCGGTTTTTCATGATGAATTATTCGATTTGCTCCAAATTTGGTATACCGGTTTATTAAGTTAAGGAGCTGCCTTGATTAGATTTGGAGGTTCATTAGTTACATATAAAGGGAGGAAAGGGGGGGCTATCCCCCCGTAATTTAGATATATGGGTTTTTCATGCAGAAATATGCGATTTGCAATAAATTTGGTATACCGGTTAATTATGTTAAGCAGCTTCCCTGATTACATTTGGAAGATCATTATTATGTATAAAGGGGGGGAAGGGGGGGCAATTGCCTCTCCCCTTAATTTAGATAAATGCGTTTTTCGTGTAGAATTATTCGATTAGCTCAAATTTGGTATACTGGTTTATTATGTTAAGGAGATGGCTTGATTAGATTTGGAGGTTCATTAGTTAAATATAAAGGGAGGAAAGGGGGCTACCCCCCCCCCCTTAATTTAGGTAAATGGGTTTTTAACGCAAAATTATTCGATTTGCTCCAAATTTGGTATACCGCTTTATTATGTTAAGGAGCTTCCCTGATTAGATTTGGAAGTTCATTAGTTAAGTATAAAGGGAGGGAAGGGAGACTAGACCCCCCCCCCTTAATTTAGATAAATGGGTTTTTCATGCAGAGTTATTCGATCTGCTCCAAATTTCGTATACCAGTTTATTATGTTAAGGAGATTCCCTGATTAGATTTGGAGGTTCATTAGTTAAGTATAAAGGGAGGAAAGGGGGGATAGACCCCCCCACCTTAATTTAGATTAATGGGCTTTTCATGCAGAGTTATCCGATTTGCTCCAAATTTCGTATACCGGTTTATTATGTTAAGGAGCTGCCTTGATTAGATTTGGAGATTTATTTGTTAAGTATAAAGGAGGGACAGGGGCTAGTGTCCCTTTAATTTAGATAAATGGGTTTTTCATACAGAATTATTCGATTTGCTTCAAATTTGTTATACCCGTTTATTACGATATGGCTTCCTTCATTTGATTTGGAGGTTCACTGGTTGAGTATAAAAGGGGGGAAAGGGGGCAACTGCCCCTCCCCTTAATTTAGATAAATTGATTTTCATGCAGAATTATCTGATTTAGTTTAATTTTTTTTCAACCGGATCCGAACTTGAAGGTTCCATTTGAAGTCAACCCGAAAACCAACCACAACCAGGTTTCGGATTGAGTTCAATTAGAACTTTCAGTTCGGATCGGGTTGCCGGTGGACGGAGATTATTTTGTCTGGCTTGCATCGGGTTATAGTTCTTTGGAATATTTTTGTCGGTTAAGATTTGGTTCGGGACGGGTTTCAGGTTGACTTCGAATGAAATTTTTAGGTTCTGGTAGCGTTGCGTGTACACGGAAACTAATTTGTCTTGTTCAGATCCGTTTATGGATCTTTGGAATATTTTTGTCGGTTATCAGATTTGGTTCGTGATTTCGGGTTTTTTCAAATGGAACTCTCAGGTTCGGGACGGGTTGCATGTAGACTGAAATTATTTTGTCTTGCTCGGATCGGGGTATGGTCTGTTGTAATTTATTTTTCGGGTTTGGGTAGGGTTATGCGTTAATAAACCTAATAAAAAGAAAATTGCCCAGTTAAACTGATGGCATTGAGCTCACAGGCTATTCAGACTAATTGTATATTATACTCTTATTTCAAAGAATAATGCCCCTCGAAAAATAAATGAAGGGATTAGTCCCCGTTGCCCACCTTTCTACTTAACCAAAGAACCTCCAAATCTAATCAGGGAAGCTACTTAACATAATAAACTGGTATACCAAATTTGAAGCAAATCAGATAATTCTGCATGGAAAAACCATTTCACTAAATTAAGGGGGAGGGTATTAGCTCCCCCATTTCTCCCTTTATGCTGAACCAATGAACTTTCAAATCTAATCAGAAAAGCTCCTTATTAGAATGAACCTAGAAAAAAAATTAAACTAAATTAGATAATTCTGCATGAAAACACATTTATCTAAATTAATGGAGAGGGGCAATTGCCCCCCTTTCCCCCCTTTTATACTTAACCAATGAACCTCCAAATCAAAGGAAGGAAGCCATATCGTAATAAACTGGTATATCAAATTTGAAGCAAATCGAATAATTCTGTATGAAAAACCCATTTATCTAAATTAAGGGGACACTAACCCCTGTCATTCCTTTATACTTAACCAATAAATCTCCAAATCTAATCAAGGCAGCTCCTTAACATAATAAACCGGTATACGAAATTTGGAGCAAATCGAATAACTCTGCATGAAAAAACCATTTATCTAAATTAAGGGGGGGGGTCTAGCCCCCCTTTCCTCCCTTTATACTTAACTAACGAACCTCCAAATCTAATCAGGGAAGTTCCTTAACATAATACAGCGGTATACCAAATTTGGAACAAATCGAATAATTTTGCATTAAAAACCCATTTACCTAAATTAAGGGGGGCGGCAGCTCCCCCCTTTCCTCCCTTTATACTTAACTAATGAACCTCCAAATCTAATCAAGCCACCTCCTTAACATAATAATCTAGTATACCAAATTTGAGCTAATAGAATAATTCTACATGAAAAACGCATTTATCTAAATTAAGGGGAGAGGCAATTGCCCCCCTTTCCCCCTTTTATGCATAATAATGATCTTCCAAATGTAATCAGGGAAGCTGCTTAACATAATTAACCGGTATACCAAATTTATAGCAAATCGCATATTTCTGCATGAAAAACCCATTTATCTAAATTACGGGGGGATAGCCCCCCTTTCCTCCCTTTATATGTAACTAATGAACCTCGAAATCTAATCAAGGCAGCTCCTTAACTTAATAAACCGGTATACCAAATTTGGAGCAAATCGAATAATTCATCATGAAAAACCGATTTATCTAAATTAAGGGGAGTAGTCCCCTTTCCCCCCTTTATACTTAAATAATGAGCTTCCAAATCTAATCAGGGAAGCTCCTTAACACAATAAACCGGTATACCAAATTTGGAGCAAATCGAATATTTCTGCATGAAAAAACTATTTATATATATTAAGGGGGGGGGGGATTAGCCCCCTTTTCCTTCTTTATCCTTAACCAATGAACCCTAAAAAATAATCAGGGAAGCTTCTTATCAGAATGAACCTAGAAAAAAGAATTTGAAGCAAATCGGATATTTCTATCAAGAGTTATCGCGTTACGTACATACGTACGTACATACGTACACACGTACATACAGAATCGGCGGGCACATAAGCTCTCAGGTTTTGATAACCTGTGAGCTAAAAATATCACCCTGATCGGATAATGATCATTTTTCAATTAGCCTTACGCTTTCTAGGCTCTTTGCAATAAGCCTGAAAAATATCAGGCTAATTGGAAAAAGGGAGATGGATTCTCCAATTAGCCCGGCTCTTTGCAAAGAGCCTAGGCTGTTTGCAAAGAGCCGGATTTCTCAATTAGCCTACGACAGATATATCGAATATATTTTTTTATAATTCTGCGCACAACGCATGTATGCCAAATCAACTTTTTACAAATGCTTAATTAGTATGTCTTAATTAAACTAAATTGTAATTATTTTTCATAAAGGGTATTTCAAGGAATACGTAAACAAAGTTGCGGTGGAAGGTGCTCCACCCCTGTAAATTTAACAAAATACGTTTAACATTAACGCAATATTTAATTTACCGATGAAATCTCCCCAATCTAAAGCTGACCCCTATCTTTAACAGTAATGCTATTTTTAATTTACGGGTGTAATGAATAAACGTAAATTGATGCCGAAAAAGAAGATTAAAATTCGAAAAAAATCGTAGCTGTACTTATAAGGGAATTTTTACTAGTTTATAAAGTAGCCGGGAGACCAAAAAACTATATTAAAGAAAATTTCAAGAGAATCTGGTCGTTTTTAGAGGAATGCACCAAGGGCCAAAAGAAGGCGATTATAATTCAAAATGGGTGGTAGCTAAAGTCTGAGAAATTTTTTTGTCGTTTATGTAGTAGATAGAGGACCTAAGAAGCTGATAGAAAAAAAAAAAAAAAAAAAAAAAAAAAAAAAAAACTAGTGAATCGGACCATTTTTAGGGAACTATAATAGGGGCTAAAGAAAAAAATTGCTTAAAAGGTGCATTTAATCTGTCACAAATATAAAAGTTGTTATTACATAATGTAAAAACTTTCACAATTTTCGCGCTGAGCGCTTTCGATCAAACCTTGATCATCATCAGGGCAGCTTTAATTGCGTACTGACACTGCCTAAACGTACTCCATCATTGGCTGGACAACCAGATGAGTCCATCTTACAGTGGAGGGGGGAGGCAGTAAGCGAGTCCAATTTACAGTGTAGGAAGGAGGGGGGAGAGGAGGTAGTAAACTGGACATTTCTATCCAAGCTTAACCTTTAACTGATGTCACCTAATAAATTTGGTAATTAATCAAAATTATTTACTTCATATACAATGTAAAAATATTTCAAATATTCCATGTTTTTACACTCATATAACCCTTTAAGCCTTGACCCACACAATTGTGGGGGTGATACTAAAGTAAAAGAGAATATTTCCTGTTTTTGTGAGATTTAAAACCAAATCTGCACTTATATATGAGCTAATTGGTTTCAGATGTTTTGATAAGACACCACTAGGGGGCACTAACTAAAATACAGGGTTAGATTTTCTGCTTTTAAAAAGACTATATCATCTGACAGCAATAGACAAAAAGTATGTACTGTCGTAATTTCTTTTAAATATGATTTTTAATGTTTGCTTAGATTTAATTTTTCTTTTCATATACTTTATTCATGATTTTAATTGATTTTGTCTTTGATATATTTAATTAGGCTTTACAAATGTTGAAAAACAAATGACCCACACAATTGTGCGGGTCCGGGTTTTACCGTTTCCAAAATGGGTACAATTCCTAGTATATAAAATTTTTATTTTTAAGTGATTTTTTTAAAACTTATGTTTTTAGCAATTTATTTTTTATTAATTACATTTTTAAACCGGATTAATTTTAAATAGGTTTGTACTATTCATGATTTCTATTTAAAATATTCATGATTTCTGTTTAAAATTGATAGTATTAGATATATAATATGCACGTGTAACGAACGGTATGTTTCTACTCTGAGTTGTAGATGTCATATATGATTTATAAGTTTTATAGGAGTTATATGCATATCACGAGATAGATTTTTAAGTTTGACAAATTCATTCCATTTTGTCGACACAGCAAGTAAGCCACAAAGAATAAATAATAAATTATGGAAAGTTCAGCAAATGCTCGACAGATTCTGTAGTGTCTGCTTGAATTTACCAGGAGATCAGGGAAAATTTTTCATAGATGAGCAGACGATTCCTTTTTTTTTTAGGACGTGCTTCAGTAAAGCAGTATGTAAAAAACGAACCACACTCTGTTGTAACAGTATCACTGGGATAGTTTTAAATTTTGTAGTTTACCAGTGGGAAAGTACAGACCTAGTCAACAAGGATCTGGGCTTAGGACCTGCTGTAGTCCTTACTCTGGCTCAGACCTAGTTTTATGTACTTCGATCGGTATTTCAACAAAACACCGCTGCTGGAAAAACTAAAAAAAAAAAAAAAAAAATTGAAGAATCAGGCACAATCGAAACTGGGTGAAGGGCATACCATTTGTCAACGGCTCTTAAGTAGGGTGCGACCATTGAGCACATCTCAGAAAATGAAATTGTAGTGGTGTGTCCAAAAACAAAAATTGTTTCAAACATTTTCATTGTGGCTGATGAAAATTATCTCAATAAACAACAACTATTTTTGCTTAAACTTTTATTTTTAGATATTTGCACACGTAATCCCAAACTACACAATAGTGTAGATACAGCCCAAAAACGGCTGCATTAAGCCCGAACTCACACAATTGTGTAGGTCCTCCCTTGGCATAACCTGACATGGGGTATTTTTTAAAATATTTTTTTTTTCAATCAAATAGGGTCCTATTAGTAAGGGGAAACCAGCCAAACTTTAAATTTTTACCAAAAAATCTCCCGGTCTTAAAGGGTTATTTAACTCAACCTGGAACTTTGCAATCGACTTTTAACCCACTTCCTGAAATGCTAGAATTAGAAAAATGACGTTCACAGGTGAGTTTTCGATGACAATAAAACGCTTTAATATTTTTACAACTTAATTATAAATTAATACATTAAATTTAAGACATTTTTCAATTAGCCCTTCACAGATGATAAATTTGCAAAAAATCTCTGTAACTCATACAATTATATGGAAGTTGAAAAAAAACCATGGATTTAATGATGCGATAATAAATGATCGCCATGCCAAATCGTTAGGAAATTGCAACAAGGAAATACTTTAAACATAAAAAGTTAAAAATAAGTTATAAATAAAAAAGTTTTATTGTGATATTTAAAAATACGCTTTTATCCATTAATTAATTTACGATTATACGTTGAAAAATAGATTTAGAAATCCTAAAAAAATAGTTAAAATGATGTTTCCTTCTTTACTTTTCTGTTAGAAAGAAACAGGGCAAAATTTATGTATTTTTAATAGTCTCTTTCTTGTGCTTTCTTCCAAACGTTAAAAGAAACAGTGAATTTTTCCTAATCGAGTTAGTACTCATGCCAAGTTAATGTATTTTGTAAGGGAATTTTTCGGGAAAAAAGCATAAATTGCAGTCAAAAAATTAAGCGTAATTTTCAAGATGAACATAAATGCTTATAAAAGAGCGTTTTTTTTATATGTATTTTTACTTTTCGAATGCATTCTTTTTTACTGCAGTGCCAGAAATAAAAGTAGTTATTAAAGGTATATTTTAGAAACGAACAGAGTTATCGCAGCTGTTTCTGCGAACAGATGTTTCTGCGCAGAATTTATCGACATGCAACTAAAAATGTAAGCGCTATTTTCTTTTCTTAAAATGGGGTAAAAGAAAAATAAAAAGTATCGGTACCTTTTTTTTTACCCGACTGAAAAGAAGGATTATGTCTTTCACGCGTATCTGTGTATGCGGATTTCTTTATACCCTCGAAACATCCCAACGGCTGAATGGATTTTAATGAATAAGGTCTCTATCAATTTGTCTTAATCGTCCAATGGTTATAGACTAGGTTTTGTTTTTACAAATTCAAAATAGCGGCCGTAAAATACAAAATGGTGGTAGAGACGAAAAAAAATTTACACACCCTATTGAGTGTCATATCATTGGATAGGTCTTTCAAAATGAAGACGATGTTTCATTGACTATTTTACGGTCAGAAGCTCCGTTAAAATATTATACAACCTGGAAGTTGTGCATGTATTGTGGATCTCTAGCTTTACTGCAACTCTAACTATCATTGGCATCTATAGACCTCATCAAAACAGTGTTTATAGATAGGAACTAACAATTAAACACAACTTAAAAGTCATCAATACAAGTAAATAAAAAAAAATATGTAAGTAACATAAACAAGTAATAAAAAAAAATATATTTTAAGTCAATTCTTACTTAGGTCAATAAGAGAACTTTTTTTCTCCCATTATTCTTTCCTGTTGAGTGGCGCTTAAAATGCCTTGATCAAGAAGAGGGCTCTCTCGGTCTTAAAATACCTTGATCAAGAAGAGGGCTCTCTCGATTATTGAAACTTAATTAATTTAATTTAATTAATGAATTAATATTTGAAAAAAACTAGATTAACATCAAGTGTCATCCACTACAAGTTTTAAAAAATTTATTTGAGCTTGAGTGGATGAATAATAGGTATTTTATTAACGACTGGTGTAAATGCCCGTCTTAGGACGGTGGGTAAAAATTGTGTTTTTCACTTAAAATTTGAAAAACTGATAAAAAAAATAATTGACAATATGGAAGCGTTTAGATGAGCAAAATTCGGCTAGTTTATGTTCTAATAAACACACAATTAGCTTTTACAATATTTCTGGGTAAACCAGGTTTTCCGGCTAATATACTATAACAAAATTAAGATTTCTTAATAAAACAAAAATTTAATAAATATGCAATAAAAGTGCGTAATTAAAACAGTCTGCTGCAACTATTGAAATAATACTTTTTTTTTTAATAACACTTTGAAACTGTATTTTGATCGTCCCCCCCCCTTCCTCCCCCCCTCCAAATTTTTTTAAATATGTATATTGATTAATAAATAAGTATCTCGGGTTGAATCCCAACCGTCTAATCCTCTAAGCTTCTGTCCTCCTGATGCAAAGCTATAAATCAAAAATTATTAATTTTACTTTTCGTACAAATATTATTTTTTTACTTTTAAAATATGGAATATGTTTGATTTTTTTTTTTTAAGTTTAAATTTACATACACCTGTATATAGAAAAAGAAAATATAAGTAATATGTAATATAAAAATAAGTTACAAAATAATAAGCCTAAAATATTTAAATTGATTACTTTTTTAAAAGAAAGTCAGTTTTATCAATTTTTTCCAGGAAAAAAAAAGGATATTTTTAAAAATACCATATCATTGTTTTCCGTGAATCACTTTATATGAGAAATAAATTAAAATTCCTTACATGTCGCAAAGAAAATTTAATACGATTGCAACTTAATACTTGAAATAATCTCAAGTGACACTTGGCGATTTATTTTGGTGGTGTAATGCGATGTGCCTTGCACTGATTTGTTAAGAAGAAGTGTCTACTACTGCTCAATTATCAGGACTTGTAACCTTGAGAAGTAATCGCGGGATTCTTGTTTCTTGTCAACCAATGGGAGAATGGATCCTTTACCCCTTGAGTCTCTTCCTGGGAGACTGGTAAGATTGATGGATTCGCCCCGCCCAGCGTTACACTGGCTTTTATTATATAGAGATTGAAAATTTGAACAAGATATATATAGCGAGAGTGTGAGAAATTAGTAGGAATTGAAAAAAAAAAAGTAGTTTCACATTGAGGAGAAATAATTAATTAGTTCGCTTTTTACTCAGTCAGGTTTTTTAATTTTTTTAATTTAATAGTTTATTAATTTATTATCCCTTTTTAGTGTGTGTGTGTGTTTGTGAAATTTGCCTTCCAAAGAGGTATGGGTTATTAGAAAAAAAAGAGAAGGGGGGGGGGGTAACATGGTAATCAGAATATATGAAATCAGTAATCAGAATACATAGGAAATAATGAAAAACTAACCAATTCACCCTGCAAAGTTTTTCTGTTATTCTGGTTTTTTTTTTTTTTTTTTTTTTTTTTTTTTTTTTTTTTTTTAATGCATAGTAAAATTTACAAAGGCGAAGGGATAACTGTATTTTTGAGATGTCCATGCCACAATAATTATTATATAATAAGCTTTATCATTATGTAGTATATTTCCTTCGTGAAATTTCTTTAGTGGTAAAGTAATAAATTATATTTAAAAGACAGGTAGCTCTTTTATATAAAATTTATAATAATTATCAGTTGTATTTTTTAAATAGGGAACAATACATTTGAGAAATGAATATTTATTCATGGATTCAAAATACTCAGATTTTAAAATAAGTCAAAATTTTTATATTCCACGAACAGAGTGTTTACATAAATAATCCAAAAACATTATTTCCCTCCAAATTCAACGATAATGTAAAATAAGGTAATCCAACTTTATTTGCTTGTAAAAAATATTTTTACTGCCAGTAAACTATGTTTAAAAAATAAAATAATAACCACTGAATTCGGAAACTTTTTTAATTAGATTATCTAGACACTGTTTACAGAATATAAAAATTCTTCCCTATTTTAAAATATGGATATGTTTTAAATTAATGAACCTTAAAATTATTTTTGGCCATTATAAATGAATTTATATAAGGCAACACATAATTATATATACATATATGTGTGTGTGTATATATATATAAAAGAACTATCTTTCTTTTATAGCTAAAGAAAAACAATATTCTGGTCCTGTCACTTTCATGTGGTGCACACATTTTTTTAGGAAATACAAATCTTTCTAAATTTGTTAAATCAAAAGCCTATTTTAATTAACATCTCAACAATTGAATAAAAAAGTTATATTGAGAGTGAAACATCTTTTTAAGTTTTTGCTTTTTTTTTTTTTTTTTTTTTTTGTGAGACTGTTCCGTCACTTTCATATGATTTGGATTATGAGCATAAATTTTAATGAACATCTTCCCCTGAAATATTAAATTCCTTACTAGGTCAAATGATTAATTACCATGTTAAGGGGCTTCTTCCATTTACGCGAAAACACTAGTACACTAATGTTAATCCTATGCGAGTGTTCTTTTAAATTATCGCGTTTGCATTTCAACATTTTAAAATAATGTTTTCTCTTTATTTTTGATTGGGTAGCTGAGGTCGTCATCTACAAAAGCCCTTTTTAACTTTCTCAATTTTGGTTGCAGTTTTCTAGACACTTTCGCTTTCGGAACCGGCTTTGAGAGGGAAAGTATCCTCATAAATAAATTGCAACCAAAATTTAAAAAGTGGTAAAGGGCCTTTGAAAAATTGACCTCATCTATCCCAAAGGAAATTAAATTAAAACTATAAAAATGCAAACAAGATATTTTAAAAGAACGCCTACATAGGATTAACATTAGCGTACGAGCATCGTGGCGTGAGTGAAATTTCTAATTATACTGAAGATCAATGAGCATCAAAAATATGCTTTAACAGTTACTCCAACAATGCACTATATCATATATATTGGATAGCTTCAAATCTTTGATGTTTTTTCTAGTCAAATAAACATGGTTTGAATACCAAAAATTATTCAACGAACTGGTACTAAAAATATGCATGTTAATCACTTATAATGAATCAAACTAAGCTAAAAATTGCTAATAGTGATTAAAAAAAAAATACCTTTATTTAGATCAGCATATGTTTCATCGCACAAACTGCGACATTTTCAAGATCCTTCTTGATAGAAATATTTCCGCAAAATTTTTTAAAAACAAGACCTTGGCAGATAATATCACGCGACTTCATGTATAATGAAAATCAGTGCAAACATAAAATAAAATAAAAAAAATATAAATGGATATTTGTGCATATGAATTAATTTCTATTATTGATACTAAACCTGCATAGCATCTCTTTCCAAATTTTAGGTAACTCCATTTGTCTTCCTTGAGTTACCTACAATTTGGAAAGAGATGCTATGCAGGTTTAGTAACAGTAGTAGAAATTAATTCACGCTCACAAATATCCATTTTTATTTTTTATTTTATTTTATAATTGCACTGTTTTTCATTATACATGAAGTCGCGTGATATTATTTACCAAGTTCTTGTTTTTAAAAATTTTTGTGGAAATATTTCTATCAAGAAGGATCTTGAAAATGTCGCCGTTTGTACGATGAAACATATGCTGATCTAAATAAAGGTATTTTTATTACTATTAGCAATTTTTAGCTTAGTTTGAACTGTTACTACTTGTTTGTATGTGTTACTAACTTAATATTTTTTAGTAAAATTTCTGGTTTATTTTCATGTATTTTTAATAAATAAACAAATAAACGGATGACAGCTATGATACTGATTTTGAAACGAGATTTTCCAATCCTTGTTAAAAAAAAAAAAAAAAAAAAAAAAAAAAAAAAAAAAATCTAAAAATTTTAAAGCTGGTAAAATTGACCCATACATATATATAAATTAGAAAAGATTGTTTATTAAGAGAAAACTTTATGCTTTTAAATTCTACTGCATTCACTTTGAATTCAACTGCATTTCATGAATTTTAGGAATAAAAATGGCTCAAAGAAAAAAATTGACTTTTAATCTGTAAATTAAGATAATTTGCAAGCTATTTATATACAGACATATAAATTATAACATCTATATTAAGAGACTCAATCGCTTCTTTCCCCCTCCTTACTAGAAAACGATATCATTTACAAAATATAGTTTTTAAAATTTAGTTTCTCCTTATATTTTATATTATATAACTTATATTTCTGCAGCTAGAAATTTAACGGATATTTCAGCAAAATACTTCAAAATAATGCAGAAAATAAATCCAATTTCAAAACCAAAGGAAGTTTATATGATACCCCGTATGTTATTTTATTATTATTTTTTTTTTTTTGTGTGTGTGTGTGTGTGTGTGTGTAAAGAAGGAGAAACCGTTTTGACATTATTAACAGATTGTTATTTAAAAAAACTTAAGGGGTCTCAGGACTATTATAGCTTCAAAATTTTAATTTTTTTAGATGTTTAACTCCTATCTTTTCTGGACATTTTGATACAATTGTTTCCTCTAAATAACCACTAGAACAGATATTATGGCTTTTAGAATTGTACCCGCTCAATAGCTGTAGTGACTTTTCCGAAACTTTGTAGTCCTTTTACTGAAAATGACATTTTTGGGCATAACTCGCAGGATATCTCAAAAACTTTTCAATATGTTTTTATGAAATTTTCGAAATAGATGTTTTATGTTAGTCTGTATAAAACCTAAAATTTCCTTTTTATTGTTCAAAAAATATTTTTTTATGTGATTATACTGATGAAATTTTCAAAATTTTGTATTAGGTACATGCAACTTTGTATTAAAATTATAAAAGTGCTTTAAATACAACTTTAGTTATGTTCAGATTAATTATTAGAATCTGAAGTATAATTAGGCACCAAAATTTTCATTCTAGTTGCGAATTTTATTTTGTAATCGGCAGCGTAAGCTGTCATACCAATTTTTTGCTTTACAAATGCCCGATAGTTTGAAGCCCCCTATAAATATTAATTCTGCAATTTGTAATTTTTAAATATATGAAACGAAAGAAGATACTTATATCTTTCAGTTCTCTAAAAATTGTGTTTTAAAATCAGATGCATGTTAAGATATTAATTGTTAAAAATGGTCTTTTTTTTTATTTTTTTTTTATTTTAAGAGTCTTTATCCCCTTAAGGGGGCTGGTCAATCAGCTTCGGAATTCTCCTCCGTAATGTTAAGTCTATGGACTTTTGATGCATTCGTATATTTAAAATACCTTCTTGGGAAATTCATATTTTTAACATCTTTTTTCTGTGTACTCTTCTTAAAGGATGTCTCTTTTTTTCTTAGTTTTCAAAATATTTCTAAAATCTATGCGGAATTTAATATTTTATGTGTTAGAAAAAAGCGGGTGAACTGTGAGTCAGATTTTAACACTTCCTATAAAATTAAGTCTATACTTTAGAAATATTTTGAGAACTAAGGAAAAAAGAAACATCTTTTAGGAAATGTACACAAAAAGTAGAAGTTAAAAATATTAATTTCCCGAGGAGATATTTTAAATATACGAATGCATCAAATGTCCATAGACTTTACATTAGTGAGGGGAAATCGGAAGCTGGGTGACCAACCCCCTTAAGGTGACTTTAGGGGAAGAAAAAAAGTGGAATCCCATGTTATCCTAGGGGGAAAATATTTATCCTTCTTGTTCATTCAAATTTTGAAGTTTCAACAATATTTTTTTTTCAGCACTTAGATAGGAAGGTTCTTTATCCCTCTGTAAGCTCAAAATTTTTATATTTTTTTCCAGTAATAAGTTACAAACGAGTAAAGAGTGCTTTTTACACTTTTCGGAATTTTTTAAAACTTTAACACAAATTTTAAAATACTCATAATTATCTTTAAAATCTTTTAAGCTTACAAAGTGATAAAGAACCTTCCTATCTAAATGCTGAAAAAAAAAATATTGTTGAAATTTCCAAATTTGAAGAAGGATAAGTATTTTTCCCATAGGATAACATGGGATTCCACTTTCTTTCTTCACCGCCAGAAAAGTCCCCTTAAGTGAAGTCCCTCTTTAAAATAATATATTCCCTTCTGCTGCAGTAAAAAAAAAACTATGTTTTTACGATGTGGCTATTGTACAATTATGTTTTGCGAACATTGCGTGCAGCGTGCACTCGACAAAGTTTGAAACAGCCGGCGCGGAAGGTAATCGTTGTCAGGGGGGCAACATTCGTGTCTGGTATCACGAACTCCAGGGGAAATCGCTGTAACAAGATCAATATCCCTACCCCCTAGAAGTAGCTCTACTTTAGGAGGCAATGAGAGGTTGAATCATCGAAATGATCGATTCTAGCGAAAATAAAATAAAATAAAGTGAATAACCGCAGTTCTTTATAGTATGTATTATTACAAATGTAAATAAGTGCGAGTAATAAGCCAAAATTCCGCCCACTAATAACCATATCACAATATTAAAATATTCATTTGCTTAAAAGACGTTATAAAAACACACTAAGAGTAAATTAAAATCTATATTGACATGTTTCAACTCTTTTACTAAATCGTCGTCAGAATGTATAACAGAAAATTACAAATACAATGCATATGAAAAATGGAAAAAAAAAAAAAATCATCGAATAAAAATAAAAATAAAACTATTAATGAAGTTAATATGAAAAAGGTTGTAGCAAATTATTTCCCGGGTTTCTTTGAATATATGAAAAATCATTTAAGAAATTTTGGTTTATGTTTGATCGCGAAGCCGCCTCCGAAATTAAAGATGCTTTTAAACACTAAAATTGATCCTATTAATAAGTATGACCTCCCAGGAGTTTATATAATTCCATTTATTAGGGAGGGGGGAATCAAAAATCATTATATAGGTATAACCCAACGAAAATTCAATATCAGATGTAAAGAACATATAGCGGACATAAAATATAATAGAGGTAATACTGCTTTATCCCGATTGAATCAAATAGGGAACATTAACATACTTTTGAATGAGAAAAAAATAATCTACAGGTCTAATTTTTATTTACAATTATTTATAATAGAGTCCATTGAAATTTATTTAGGAGGTTCGGGAGTTTGTAACTATACATTATCTTTCCGTATCCCGAATTTATGGGTTGAATGGTTGGACAAATTACGGCGTCGCGACATAGAGGGAACACATGCGATCGCGAAAATGTAGGGCGCGTTATATGATTACTTGTTTATATTCCAGGATTTTTTTCCATTTTTCATATACATTGTATTTGTAATTTTCTGTTATACATTTTGATGACGACTCAGTAAAAGAGTTGAAACATGTCAATATAGATTTTAATTTACTTTTAATGTGTTTTTATAACGTCTTTTAAGCAAATAAATATTTTAATATTGTGATATGTATTATTACATTCAACAAATAATTAGTTCGTTAGTTTTTTCTTTTGCCTTTATTGCACTTATACAACAAAAATTGCTACTTCTCATTCTAACATATACGTACAGATTTTTCTGTGTACTAATTAATCTACCTGTCGAATAATTTAAAGGTTACATTTATTTCCACAAAAAAATTAATTATACTACTGTGTACATTATGCAGTATGCTGTGTAAGTGCACACCTTTTAAAAAGTTTTTTTTTCCTTTTTTATCTTAAAAGAAAATAATTTGCATGATTAATTTTATGGTATTTCAGCGTCACTTTTAAAATAAACATGGATTATACTTTTAATGCATTTTATATAATCTTTTTCTGCGTTCTTTTAAACTTTAAAAATATGGATTTTTTCTCATGTTTTCAGCGAAACTAAATATTAAACTAAAACTAAGTAATAAACTTTGTTAACACGTACGTACATTCCGTCTAATATTAACAACATTTTATTAAGAAATATAAATGCAGGGCTCATAGGGTTCAAGTCTTTCCCATTCAAATGAAAATATTTTTTAAAGTCATGTCAATTTTTTCCAAAAACTACTGATTTATATAAAATTAGTAAATAAAGCCTTTGTGCAGCAATATTAAAAAGCAGAAAAACCGACGTTTAAAAATGCACAAAAAATATAGGAAAAGCAGCAAACAGCTGTTTCGAATCTACTAGCGAGATTCTTCTTCAGTGCAAGATAGGGAAAAAATATAGGGAAAAGATAGGGGGACCTATTGTCTCTAGTATCGGTACAGCTTCTTATAAGCTTGCCAAATATTTAGTTTTTGTTTTTTCCCCACTTTTGAGCAGTAATTGTTTCACTGTTAAGAATTCTTTTGATTTTGTTAAAAAACTTCATAATTTTAAGCCGCAGGGTCACATGATGGTTTCTTTTGATGTTAAATCCTTATTTACAAACGTTCCGGTTGAGGGGGCTTTAGGTCGCCTCAAGAAAAGGCTTTGTGAATTCCATTTCTCTTATTTTGAAATCGAGGAGCTTAACCTTCTCACTCGCGCTTGCTTGTCGCAAAATACTTTTGTTTTCAATGGTAATTTCTACCGTATGATTGACGGTTTGCGTTTGGCTATGGGTAATCCTCTTAGTCCAATTTTATGCGATATTTGCATGCACTATTTTGAGGTCAAATTTTTTGAAATTTTAAAATTTCCGTTCTATGTTCGTTATGTTGATAATGTTTATGCCCTGGTTGAAATGAATTCGGATATTAATCATATTCTCTCTATTATGAATTCCATTGATCCCTGCATTCAATTTACCTCTGAAATTGAGACCAATAACTGCCTTTCTTTCCTGGATGTCCTTGTTATTCGTTGTGAAAATGGCTTTCAGACTACCGTCTTTCGTAAACCTTTTGCTGGCAGTCTCCCACCTCACAGGTATTCTTCTCATCCCCCTAACCAGAAATTCGCTGCTTTCAATACTTTTGTTTTTCGGGCTACCAATATTTGTTCCACTCCTCAGCTACTTAGTGCTGAACTTGATTACCTCAAAGCTATTGCTGTTGATCGTGATTATTCCTCTAATATTATTGATTCTATTTATAAGAAATTGACGAAATCAGTCCATTCTGAAAAGCATTCAAATTCCAACTCTAATACTTCAGTTGTGTTACCATTTTTTCCTAAAATCAGTCAGCAAGTTGCTAAAATCTTAAGAAGGTTTGATTTTAATGTTATTTTTTCTCCTGTTAATAAAATCACTTTTTCAAATCTCAAACACCCCGTTGATCGCCTAGATAACTGGGGTATTTACCAAATCTCTTGCCAGTGTGACCTTTCTTATATTGGCCAGACTAAACATGCTCTTAGATTTCGCTTAAAAGAGCATGACGGTTTTTATTTTTATTTTTTGCTTTGGGTAGGCGAGATCGATTTGTACAAAGGCCGTTTTTTTACTTTTTCGATTTTGTTTAGAGGTATTTTTAATGATGACATTTTCATTTTCGGAATCAGTTTCGAAAGTGAAAACATCCTTATAAAAAATCTGTAATCAAAATAGTAAAAATATAAAACGGGCTTTGTACAGATCAACCTCAGCTATCCAATACAAAAAAAAAAAAAAAATTTAAAAATATTGAAATGCAAACGCGATATCTTTATAAATTTCTTCCATTGGATTAGCCTTAGCGAGCGAGTCTTTTCACGTGACTAAAGTAGTCCCTTAATGTGTAGGACCTTACATTGTAATTCCACTAAATTTTAGGGTGGAGGGTGGCTTAGACAAGAAATAGCCATTCCTTAAAAGATTATGTTTAACAAAAAAAAAAATAAATAAATAAAATAAAATAAAGGGTTGTATTAATTAAAGCTCAAATTATATTTAACTGAAAAAAAAATGACAGAACTACACTAATTAGAGCTCTAAATTTATTGTAATTCCATTCAGTTTGGTCTTATATTTACTTTACGGTAAAATTTGCGGAACTTCAATAAAAGAACTGACTAAATTCCCTCTTGCAATTATTATATATATACTCGTATAAAATTTGGGTTGCGTTAATTAGAGCTAACGTTGTAGCCGTTTATGCGTTTTGGATTCCTATTGGAAAAAGGGTTTCTCGTTTTTAACTCTCCCATACGTAAATTGTTTTTAAAGGGATGAAAAACATGTTTTGCACTTAAAATAGATTTAAATAGGATTGTTAAGAATAATTGAATTTAATTTAAAAAATCAAACCCGACTGCGCAAAAAGCGAACTAATTAATTGTTTCTCATCAATGTTAAACTATTTTTTTACATTACTTACCTATTTCTTTTATTTATTTGTTTTGATGACTTTTAAGTTGTGTTTAATTGTTAGTTCCTATCTATAAACACTGTTTTGATGATGCCTATAGATGTTTATGATGGTTAGAGTTGCCGTAAAGCTAGAGATCCTACCTACACAACTTCCAGGTTGTGTAATATTTAAACGGAGCTTCTGACTGTAAAATAGTCAACGAAACATCATCTTCATTTTGAAAGACCTATCCAATGATATGCCACTCAGTATGGTGCGTAATTTTTTTTCGTGTCTACCGCCATTTTGTATTTTACGGCCGCCATTTTGAATTTATAAAAACAAAAACCTAGCCTATAACCATTGGACGGTTCAGACGAATCTATAGAGACCTCATTCATTAAAATCCACCCAGCCGTTGGGATGTTTCGAGGATATAAAGAAATCCACATACCCAGATACGCGTGAAACACATAACCCTTCTTGGCAGTCGGGTGACAAGCCGTGCTGAACTTTTAAGCATTGATTGCAAAATTATCAAAACGAACCCTGCTATAACGTTTACAAACATTAACAAATTATTAAGTTACTACTTAATGAATATTATTAATATAGTTATTAATTTATTATTAAATCAATGGTATTATTAGTTATTAAATTATTATTAAGTTATGTTACTATTAAGTTAATATTATTATTAGTTATTAAATAGTTTTGTTTGTGATAATTTAAACTTTGGATATTTTCCCACAAAGTAAGAATTAAAAAGAAAAAAAATATGGTCTTTTGTTTAGACTCATAAATAGAAATTCTTAAAAAAAAGGCTGAAATTTTTTTTTCAAAGATGGTTTTCTAACACAATATTTGAAAGGTAAATGGCTCTGTTTTATATTGCTGTGTTTCACAAACATTTTTTCTCCTTATATCACGTTTATATGAGATATACGAATAAAAATGACCTATGCACATTTCGATGGGGGTCGTTTTACAATACAACATCATACGAAGTTGCCATGTATGAAAACGATAAGCAAATTGTAGAAAATATTGAATCCCTCCAATCAAATGTATCTGATATTCATTTAATGTATAATAAAATTAGCAAATTAATATATTTTTATGATCATATCTCCTTACCTCCATTGTTAAAAAAATGAAGAAAACATTTTCCTGAGCATATAACAAAAAACAAATAAAAATCTAGCGTTGGTCCTTACGATCTTGCAACGAACTTTAAGGATCCAGTGATGCAAGAAAGTACAGTCGTGGGAAAAAAGTACCCCCCCCCCCCTACTAACTCTGGAACTAATTCAAAGAGTAGAAAGTTATTGGTACCAAACGACTGGAAATAAAGTCCTCTTTTAAATTATGTATAAAAAATTTGCTTAGGGGCCATCTACAAATCAAAAACAGATCAAGAATTGTTTTTTTTTTTAAATCAATAACAACACCTAATTTTGACGTTATATTTTTGATCTTCGGTATAAACTATGCCTAGAAACGAAATTTAAAGTCATTTGGATGGTAAGTTTTTGAATTATAAACATTAAAATCTAGAGCTTCTAATGTTAAGTTACATTTTCATATTTATATTAATATCTCCTGAAATTATTATCCTAATGTGATTTTTTTTTGTGTGTGTGTGTGTGGTTGCAATACTAAAAATCCCAAACATAAATAGTACATCGAATTTTTAATTAAAAAAAAATATATTATGAATTATGAAATTAATGTTCGAAAAAAATATGAGTTGCAACGTACAATTTTTTGATAGATTTATATTTTTTAGGTCCTGCTTTATGGGTATTCTCAATTTCTTCTTCCAAGTGATTTTCGAATTATGATTTAAAAAACGTTAAAATGATGGTTTTTTGTCTATGATGTGCAGAAAAACATAATTTGGAAAAAACATATGTTTTACTCATTTTATTGACAATATTAGCAATAGTTGGAACATATTAAGCGAGTGAAATGCTCCTATTAACATGAAACAATACATTAATAGAAGTGACATAGTCATTCTGTAGCATTTCAACAATCGAGGATACCGAGAACTTCAGTTTCGATACAACTCCTAAAATAGGCTCATTTTAAAGTAATTAATTTCTCGGAAACTAATCGCAAGAATTTCATGGAAATTTGTTTTTAGGCTAATTGAAGAGTGTCGAATTTATTTATGGTGTCAAACTTGAATATTGCTATTGAAAAAAAAAACAAAGTTTGGTTCGTTTAACAAGTAGATTGCCCCCTAAGCAAATTTTATGCACATCATTTAAATGTAGACTTTATTTCCAATCGTTTGTTACCGGTAACTTTCTTCTACGAGAAATTGTTGCAAAATTAGTAAAGGGTGTATACTTTTTTCTACGACTGTACCTTAAAAACATCAGATTCACTATAAATTTAACTTTTATATTTATGAAGTTGGTCATCGTATAAAATTAGATAGCATTCCGCTTTAGATGTATAAAGTTAATTTCCGAAAAAGAGATGGTCTCTGGGGAAAAAAGCCTTGCGGAAACAATTTGAGAATATACTTCCCCCATTCTTATAAAGAAGCTTATGTGGTCTTAATACAGCTGAAGGTGATATGTGCATATTAAATGCATTGTTAAATCTGCAGCTGTAAGAACCTTCAGAACTGTTAGCTGAATCCTCAATAGGAGAAGAAATAGCTTGACATCTAAAATAGATTCTTAAAGCTGTTCGTCAGTGATTTCTCAAATTCCCCTCACTAATGTTAAACCTACGGGTGTGGATGTGTTCGTACTTTTAACATATCATTTCAAGAAAATAACATTTTTAACTTCTTTTTTCTATGTACTCTTCTGGAAGAATATCGCTTGTTTTCTTAGATACTAAAATATTTCTAAACTACAGGGTGGCTACTAAATACTGTAATACTCCAAAAAATACGAATTAATTTTAATCGTTTGTTAAAACAATTTCTTTCTCTATTTTAGCGTTTGGCAACCTTCTAATAGTGCAGACGAATTTTGTTATAAAGCTAATATTTAAAATTATTTTAAAGACGGAAACCAAAAGAATGATGATTAAACGGCTCTTTGATCGCAGATTTTTTGCAGGTAAAATCTTTACGCAATTAAAGTGCCTTGGTTTTAATGGAACATTTATATATAGAACTATAAATCGATTATTGGATACTAATAGCTATGCAAAGATCGATCTAGGTCTGGTCGTCCGCGCTCAGTTCGCACAACAGAGCGCATCTAAAGAATTCGTGAAAAGGTGTGAAGAAATCCACAACGTTCTGCAAATAAAATGGCTGCAGAAGAGAACATGAGTCGCAGAACTATGCAAGTTATTATAAATGAAGATTTGGCTATTGTCCTTACTGCAAAAGAAAAATTCAAGATTTGATTGCTACACAAAGAATAAAAAGATTACAAAGAAGGAAGAAATTGATGAAGCGGCATGGTAGAAAAAGCGTTGACAGAATAATATTTTCTGATGGGAATCATTTTTGCACTGAACAGTGTTATAATGCTAAAAAGGATGTCGTATATTCAACAACCCTCGAGGATATACCTGAAATCTTTCGAACTGTTAAACGCTTTTAAAACAAGAATTCTGTTATGGTTTGGGCTGCAGTGTCAAACAATGGAAAATTGCCTTTGAAGTTCATCAATAAAGGGATAAAAATCAATGTGAATATTACAAACAGGACATATTGGCTACCCATGTATTGCCACATGCTGACAGGTTGTATCCCAAAAAGAATTGGATATTTCAGCAAGATTCTGCACCTTCGCCCCGAGCTAAATCAACACAGGCTTGGCTCCCTGTCAATTCTCCGAGCTTCATCATGCAAGATGATTGACCATCTTCTTCACTGAATCTAAATCCTTTAGATTATTGCATCTGGGGGATTTTAAAGGCCAAAGTAAATAGCAAAAAACACAGAAGTTTGGACTCTCTCAAAGCTTCCATATTGCGTGAATGGTACCGATTATCTCTTAAAATGATTCGTGCCGCAGTCGGACAATGGCATAAGATATTATCTTTGGTAATCGATAAAAATGGCGATCAATTCGAGTAAAATTATTTCCCGGTAAACTTTCATCTCTGATGTTCCTCATATTAGCGTAGTTATCATTCTCTATTTTATATTTGTAAAATAAAATGACTAAATATCTGTAGCAGTATTTAGTAGCCACCCTGTATATATTTAATTTATAATCTTATGTGCTATAAACTTAGCAAAACTCAGTAAGATTTTAAAGCTTGAAATAAAACTAAGCATACATTTTAAAAACATTTTGACAACTAATAAAAAAGAAGACAACCTTCAAGATAAGTACACAGGAAAAAAGGAAGCTAAAAATATTAATGTCCTGGGTAGATATAAAATAAAAATCCCTGGTGGCTCGGCCTACAGGCGCAGGTAGATTTCGAAGTTAAGTACTAATTTCACCAACAAAAACTAAATCATGATTAGAAATAAACCCATTTTAACAATTTTATCTGCCTGCTTGTGGCGAGTTTTTAATTTCCGTTCCTGTTAATACAATAATTTTTTCTTCAACCTCTATTATTATTTTTTAATTGTGTTTTGCAGCAATAGTTGGTCCTATCAAAAACTTGTCAATGTAAAAGAAGAAGATTTATAATAAATTCAAGCGAATTTGATATCTTGTGAATTGACGAAGTTATGAATTTTTTCCACACCCCCACCCACCCCCTTTTTTTGTTTTTATTTATTTATTTATTTTTATGTAAGAGTCGGTCCTATCAAAAACTTGTCATTATAAAAATTGTAGATAAGATTAAAAATTTTTATAATAAATATAAGTGGATTTAATATCTTGTAAATTGACGAAGTTATGAATTTTTTTCTTGTTAAAATCCTATTTTTTTCGTCCCTTGAGCCCATTTTTAATGATATAAAAAATCTGTCATACATAAAATTTTGGCCCTTTTCATAGAAATATTAATAACTTGAAACTGATTTGATATGTATTATAATTAAAAAGCTACTGTTTTTTTTTCGGTTTTCACAAAACCCCTCCCTATTTACACCGCCTTTGTCCGATTTTGCCTATTAACGAAATTGGCGGAGATTTTCTGCCTCTTGATTATATGTGTCAGTTTGGAAGATGTTTGTGTGGAATTATGGAAGTTACCGTGTCCATAAAAAGCCATATAGATAGATAGATAGATAGATAGATAAAGTTCTGAACTAGAGGTGGTTTGTGGTTGTAACGGTCATAATCGGCGTAGATCTACAAAAAAAATTCAGAAATTCAAACACTGGGTTTCCCATAGGTTTTGCATTCGCGGGGGGGGGGGGGGGGGGATTTGAGATCTCACTGATGAACAGCCTTAACTCCCATATTTGTTGAATAACTTGCAGCTGCTACACATACACAGTTATGTTGTACTTGAAGAAACTAATGTGTTAGATAGTGAAGATATTTTGTTCCGGAATCACATTTGTAAGACGAAAACGTCATTAACCGAAACACGATTTTCACTCAATAAAAATGCAATATTGCTATGTTAGGTTAGCGCATGCATTCAATAAAATATTTGCTATCCGGTTGGTTGGTTGGTTGTGTTTATGACGGCCAATTATCATCTCGAGGGACACAGGCCCTAAGGGGGGGGGGTGCCCTTCGTGGGGGTCTTTCTAAGGGAACCTAACCCGTATTTACGCTTGGAAATCCAAGGTTTCGAAGAAAACCACGAAAACTCCGAAACGATTAGGCCGACGGCCGCGATTGGGGTTCGAACCCAGCACCTCCCGTCTACCAGCTTCGAGAGCAGAACCTCTCGGCCACTGGTGGGGCCATATTTGCTATCCGAATCAATGTTCGTTAGGTGAGTCAGAAAATCAGCTAAACCTATTTCCGTTAGTAGAGTTATTCGTTAACTAGGATATTACTGTAACAAGCAACAACACAAACAAATATGGGAAACTTCCAGAAACACAAAATTTTAATAAATATCGGCATGAAGAATTATTTTTAAGTGAGGTTAGCTTAGAAATTTAGATTAGGGTAACTCCGGGAGAGTCGCCGCATACGGGATAGATGCCGCACCCCTTGTATTTCGTGTAATTATCGATAGATGGTCGTCAAACGCACAGTATAGGTGCGCAATGAGATTATTTTAACCAGTGTATAGCGTGAATGCCATTTCGATCTTTACTTGTAGAAGTGCAATCCTTAATTTGACGTAAGTGCATAATTTCACTGTCCAAACTTTTAAACACGTTATGTTTAAATACTTTTCATACACTAATAACTAAATTCATGCATGATTTCGAAGTCAAAACTAAGTGTAGCGTTTGTATAGAGTTCTGTATATATGTTTACGCCATTCTCCTTAGCGATGGCAGGTAACTGTGGTGGCCGACGTCTTCACCATGCAAAATGGGATACATGCTGCATTGCTATTCCGGTATACATGCCGCAGTTTCTTTTGTACGGGATGATTAAGTGTTATTAAACGTGCGGCGGGGTTGCACGCCGCGTTGGCACTCCTTAAGCACCGCGATGTCATGTCAACTTTTCCTTTTCTTTTTCTTTATGCACAGACTAACCGTATTAGGCATGTTATCAAGTTTACTAAAACCAAAGGAGGAAAAGGGGAAAATAAAAAGTAAGAAGGGTAAGAAAGATGCAAGTCAAGATGATAATAATGAAAAATTAGATTACGCGTAACGCACACGTTCTTTGCAAACTACTCCAAAAAAGAGGAAGTGTAATTGGCTTCGTTGCATCTTGTGTTTAAATGTAGTTACATAAAGACTGTACTTTTTCGACAGCTTTTCTGTAGATTTTAGTCGAAAAAACAGGTCTCTTAACCCATTCGAGACCATAGGTGCATATAAGCACCTTCATAAAGAGCTTACAAAATTTGTTTCTGGCACCAGTAAAAAAGAAATGTAATATTTACTTTGTTTAATTAGAGCATTTTCATCATTATTTAAGTAAAGGTAACTTCTTTTAAAAAAGTGGTACCGACGGAATAAAATATGTGTAAAAGCCACCGGTCCCGAAAGGGTTAACAAATAAATTATGTAAACACAAATTTATTTTTTTCTTTTCCCTTTCTAATAGTCGATAATTTTAATAGTGAAAGTAGGCAACAATTATTAATTTGAATCTACTAATACGTTTCATTGTACTCATTTAGTTTCATTTTGTTATTACATCGTTAATTATAGACCAGATATGAATATATTTTTTTAAATATTTTTATTTATAATTTCATTTTATTCTTATTACAAGCGCGGCATAACTATCGCACAAGTGCGGCGTCTCAGCCTGAATGTACGGGTGACGCGCCGAAGTGTAATGTTTTAGAAAAAAATTGTTAAAAAATATTAATAATTTGTTTTGAATTTTTTTGCCGCACTACCCGCGTTGTATATTTAACATTAAATAGCACAGCATGATTTTTTTTTAAATTTTATGTTTACCATGGGACTTTATACAGAAATTCAAAAAAATGTGCGGCATAAATCTCGGAATTACCCTACTTGGAAAATTCAGATTCTGATATTGTGTCTGAAAAATACTAAATTGCTTTCTTCAACTTGAATTTGTTGAGTTAAGAAAATTTTATTTTGCCTATTATATATTTCACTGACGCAGCGAACGGGGGGGGGGGGAAGAGATTACCCCCACCCGCCCAAAGTATTTAAAAAACTGATAAGATGCATGGAGAACCCCTTGTCTTAAGGTACAAATGTGTACAGATGGCCAGTCTAACGCGGGACCCTCAGTGTTTAGTTCCCAAACAAACTTGATATACTCATTTATCGACCCCGAAGATATGAAAGGCTAATTGAACCTTGCCCAGCCGGGGTCAAACTCTGGACCTGTTGCGTGGTAGACAGACGCGCTGACCGCTACGCCACTAGTCTTCTCTTTCTCATTCTCTTCTTTTTAGGTGCGTTCTTAATTATATAAATATGTATCACCTATAGTCTTCGTCTGTTCCGCCCGTCTGTCTGTCCATCTGTCCGCATATAACAGAGTAAAAACTGCTCAACTGAAGAGTTTGAAATTTAATATATAGAATCATTGTAGAATTGTGTCGAGTCATTTAAAATTTTATGAAAATCAAATTAAAACTTAAAAAAATAATATAAGTTTTCTTCATTCTATTAAATCTTATCATACGTCATTAATTCAATGATATCCCAAGATAGGTAATGATTCTAGGTTGCCATGGTGATGGCGTCCTATTATTTCCGTATTACTGAATTTAATCTCTACAGTCGTAATAAATTTTAGATTCATACATTTTTGCATAAGAGTGCAACAGCGATTGCACCAAGACATGAATAATTATAAAACTAGTTGTACTACGAATGCACCTCTTTTGCCATGTTTGACGTGCAATTTTCGACTTAGAGATGTATTCATAACAGATGAAAATTTCCAACTGGGCAAAAAATGTCCGGACCAGGATTCGAACCACTGATTTCTTGGCTCAAGGTGCCAATGCTCTACCATCTCAGCTATCCCGGACGAATCTGGTGTAACTTTTTCACCCAGCTAACCTTATTGATTATAGCATCTGGAATCTGGCTCATCACAGCAGAATAAATCGCAGGTAATGGAACTCCAGAAATCGCTAGATACGTTGTGTTAAAATTAATATAGTTAGAGATGTATTGCTCAACACCACTTCATTTTAGCAAGTCAAACCTGTAGCAAGTGTTATGCAGGTGGTGTCCCGGCACTCGGTGACAAGCCTGAGAAAAAATTGGGGGTTCAAAATCTGTGCTTTTTTTATCAACCTTTTTATTTTTTATAATTTCGTACTTAAAAAGTAAAAACTGAACCATTATAAGATCACTCCTGTGTTTGTCTGTCACAGCCATTTTACTCGTAAATTATGGAACGTGGAAAGCTCAAGATGGGGGAAGTAATAAAGACTATTGACCCACATAGTTACAGATTATTAAACGTTCACAAATGTGTTTAGGAAAAATGAAGAGGGGCTAATTAAGTTACTTGAAAAAAAATTCTTCGTATACCGTGTGGGATGTCGTGCGAAAGCTTTTGTAACTCTGAACTCAAAAATACATTTCTTTTAATTTTAGGGGGTTTATTTTCAGAGAAATCGAGAGGTAGTAGACGTTAATTTAAACATTGCAGGAAAACTATAGCGATTACCCTATGTCACATAGTTTTTGAGAAAAGTGCATTTTTCCGTTACACACAAATTTCGATTTGCAGGCATTCAGCAAAGGTGTTGAGCAGCACTGGAGACACCTATCGTAGCAGAAGTATAAAAGCATTCTTGATAATGATTTTCGAAAAAAATCGTCAGTAATTAGCCAAGATATTAAACCTTAAAGACATTTGGAGATACATAATGGCGGGGGTGGCGTACTCTAGGTACCATCGGCTTTTAAAGCCTAGATAACAACTTTTAATGATATATTTGTGTAATGCAATGCCCAGTAGCAGTATAAAAGCAGTAAACGTCACATTGTTAAAAACAGACTAATTTAATTAGAATTAATCACGTAAATACTACGGGATTCGCGGCTAATTTCCATTGAGTGGATCTCTCAATACGCCTCCCGTGTCTTTAAAAGTTAATTTAAAACCTATCTGAAAAAACGCAGCACGGAGCAAGGCGGCGTTGCAATTTTGAGGTCTCCTTTCGAAGCACGCTTAGCACAATGCCAAGTTTAAACTTTGAACAAAGGTTTTGTTTTAGCTACACTGTAAACAGAAAAGATTATTACTACACTGAATTTAGTTTTATGAAATGCCAAATGAAGTTTGAATATATGTACTACTTTTACTGCTAGCACCGAATTAAGTTCATCCTAAACTGATTAGGAAAGATTAAAAAAAGAGTTATGCAGAATAGCAATATTTGACATTATTTAGGCTTCATATCTGTTTGAACTTTTACGGTATACCCAATCATACTTTTCCAGTATATACAGCTATACCTAATCCTACGCTGTATAGTTTTTTTACAAAGTCTTATTATTCTTTTAGCAACGATCTTGTTTAGAATACAGTTAATAATTCAAATATATTTTTTACGGGACCCTGTGAGCGGGAGTAATACTTGCACTTGACCTTTTTTCTATGTATTTATTTAATCTATTTATTTATTTTTCAGAATTTTTATGGTCATTGTCGTGGCTGATGTAAAACATCATTTAAAGAAATTGTGCAACTTTAGCTGATGTTAATCAACCAGTGTTTTCATGCCATCATTCATGCAGTGTTTATTGTCTTTTCTAAGTAAGTATTCAAGAGATCTCGTAAATTTTGTGAACAAAATAAACTTTTAATAATCCAGACTAATTGGAGCTCTAAGCTGTCTAGATAAAAATAAAAAATAAAAAACGCAAAATGATTAAAGCAGTGTTCTCGCTAGCTTTTGAACAACATTAACGATTTGGAGAATAAGAAATAAAAAACAGTAGCCAAATGCAAAGAAACGTTAGCAAAATAGATTCGGAGTGAAACATTTAAATATCTGTATTTAACCCTTTATTGTATCTCTTTTTTTTAAAAAATATGTTCTTAAAAAGCCCAATTTTTTGTAATTTCGTATAAAATAGAAATTTTCGACTATCCGCTACAAAAACTCTTAAAAATAAGTACATTTTAAATGTTTCCTAAATGTGTAAATGTATCAGCCATTCTTTTAGCAGTCTCAATAAAAATTAAAAATAGCTATCTTTGATTTTCCTTTATGAAAATATGCACTAAAAACTGCTATGAGATTTTGACACTAACAAACTAAGTTACAAACATTAGCTACAAACAACATAGTACATTAGCTACAAACAACATAGTACATTAGCTACAAACTAATAAATAATATGGTAAATGGCTAAACACTGTTTCCAGCAAGCATTTTCTCTCTTTTGGCGCTTGATGCTAGTAATTATGTTTGTGTTTTTGCCGGCCCATAGATAGTGATTAACTGACAATAGAGAAATACCTATCGCATAACCCTTTTCGTTTCTTTGGCTGTTTCTAAACTGAATTGGTGTTGAGTCACTATCTCTATAAATAGAGCAATGTAAATGGCGCTGTGCGATTGAATATGTAAAGCGACATCAATCGTTCAGTAAAACGGAAAAGAATCTCGACTGTATTGGCACACCACACACACAAACACACAAAAAAATGCAAAAATTCAGCACTCGTAATTTGGCGAGTTTTATTGTTTGTTTACTCGCCAAATAAAGCATTTAGTCGCGATTTGGCGCAATGGCGAGCGGCAGCGAGAGAACGCTGGATTAAATTATAAAGCAAAACTAGGAAATTTCATTAGAAATCAGTATCAACATTGGTTATTTTATTACTAGCCACTTTTTAAAACTATTGGTCTTTTTGACACTTTCCAACATACAGTAAAACCTCCCTAGAGCAACCACGTTCCGTTCCAATAAAAATTGGTCGCTCCGAGAGGTGCTCTCTTAATGGAGGTCATGTTTAAATCTAGATTTTAGTTTTGAAAAAGGGTAACAATAAATGTTACTAAAATTTATTTTCCACATTAGGAAAAAATATGAAAATTTAGTTAATTTTACATAAGTTAACTACTGCAGAGTTTAAAAAGTGAATATATTGACGTTTGCTTTGATTTTACGGTTTTATCTTTTATAACTTTTATTTCGAAGTTTAGTAAATAAATGCAATTTTTTTTCGGACGGGAACAAATAATGACAATTTCATTAATTTATCTATTTCTTTAAGAGTTTCCTGACTGAATAGGGCAGGGGAGTTTATTGAACGTCATTCTTAATTTGTCATCAGAGTTAAATTCATTGCCTAATAGGCACAAACGGGTTTAAACACTTAAAAGTTACCGGAATAAAAAAAAATTCTAAACTTAGTTTAGAAGTTTGATGAATAATGCGCTCTCCGGAATTATTTTTTTAATAAAACCTTCTTCAAGCGACCAGGAAAAACGAAATTTGTTTCATTTTCTTCAAAGAAATGGGTCGCTCCTGGAGGGAGTTCAACTGGGATAGTCTCTGAATGGAGGTAAAATTAGTATTGAGCTCATGGGAATAAATTTCGTTCCATGAAAAAATGGTCGTTCAGGGAGGTAGTCGTTCAGGGAGGTGGTCACATAGGGAGGTTTCACTGTAGTTGAAAGTGGTTATGACTTCGGTTTGTCTGTCTGTCCGCGCTCTGACTCATTTAAATTTACTCCGATTGATATGTAATTGATATACCTTATTGAGTTTTGCCATGGCATGTTCCGTATAGAAAATGAAGTACCAGGAACTAATTCATTTACAGGGGCACTCAAAAGTATTCCTTAACATTATGATTTATGGGGGGAAATCATTTGCGGTGAATTTCAACAGTGTTACACAATTTTAAACATAGCAAAATTTATATACATTATTGACGTGCAGAAGAAGATGATTACCATAGAATATGTTATGTGTAGCACTTACTGTAGACGTGCAGGGGAACTCAAAAGTATTCGTTACATTACGGTCTATGTAGAAAAATCGTTTGCGCCGTACTTTATTGGTGTTACTACAAACATAATGAAATTGAAACGAATTTCTGCAGCGCACTAAAACCTGATTTCTGTAGAATATGGGATACAAAGCATTTATCATTCATTTACAGGGTCACACAAAAGGTTATATAATGGTCTACGAGAAAATAACTCTTCGCAGCGTATTTTAATTTTGTTGCACTATTTCAAACCTGATGAAATTAATATACATTATTCAGACTTACTACAAGATGCTTACAGCAGAATATGATGTGCATCGCACATATCATTCATTTACAAGAACACAAAATATTTCTGATACAATACTGTATCTGAAGAATTGTATATTAGAAATGATTGCTGAAAGTATGTTTTCTGTTATGGTATGCGTTTTAAGTTAAATTAAATTTTTGCACACTAAGTGGAGTGTATCAATTCTATAGAACATATACAGAGCTACACAAAATATTTGTAAGCATTAATGATAATGAGCATGAATTCCTTAAAAGTGTTTTTTTCATTTGAGTTATGCATTTTCCAGCTCAACCATATTTTGTATACTAAGAGATGCTAGTAGCGCATAAATAAAATTATATACAGAGCTACGCAAAAAACTGGATACATGGCCGTGAATAGTAATTCCTGCAAGTGTGATTTCAGTAGTTTTAAGAGTGTTTTTGCTTGACTTAAAAATGAGCTTAAGGGGGTCCAGGACACAAAAATCTTCAAATTATGTAAAAAAAAAAATTATTTCATAAAAAAAATTTCTGTTTTTTCCTGCTTAAAATGACATTTAAATCATGTTTCTATCTGAATGAGAACAAGAAATATTAATTTTTTCGTTTTGGTTTGTTTTCAAAATCTTGCTTTCAAGCAATGGCTGTCATGGAAACGACTTCCTGTAAAAATGTGTTTTTCTTCATGATAGGTTTTTTTCCACCATTTCCCATATTTAAATTCTTATAACTCGAGAACCGTTAAAGATACAGGGTTCAAACTTGGGACATATCTTTTTCAATTATTTTACTTTAATTTTGATTCAGCATATTTGAAAAAAATATTCACCTTTGAAAATATGATTTTTTTTTAAAAAAGCTGCACCACTTTTTTTAAAATTTTTTTGTTAAATATTTTTAATTTTTTTATAAATTAATATTTTTAAAAATGCTGAATCAAAATTAAAACGTAAATATTTCTGTTTATTTAAATGAAAAAAAATTGAAATTCTACAAATAATACTTCGAGTTATAACGATTTTAAATTACCCCACTTTTTGAATAAATTTTAAATTTAATTGTTTTTTAAAAAATTCTGAGAAGTTTTATCATGTGATTTTGTTTATAAATGATAAGGTGACAAGAATTTTAACTCAATAAATCAAAATTATTTTAAAATGTGTCCCGGACCCCCTTAATAAGTGGCGTGTATAAAAATCTGCAGGTAATAGGCAGGGCTGTACAAAATAACTCAATTACGTTTCCGTCTATTGGTAGAAAATGCTTTAAAGGCGAATTTTCAATTGTGTTATACGTTTTCTAACTAAACTAAATTTTAAACATACTTTTAAATATAGCATACTAAGCAGAATATATACAAATCTATAGACCATATACAGAGCTACACAAAAGAATTGAAGTGCCTTTTCGGGTATTGTTGAAATATGTTTTTCAAAAGTGTTATATGTTTTCTAAAATGCTTATTTAGGTATTTCCTTTACATTATTAAACAGAGTAGTTTTATTAACGTTTTCTTGAAGTGTTGGAAAGTGTTTCATAATATATGCTTGACGCATTATTTTTCTTTCTTGTTTTTAAATTAAAAGTGCTAAATGATACAGTTTTATTTCTGTTAATATTATTAATATAAAATTAGCCTAAATAAATATCTTAGTTACATTTCAGTTATTTTTTTAGTTATCTTGGTTTAAACCATCCCCCCCCCCCCCAGTCTTTATAACTCTAGTTTAAACTGGTTGAGAAATGGCATATCTTAAAAACAGCTTTCTAGTAGACTTCTAGTTGAATGTTTTTACAGTGCTCAAATAAATGGGTTGACTTGAGTCAATTTCGGTTAAGCGCGGTGGATTTGGGTTGGGTTTGAGATTGACGATATAATTTTTGTCGGTTTCGGCTCGGGTTTTCATGTTGAAATTAAAAACTCACGTTTTTTTTTTTAAATATTTTTTTATAGTTTTTAAAATTGTTTCTCTAGGTTCGATGACAGTCAAAAAAAGATTTTATAATTCACTGGAGATAGAGGAGGAACGACGTGAAATAGAACCAAAGAGGCCTGTTGTGAAATGACTGTTTTCCTTATAAATATTGCCTGAAGATGGCAGCACCAAAACTGATTTAGACTATATTTACAGTTTGCAGTTCTTTTAATTTTGAGTTTGTCTTATATCTTTCTTTATATCTTTTGTATATGCGTGTAAATTGTATCATTAATGTTTCTTAATTTTTGTTTTCAGTGTAGATTTAATAATTATTAATATTCTGTTAAATTATTCCTTGATATGTGATAATTGTGTATTATTTAAGATATTATTTTGATTCTTGCCGGTAGATGGCCTGGCGAGCCCAGGAATCATGTTTTAGAAATGTACGTGTTCTTTTTCTGCTAGCTCGCAGAATGTAGTAGTAAGATGGCGGTTCGGAGAAGTAAGTTTGTTGTGCTGTGAAATATTGTAGACAGTAAAAAATGTGAAGGTGAAAATATACATGGGGCGAAGATTTGTGTGTAAGTCCCCGTTGTAGTGTAAACTAACCGATATTTAATACACATAGTTCGAATATATGAACATTTGTCTAGTTTATTTGTGACTGTTCGTGTTTATTTTTCATGAAGAACGAGCCGGCTACTCACGTAAGACGTAAGTACTATTTTCATTGTCTGATTAATTTTCTTTATGTGCAAGTGGAAGAAGTGATGAAATATTTAAAGTGATATAAAATAGAGAGTTGGCCCATTTTCCCTCAATATAAAACTGGTAGTTTTATTTAGTTTAAATAAAATGTTTAGAACAGTAGCCTTAGTATAATTTTAAGTTTCGTTTTTCGCTATTGTTCTATTATTAGTGGCGCCCGATTACAGGGACTGGATTATTCTATTATTGTTCTTAAGTGTTCTTAGGCTCTCTATGTATTTTTAAGGTACTTTATTCATTGAATTTATTGGTTTATTTGTGATATTTTTTATAAAAGATTTTTTGAAGAGTATTATTGTATTATTTTTTGTATTATTATTATGGAAGCTTTAAAACTCAAAAGAACCGGCGTTCGCTCGTCTTTCACACGCACAGCAAATATTCTGAAAACAGAACTTGTAAAGGATGATTGTGACGTAAATTTAATTAAAGATAAATATGCAAAATTACAAAACATACAAGCGGAATTAAATGATTTAGATAATAGAATTTTAGATTTGATAACCGCTGATGGGACGGCCGCGGGACAAATTGTTTCTTATGAAATAGAAAACAGAGAAGCTTATTCGGATGATTTCATCACGCTGACTCTTCAGTTTAATGAAAAATTTATAATCACAGAGGCGAGGCCAGACGGTGAGTTCAGCGTTACGGGCAATAAGATGAAATCTTATAAGCTTCCGAAAATAGAATTAAAGAAATTCGACGGAGAATTAATTAATTGGCTGCCGTTCTGGTCCCAGTTTCAAAAAATTCACGAAGACCCAGATTTGCATGACAGTGATAAATTTTCCTACTTAGTACAAAGTATGAAAATAGGGTCACGGGCTAAGGAATTTATCGATAGTTACCCGATTACTTCTGATAATTATAAAAATGCAGTTGCGGCGCTGACAGAACGTTTTGGGAAGCCCGATTTATTGATTGAAGTTTATGTAAGGGAGTTGATTAAATTAATTATTTCGAATGTAAAAGCTGACAATAGAAATAAATTGCCTCTTGATAAGCTGTACGATAAAATTGAAGCCCAGTTGAGGGCTCTAGATTCATTAGGCCTAAAATCGAGTGAAAACACATCGTGGTTATATCCGATGGTTGAGTCTAGCCTAACAGAGGATGTCCTGAAAGCTTGGCAGAGAAGTCTATTTTTCATTCAACCCGAGGGAACAGATCTCTCTCGCCTCAATAATTTAATGAAATTCTTAAAAGCGGAAGTTGAGGGTGAAGAGCGATTAAAACTAGCACGCAGCGGTTTTGAAAATAACAATCGTAGGGAAATATATCATGAAAAAGTAAGAGGTGAGGTAAAGGATAAATTCAAAAAACACAATATTCCTACTGCATCAAATTTCCTAACGATTAAAGAGCGTTCGTGCATTTTTTGTGATAAAAATCATGAGAGTAAAAATTGTTACGAAGCCCGTTTATTAACTTTAGAGGAAAAAATCGCTAAAGTTAAAGAGAAGAGGTGTTGTCTAAAATGTTTAGAACCTAATCATGTCGCCAAATTTTGTAAGCAATTTGTACGTTGCTATTCGTGTGGCAGACCTCATTTGATTTCACTTTGCCCAGAAATGCATAAAAAAGGGGAACCACCGAAAGAAAAGGCGGTAACAGAGCATGCACAAATGACCGCTGCCAGGCAAACTTGCACCGCAGAAGTAGCATTAATGACTTTGCAGGTAAAAGTCGCGGGTGAAAATAAAGTGAAAAAAGTCAGAGTACTTCTAGATTGCGGTTCGCAAAAGTCATATATTTTAGAGTCTTTGGCAGTCGAGTTGGGTTTACCAATTATTTCTAAAGAAAGCATAGCTCATACTTTATTCGGGGGTGCTAGAACTGCTCCGAAGTTGCATAACAAATATCGGGTAAAAGTATGTTCACTAAATCAAAAGAAATATCCAGATTTAGAGTTTGATTTTTTGGACCAAGACGTAATCTGCGGTGACATTCCGCGTTTACCTAGAGGACCAATTTTAAGGGAATTGAAACGTAATAAAATTTGGTTATCTGATATGGGTGCAGATCATCCTAAAATTGAGATGCTTATAGGTAGTGATATATATGGGAAAATTCTCATGGGTCTAGTTAAGCAATTAAAAGGAGGATTGACCGCAGTTTGTACAAAGTTGGGTTGGGCCGTTTGTGGTGCATTGGATGATTTTTCTCCTCCTAAAGAGCAAGGGGCTACAACTTTGTGTACGAATTTGGCTATCAGAGATTTGAAAATTTCCGATCTTTGGGATTTAGAAACAATCGGAATATTAGATACGCCACAAAATTTGACTAAGGCTGCGGAAGAAGAAATGGCCCGGGAACAATTCTTAGATTCTCTTTCTCGAAACGAAGAGGGTCGTTACTGTGTAGGTTTACCATGGTTCGGAACGAATGTAGAGTTACCATCAAATCGTCATGTGGCCGAAAAGAGGCTTTTCAGTGTTTCCCGAAAACTTAAATCTTTGAATAAATTTGAGGAATATAATAGGGTTTTTGGCGAATGGATGGAAGAGGGTGTAATTGAGGTAGTTCCAGAGGCAGAACTAGATAGGAAAGGGCATTATCTTCCCCACCACCCAGTGTTTAAACCAGATAGTGCCAGAACTAAGATAAGACCTGTTTTCGATGCGTCATGCAAAGTGGGTAGAGCTCCCTCTCTCAATGACTGTTTATTTAAAGGACCAAATTTAATTGAAGAAATTCCTGCGATTTTGTTGAGATTTAGGGAAAAATGCATTGGGGTAACTTCCGATGTTAGACGTGCATTTTTGCAAATAGAATTAAGAAAAGAAGATAGGGATTTTTTGAGATTTTTATGGTGGGAGAGAGAAAATGTTATAAAAGTATTCCGCCATACTAGGGTAGTTTTTGGGGTTACCTCCAGCCCATTTTTATTAGGAGCGGTTATAAGACACCATTTGTCACAGGTGCCACCCGAAAAGAGGTTTTTGGCTCAGAAACTAGATAAATCTTTATACATAGATAATTGCGTAACATCCGTTGATAATCAGCAAGAACTCGAAGACTTTATAAAATATTCTACTCAGGTTCTCGCCGAAGCGAAGATGGAGCTACGCATGTGGACCTATAATTCAGTAGGGACAGATATCGGTGCAATGTCACATGTTTTGGGTACAAAATCCGTGTTACAGGATCCGGTATCAGTTTTAGGAATTATGTGGGACAGGAACGAAGATAACCTGCGTATTAGTATTAAGACTTCACCGATTTCAGAGAATTTGTCAAAAAGAGAGATTTTGTCCCTAACGCAGACTATTTTTGACCCATTAGGTTTCCTGACACCTGTTTTGTTGACGGCAAAGTTATTGCTTCAGGAAATTTGGACTATAAAAGTAGATTGGGATACCCCTTTACCTGAAGAAATTAAAGTTAAATTCTTAAAGTGGTATAATAATTTGGGTATACTCACGGATTTGAAATTCCCGCGGCGCATAGGTTTTGGAGATAGGAGTTCCTGGTCACTCCATGTTTTTTGTGACGCAAGCCAACACGCCTATGCGACCGTTATTTTTTTGAGATGTGAACATAAAGGGGAAATAGTCGTAAGTTTAGTTATGGCTAAAGCGAGAGTCGCACCATTAAAAAAGGTTACAATCCCGAGACTCGAACTTATGGCGTGTGTTTTAGGGGTGCGTCTTTCTAAATATGCTACAGAAGCTCTTTCTCTACAGGACTGCCCAAAATATTTTTGGACCGATTCCACCACCGCGTTATCCTGGATTAAAAGAAATGATAGTTGGGGAACTTTCGTGGGCAATCGGGTGAAGGAAATTTGCGCTGTCACGGAAGTAAATCAGTGGTCTTACGTTCCGAGCCAATTTAATCCGGCAGATTTGCCTTCTCGCGGCTGCTCCCCTCGTCGGTTTATGGAATGTAAATGGTGGTATGGGCCTAACTGGCTAAAAGAGCATAGCGACAACTGGCCAAAGCTAGAAATAGAGCCAGATGAGACTTTAGTTTTTTCTGAACGCAAGAAAGGAGTAACCGTAAATTTAAGTTTAAATATTGTAAAGGATCCTAAAGAAATTAAATGGTATGAGAGATTCTCTAAATTTTCAAAGATGATAAGGGTTTTAAGTTGGGTAAAAAGGTTTATCAGTAATTCTTTAAAATGTAACATTAATAAAGAACCATTTCTATCTGCTTATGAAATTCAAGAAGCTAAAACCACACTTCTTTCACTTGTGCAGACGGACAGTTTCTCAGAGACTGGAGATTCAGTTCATGGTCTCCTGACGGAGAGAGATCAGAGGGGCCTGCTTAGAGTAAAGACAAAAATTATAGAACGTGACGATCATTACGCTTTTAGATATCCTGTTTTGCTACCTTCCAAACATTATATTGTCCACTGTCTAATACGAGATTATCACTTGAAAAATTCTCATGCTGGTATTCAGACTCTTATGGTCATATTACGTGAAGAGTATTGGATCATAGCCTCTAGACGAACTATTAGATCAGTAATAAAGAAATGCGTACCATGTCAGAGATTTACAGTAAAGCCGCCAACTACTGCACCCATCCAATTGCCATTGGACAGGGTTCGTGATGCCTTTAGTTTTGAAATAACAGGAATCGATTTATGTGACCCTCTGATTCTCAAAAATAAAGTAAAAGCGTGGGTAGTTCTTTTTACTTGTGCTGTGTACCGATGTGTACATTTAGAACTTGTCACTTCTATAAGCACCGAGTACTTTATACAAGCTCTTCGTCGATTTATTGCCCGGAGAGGCCGTCCTTCTGTTGTGTACACGGACAACGGCACCAATTTTGTAGGAACGTCCACGGCATTGAAGAAAATTGACTGGGAGAAGGTAGTCTCTCATGAAACTTTAAATCCCATAAAATGGAAATTTATTCCGCCTACTGCCGCATGGTGGGGCGGATGGTGGGAGCGACTAATCCGCACCACCAAAAATCTACTTGTCAGAGTGCTAGGGCAAGCCTCAGTAAATTATGAGGAACTGTTTACAATTATTTGTGACGTCGAAGACGTTATCAACTGTAGACCACTCACTTACGTTTCAAACGATACGGAAGATCTTCCACCATTGACTCCGTCGATGTTTTTACGCGATCTTCGAACCTCAGGTGTAGTGGATTTAGACTTCGTCGATAACAACAAACTGTTTGTTCGCCAACGTCGATGTCAAGAACTTCGTGAACAATTTCGGATGAGGTTTCGCCAAGAATATCTTAGCCAATTGGCACAAAAACATGGTCAAAAGGACTGTGATATCCACGAAGGTGACATTGTGCTTATCGGTTCAGAGAACACCAAACGCATCAATTGGCCAATCGCTCGAGTACAAGAACTGTGTACGGGTCGAGACGGACGGGTAATAGTAGTTAAAGTTAAGACAAAAAATGGCACATTAGTTCGGCCTGTGCGCAAGCTTTATCCTTTAGAAGTGTGCTCCTGTACTAAAGATACAGAAATTAGTTTTTGATTTGACTCTCACCAAATCAAAAGGTGGGAGTGTTGTGAAATGACTGTTTTCCTTATAAATATTGCCTGAAGATGGCAGCACCAAAACTGATTTAGACTATATTTACAGTTTGCAGTTCTTTTAATTTTGAGTTTGTCTTATATCTTTCTTTATATCTTTTGTATATGCGTGTAAATTGTATCATTAATGTTTCTTAATTTTTGTTTTCAGTGTAGATTTAATAATTATTAATATTCTGTTAAATTATTCCTTGATATGTGATAATTGTGTATTATTTAAGATATTATTTTGATTCTTGCCGGTAGATGGCCTGGCGAGCCCAGGAATCATGTTTTAGAAATGTACGTGTTCTTTTTCTGCTAGCTCGCAGAATGTAGTAGTAAGATGGCGGTTCGGAGAAGTAAGTTTGTTGTGCTGTGAAATATTGTAGACAGTAAAAAATGTGAAGGTGAAAATATACATGGGGCGAAGATTTGTGTGTAAGTCCCCGTTGTAGTGTAAACTAACCGATATTTAATACACATAGTTCGAATATATGAACATTTGTCTAGTTTATTTGTGACTGTTCGTGTTTATTTTTCATGAAGAACGAGCCGGCTACTCACGTAAGACGTAAGTACTATTTTCATTGTCTGATTAATTTTCTTTATGTGCAAGTGGAAGAAGTGATGAAATATTTAAAGTGATATAAAATAGAGAGTTGGCCCATTTTCCCTCAATATAAAACTGGTAGTTTTATTTAGTTTAAATAAAATGTTTAGAACAGTAGCCTTAGTATAATTTTAAGTTTCGTTTTTCGCTATTGTTCTATTAAGGCCAAAGGTGGAATCACCGCCGACGCTCAGACGCTTCCAGAACATCACGCCTGTCTGCGTTAGTGTAGGCGGCGGTCTGTACTTGGAGTTAAAACTTTTTAAAAATAGTTGGTACCTTAATATCACACGATATGGGCAGGAGCGCTTCGAGGTGAAGAACTGTTTTAATATAACGTTAAATCAGTTAACTTATTTTAAGAAAGGAATAGATGCAGTTATTCATATTAAAAATGTGTTCATAAAATTAAAAAAAATATATTATAAAAATATTAAAAAATAATAAATATATAAAAATATTTTTAAAAATAAGTCTATAAAAATATTAAAAAATAATAAATACATAAAAATATTAAAAAAATAAATAATTTAAAATATTTAAAAAAAAGAAGAATATAAAAGTATTTAAAAAAATAACTATATAAAATATTAAAAAATAATAAATATTAAAAAATACTAAAAAATAATAAATATATAAAAATATTAAAAATATGCGTTCATAAAATTTAGAATTCATATTAAAAAATGTTTAATAAGAAACATACTGCCTAAAATATGAATATGTACTAATTTATCTTTCTATATAATACTTTGATCATATATATCTGTGTGTGTGTGTGTGTGTGTTTGTACGTGCGTGCATGCGTCAGAGGAAGAGAAAAAAATGAGTTTCCCCTACATTTTCTTGAGAACACCCTATTATTCATTTCTAGGAACAGCACTGCTCCTACCGAGGGCTGTACTTACGACCTGGAAATTTGTCACATCTGCGGAGTATATTTTAAAAGCGGTGATATCAAATGCGTTAATCATTTTCACGCATCTGGCGTTATACATGGATTAGCTCATCAGGTGTGTAATTTAAATTATAGGTCCAGGTATTTCATCCCGGTATTAATACACAATGCAAAAAAACTACGACACGCATTTTATTCTAAAAAATATGCCACGAAATTACGCTAAAGATATGAAAATTATACTATGTAATACGGAAAAATTTCTGATGTTTACATTAGATAGTTTGGAATTTTTTGACAGTTACCAATTTTTAAATGAGTCTTTGGAGGAACTCGTCTTTAATTTGCAAAATTCCGGGCATGGTTTTAAAATATTTAATATTTTTTTTAGAAACAAAAGTTGAATCCCCTTTTAAAAAGAAAAGTGGTCTTCACGTATTATTTTTTAGATGATATTGAAAAATTGTAAACCCCTGATCTACCTCCTGTAGAATCTTTTTTAAACGTTTTAACGAATACCCACCTAAGTCCGGAAGAGTATAAACATGCGGAATCGGTTTACGCAGCATTCGATTGCTGTAATTTATGGGAGTACTTAGAACTGTGTCAAAATTTGGACATTGTACTTTTGGCTCTAGTATTTGCCTCACTCCGAAGAAGTCGATGGGGAATTTCCAACTAGATCCAGTTCATTTCATTACCCCCGCGCAACTCACTTGGAATGCGGGGTTAACATTTGTGAAAATTTAATTAGAATTGTTGCATAACATCGATGATTATTTGTGGTTCGAAAGCCAAATAAGAGGGGAATCTGTCTTTTGGGCGAACGATATGTTTCCTTAAATAATCCTCTCGTGCCGGAGACTTATAATAAGGAAAAATCGCATAGTTATATTCTACCTTCAGATGTACTAAATTTGTATACGGAGCAGAATCGGACGTGGGGGTTTTATAGAATGCGACTTATATTACCCAGTAGATATTCATGATTTTACAAACAACCTTTCCCCGACACCTAATCATTTAATTTTTAAATATGAGATGTTGTCTGAATATTCCAAAAACTTAAAACACACGCTTCTGAGAAAAAAAATAACACACAACTTTTATCCGAAAAAATTTACATCGTGCATTATCGCAATTTACAATGCTATTTAAATTTATGTATGGAAAAAATACATCGCATATTAGCCGTTAAACAATCTGCTTGGCTACGACCTTACATTGAGTTTTTGCATGGAAGAAGAAAAAACGCCGCCGATGAATTCACAAAAACTTTGTGCAAGAAAATGATTAATTCCTTTTATGGTCGATTAATGCTGAACATCAGGAAAAAATATCGAATTTTGGCCGATTTAAATGAGAAGACGTGCGGAAAATATCTCGCCAGTCCTTTATTAGATTCTTTCGAGCCGGTGAATGAAAATTTGACATTGTTTAAAATGTACATTCCTCAATTCATTTTAGACAAACGCATTTACGCGGTGTTTTGTATTTTAGAGTTGAGCAAGCTTCGTATGTATGAGTTATACTATAATTATTTCAAAAAAAGTATACGAAATATTGCCATCTGACCTATATTGACGCAGACAGCCTACACGTTACGACCAGGGACATTTTTCGAGATGTGAAAAAGAATTCCGAAAATATTTTAGACACGAGCAATTTTCCTCCGAACCACATTTTATACAGCGTTGACAATAAAAATAAATTGGAGGTGTTAAAATTTGAAACCACGGAACCCGTACTTGAATTCGTCGGACTGAAAGCGAAACAATATGCTTTATCTTATGTAGGAAACCGGTGTAAAAAAATCGCCAAAGGAATTAAAAAATCTGTCGTACAAACTTGTAATTTCGATACTTATAAAAGCACTCTGTTGAATGAAGTGCGTTTTAAAAACAAACAATGTTTTATGGGATCAAAACATCATGAATTATACTCCTTTTTACACAACAAAAGTGCTCTCTGCTCATATTCTGATTAAAAAGTTTTGGGTAATGATGGCATAGTATCATTTTGTTACGGGCCTTATTCTGCTTTGAAATAATTTTTTATCAAATTTTATGTTTTTTTAAAAACAGATGAAATAAAAATGTGTTTTCTTTTTTACTTTTTTCAGGCAACATACAGACTTTCAAAAATCTGTGCCTGAGAATGATAATCAATTTGTTACCTCACCGTCGCGATGCGAATTTTCTTCAGCTCCCGGATGCGTTGAAAGAAACGATTAAAAAAGAATATGCAAGCCTTGTTGAATTCGAGCATAATACAGCCGTTTCATCCGGAAGGTGATTGGTATGCTTTAATTCAATACAAACTAGAATACGGTGTAATTTACAGCAAAAGATTTTTCGGGGCAGTATTACACAACCTGTGGATGGAAACAGATTTCATCACTCTGGAAAACGAAATCCATTTTATAACTCGCCTTTATGTTAAATTCCCTAAAAATCCGAAACATGGGGAAAATACCTCAACGTCTACCCTTCGTGCCTAAAGGAGAAATCAACAGTACTGCATTATAATCGTCATTACTATTTCAGGGAGCCCAGCGATGTATTATTTTCAACTCTATTTAAAGATCCCACTGCATGGTGCAGTTCGTGCAGACAGTCGCCCCTTATAATATATACACGGTATACGAATGCCATCAAAAACACGGGGAATTTCTCCATGCCTGCTGCAAAAACCAGACATCCTGCTCTCTGTGTTTCGAAGGACAAAGACTTTCTAGAGTGTGGCTGGAGCAATTAGAGTAAAAAAAAAATGCAAAAAGAAATTTTGAAATTTTGGGAAAATACACATATATATATACTTTTTTTTTGTTGTTGCAGGTAACGAAGTAAAAAAAATTGGAGTATCTGTGCAAAAAAGTCCTTGTCAACGCCGTTCTGTTTCCCCATTACTTACGGGAATTACCTATACCAAACGCAATGATAGAAGAACTTGTACATTTATAGCCATCTCTGATAGAGTTTTCACCTGTCAACATGGCAATATGGGCCAAAGAAGCGGATGGATATTTCGGCTTCGAACAGAAAATTAAATACAGCATTCCATTTACTAAAAGATTTTTCAGCGTTATTAAGGGCACTGCATGGGTCCGGAAATATTTCGGAATCTCCCCTATGGTGACTAAGCACTTTGTAGAAAGAACTTTTGTGTGTTTTACTCGGATCGAAATTGAAAAATTGCCTTCCCTGTGCACAAGATGCTATCTGAATAGCGAATTTTATCCATCCTCAAATCATCATATTGAAACTAAACACTATGTTTTCAAAGGAACACCGGACCAGTTATTTGAAAAAATATTTTCAGGGCACATGTGGTGTACAAGATGTAAAAGATCGCCAATTTTTGACATTTACGACCCCGATGATTGCGTCAAAAAGTATGGTCATTTCGTCCACTATTGTTGCGAGTCCAGATTCGGGTGTTTTTCGTGTTCAGCAGGTGGAAGATTGATGAAAATTTGGTACGAGGAACAGATTGAAGTGATAGATTACATACATTAGTTTTTTTTTCTATCTCTTTACTTATTCAAATTTGACGCAATGCCCATTTATATGTATATATGTATTTGTCGTCCTTCATTCACCCGAAATTTTTTTTTTAATGTGTGATTTTTATTACATGTATGCAGCATTATGCATTTTATATTGTATTATGTGTGTGTATATATATGCTTATATTTCTTATATTGAATTATGTAAATATCTCTATGTTTCAAGTATTATATTTTCTATATGCGAGTATGTTTCTTCACAAAAAACATGTTGTACTTTAATTCTTGATGTATTGCACATTCTATTTAAAAAACAGAAAAAAAGAAAAAGAGGCAAAAGGAAAAAAAAAAAAGGCCCGATAATGGGAGTCAGGTGAAAAACTGTGATTTTGCTATCAGTTTAAAACGCCTGACTCTATTTCCTGGCCATATTTTGAAGACCAGATACCTAGTAGAAAGAAAAAGCTATTCCCTTTAGAAAAAAACTTTTCTGGATTTGGTGCACTTTTTAGCATCGTCGCTTCATTGGAAAAAGGAAAGAAAAAACGGAAATATGGTAAATATTTTTTTATATACAATTATGTATTGGCTTTCTCCCTTTTAATGTTTATAATTTTTTTTCTTTTTTTTAATGTTAACTGTTATCATTCCTCTATTTTTACTTTCTTCTATCTTTACAAGAAGAAAGTATTGGATTCATGAAAATTTTCGAATTCCGGTTTTCGACGGATTTACACGTTTTAGGGGTCAGAGATTCCAAAAAACAGGTTTTTACAAAATGTCTGTCTATCTGTCTGTGAGTCTGTCTGTCTGTCCGTCTGTCTGTATGTGGCACAAATTTTGTGGGCGCTCTATCTCAAGAAGTAATGCACAGAATTTAATAAAAATTTATATTCAGTTAGTAACTGATATAAATTGGCTCTGATTAGTTTTTGGTGTAAATCGCTCAACAGATGGCTACTTTTTGCAACATTTTTCTAACATGTAGCTATGCAACGTTTTTCACGATTTCCACAATAGCTCATTCTCCAGAACTAATGCACGGATTTTCATCAAACTTCAGATTCAGTTAGTCCTTGACATGAATGGACGTTTTATACATTTTGGTGTAAATCGCTCAACAGGTGGCGCTGCTATGCTGGATTTTTTGTAATTTCCGCAATAGCTCTATCTCCAGAACTAATGCTTGGATTTTCAACAAATTTCATATTCTCGTATACCTGGATATAAATTAGTGCTATTTATGTTCTGCTGCATATCGCTCAACAGGTGGCGCTGCTATGCTGCATTTTTCAGAATTTCCATCACAGCTCTATCTCAATAACTAATGCACGAATTTTCATCTAACTTCAGATTCAGGTATACCTTGATCTCAATTAGTGTAAATCACTCTACAGGTGGCGCTGCTATGCTACGTTTTTCAGAATTTCCGCTATAGCTCTATCTCAAGAACTAATGCACGAATTTTCATCAAACTTCAAATTCAGATATACTTTGATATGAATTTGTGCTAAATTGATGTAATTTCTTGTACTATTTAAATGATTTAATTGACGTGATTTATACAGAAGAAAGTTTTGTGATGGCCACAACATACTAGTTATATTTGTGCTCATAATATGAAATAATTCTTTTTTTTTTTTTTTTTTAGTTTCCAAGCAACCATAGGTAAATTCATTATTATTGGGAAAACGAAAAATCATATTATTTTAAAAATTATTGGCATAAATATTTACCAGATTTAATTTAACATTTAAAAAAAATATATATATATATATCTACTATGTTTTTGTTGTTCATATTTTAATGAGTAATTTTTACATCATTTCGTTGATTATTAAATAAAATGTTGTTTGCTGTTAAAATAGTGGAATATTTAATTATTACTTTATTATTGTGTTGAAATTGGATTTTTTCAAGAATAGTTTTGAAAAAAGTATTCTTTTTAAAAATACAGTTTTAATATTTTTAATATACATATAAAATTTAAATATTTAGTTTCTTGCTCACCCCTAATATCATTTTTTCCAAGGTAATACAGGTAATTGTTATTTCAAAACTGTCTTAAGATTCTATGCGTTCTTTACGAAATATGTATGATTATTGTTATTTTTAATAACAGTTTTTGAAAAAATAATCGTATCCTTTTAAAAAAATGTTTACTAATATACATATGTATTTAAATTTTTTAAATTATATTAATATTTTCTCCCTCATTTTTTCCAAAGAAATACAAGTAATTATTTGTTTAAATATTTAGTTTCTTGTTCACCCCTAATATCATTTTTTCCAAGGTAATACAGGTAATTGTTATTTCAATATTGTCTTAAGATTCTATGCATTCTTTACGAAATATGTATGATTATTGTTATTTTTAATAACAGTTTTTGAAAAAATAATCGTATCCTTTTTAAAAAATGTTTACTAATATACATATGTATTTAAATTTTTTGAATTATATTAATATTAATATTTTCTCCCTCATTTTTTCCCAAAGAAATACAAGTAATTATTTATTTAAATATTTAGTTTCTTGTTCACCCCTAATATCATTTTCCCAAAGAAATACAGGTAATTATTATTTCAATATTGCCTTAAAATCGGATGCATTCTTTAGAAAATATATATGATTATTGTTATTTTTAATAACAGTTTTTGAAAAAATAATCGTATCCTTTTTAAAATTTTTACTAATATACATATGTATTTAAATTGTCTTTAGTTTTATTTTTTAATATTTTTCCCCTCATTTTCCCAAAGAAATGCAAGTAACTATTACTACTAATTTATAAATGTTTTCATACACGTATTCTTTAAACATGCCTGAATTTGATTAAAATTTTATATAGATACTAGGGGGCTCTGCCCCCTGCAAGCTACGCTCGCCAACCCCCGTTCAGACCCTGCAGAATCTGATCGCTTTTAAAAAGATTAGAAAAGATTGAATTGTACGAAAAAAAAACCTGTAGCGATCACTCTGCAAACGGGTTTCCATTCAAATCCCTTTGATCCCAAAAATTTAAGGCAGAATCAGTTGCTGTTAAGACATCCAATGGTTATTTTCGTGTTTGATTCACAATCTGATATCTGTTATATCTAAAATTTGTCGCCAAACTATAAGATTAAAGGCCAATAATGGTTGATCGTAAATGTCACATACACTTGACTTTAAGGAAGTTACATGTGTTTACGCCATCAAGTAATTTTTATTTCGACGTTTTACTTGTATTTTTATTAATGTTATACTAATTTATTTGTTCTTTCGTTTTTTAAAATAAGAAATTATGTCAATTTGTATAATTTGGCGAGTGGTTTGGCGATTTATATAATTTGGCGAAATTGTTTGACGGGAGAGGTAGTACCATTAAAACATTGCTTTGAAGTTGAAATTAAATATGATTTGTTGTATTGTTGATATTTTGAGTTAGGGTTCGGCGTGCATTTTTTTACGACAATTTAACGAAAGCCTCGTTTTCGAATACCAGTTACATATGTATTTTTAAATTATTTTCTGTTATTTTTAAAATGAAATAACAATAACTGAAAAGAAGTTTAATTAATAACTATAGAACAAAACAATTTATAAAATTTTTTGTAAATAAAAATAAAATAAATTCAAATAAACATTTATTAATAAATAAGCAACAATAGCCGGGTTACAATGTCAGGGAAAATAACGCCATTTTAGCGCCAATTAGGTACAGCGTTGCGTATATGACATCTGTGCCTAATATTTTTCTTTTCGTTTCGTTTTAAAAAAAGAAAGAAGTGAATGCCATTTATTTTAAATGTTTCAGTTTTAAATGACAGTTTTGTATTAAATAAAATGATAATGAAATACGAATTGAATTATGAATAAAAGTAACATGATACATTTCTTAGCATACATTTAAGGTAGGCCAAACTGGTAGCCAAATTAGTTTAAAATAATAACCTTTTCTAAAATATGAAAAAAAATATCTGTTATGATTAAAATTTGAGTTGCCGTTATTAGAGAAAAGTATATAAATTAGAAAAAAATAATATTTCGAAAACTAATTCGAATTTAAAAATTCTAATACCAGTTTTGATATCTGCGGATCAATACGGATTTTTGATGTTAATTTCATCGCAAAGTATTCCGTATTTTAGGAGAAATCGCCATGAAACATAATCAGTTGTTTAACCAGTCGTTTCATAGAACGTTTCATAAATTCGTTTCATTTCAGCCGTTTCCTGAAATCCGCTTCATAAAATCGTTTTATTAGGATTTTATAAATATAGGGTAGATTAGAAAAATAATAATAATTATTATTATACTTTAAGTTTCTAAATATGCCACCCGAGGTCGTCTAGTGGTTAGGTTACTAGATTTCAGGCCGCAGAAGATTGGTTCGAATCCACGACTCGGAAATTCTGCTCGAAGCAAGAATCTCAACCTGTTTAAACCCACGTGTGAAGGACGTGTTCGTGACATTATTCCGGAAAAAAAGGTAAGTCCCTCTTTTTTTTAAGGTTTCCATTTCTTAATTAAGATTTTTTTAAATACTTATGCGCAGTAATAGAAACAAACACTTTTTGAATTAAAAACAAAAGACGCACATTCTTTCGGTTCAAATTACTTTTTTGTAAATATTAGATTTCAAATGACATACATATATTAACACAAGAATTTAAAAGCACTGTCTTTCACAAAAACAAAACAGAATAATAGTTTAAATAATATATTTTTGCAAAATTTTTTTCTATTGAAACAACAGAGGCATTGACGATTATTTATAACAGGGTAACTGCAAATTTTTGACTACGTCATCATCCGTCAAAACTCTGAAGTAATCGATTTTTACATTTGCATTGAGCACCACCGCTAAAATATTTTTTAGCAGATGCCACACAATGTAAAACCTGGCTATAAAATTTCTGAGAAGGATCCGTAATTTTGAAAGGTTCATTGACAGAGGCCCGCTTGAGAAAACAGTAGCCGAATCCGTAATTATCTTCTTCTGCATGCAAAAGTTGCACGATATCTGCATTTTTCAAAATTTTAAAGCAAGCCATTCTTTCATTTGTTGCAATTTTTTTCGCCTTAGCGCTGGTAACGCAGGCGATAATACTTGTATACAAATTGACGTGAACGCTAAAAGGAACCTTCCGACGAAGCATCAACAATTAGATAATCATACCGCTCCATTTTCGCACGTCAATTAAAACAAATCCCTCGTGTTCTTCATATTTTAAAGGGCTCTGCACATTTTTTCGAAACTTGAAAATTGTGGCAGCATCTCGCCAACGATAATTTTTTATTCAAACTAGGGGGCTCTGCCCACTACGTGCTACGCTCACCAACCCCCTTTCAGACACCGCAAATTCTAAAAGCACGCTAATTTGATCGGATATAAAAAATTTTCGGAAGAATGAATTATAATTAAAATAACAGTGGCGATCTCCCTGCTAACGGGTTGTTTTTGTCTTTGATTAAATCAAATCAGTGAAACATGTAAAAATAAGCTAATAACTATAAAATGATTTAAGTAAACAGAGTCTTTGTCTCTCGGTATTTTTATAAGTTTTTTTTTAAATAAGACATTTTAAATGTGTCTTTAAATCTGACGTAATTTTCACCAAAGTTTTCTTTCTCGTTTTAATAATCACGTGAAAATACGTTTGTTGTTAGAAAGGAAATATTATTTGCGTTATCTTAGAATTCTCAGCAATAATTTTAAAAGATTATCTCAAAATATCAAATAAATGTCTCGCGCAAATATATTTTTAAATTTAAACTGTTTGGCAATATTATGAATTGGCAATTTTAAATATGAGGTAATTTCCTCCATGTACACTTTTAACGCATATTAATGGATTTATTATTTTACAATTTTCTTTCTCTTTTAAAATTCACGTGTAAATATAGTTTTTATGACGTAATTATAAATATCTTCCTGCTTTTAATACATAATCATTTAATTCTCATTTGAAAGTTTTATTATGTTTATAATAGTCACGTGTAAACAATTTTTAATTTGAAGGAAATTTTATTCATTGCGCTATTTTAAAATTTTGGCAACAATTTAAAATAATACCCTTTTTTAAGAGTTGTAAGAAATGTCTCTGAAAATGCTGAAAATTTGAAATTTAAATAGAAATAAAACCTCAAAAAATGAGTCAAATTAATAAAATAAATGCAATCTGCACACCGAGCACTTTTAATGTATAAAATGATCTAAAAATTATAAAATTTCCATGTATAGTTTTTGCTCCTATAAAACTTTTTAATGGAACGATTCTGACCAACTTTAACATTAAATATCTTTTTAAATAATTCTTCGATTTGAAAACTGTCTGCATCAGCTTGTTTATCAAACTTTTCTCTATAACACCACTGATTTTCATATTTTTGTATGCAATATTTTTCTTAATATTAACGAAGAAAGACCTCCGGTCACAAAAAATTCAAAACCGGCGGCAGTTACAGCGTTAGTTACTTTTTTTTAGAATAGAGAGAAACTGTTGGATGAATAGTTCATTCTTGTCGGTATTTTTCACTTCTAGTTATTACATCGGTAAATCCCGACTAAACCGATATTAAAAATACAACGAAAATAATCCACAACTTTCGGTTTGGAACTTCGGAAACACACTGTGTTGTATTTGATTATTTGAGAATTTCCATTCATAAAATTTAAAATGTCTTTCTGCAAAGGAAGGCGGCCATAACTATTAAAATAGAAAGCTGTGTTTTTCTTAAAAGCTATCGCAGTCAAGTGGCTTCCTGGTAAGTGTTTGCGATCTAAATTTACTATAAAATACAAAAGCCCCACTTTATGCTCGGGTAATCCATCAAAAGGAAAAACTCCCCCAATTTTTTTAAAAATAAATGTATCTCCACAGACTAGCCGACACAAATAAGACGCATACATGTTTTTCTTTTTTAAAAATCGGTAAATAGTCCAGGCAATAGATACCGTATAGGGACTCTACCTAGCAAAATTAATGGTAGTACTAGAAATCGGCTTTCTAGATCTTTTTTGGGTCGCTGAATCCGAATTTGTAACTTCCCACCAAAATTTCCCCCGGCAACCCACCCAAATTTTGGTAAAAAGCCCCCAAAAAAGGTTTTTATTAAAAAAATCACCTTTTTTATTGTTTTAGGGGGAAAGTAGCTCGAAATTCAGAAAGTAGACAAAATTTGCAACAAATTAGATATATGACATGACTTAGGATGAAGGGGAAGGGGGGATCTGCCTCGGAACATGCGCCGCAGTGCTGCGTGGACTAAGTTGCGCAATTCCACTTAACCACTCACACGTTTACATTAGCCCTCCCATCTTCATTCCGAACTTTCTATATAAGGCTTACTTTAAGTTTTTTCGGTCGCTGAATCCGAATTTTTAACTTACCCCCAAAATTTCCCCCCCCCGAACCCCACCCCCCAAATAGTTGTTTTTAACTTAAATTTCTTATTGTTTTAGGGGAAAAGCATTACGAAATTCAGAAACTAGACAAAATTTGCAACAAATAGGATATATGACATTATGACGTAGGATAAACGGGGAGAGAGGGGGCTGGCTCGGAACATTTCCCGCGTGCTTTTCTCAAAAACAAAATTTTTTCAAAAAATCAATTTTTTTTTTTTTTTTGGGGGGGGGGGGGGTTGCCAGGTGAAATTTTGGTGGGAAGTTACAAATTCGGATTCAGCGACCCAAAAAACATAAAGTGAGTTGAAATCCAGAACTAGTATTAATTTTGCCAGATAAAATCCCCTATTGTCTGGACTTCATCATTTAGTGCACGTAGCGCCGCAGTGCATGTTCCGAGGCAGCCCTCACCCTCCCCATTCATCCTACTTCATAATGTCATATATCCTATTTGTTGCAAATTTTGTCTAGTTTCTGAATTTCGTAATGCTTTTCCCCTAAAACAATAAGAAATTTAAGTTAAAAACAACTATTTGGGGGGTGGGGTCGGGGGGGGGAAGTTTTTGGGGGAAAGTTAAAAATTCGGATTTAGCAACCCAAAAATCTTAAAGTAAACCTTATAGAGAAAGTTCGAAGGGGAAATGGGAGGGCGAATATAAACGTGTGAGTGGTTAAGTGGAATTGCGCAACTTAGTTTACGCAGCACCTCGCACATGTTCCGAGGCAGATCCCCCTTCCCCTTCATCCTAAGACATAATGTCATTTATCTAATTTGTTGGAAATTTTGTTTACTTTCTGAATTTCTAGATACTTTTTCTCTAAAACAATTAAAAAAAAACAATTTTTCTAATAAAACCTTTTTGGAGGGCTTTTTACCAAAATTTGGGGAGGTTGCCGGGGAAATTTTGGTGGGAAGTTACAATTTCGGATTCAGCGACCCAAAAAACATCTAGAAAGCCGATTTCCAGTACTACCATTAATTTTGCTAGGTAAAATTCCCTATTGCCTGGACTAATAGACGTTCCGAGATTTATAACTTCGATCATGTTACGATATTCTAATTAAATAATCAAACTCGCGGTCTCTGGCAGAGAAGTAGAAAATTTTAAATCAATTGTTAAAGTTTCATTTTCAGCAATGCTGACATAATCGCTCGAAGCTTCATAATCGGGAGTCAAACCGAAAGCAAACAATGTGTACCCTCCATCATATTCCGAATATGTGATATTTATAATTTGCGAACCGTGGTAACGCCCCAGATCGGTGAATAGAGAGAAATATGATCTGGCATCGAGTTTAGATTCAAAATTCGGTGCGAGTGAATTACTAGGGATCATAACGCCACCTTTTAAAATACCAAATCTGTTAAATTATAATTATGGAAATTAAACGGGTTCTTATTAATTTTTCCTTTCAAACTTGCTTTCGATACTAGTCCCATAATTAATCTCGCGGGGTCCTGCCCTATAAAAGCATTAGGGATTGACGCGAATTGTAACCCCGATGGAAGCGCAAAACTTTTTATTTCGATTCTTCGGATAGGATATTGTATGGGGTCTCACGACTCTTAAATCTTCAAAATTTTCGGAATTTTAATTATTTTATATTTTAAACTCCTATCTTTTCTGAAAATTTTGATATAAATGTTTCCTCAAAATTCTCATTAGAATAGAAGTTATGGCTTTTAGAATTGTACCTGCTCAATAGCTGAAGCGGCTTTTCCGAAACTTTGAAGTCCTTTTACTGAAAATGACATTTTTGGCCATAACGAGCAGGATATCTCAAAAACTTCTCAATATTTTTTCATGAAATTTTCGAAATAAATGTTTTATGTTAGTCTGTATAAACTGAACGTAAAATTTCCTATTTTGTTCAGAAAAATATTTTTTATGTGATACTGTTGAAATTTTCAAAATTTTCTATTATCTAAATACAACTTTTTATTAAAATTATAAAAATGCTTTAAATACAACTTTATTTAGGTTCAGGTTAATTATTACAATGTGAAGTATAATTAGGCACCAAAATTTTCATTCTAATTGTAAAATTTATTTTGTAATCGTGCGCGTAAGCTATCATACCAATTTTCTGCTTTACAAATGTCTGACAGTTTGATGCCCCTTATAAATATTAATTTTGCATTTTGTAATTTTTCTAAATATATGAAACGAAAGAACATTACTTATATCTCTCATCTCTCTCAAAATTGTGTTTTAAAATTATATACATTTTAAGATATTAACCCGGGAAGACGCGCGCCGGCCTGATGGACCCGGAGTGCGTACGGTTTTTAGCTCACAGGCTATCAAAGCCTGAGAGCTTATGTAACCGCTGGTTTTATATGTACGTACGTGTGTACGTACGTACGTATGTACGTAACAAGATAACTCTTGATAGAAACATCAAGACATCCCATTTTCTTTTAAAAAATTTTCTAGTTTCTTTCTGATAAGGCGCTTCCCTGATTAGTTTTGGGGTTCATTGGTTAAGAATAAAGGGGGGAAAGGAGGGCTAATCCACACCCCCTTAATTTAGATAAATGTGTTTTTCATGCAGAATTATTTGATTTGCTCCAAATTTGGTATACCGGTTTATTATGTTAAGGAGCTTCCCTGATTCGTTCTGAGGATTCATTGGTTAAGTATAAAGGGGGAAACGGAGGCTAATCCCCCTTCACTTATTTTTTTTGAGAGTATTATTCTTTAAAATAATAGTATAATACACAATTAGTGTGAATAGCCAGTGAGCTCAATGCCATCAGTTTAGCTGGGCACTTTTCTTTTTTTATTACACTTGTCACCACTATCTTTTTAAAAGTAATCTTCAACTTCTTTTATCGCAAAATTGTTTCCGACTAAATAAGGTGACGATTATTATTTGTATATATTGGTGACAAAGTAAAAAAAAAAAAAAAAAAAAAAAAAAAAAAAAAAACCATTCATACCTTGGGTATGAGCGTGTTCTTCGGGGTTAAATGTTGAAAATGGTCTGTTTTTTTGTTTTTTTTTTCCAATTTTAAGAGTCTTGAGACCCCTTAATACCGACGACTCAAGCGTTTTTTCGTGAGCGAGAATTATCGATGTACTTACTTTGACGTTATGAATAAAAAGGTTAGCGGATTGAATCAAAAACTTTAAATGGTCATTCGCAGATAACAATGCAAATTCATTCTTGTGTTTTTCGAGTTTCCCCCGAACGCTTACACCGTTAACACTATTTCTACCAAGAGTTGTCAAAAAACACCTTTCGGATTTTAACTTAAAATTATTCTCTAAGTTTAATCCTTTCTACATAATTATTATTTTTTTTTTACTTTTCGTACAATAGTTATTAAATTAATTCAGCTATATCATTTTTCTCCAGCACATCCTGGATCTAAAAATGTGCATATGGCATACCTATTTCTAGCATGAGATGTCTTTTGACAATTTCTAATTTCTAAGGATTTCATAATTTCTAATTTTAAACAATTTTATATAAATATCAATACCATTTTACAGCATCCTATAAATTAGATTAGATAATTCCGATTTCAGTTTTAAAGGAAAATACAAGAATTGCTGCATAACTTTGATATTCGCTTGTTTTCTGCCAAGTTGTATTTTAGTGTAGATCATTGTAGTATTTCTTTCACGCAATTCGGTACTACTTGATTATCCCGTCGACCAAAAAACTATCGCCAAACTATGAGATTAAATGTCAATAAGGGCTTATCGCAACGTCTTTCTAGAGAGCAATTTTAGTGGTACCAACAAACCAAAAATATTTTCTTAATACTGAAACTTTCTTCTAATCGACGATGCAATCAGTTTTGAAACATACGAAATTTAACCTTTTCAAATACACCAGCGAATGCAAGTCACTTCACGCTTCACGACGATATTTTTTCTACGCTAAAAGTAACTAAACGTCCGTATTTTAACAAAATCTTTCTAGAGCATCTCAATAGACCAGATTTACATTACCTATAAAAATCTAGAAAAGTTTGGACGAATAGAAGTATTTTTTACAACATAAAATGGGTGAAAATTTCGACGAAATCAATAAAAACCCGTTTCTTCGTGGTTTCTCTCGCTTTCGGCTCACGTTTTCAATACTAAATATTTTTTTTCAATAAATTTTAAAGAGCGCTCGGATACAGTTATATTTATAACCTATTAAAATTTCAGAGAATTCGTATGATAAGAACTAATTATTTTGTTATACTAACGAAACCGATGCAAAAATTAAGAAAAAACAAGAAGAAAATACATTTCTTTTTCAACGAGATAACAATATTTTTTCACGAATTTTTATCCTTAGTACACAACTGTCATATTTGAAACCGCTAAAAATCTCAAAGAATTTGAACAACAAAAACAAAATGAATTTTTTTGATTTTCAAACTAATTTTTTCACAATTAAATCCGATTATACCGGAACCAAATCGATACTCGATCATTAGATAAAGCTTAGCATATAATATCAATATTTCAGGGCTATTGTATAAAATAAAGTTATTTTTTGTAATCAAAATGTATGTATTTTTAATTCTACTGCAAATGCACGAATAGAAGTATTTTTTACAACATAAACTGAGTGAAAATTTCGACGAAATCAATAAAAACCCGTTTCTGCGTGGTTTCGCTCGCTTTCGGCTCACGTTTTCAATACTAATTTTTTTTTCAAGAAATTTTAAAGAGCGCTCGGATACAATTATATTTATAACCTATTACAATTGCAGAGAATTCGTATGATAAGAACTAATTATTTTGTTATACTAACGAAACCGATGCAAAAATTAAGGAAAAACGCAAAGAAAATACATTTCTTTTTCAACTAGATAACAATATTTTTTCACGAATTTTCATCCTGAGTACACAACTGTCATATTTGAAATCGCTGAAAATCTCAAAGAATTTGAACAACAAAAACTATTTCTTTAACCACTGAAATAGACCAAGTGAAAAAAAAAAGTTTTTTTACGAGCCCTTTTAGCACAAAATAGCAGTTTTATTTCACCCAGGATACTAAAACATTAGGTTTATAGCTTCTAAAAATTTCAAAGAGTTTGGACGATTACGACTTTTTTTTTTTTTTTTTTTTTTTTTTTTTTTTACCGTTTAAAGTACCGGAAGATCGCCGCTCTTCCCTCCTTTTTTTCGACATATTTCAAAAGTACGCATCGACCCCAATAATCAAAATACGCAGAAAAGAAAACACCAAATAGCATATACTTACAATTCTCTTTGAAATACGGCAAAATATAAAAAAATACGAAGATTAACCCTTTAAAAATAATTCATTTCCCGAAGTTACTTTTCGTTGCTTCCGTGCATTTGCTGTAGGATTAACAATACGTACATTTTGATTACAAAAAATAACTTTATTTTATACAATAGCTCTGAAATATTGATATTATATGCTAAGCTTTTATCTAATGATCGAGTATCGATTTAGTTCCGGTATAATCGGATTTAATTGTGAAAAAATTAGTTTGAAAATCAAAAAATTTCATTCAGGATTTTAATGTCAAAAAGAATAATAATAATAATAAATAGTCATACGTAAAACAGGGATTTTTACTACTAAATATAAATATTTTAGCACAAAAATTACACGCAGTCGTCGGAAATATATTTATAACTCATAAATTTGATTCCGAAAATGTAACATATAGCAAGGAAATAATGAGTTCCAATTTCAAAATTTTTTCCACATATTCCATTCATCAGAAGAAAAAAAATTAAAATAAAAATAATAGAAGAAAAAACTCAGTATCAATTATCAATAGCTCAATATCAATATCTTAGGATGAAAATTACACACAGGCTTTGGACAACAAGAAATGTATTTTTTTAAAGTTGAATGCCCCCCCCCCCTTTCCAGTTGCAGTTCTTTCGGCCCCTTTTACCTCTAAATATAAGTTTGTTTGTTTGTTTGTTTTTGCTTTTTTTAGCCGATTTTTCACACAGTCAGCGGACATGAAATTTATGTAACATATTAATGTATCCGAACACAAAACGTAATTTTCGATCAAAATATCGATTTTTCATTTTTGCAATACTATTAAAATTTAATATTCTATCTATCGAAATCTGCTTAAATTTTGTCTGTATCTAAAATAGAACTCGGGTTACAGCCGTTTGAAGTTACAGCTATTACAGCTTTTGAATTGTGTTTAAAAGTTTTCTTTAGTTTTTTCTCAAGATGAAGTTTTTCATATTTTTTACTGTACGCAAAACATCCTAAAACAAAAAAATTATGCATGAAATGCCACGAAATTTTCTGTACTTCTTTTGCAAATGTCTTATGAGGGAATAGACTACACTCTTGATAATATATTAAATAGTTTTATATTCACAATGGTATAAATGACAAACTTGAGACAAATTTTGCGAATTTTTCATTACATTAGTACTTAAACTGCCATATCATCTGAGATAGAGATGCGATTATAATGAGTGTGGTCTAAGTCATAGAGAAAATTATTCTGTTTATTATGCAATTTACAAAATGTCAGTACATTGTTTCATTACTGATTTATCACGTTTTGCGGAAATGTCAACTTTTGCTATAATTTTGACTACATTTCTCTTTATAAAATTTTTTTTGGGGTAATTGCTAAAATTTTTATATTTTTCAATGTTTTAAAGTAAATGTCATTATAAAAAATGGATAGCAAGAGAAAATTTCAAAAAATCACTTCCGAAGGTGTGCGGAAAATATTTAAGCATTTGGACAATTATATGTCGTGAAATTTATTATATTTTTGTTTAAAAATAAATAAATAAAAAAATCGGAACGAAAGATGAAATCCTGTAACTTAAATTTGAACAAAACATTTATTAAGAACATGTATAATAAAAACATGTATAATTGTGTAAAAGAAAAACATGTAACAAAGTTATTGTTTTCTTAAATTATATGAAAATTAATCCACGCTCGCAAATAGCTAATTTAATTTTAGTTTAATTTTATGTTTGCAATGTTTTTCATTATGCATCATGTCTCGTGACATTGTTTACTATGTTTATTGTTTTTAAATTATGTGAAAATATTTTCTATCGTGAATGATTTTGAAGGTGTCGCCGTTTGTGCGACGAAACGATTGTCAATCTCATTAAAAATATTTTATCACTTTTATAGCATTATTTTACTTAATACGTTTATTAAGATTAACTTCTTTAAACATTTTTTCTAAAGTTTTCAATCTTTTTTCACGAAATTTTTACACGGGCTGCAATAACGTAACGCCAATACCTAACGCGCGTAAACCTAATAACGTACGCAAAAACGTAATAACGTAACGCTGATTGAAATTTCAAAGAGTTCAGACAAACGGAACTAATTTAATATTATTATGGCATGACCAAACGTGGAAAATCAAGAAAATTTCTTCTTACGAGCTCTTTTACCACTGAAAATCAATATTTTTTCGCGATTTTTTTCATTCAAGAATATAAATTCAGACAAAATCGAATTGAAGATATAAAATGACTCAAATTTTATTTTCATAAGTTTATTATCACGGGCCCGGCAACGATGGGCGGGGTCAGCTAGTATATAATGAAATATTTAGTATGTCTTAAAAATATATCTTAATAGATATAATATATCATCTCAATATATGTATAATGTAATGTTAAGGAGATATCTCAAGATATATATATATATATACTATAAACATCCGGTAATAGCATTGCCACCTAGAATACAAAGCCTTCTGGCTGGTTCGTGACGTCAGCAGCAAGAGGCGAACAATCTGTATATCACAATGATAAAGTAAAGTTTAATATTGCTATGTTTTTCTATACAGGGTGAATCTAAACTCTTGGGCAAAACTTTAAGGGTTGATAGTACACATTAAGACAAACAATAATAAATAGGAAACTGAAGGTCCCAAACGTCTTCCGAAAAAGATCGGCGCGATTAAAGTTTAGAGCCCAAAATTTTCAAATGATTATAAAAAACGGAAAAATTGGTCGATTCGTTTGCGGTTTTCACTAAAACTATTCTTTATGTCACTATTTTCTTGAAAATAAATTTTAAAGATAACGTTCAAAAAATGCCGATAAAGGACGCTTTAGACTTTGGAGTAACGAACAACTATTTTTTACCGTTATTTTTTGTATCTCTTAAAATGCTTTCGAAAGCTTAGATATAAACTTAAATTTTGAGCTCAAAATCTGAATCGTTGGGAGTGGTTAAGTAGCGCAAACTGAACTGTGTTAAGGAGTTGAAATTTGAACCCCCCCCCCCCCCCCATCCTGAACACAGTTCAGTTCCGCTACTTAACCACTCCCAACGATTCAGATTTTGAGCTCAAAATTTAAGTTTATATCTAAGCTTTCGAAAGCATTTTAAGAGATACAAAAAATAACGGTAAAAAATAGTTGTTCGTTACTCCAAAGTCTAAAGCACCCTCTATCGGCATTTTAAAACTTTATCTTTAAAATTTATTTTCAAGAAAATAGTGACATAAAAAATAGTTTTAGCTAAAACCGCAAACGAATCGACCAATTTTTCAGTTTTTTTTGTAATTATTTGAAATTTTGGATCGTAAACTTTAATGGCGCCTATCTCCTTCTGAAGACGTTTGGGACCCTCAGTTTCCTATTTAATATTGTTTGTCTTGATGTGTACTATCATCCCTTAAAGTTTTGCCCAAGAGTTTAGATTCACCCTGTATAAACCACTAAGCGTTAAAATGATCTAATAATAGAATTGTAAGCTTGACTGTACATCCATAAATTGCTACTGACATATAAATTAAACTTCATAACTAAAAAATTTTAACATAAAACACATTTATTATCACTTTTATGTTTGCTGAATAATCTTAATATCGTGATAAATACTACTGATTGCAAAAATATCTTTTAAAAATATATTAGAATCAAATGTTCGGTAATCTGAAAAACAGGTTTTCTTTTTCTTTTCTTTCTTTCTCTCTCTTGATTTTTTTGATTGAAAATGCAGCAAAATGTTTGAAGAAATGTGTAAATATTATGAAGAAATGTTTAAATCTTTAATTATTATAAATAAAGCATCATAAAAGAAAAGAAAAGGAAGAAAGAACTAGATTGTTCATTTTAAAATCGAATTTTTGGGGAGGAGTCTTTAATTTCTTTCTTTTTTTTTCTCTCTTTTGTTGAAAATGCTGCAAAACCTTCGAAGAAATGTTACTCTTTAATTAATTAAATAATTAAGCCAATTTGTAAATTTATTAAAAATAATTTTATACCAAAAGACAAAAAACTGTTTCAAAAATAACCTTTTAGTGAAAATAATTTTTATTTTCAAAAAAAATTTCTCTTGAAAAATTATTAGAATTTTAATTTATTCAATATACTAAAATTGTTTATGTTTAAATATAATTTTTTTATTTATTTCTGAAAAGTAATATTTAAATATTTTATTGAAAGAGTCTTATTTTGTTCTTTCTTTTTTTTATGAAAAAAAATAACATTTTCCATTGTCTTCATTTATTAATTTATAGAACTAACAAAGTGTTGTTCCCATTAAGTAGGGGGATATTTATTATTATAAGATTAGTCTTTTATTTTGATAAATTCTTAAAATTTATTGTACATTCACTTTCTTCAAATATTTCTACTTGCTTTTGATAATGTTGAACATAAATTATCTTAAAATATCTAAGTGCATATAGTAATATTGCTATGGTTATTACTATTAATTCTATAGACCATTTTTTACAATCCGAAACTAAAATATTAAATTTTTATTAATTTTGTAAGGCTCTAACAATAGTATTATAGACCAAGAAAATGTTAAATTAAGTAAGACACTATATAATTAAATAGTTAAAAATGTAATAATATTATGCATTATTTAAAGTTCCCTTTAATTATTTAAAAAAAATTCATAATACATTTGCCTAACTGACTAAAAACTTGTTATTAATATTTATTGAATAATTTATATAACTGAAATCTGTAGATATTAATCCATATAAATTAGCAATAAACTCAAAATAAATTTTATATACATAATAAAATAATAAACTTTATTTACATTCGATAAATTTTAAAATATGTCCAAAACTAAAATTTGTAAATTAAAATACCAATTATTTAAAAATGAAACGTTTAGTACAATAAAAAAGTATGAAATAAATAAATTGTAATACTAAAATATCCATTATTTAATGACGTTTAATTTTATTTAAAAGTGCACTAAATTTCATATCTGACTATTAGTATTTATTCTAAAATTTAAACAATAAAAATAATATGCCAAATGAAATGTCGTTGACTGATCTTCAAATCATTGTTAAAAGTACAATAAAATCTTTTCGTAATCAGACTAAAATAAATTAAATATTTTACGATTTTACTGCTTTTATTATTTAGATTTAAAAAATTTGTTAAACTTTTACCTGTATAATTTAAAATATAGTAAAATAAATGAATTACAATAGTAAAGTTACATATATTTATTATAGTACGAAAATTTAATTTAATTGTTAAAAGAAAAATACAACGCACATTAGATTTATCTATCAAACTAAAAAATTATTTTTAAAATGTATTCTATATAATAATTAAAAGCTAAAATTTGCCGTAAAATGTATCATTTTAAAGAACACAAATGCATTCCAAATCCGAAGCAATAATTAGGTTTTTAAAAATTATAATAATTAAAAACAGATATTACATAGCACTCTCGCGTCCAAACACGTGGTAAGTTATAGCTTATGCTCAGTATTATATATCAGAAGCCGGCAAAAGTATTAGAAGTAATATAAATAAGTAAATGCATACAAAAAATTAATATTTATCAAAATAAAACACTTACCTTATTTTAAAATGTTGAATAACACTGATAAACAAAATTTGACTTTTAGGTAGCTTTCTTTACAAAAAAGCTACCTATTGCAGCCGTTCGGAGGAAAGCGATTTCAAAAAATTTTGGTATATTTTCCTCGATCATGACCCCCAGACCCCGAAACCACCCTCCGTTCAAAATTGATATATATATATATATATATATATATATATCTGACCTATGTCACACTGTAACTCCCGTAATTATGAACCGATTTCGATGTAATTCGGTGTGTACATAGTACATACCAATGTCTCGACCGAGTTCGTTGGCCAGCTTCATCCGCCGTTTTGTTTCAAAATGGCGGCCATTTAAAATTTTAAAAAAAATTTAAAACTTGGAATGTGGTACCAAAAAAATAAAAATGGAAAAATATTTTTTTCTTATGTATTTGACCTTTATACAAAGATTCCGTAGCAGTTTTTGTTTCGTCTATATCTTAAAAAATGGCTGAGTTATGGCATTTTGAATTTCTAGTGTGGCTGACATTTTGAAACGTCCTGAATTTTGTCACGCGATAAAAGGCGTATTTATGAACCGATTTAGATGTAATTCAGTGTGTACATAGTACATACCAATCTCTCGACCGAGTTCGTTGGCGAGCTTCATCCGCCGTTTTGTTTCAAAATGGCGGCCATTTAAAATTTAAAAAAATTTTTTAAACTTGAAATGTGGTACCAAAAAAATAAAAATGGAAAAATATTTTTTTCTTATGTATTTGACCTTTATACAAAGATTCCGGAGCAGTTTTTGTTTCGTCTATATCTTAAAAAATGGCTGAGTTATAGCATTTTGAATTTCTAGCGTGGCTGACATTTTGAAACGTCCTGAATTTTGTCACGCGATAAAAGGCGTATTTATGAACCGATTTGGATGTAATTCAGTGTGTACATAGTACATACCAATCTCTCGACCGAGTTCGTTGGCCAGCTTCATCCGCCATTTTGTTTCAAAATGGCGGCCATTTAAAATTTTAAAAACAATTTAAAATTTGAAATGTGGTACCAAAAAATTGAAAATGGAAAAATATTTTTTCTTATGTATTTGACCTTTATACAAAGATTTCGGAGCAGTTTTTGTTTCGTCTATATCTTAAAAAATGGCTGAGTTTATAGCATTTTGAATTTCTAGCGTGGCTGACATTTTGAAACGTCCTGAATTTTGTCACGCGATAAAAGGCGTATTTATGAACCGATTTGGATGTAACTTCGTTTATACATAGTACGTACCAATGTCTCGACCGGGTTCGTTGGTCAGCTTCATCCGCCATCTTGTTTAAAAATGGTGGCCATTTAAATTTTTAAGAAAAATTTAAATTTGAAATGTGGTACCAAAAAATTAAAAATTGAAAAAATATTTTCTTCTTATGTGTTTGACCTTGATAAAAAGATTCGGGAGCAGTTTTTGTTTCGTCTATATCTTAAGAAATGGCTGAGTTATAGCATTTTGAATTTCTAGCGTGGCTGACATTTTGAAACGTTCTGATTTTTCTCACGTAATAACAGGCGTATTTATGAACCGACTTGGATGTACCTTGGTGTGTACATAGTACATACAAATATCTCGACCGAGTTCTTTGGCCGGCTTCATCCGCCATCTTGTTTCAAAATGGCGGCCATTTAAAAAAATTAAAAAATAAAAAAATTTAAATGAGATGCCAAAAAATTGGAAAATGAAAAATATTTTTTTTGTATGTGTTTGACCTTAATACAAAGATTCCGGAACAGTTTTTCTTTCGTCTATATCTAAAAAAAATGGCTGAGTAATAGCATTTTGAATTTCTCTTGTGGCTGACATTTTAAAACGACCTGATTTTTATTACGCGATAACAGGCGTAAGTATGAACCTATTTGGATGTAACTTGGTCTGTACATAGTACATACCAATGTCTCGACCGAGTTCGTTGGCCAGCTTCATTCGCCATCTTGCTTCAAAAGGGTTGCCATTTAAAAAAAATTAAATTTAAAATTCAAAATGAGGTATTAAACAATTGGAAAATGAAAAAGATTTTTTTATGTGTTTGGCCTTGATACAAAGATTCCGGAGCAGTTTTTGTTTCTGAAAATTTGTTCTTTTGTTTATATCTTAAAAAATGGTCGATTTATAGCACTTTGAATTTCTAGCATGGCTAACATTTTGAAACGATCTTGTATTTGTCACGCGATAACACACGTATTCGCCTATTTCGATGTAAGAAGGCATGTGGATAGTATACATCAACACCTCGACCAAGTTCGCTGGCCAGATTCATCAGCCATCTTGTTTCAAAATGGCGACCATTAAATTAAAAAAAATATATATATTTAAAGTGAGGTGCAAAAAAATTAGAAATTGAAAAAGGTTTCTTTCTTAAGTATTTGACCTTGATATAAGGATTCAGGAGCATTTTTTGTTTGTCTTTACCTTAAAAAATGGCTCAGATATAGCAGTTTCAATTTCTATTGTGGGTGACATTTTGAAAAATCTGATTTTTTGCATGCGACAGCACTCCTATATATTAACCGATTCTGATGTGAGTGAGCATGTGCACAGCAATTACTAAGGTCTCGACCAAGTTCAGTGCTCAGCCTCATCCACCATGTTGTCTTAAAATGACAGGCACTTTAAGAAATTGCCGAATTTGGCAGCCAAATATATGTTACTTTAAAGAAAAGCAGCTTGGATAAAGCTGACTAATTTCCCGAAATTCTCATTCATAATGATTTAGTATTGATAAAAATTAGTATTGAATCTCCTATATTCAGTTTCCACTAAATTGAGCTTCGTGTGTTTGAATGATATAATTTGGCTTTTTTTAAATAAGGATTATGAAAGCTACCTCTTCCTCCCGGCACTGGCCGGAAGGACTTTTTATTTTTTATCTTAGATTTAAAGCTAATACTTCAATTATATATACTCTTGAGTAAATAAAAATGATATTAGAAAATTTTACTTCGTTCTTCTTCTTTTTTTTTCTTTTCTTTTTTTTTTTTTTTTTTTTACGAAGGATATGTATTTATAGGTTATTAAGATATATCACAATTTAGGAGATCGTACAGTAATGCATAATAATGATACATAAATTTTAAATTTACTAGCAGCATACTTGTACACTGTTTATACACATTTTACTTACATTTTACACAGCTGAACAAAATTTGAGTGTATTAATTTGAGTACATTAGTACCTATTTTTGTGTTTATATTTATGTTCAGTATCTTCTCTCTTGATGAACCAACAGTAATCAGTAAGCATTGCTGCATTCTCTTGCGATCGATAACCAGACTCCATAGCAGAAATTTGTTGGTGAAATCGTTCACCATGTTCGTCGCTAATTGCTCCCATATAATCTGGTAAAAAGTCAGTATGAGAGTGCAAGAAATAAAGGCTTTAATGACATGTGACAATTTAGCTTTTTAAAATTGTTTACCATATTTTGAACTATACACTTGTAATTTGTAGCTTTGTTATTCCCTAAGAAATTATGCACAATGTCCTTGAATGAAGGCCATCAAACTTCAGATTCAGGTATACCTTGATAAATATAGGGGCTGATTATGTTTTGGTGTAAATCGCCAAACAGGTGACACTATGCTAAATTTTTCATAATTTCCGCCATAGCTCTATCTCAAGGGGGAAAAAATGCACGAATTTTCATCAAACTTCAGATTTAGTTAGACGTTGACACAAGTTGTTTCTGATAAGGTTTTGGTGTAAATCGCCCGATAGATGGCGCTGCTGTGTGCATTTTCTCCGAATTTCGCAATAGCTCTATCTCAAAAACTAATACACGGATTTTCGTCAAACTTCAGATTCAGTCAGGCGTTAACACAAGCTGTTGTGGATTAGGTTTTAGTATAAATCCCCAACAGGTGGCTCTGCTATGCTGAATTTTGCAGGATTTACATTATTTTGCATTTTTATTTTATAATGCAAGAAATTCCATATCTTTAGAATCCTCATGATGGGCATATATTGCCATTTAATGTTGGCATTCTGATAGGGAATTTTGTAGTATTAACATGTATGAGATAGAAGAAAGTTTTGGGATTCGCACATCCGACTAGTTTTTTCATCTGCTGTATTTGTTATTTTAAAATTTTCTAAATATCTACTGCCACACGTTGAAATCCCACCCCCTTCTAGGCCATTTGAATGTTTAAAACTTGTATTTACAAAAATGAAACCCTGAATTAAAAAATGCATATTATAATTTATTAGTTTATTTAATTTGTAGGTCCTTACATTTTTTTTTCTTTTGGTCCTTGAAAGTCCTTGATTTTTATTTAAAGACATGTATACGAACTCTGTATTATTCTATCTATATATATATCTATTTCTGCTTTCTCCTCCCCTGTAAAAAGTATACAAAGTTAAAATAGTCCTTCATATGAGTTGGTGCTGATTATGTTTTGGTGTAAATTGCCCAACAGGTGGTGCTGCTGTGCTGCATTTTTCACATGGACGAAACACATCTTATTGGTGCCTAGATGTATTATAAGTAGCAGGTATTTGTTCATTTTCGGGGTCATTAGACTGTAGAAACAAAGTACTTGAAAAGAAATAAAATAAGATAATGAGATATATTTAAACACAGATATTTCTGAAACGGAAACCAACTTCACCTTTTTGTGAATATTTCCTAAATTCCCAAGGTTACTTAAATCTGTTAACGTTTTCCAAGAAAAAATTTCTTGTTTATCAGTGTTATCAATTATCTACTTCAATCTAATATCTAATAGTATTTTCAATCTATTATCTAGTTTCAATCTATTAACTATTATCTAGTTCTCAATAAACAGTTCTGAACACCATAATAGACCCACCGGCGCTTGCCCGATAATTTCCGCATGGCACAAACGTGGAGCCACCAGAGCTTGCCCAATAATTTCTGCAAGGCACCAATGTAGAGCCACCGGCGCTAGACCGAATGTTTTCGCATGGCACCAACGTCGTGCCACCGGACGGTATAGTTTTAATAGAAGCAGCTCATCGTTTGAGTCTAGTTTATACTCCACAATGAATTTAAAACATTCATCAATGAATAAATAAAACAGCAAAATATAAATAAAACACAAATTTAAGACATATAATCGAATTTCACGCTTTATCCACTGAAATGAACAGAATCAAAGGGCTGATTGTAAATAGCGATTATTGGAGATTTCTTCGGCTGTTAACTCCTCATGTAAGGCCAATTCGAAAATATCCCTTTTAATATGTTTCTATATTTTATTTGAACGCATTATTGCTATTTTGCATATAAATATAATTTTTAATATTGTTAGTGGGCATTTAAAAAAAATATATATTAAATTTAAAATATCTATTAGAGTTACCAATTAAAAAAATATATTAAATTTAAAATATCTATTAGAGTTAACAATTAAAAAAAATTAGTAGACCGTGCGAAAATTTCTCACCCCAATCTTTGAGATTATTCACTGATACGTTTTTTCATCAAGGGGGATGATCACTCAACTTCCGATTTCCCCTCACTTATGTAAAGTCAATGGGCATTGGATGCATTCGTCTATTTATAATATCTCCTCGGGAAATTAATACTTTTAGCTTCTATTTTTTGTGTACACTTTCTAAAAGGTGTCTTTTTTTATCTTGGTCTCAAAATATTTCTAAAGTTTAGACTTAATTTTATATGGAAGCGTTAAAATCTGACTCACAGTTCCCCCGCTTTTGACACATAAAATATTAAATTCAGCATAGATTTTTATAAATATTTTGAAAACTAAGAAAACAAGTTGGAAATTGCTCGTCAAACGTGGCAAATGAGGTGCGTTCGTACTATAACTAGTTTTATAATTATTTTTTGCACCCCATATTGTACCGAATGTGTATTTATTTGCGATTCATAAGTGCATAGTCTGTAACATCATTAAAATGCACTTGCAATAATTTTTTCCCATTCCCCTTAATGTAACGGAAAACTTTTGACTATCACTGTAATTAAGCTATACATCCGATTTTCATGAAATTTGAAATGGCTCGACAAAATTTTGCAGCAATTATATATTTAAAATTTCAGCCCATTCGGAAAGCTGTAACATCATTAAAATGCACTTGCAATAATTTTTCCCATTGGCTTTAATGTAAAGAAAAATTTTGACTGTCCCTGTAATTAAACTATACACCCGATTTTCATAAAATTTGAAATGGCTCGACAAAATGTCGCAATAATTATATGTTTAAAATTTGAGACCATTCGGAAAGCTTTAACATCATTAAAATGCACGTGCAATAATTTTTCCCATTGGCCGTAATGTAAAGAAAAACTTTTGACTGTCCCTGTAATTTAACTATACATCCGATTTTCATAAAATTTGAAATGGCTCGACAAAATTTTACAATAATCATATATTTAAAATTTCAGACCATTCGGTTGGGTAGTTTTTGCTCTATTATATGCGGACGGACGGACAGACAGACGGACTGAACGACGACTATAGGTGCTACGTATTTATATAATTACGAACGCACCTAAAAAGGGACATCCTTTAAGAAGAGTACACAGGAAAAAGATGTTAAAAATGTGAATTTCCCGAGAAGATACAGTCGGACCTCTATTTAACGAAGTCGCTAAATCCCGAAAAAAGTTCGTTATATGGAAAATTCGTTAATTAGAGAGTCACCTTTTAAAATACTTTAAACTACGTAAAACACATTTTAAGTCCATAAACACTATATACAATTAAAAAAAGTAATTAGTCACACTTTTTTTTATAAATTATATCTATTTGTTTTACTTATTTTACACATCAAAAAGCAATCTGTAGGGGAAATAAGAATGAAACAAAACATTGTCTGGAAATACATTGTATTTTCAGTTTAAAAAATTATTTTACATTAAAATCACGATTTTTATGTAAATTAATGTTTCATGTAAATTAAAATCACGATTTTTTATTATGGTTGATAAGCTGTTTGGAGGAATATCAAATTTTAAAGCAGTATTCTTTTTCTTCATGCTTTAATCCACCTCATCAATAATAATTTTTATTTTTATTTGGTGCTCAAGCACTTTTGCTTTGACATTTTCGAGCTTCAAGAACTGAAATTACCAACACGATTGATCATGATCAATAATCTATAAACGGGAAACTATAGTTTAAGGACACAGGGCAGCTCCATTGAGGGTTAAAAAGGGATATTGAAAGTTTGCTCTTCTTTGGATGGAAAGCAAAGAATCACAACGAATTTACTGTGCTCGGTGAGTTAGGTGCCTGGTAAGACCTGTTCATGGTCACTGAACATCAAAAAATGTGTTAAAAGAAAGAATAAGTTTCAAATGTCCAGTAATATTTTAAGAAATAGGGAGACAAAAAAAATAGATCCCAAGGAAAAGTTCGTTAAATAGAGAATACACTTTGCTATTTGGAGGTTACTTTACGAAGAAATTTTCAAAATGTTCTTGGTTCCAAGTAAAAGTTCGCTAAATAGAGAAGTTCGCTAAATAGAGAAATTCGCAAAATAGAGGTTCGTTAAATAGAGGTCCGACTGTATTTTAATATACGAATGCATCAAAAGTCCACAGACTTAACATTACGGAGGAGAATTCCGAAGCTGAGTGACCAGCCCCCTCAAATGCAATTCTTTTTATCTAACAACGTGTTTTAACGATATATAAGTACACTATCTCAAAAGCCGTTTGCAGAACCTTTCGAAAAATACTTCATTCATCTCTGTGCCTTTAGTATATAAAGAGAAAAAAGGATGTTAACATCAGATATAATATATTTAGTGGTTTTCACCTATATTCTGTAATCCAGGATGCCCGGGGGGTTTATGTGTTAATAATGAACCAAATCTAAGATTCAACCTACAAAATTCGTATACCTAATTAAAGCTTTGTGTTACAAAATCATCATCTAAAATCATGTTAGCATGCTGCTTCCCTTTTCTTTAATTACACGACTGACAAGAAGGGTTATGTGTTTCACGCGTATCTGGGTATGTGGATTTCTTTATACACTCGAAACATCCCAATGGCTGGATGGATTTTAATTAATGAGGTTTCTATCGATTCGTCTTAACCGTCCGATGGTTATAGGCTAGGGTTTGTTTTTATAAATTCAAAACGTCGGTCATAAAATACAAAATAGCGGTAGAGACGAAAAAAATTACGCAGCATATTGAGTGGCATTTCAATGGATAAGTCTTTCAAAAAGAAGACGACGTTTCATTGACTATTTTACAGTCAGAAGCTCCGTTTAAATATTACACAACCTGGAAGTTATGTAGGTAGGATCTCTAGCTTTACTGCAACTCTAACCTTCATAGAGGTCTATAGGCCTCATCAAAATAGTATTTGTAGATAGGAACTAACAATTAAACACAACTTACAAGTCAGTCTGACTTGTAAGTTGTGTTTAAATTTACAAGTAAATGAGTTTAAATTTACAAGTAAATAAAAAAATACGTAATATAAAAAATAGTTTCACATTGATGAGAAATCATTAATTATTTCGTTTTTTACGCAGTCGGTTTTTTTTTAATTGAATTTTTACTTGTTTAATTTGTAGACATGGCTTTTGTTCATAACCATAATATATCTTACTAACTAGGTAAATGGAGGCTGGAATAAATTCTAAAATTGAAATGTAAACTTGACCTGAATCATTAAAAACTTTTTTTTAGTGAAATAGCATCGTAATTATAGTTTTAGGCGAAAAGTGGAACTAATAAAGAAAACAGATTTCACCCTTAATGTTTAAAAAACATGAAATTGGAAAAAAAAAAAAAAACATGAAAAATTTATAACATGTTTTCAAAATGTCAAATCAATAAAAATTAAAGTTTTTAAACATTTTTGGCTTTTACAAGTTACTGCATTTTGCCAGCAGAGTGGAACTGAAAAAGGAAACATATTTTGCTGTTTGCTTTAAAAAATCAAATGCTTTATATAAAATATTTCGAGAATGGCGCAACAATAATTACAATGTTTTAAAACTTTTATTCAAAGTAAGGTCTTATGCAAAAAATAGTGGACAGGCAAGAAGAACGATTTTCTTTTTCATGTTTTAAAAATTAAAACTTTATTACATTTTTATAACATTTTCAAAATCCTACACTAATAATTACAAACGTTAAGTTTCTTTACAATTTACGGTTTTTAGCGAAGAATTTTTTGAAAAATTCATGAGTCTCGTAAGATTCTCTATGCGAAAGCTTCCTCCTTTCTTTGCTCTCTATGAAGGCTGAAAAGACAGTTCTCGGATCATAAAAATTCGAATTCCGCTAAAAGCAATCAGCATTCTAGAGTTTAAGACTTCTCTTGATAGTCCCTATTTTCCATTGATTTAAGCGTTGTATGTATAGATACAGACAAAAATTTTTGGCAAGCTCATGAGTCTCTTTGGTTTCTCTGCGTGAAAGCTTCCTCGTTCTTTTTTTTGCTCTCTAGGAACCGTGCAACATCAGGTCAAGGATGATAAAAATCGTATACCAAAGAGATGGGGATCGGCCAGCAATAAGGCACTATACCAGGCCCGCCATAAAAAACTGAAAAAGAGGGGCGATCGACCGAAGATACGGCACTAATCCATAACCCCTAAAAAACTGAAAAAGGGGGCGGATCGGCCGGAAATACGGCACTAATCTACGCCCATCTAAAAAACTGAAAAAAGAGGGGCGGATCGGCCGGAGATACGGCACTACTCCACGCCCCCCCCTAAAAAACTGAAAAAAGAGGGGCGGATCGGCCGGAGATACGGCACTACTCCATGCCCCCCTAAAAAAAAGAAAAAAGAGGGGCAGATCGGCCGGAAATACGGCACTACTCTACGCCCCTCTAAAAACTGAAAAAAGAGGGGCGGATCGGCCGGAGATACGACACTACTCTACGCCCCTCTAAAAAACTGAAAAAAGAATGGCGGATCGGCCGGAGATACGGCACTACTCGACGCCCCCCCTAAAAAACTGAAAAAGGGGGGCGGATCGGCCGGAGATACGGCACTACTCCACGTCCCCCTAAAAAACTGAAAAAAAAGGGGGGGTGGTGGATCGGCCGGAGATACGGCACTACTCTACGCCCCTCTAAAAAACTGAAAAAAGGGGGGCGGATCGGCCGGAGATACGGCACTACTCCACGCCCCCCTAAAAAACTGAAAAAAGAGGGGCGGATCGGCCGGAGATACGGCACTACTCCACGCCCCTCTAAAAAACTGAAAAAAGAGGGGCGGATCGGCCGGAGATACGGCACTACTCCACGCCCCCCTAAAAAACTGAAAAAGGGGGGCGGATCGGCCGGAGATACGGCACTACTCCACGTCCCCCTAAGAAACTGAAAAAAGGGGGCGCGGATCGGCCGGAGATACGGCACTACTCCACGACCCCCTAAAAAACTGAAAAAAGAGGGGCGGATCGGCCGGAGATACGGCACTACTCTACGCCCCTCTAAAAAACTGAAAAAAGGGGGGCGGATCGGCCGGAGATACGGCACTACTCCACGCCCCCCTAAAAAACTGAAAAAAGAGGGGCGGATCGGCCGGAGATACGGCACTGCTCTACGCCCCTCTAAAAAACGGAAAAAAGAGGGGCGGATCGGCCGGAGATACGGCACTACTCTACGCCCCTCTAAAAAACTGAAAAAAGAGGGGCGGATCGGCCGGAGATACGGCACTACTCTACGCCCCTCTAAAAAACTGAAAAAAGAGGGGCGGATCGGCCGGAGATACGGCACTACTCTACGCCCCTCTAAAAAACTGAAAAAAGAGGGGCGGATCGGCCGGACACTACTCCACGACCCCCTAAAAAACTGAAAAAAAGGGGGGGGGGCGGATCGGCCGGAAGACGGCACTACTCCACGACCCCCTAAAAAACTGAAAAAAGAGGGGCGGATCAGCCGAAGTTACGGCACTATTCCACGCCCCCCTAAAAAACTGAAAAAAGAGGGGCGGATCGGCTGGAGATACGGCACTACTCAACGCCCCTCTAAAAAACTCAAAAAAGGGGGCGGATCGGCCGGAGATACGGCACTACTCCACGTTCCCCTAAAAAACTGAAAAAAGAGGGGCGGATCGGAAGGAAATACGGCACTACTCCACGCCCCCCTAAAAAACTGAAAAAAGGGGGGCGGATCGGCCGGAGATACGGCACTACTCCACGCCCCCCTAAAAAACTGAAAAAAGAGGGGCGGATCGGCCGGACATACGGCACTACTCCACGCCCCCTAAAAAACTGAAAAAAGAGGGGCGGATCGGCCGGAGATACGGCACTACTCTACGCCCCTCTAAAAAACTGAAAAAAGGGGGGCGGATCGGCCGGAGATACGGCACTATTCCATGCCCCCCTGAAAAACTGAAAAAAGAGGGGCGGATCGGCCGGAAATACGGCACTACTCTACGCCCCTCTAAAAAACTGAAAAAAGAGGGGCGGATCGGCCGGAGATACGGCACTACTCCACGCCCCCCTAAAAAACTGAAAAAGAGGGGCGGATCGGCCGGAAATACGGCACTACTCTACGCCCCCCTAAAAACTGAAAAAAGGGGGGCGGATCGGCCGGAGATACGGCACTACTCCACGACCCCCTAAAAAACTGAAAAAAGAGGGGCGGATCGGCCGGAGATACGGCACTACTCTACGCCCCTCTAAAAAACTGAAAAAAGGGGGGCGGATCGGCCGGAGATACGGCACTACTCCACGCCCCCCTAAAAAACTGAAAAAAGAGGGGCGGATCGGCCGGAAATACGGCACTGCTCTACGCCTCTCTAAAAAACTGAAAAAAGAGGGGCGGATCGGCCGGAGATACGGCACTACTCTACGCCCCTCTAAAAAACTGAAAAAAGAGGGGCGGATCGGCCGGAGATACGGCACTACTCTACGCCCCTCTAAAAAACTGAAAAAAGAGGGCCGGAAATACGGCACTACTCTACGCCCCTCTAAAAAACTGAAAAAAGAGGGGCGGATCGGCCGGAGATACGGCACTACTCTACGCCCCTCTAAAAAACTGAAAAAAGAGGGGCGGATCGGCCGGATACTACTCCACGCCCCCCTAAAAAACTGAAAAAGGGGGGGGCGGATCGGCCGAAATACGGCACTAACCCACGCCCCCTAAAAAACTGAAAAAAGAGGGGCGGATCGGCCGAAGATACGGCACTATTCCACGCAACCCTAAAAAACTGAAAAAAGAGGGGCGGATCGGCCGGAGATACGGCACTACTCTACGCCCCTCTAAAAAACTGAAAAAAGAGGGGCGGATCGGCCGGAGATACGGCACTACTCCACGCCCCCTAAAAAACTGAAAAAAGAGGGGCGGATCGGAAGGAAATACGGCACTACTCCACGCCCCCCTAAAAAACTGAAAAAAGGGGGGCGGATCGGCCGGAGATACGGCACTACTCCACGCCCCCTAAAAAACTGAAAAAAGGGGGGCGGATCGGCCGGAGATACGGCACTACTCCACGCCCCTCTAAAAAACTGAAAAAAGAGGGGCGGATCGGCCGGAGATACGGCACTACTCTACGCCCCTCTAAAAAACTGAAAAAAGAGGGGCGGATCGGCCGGATATACGGCACTACTCCACGCCCCCTAAAATACTGAAAAAAGAGGGGCGGATCGGCCGGAGATACGGCACTACTCTACGCCCCTCTAAAAAACTGAAAAAAGGGGGGCGGATCGGCCGGAGATACGGCACTATTCCACGCCCCCCTAAAAAACTGAAAAAAGAGGGGCGGATCGGCCGGAAATACGGCACTACTCTACGCCCCTCTAAAAAACTGAAAAAAGAGGGGCGGATCGGCCGGAATACGGCACTACTCTACGCCCCTCTAAAAAACTGAAAAAAGAGGGGCGGATCGGCCGGAGATACGGCACTAATCCACGCCCCCCTAAAAAACTGAAAAAAGAGGGGCGGATCGGCCGGAAATACGGCACTACTCTACGCCCCCTAAAAAACTGAAAAAAGGGGGGGCGGATCGGCCGGAGATACGGCACTACTCCACGCCCCCCTAAAAAACTGAAAAAAGGGGGGGGGGCGGATCGGCCGGAGATACGGCACTACTCCACGCCCCCTAAAAAACTGAAAAAAAGAGGGGCGTATCGGCCGGAAATACGGCACTACACTACGCCCCTCTAAAAAACTGAAAAAAGAGGGGCGGATCGGCCGGAGATACGGCACTACTCCACGCCCCCCTAAAAAACTGAAAAAAGGGGGGCGGATCGGCCGGAGATACGGCACTACTCCACGACCCCCTAAAAAACTGAAAAAAGAGGGGCGGATCGGCCGGAGATACGGCACTACTCTACGCCCCTCTAAAAAACTGAAAAAAGGGGGGCGGATCGGCCGGAGATACGGCACTACTCCACGCCCCCCTAAAAAACTGAAAAAAGAGGGGCGGATCGGCCGGAAATACGGCACTACTCTACGCCCCCTAAAAAACTGAAAAAAGGGGGGGCGGATCGGCCGGAGATACGGCACTACTCCACGCCCCCCTAAAAAACTGAAAAAAGGGGGGGGGGCGGATCGGCCGGAGATACGGCACTACTCCACGCCCCCTAAAAAACTGAAAAAAAGAGGGGCGTATCGGCCGGAAATACGGCACTACACTACGCCCCTCTAAAAAACTGAAAAAAGAGGGGCGGATCGGCCGGAAATACGGCACTGCTCTACGCCTCTCTAAAAAACTGAAAAAAGAGGGGCGGATCGGCCGGAGATACGGCACTACTCTACGCCCCTCTAAAAAACTGAAAAAAGAGGGGCGGATCGGCCGGAGATACGGCACTACTCTACGCCCCTCTAAAAAACTGAAAAAAGAGGGCCGGAAATACGGCACTACTCTACGCCCCTCTAAAAAACTGAAAAAAGAGGGGCGGATCGGCCGGAGATACGGCACTACTCTACGCCCCTCTAAAAAACTGAAAAAAGAGGGGCGGATCGGCCGGAGATACGGCACTACTCTACGCCCCTCTAAAAAACTGAAAAAAGAGGGGCGGATCGGCCGGATACTACTCCACGCCCCCCTAAAAAACTGAAAAAGGGGGGGGCGGATCGGCCGAAATACGGCACTAACCCACGCCCCCTAAAAAACTGAAAAAAGAGGGGCGGATCGGCCGAAGATACGGCACTATTCCACGCCCCCCTAAAAAACTGAAAAAAGAGGGGCGGATCGGCCGGAGATACGGCACTACTCTACGCCCCTCTAAAAAACTGAAAAAAGAGGGGCGGATCGGCCGGAGATACGGCACTACTCCACGCCCCCTAAAAAACTGAAAAAAGTGGGGCGGATCGGAAGGAAATACGGCACTACTCCACGCCCCCCTAAAAAACTGAAAAAAGGGGGGCGGATCGGCCGGAGATACGGCACTACTCCACGCCCCCTAAAAAACTGAAAAAAGGGGGGCGGATCGGCCGGAGATACGGCACTACTCCACGCCCCTCTAAAAAACTGAAAAAAGAGGGGCGGATCGGCCGGAGATACGGCACTACTCTACGCCCCTCTAAAAAACTGAAAAAAGAGGGGCGGATCGGCCGGACATACGGCACTACTCCACGCCCCCTAAAATACTGAAAAAAGAGGGGCGGATCGGCCGGAGATACGGCACTACTCTACGCCCCTCTAAAAAACTGAAAAAAGGGGGGCGGATCGGCCGGAGATACGGCACTATTCCACGCCCCCCTAAAAAACTGAAAAAAGAGGGGCGGATCGGCCGGAAATACGGCACTACTCTACGCCCCTCTAAAAAACTGAAAAAAGAGGGGCGGATCGGCCGGAATACGGCACTACTCTACGCCCCTCTAAAAAACTGAAAAAAGAGGGGCTGATCGGCCGGAGATACGGCACTACTCCACGCCCCCCTAAAAAACTGAAAAAAGAGGGGCGGATCGGCCGGAAATACGGCACTACTCTACGCCCCCTAAAAAACTGAAAAAAGGGGGGGCGGATCGGCCGGAGATACGGCACTACTCCACGCCCCCCTAAAAAACTGAAAAAAGGGGGGGGCGGATCGGCCGGAGATACGGCACTACTCCACGCCCCCTAAAAAACTGAAAAAAGAGGGGCGTATCGGCCGGAAATACGGCACTACACTACGCCCCTCTAAAAAACTGAAAAAAGAGGGGCGGATCGGCCGGAGATACGGCACTACTCCACGCCCCCCTAAAAAACTGAAAAAAGGGGGGCGGATCGGCCGGAGATACGGCACTACTCCACGCCCCCTAAAAAACTGAAAAAAGAGGGGCGGATCGGCCAGAGATACGGCACTACTCTACGCCCCTCTAAAAAACTGAAAAAAGAGGGGCGGATCGGCCGGAGATACGGCACTACTCTACGCTCCCCTAAAAAACTGAAAAAAGGGGGGCAGATCGGCCGGAGATACGGCACTACTCCACGCCTCTCTAAAAAACTGAAAAAAGAGGGGCGGATCGGCCGGAGATACGGCACTACTCCACGCCCCCTAAAAAACTGAAAAAAGAGGGGCGGATCGGCCGGAGATACGGCACTACTCCACACCCCCCCTAAAAAACTGAAAAAAGGTGGGCGGATCGGCCGGAGATACGGCACTACTCCACGCCCCCTAAAAAACTGAAAAAAGGGGGGGCGGATCGGCCGGAGATACGGCACTACTCTACGCACCTCTAAAAATCTGAAAAAAGAGCGGCGGATCGGCCGGAGATACGGCACTACTCCACGCCCCCCTAAAAAACTGAAAAAAGAGGGGCGGATCGGCCGGAGATACGGCACAACTCTATGCCCCTCTAAAAAACTGAAAAAAGAGTGGCGGATCGGCCGGAGATACGGCACTACTCCACGCCCCCTAAAAAACTGAAAAAAGAATGGAGGATGACTCTACGCCCCTAAAAAATTGAGAAAAGAAGGTCGGATCCGCCGGCGATGCGGTTTGCGACGATCCGCGAATTCTCGGCGTTAACCCACCCACACCCACCATCTCAGAACCCCTAGCCCCACCTATCCCGCCTTTCGATATTTTTAACTTAGTGAAATTAGCTTCTGTACTCTTCTCTACTAAATTAGCTTCACTACTCTAAGCCCACCTAAAAAACTGAAAAAAGGGGGGGGGAGGATCGGCAGGACATACGGCACTACTCCACTCCCACCTAAAGACTGAAAAAAAGAGGGGCGGGTCGGCCGTAGATACGACACTACTCTAAGCCCACCTAAAAAACTGAAAAAAGAGGGTCGGATTGACCGGAGATACGGCACTACTCCACGCCCCCTAAAAAACTGAAGCCCCTATCCCCACCAATCCCGCATTTCGATATTTTTAACTTGGTGAAATTAGCTTTCAAATACTTCCGGTGTACTAGTTAGTGTTTAATAGAAATTAAAATTTACCTCAGACCTGGGATATGCGCCCAGAATACCGCGCTCTGCGAATTCTTGCGGAGAATTTTAAAAGCCGAATTCATCAAATTAAAGACATGGAAAAGCGGAAAGGGTAGGGATCGTGGCTCTGAGATTGTCGGACGACCGCTGTCGTTTCGAGGTTATTTTTTTGCGGACAATACGGCAGTACATCAGCCTCCCTAAAAAACTGAGAAAAGAAGGATTGGATCATCTGGCGAAACGGCCTTACACCAGCCACGACCCCCACCCCCTAAAAAATTGAGAAAAGAAGAATGAATGGATCGAGTAGCTCTTTATTTATTTTTCAGTCCTCGCTTTATAGAATTTGATTTCTAATCTTACTGATATTTTTCTGACTTCAAACAACGCAAAGTAGGATTATTGCGAAAACTGTAAAAATTGACAATTAGAGTCCCGATTACCCGATTTAATATGGACCAAACTCACCTCGGATAAGCAAAAAACTCGGATAAACCGGATTTACACAAATCGTCACTAACTAAGGAGTTGAAATATGAATTTTCACTTAATTCATTCATTTTTATGTTACTAGTAACATTTCTTTGATGTACATTTCCGTTACTTAAAAAAAAAACGAGAAATGAAATTGTTATTTGAAAAAGACCTTGATTTTTTTTTTTTTCGTTAAATGTCAATTTGCTGCAATTTTTTTCTCTGTAATATTAAGCTACTGCATAGCTACCAATTTCTAAGATTTTTTTTTTTTTTTTTTTTTTTTTTTTTTTTTTTTTTTTTTTTTACGATTTAAACTTACTAGTAAATTTCGCCTCATTCAATCGCTGAAATTTAACAATTGTCAACGATTAAATATGGTAAAAATCTGTAATAAATTTTAGAGGTAACAAGATGGCAACAATAGTGTACAAATTGGCAGCTATTAGTGTCATGAAAATTGCAGGTGCAGCCTCTTCTTTCTGCTCAAAGTATTAAATTGTCTTTTTCAATCGAACTTATACCTTTGGAATAGATTATTTTCTTCTGATGGGACGGATGTCTTCCCTTATAATGAAACAGCCATTATAAATGAAAAAAAATATATATATGGTCATTTTTTTCCCATTCTGACCAGAAAATCAGAGTTCTAACTTTTTACGACTGCTCTTTCATCTTCACCTAACACTTCATTTATAATGGCTGTTTCATAATAATAGAAGCCATCAGTCCCTCAGAGGAAAATAATTTGGTTAAAGTAGAAACTCGGTTAAGCGGGACTCGGATAATCGGGACTTTACTGTACTTAAATTTCTATAAAATCACATATCAAATAAAACTGTTCCATGCTTAATGCGAATAAATCTGTATTAAAAAAATCAATATTTTCAATTGTATCAAATACTCATTTTAATGGCAATTTCTTCCTTTCTTTCTTTTACGAAACTGCACTGAATATTATTAATAATGTTACTTAAGGGGGTCCGGGATACAAAAATCTTCAAATTTTCTAAAAAAAAAAAAAAAAAAAAACTATTGTATTAAAAAATTATCTGCTTTTTTCGGCTTAAAATGACGTTTAAATCATGCTTCTATCTTAATTAGAACATGAAATATTAATTTTTTCGTTTTGTTTCCAAAATCTCGCTTTCAAGTAATAGTTGTCATAGAAACGGCTTCTTGTGAAAATGCGTTTTTCTTCACGATGGGGTTTTCCACCATTTCTCGCATTTAAATTGTTATAAGTCAAGAACCGTTAAAATTAAATAGTTCAAACTTGGAACATGCGTTTTTCTATTATTTTACTTTGATTTTGATTCAGGTAATTTTTCGTTTTGGTTTGCTTTCAAAATCTCGCTTTCAAGTAATAGACATGGAAACGACTTCTTGTGAAAATGCGTTTTACTTCACGATGGGATTTTTCTCCATTTCTCGCATTTAAATTGTCATAAGTCAAGAACCGTTAAAGATAAATGGTTCAAACTTGGACCACGCCTTTTTCAATTATTTACTTTGATTTTAATTCAGGTAATTTGAACAAATGTTTACTTCTGAAAATATGATTTTTTAAAATGATTTTTATTTGTCAAGTCAAACTTGACGCGACAAGATAATATCAGAAAAAAATCAAACTTACTGCTAATGTGCATGCTATCTGGGTTGAAGGAACGTAACGAAATAAACAAAATTTTCTCTTTTAGCCTATTGTAATTGTGACGATGGAAAATTACATAATGTAAAACATAACTAACACTGAAATTAATATAATTCTTAATAAACAGCAATTTTATTTGTAGTAATCATATTTTTATTGCATTTATGAATATAATTTGATAAATTTTAATAACTTTTGTTTCGCTGCATGCGCGAAAGTTTCATTGTGCGCTAATGCATTTAAATTTTGAAAATAAATTAGTTTTAATAAATTAGAAAATAAAAAGTTTTGTGTAAATGTTTCAGCTATATTCATATATATTGTATAGGTTAATTCCATCGTAACTAACGTAACACTTTATCATCGAATTTTGTTTTCAAAACGAAAATTTACTAATAAAACTAGAGAAAATTTTTACAATTTAAAATATTTCTTACTAAGCACTTAATACCCAAATACCTGCAGATTATTTCAATCTCTCTTTTAGTACGAAAAATTGCAATTCAAAATTCTGCCACTGACGTAAACATAAAATATACAAACATTTTTTCTGCCTTCATTGAAGTGTAAAAATTATCAAAACTATCAAAGCTAATAAAAGGGATTTAATGTTTTCAAAAACATTAAGTAATGACAAATTATAACAGTAACTTCTTTAATTGGTTTCTGAACAATAAAAAAGAAAAAATGGCAACTACACCATGTAACTGACGTAACTTTTATTGTGTAATTGACGTAACATTATGACTTTACAAAGATAACAATGGTACTTAACTTAGTTTGTAAACAGTAATTTATAATGTCTTTTATTAGGATTTTATTATAGAACATAAAAATATCAAGCTTTCTAATCATACCCCTAAAGTTAAACATATGGGAACGTCCACGGCAGAAAAAAAATTTTGCTGAATTTTTTTTTTTTTTTTAACGGAAATATAAGTGTGATACATCAATTTTTGATAGCTTTGATAGATTTGTGATAGCTTTTTCTAAAAGCTAAAGAGTTGAAGTATATGAATTTGTAAGTTTTAATTTCACAAGAGCAAGTGTTTATTAAAAATGAGCTGGATACTAACAGTATAAAACTACATTTACATTTGAGCTTAAAATACAACTTATGATGTGTATGATATGTATGTATGATTTTTTTACTTTTTAGAATTCATTAAAATTACTATGCGTTCAAATCAACAAACAATTATCATATCTTTACGATCTAGACAGATAAAATCTTTTAGATAATGTCTTTAATATATTTTTGGCTGTATTTAAACGTTAATAATTAAATGTCACAAGAGTAACGGAAAACATACAAAAGTTTTAATTAAAAAAAACTACTTAAAATTTTTACCCAAAACTTCTAATTCTCTGATTTCGAGGTATAAGACATTTTACATTAAATATTTTGTTTATGCTATGCATGGAATAGGCTCTGGGGAATTATCACAAGAGTAACAAACGTGTGTGTCACAAGAGTAAAACATAATACTTTTGTCGATAGTTTGATATAACACTGCATTACAACGAAAACAAACAGAATGCTTAAAGTTTTGTTGCTTTTTCTTTGTTATTAGAGCAGTTCTTGAAACAGTTTTAGCTATAACTAAGGTTATTTTGTAAATTTTAAGGAAGATAAATTATCTTTATTAGTGTTTATTTAACCCTAGAACTACCGGAAATTTTACTCAAGTTTTATAAAAACATTCTACACCAGAATTTTTACTTAAAACTATTTAATTTGTTTGTTTAACTTATTATTGTCTGATTTATACATTTAGTTTGTTTTGAAGAAATTTCTGGTTTGAATAAATATTTTGAATGTACATGTCGGGTCCAATGGACCCGTCTGGTAGACGGAAGGTTAATGGGTGGATTTTTTTTATTCATTTTTGGTATTACTTAAGATTATAAAATAATCATGACAAGTAATTAAAGACATAATAAAACAACTCAACTCGAGTCATTTTTGTGTGCTTTCTTTTGGTTTGAAGCACATGGTCTTTGATTAGATATTTTATAGGCTTTGTAAAGCTTCGTTTACTAAATTCTGCTGTATAATCTACAGAGGTTCTTATAAGTAACTCTTATGGAAAGGATTCTGATAGTATATTTTAAAGGAAAGATCTTAATATTGCTTCTTATGCACGACATTGTTTTAAAGAGCAGGAAAAATTCTGCTAAGCGCCAAAAATTGTAAAGAAAAAATAAGAATGAAATTGAATATGTTGTTGTGAGAAAGAAACAAAACAAAATATATTACGATAAGGTGAAGAAAAGCCTTAGAACAAGAAAAAGCGTCAGCAAGAAAATGGAAATATTAAGAAAGGAAAAAGTAGAGAACTAACTAACCTCAGATACTGTAACGAAAAAAAAACTAACACCACAGCTTTGAAGAATTTTATGTCGATGAAGATTTAAGAAGTCATTCTTCAGCTAAATCTACGTTAGTTAAGCGTGAAAAAGGTCACATAATTCATCAATTCTAGGGGACATTGAATAAGAGAATACGTTTTTTGTTTAAAGAAGCTTTACTAAATTGAAAAATTGGAGATTCCTTTGCAGCTTTAAAGCCTAGTTTCATAAAACAATAGAAAATAACTCATCAGAATATCTCCATTTGTTGCTGTCACGAAAACATTCAAGCAATTTATAGTGTAGTAACTGGTGTATTTCCTGCATTAAACATTCCTGTGATGAAGTTAATAATTTTGTCTGCCGAGATACATGATAATTAAAATTTAGGAATTCAGAATGTCTAATTTGCGGAGACAAAATCGAAGAATTATTTGAAACGGAAGTTCATAATACAGAATTTCTTATAAGTTATTGTAAATAGCAAAACGTTGATAGACGTTTTGCTATTGACAAAACTTTTATCAACATCTTCATCAATACTGTTACTTTTTCAAAACGTTGATAAACGTTTTGAAAAAGTAGCAGTTAAAGAAACCATTTCTGATTGTTTAAAAATTTTCGAAAGCAACTAAATCCATTTCTGTGGCACACATTCGTTGAAACTTGTACAAGGGCTTATTTTCGTAATGCCAAAAAAAATAGCAATTTTTCAAAGAATAGTTATGCCAGTGGATTTTCTGGAAACTGTTTTATTTTCATGCCAAGACGAAATTTTGGTATGAAATACTACATTACTAGTCAAATCCACAAGCGACTGTATTTTCAGCTTTTCATTTAGTATGATCCCAATAAAGTAAAATCTTATGCTATTATTTTAGACAATGTAACCAACCAACCAATTTACCAATGTAACCAACCAACCCAACATAACCAATTTTTTGTAAATGCTTTCGTATGTAAAATTTCAACATTGCATCTTTAAGGGAATTTGTATTTTCCTAAAATGTACCTGTTTTACTTTTTTATATGATAGTTGTGTTTTACAATTTTAACAAAACTATAACTATGCAAATATGCCTGCAATGAATCAGACTCCTTTCTCAATTAACTTAATTGACCATATTTTCTTTTCAAATACTCCTGGTATAGATTCTGTAGATTTATTTTGTGTAGTTGTATAATGATATATATGGAATGAAGTGCGTGCTAAAAAAGCAATTCTAAGATACACTGCTTATTTTGTCAAAAGAAATAAAACAATAAAGTTTCATTACTTTGCGAGAAAATACCAACAGCGGATAAGGGCATTCAACAAATACAATTTGTTAAAACCATGAAAAATTACACTATCTACTACAAACCTTACACTAACATGATTCATACAAAGAATTTGTATGTTATTAAGTAAATCATGATACAGGAGAAGTTGCAAATGATGTTATTGATAATGAAGACAATGACTTAATCTGTTAAGTAGCAGAAACTGAAAGATTGCTATATGGTTATGGTATTTGTTAATTTTAGAATTTTTTTATATTATTTTATGTTATTTTAAAATTAAACCATCCTTAACAGTTGTTCTCTATGGAAAATAATTTTTTAACTTATTTAAATTATTTTATTTAGTATTTAAACTGAATTTTTGCTAAAATTACATTATGGACAAAATGTCACAAGAGTAACACTTAGCATTTTGCAAAATCAAATGCAACTAATTCATGCTTTATCAGAGGAGTTCAATGATTAATGCTTTTTAAAAAGATATAATTACTCCGCTATATTCTGTAAATTTTATTGCTATAGTCTCATATAATTCACAGGATTTCTGCGTCAAACACAATTTTTAAAAATTGCATTTTTTGTGGTCACAAGAGTAACAAAATTTTAATTTAGTATCAAGGCAAGTAAAAAGCTTTTTGTTACAAACTGCATATGGTTTATGAAAGTAGAGTACATGTATTTTTTAGTAGTTGCATCAAATTTATCCTAAATATATCTATCTATATTATAAAGGACAAACATATCTGTGCGTAACGCATACGTTATTTTGTGAATGGCAACACTTTGAAATTTGAAATAAAATTTCGGTTTTGCAATTATATCTACGGAAAATTTTTAAACTTCTAAACATCGCACATTTTAAATTTTAACACCGTCGTATAAGGAAAAAAATGCTCTTTTAAATGCAATTTGTTTGAAAGCTGTATCTCAATTTATTTTTGAGATATTAATTTTTTTTGTAGTTTTTAATACAAATTTTGTAATCGTGGCAACTGAAGTACTCCATTTATATTGAAATTGAAAGTAAAGGGAAAATAGTCATGGTTTATTATTTTTATTGATTATATCCGTATTGATGCCATTTTCACATTACGAATAAAAGTAACTTTTTTATAATTTTTAACAGAAAATGACGTCAGAAATTAAAAAAGAACACGCATTCTTTTTCATAAATCAGTTACATTTCAATATTTTTACATTATTACGCTGATGCTGAGTTTGAGACCCTAAGGCAGAATGATTCAGTGAGTAAAAATTATGTCATATTTAAAACAATACAATCATTTATTTTCATAAAACTAAATATTTGACCAATACTATGACAACTAAAGGCAAATTTCTGATTTTTTTTTTTTTTTTTTTTTTTTCGCGAGTATTGAGATTAGAACTTAAAGTTTGTGCGAATATTCACATGAAAAGTTGTATCGGACAAACGTGATTTTAAGTTTGGAAATACATTCATTAATAATCTATTGCGCGTTAAAATGCTCTCAAATTGTGAATTTGAGTGGTGCGTATGTAAATTATGAGAATGTGAAAATAACGTACAGTTTAGATTTTATGGGGGAAATTTTTATGATGTGACAAAGCAAAATCCTTTTTACTGATTTTTCATCCCGTAAAAACAAACGTAAGAGCCTCAATCGATAAATTCATCATAATTACTCATCTTGATTACGTATTCTAATAGAGTTTAATTTTTCAATAATTTAAGCAGTTGAAGTTTGTGGAAATAATATTTTGGTAATTTTAGGTTAAAAATATTATTTGTTTCAAGAGTGAGACAACCAATGTTAGATGAATTTTTTATTGTAATTATTTTTGTAGGTTTATTAAAAATTCGATCTGAATTTCCTTTCTAACATTTTAGTTCGTCGAATTTCGACGGGTTCCAACTCGTATATATAAAAGCCGTTCTCTGTGTGTATGTCCTTTATACAAATCTTTAATTTTTGACCGTTTTGCACAAAACTTGCTGTACATAGGCTTTAGAACGTGGAATAGATCCCTGTCACCTTTAAAAAATCACCAGATCAATATTTATCCCTTTTTTCTATCATCTTTCATAATTTAACATTATAGAAATATCTCATTTTAAATTTTCAAATTCAATAGCTTCTTTCCTGTTGCCACACGTCTAAAAAACTGCTCAATAATTAAAAAAAAAAAATGATAACTCGAGTACTTTGTTTTATTAGCCAATAAAAATTCAGACTAGACTGCTATATTTGTACATTTTTGAAATCGACGTCATTCTAATCAGAAAATGCACATTTTTATATATTTATGTAAAAACTTTAACTAAGCATGTTTTAAAATGACCTTAGAAGTACTTTAGTTGAATGTTAAAAAATCTATTTTAATGAAGTCGTTTCAATATCAAGAATCAAATAAGGAAAATGATAATAGTAAAAAAAAAAAAAATCGTTTGCTAGATATGACGTCAATGTCATCAATATAATTTCAAACTGGCTCTAAAAAGTGGATGCTACAATTTATTCCCTATTTCTTTGTAATCTTTAATTATATCATTTAGATAAATGTTTTAATACCTAAAATGTAATGATAACATTCTACGATTTGTATCGAATACGGTTATATAAAATACGATTTTTGTACGATTTATATTAAATAGAAATTATAGCTACTATTTTTTAGGGTAAGCTTTTTTTCTTTTTTAAACAAAATTTCATGACTGACAGACTTTTTTGTTAGACGTTGAAATAATGGGATGCATGATGTTTAGAGATCAAATTGCAGTAAAAGCGTAATTTATGGTACGGTTAGGTTGTTGCCACCAACAATATGGTGCTAGGCGTTACTCATAGATATTTCTTTTCTTCATAATATTGCATTAATAGCAAACGGATATATCTTTCTGAATTGGGTTACATGTATATTTTAAAATATATCCGTGATTGAAAATTAATTTAAAAGGGAAAAACAATCCGTAAATTGAGATAAGCTTTTCAAAAAAAAAAATTACTGAAAGTACTTTTTGTATTCTATTAGATTTTGGAATAATCAAATGTGCGATGTTTAAAGGTCAAATTGCAGTAAAAGTTAAATTTATGGTTGGGTTAGGTTATTGCCACCAACAATATGATGCTAGAGTTACTCATAGTTCATCAATGTCTTTACTTTATAATATTGAATTAAGAGCAAACAGGTATATCTTTCGTAATTGGGCTGCATGTAATGATGAGATTTCCACGTTTTTGCACACCGGTATATTCTTAAAGAAAATGTTGTTCTGTTAAATCAAGAGAGTGTCCCGATTAAAAGAAATATCATTTACTCTAACAAAATACTGGTGTGAAAAAATGCGAAAATCTTATCCCTGGCTGCATGCAAATCAAAAATATCCATGATTGAAAATTACTTTAAAATCCATTCACATGAAAAAATTGAGATACAATTTTCAAATAAATTTCCTTTGACAGAAGCTTTTTCTATTCGACAGTGTGAAAAACGTAATTGTATGATGATCATAAGTTTAAAAAATTTTAGTAAAGGCAAAATTTATGGGTTAGGTCATTGCCATCATCAGTATAATGTCACAATTGGCATTGTGTTTGTAGTTTATATATATATATATATATTCTGAAGATGACTCAATGAAAGAGTCGAAACATGTAAATTTTTAATATTTTTAATGTTTTTTATTATTTAAATGACGCTTTTTAAGCAAACAATTGTACTTTAATATATGTTATGACATTTGTTTGGAATATACATTATTATGGTATAGTTAATAGTAGACGCAATTAAAATTATTTTACTTATATTTCTTATCGGTCTTTTAACGATTCGTGGACGGTAATGCACCAATCTCAGTTATTGTCACTGCCGTATTATTTCATTTTAATGTATTTTACCCGGGTGGACCATTATTATTGACACGAGCGAAGCCGGGTAGATCTGCTAGTTTTGTAATAAAAGAATTGGAAATATATATGATAATTTGCTCTGATGGTCACAAGAGTAACAGTGGACGTTCCCATATTATACATTTTATTCCCCCCCCCCAAAAAAAATGAGAATTTTCTGTAGAATTGCCCTATAGTAAAGCACTAAATACATTTTATATGCGATATGTATATATTACTATAGTATATCTTCATGTAATAGAGACGTAAGATATAATCAGTAAAGGTTCCCCACTTGACACAAAATCTAGGCGAAGGCTGACGAAGGTTGCTGACGAAAGAAACAGCACTCCAAGTAATGGTATCTTCTGAGCCTGAGTGAAAACATGTATAGCTCTTAACTTTTCAACGTATTTATTAGGTGTGTATCTTATAACTGACGCGTGAATTTATTAAACGCGATTGTTATTTTACAACGTGATAACAATCAAAATTCACACAGCCAACAATAAACTGCAAATTCATTGTTAGGGTAACGTACCCATATTTCGCCCCCTCTCCTAATTTCGTCCCCCTTAACTTCTCCGTTTCTGCGAAAGTGGCGCTACTTATGATGCAAGGCACAGGGGACGGGAGGTAAAAGGGGTCCGTGTTGAAAGTTTCGTTCGCCAAGACGCATACATAAATTACAGACGGTGAATTTCCTATTTTTAGAAGACCTGATTCTTATTACGTCGTATGTAGAACGTTATTTACTGTACTGTAAGTATTTATTTCTTATTCATTGCATGTATTTTACGTTGCTAAGATGCTGACAGTAAAATACAGTGAGTTTTAGGACGCTCAGTTCATCTTACGGGAAATGAAGCTCCGTCATATTGGGAAGTAGCGTGGTCCCACTTTCGTCCCGGGGACGAAATTAGGAATGTTTTTTCTTGACATTTTTTTCAATTTTTTCCTCATGTTTGGATGGCTAATGTTTCGTTATGTTATTCTTCCACTCATAATTAGTACATTTATTTGTGCCTTACTTTAATGTAAATTAAATTACTTCCTCTTTTAGAAATAAATTTTGATTTAGTTACAAGTTAAGACTCGGCGTATTGGATTTTTTGGGGGGACGAAGTTGGGACCATTTTTTTCTTTTGCATTTTTTAGATACTTTTGAAAAAATAATTTTTCGCATTGTTGAATCTTTTTTGTACGATACTTGCCTATGTTTCTATATGCGTGGGTAGTTACTCTATCTAAAATCCAAATTTGCTAGATTTTCACTGAAAATTACAACTTCCAAGGGCCTAAAAATGACTGGGGGACGATAATAGGGCACCATACCCTATAAGCAAGGCCCAACTTGCAAGTTTCTATGCCCAGGGCACTTTCAATTTTTCGTGTCCCCTTAGATTGGTTGATTTACTGTTTGGTTGATTTTTTTTTTATTTATTACACACTTATTCGATATGTGCCAACTCAAAAAATTAATTAAAATACATATAAAAAAGCCAAACAATTGAATAAAAATTTCTTTCAGGTGCATACATATAATATACAGATATTTAAAATACATTAAAAATATCTTAAAATACATTGCGAAAACCCCAGAATGTTTTCAGTCATTGCAAGGCCTGTCCAAAAACGTTTTGGGTTTTTCTAATGTATTTTAAGATATTTTAAAAGTATTTTAAATATATTTCTTTATAATATATATGTATGCACTTAAAAGAAATTTTTATACAACTATTTGTGCTTTTTTATATGCATTTAAATTATTTAACTCAAGGGGAATATAGCATTAGAATTTTAACTTTCAAAAAATTAAGATTTCCGGAAAATTGAAAAACGGTTCCAGGAATAAAAATAAAATATTTTTTCTATTACTTATTGAAATCGGTTTTTAACCATGTATTGAGAAATATTTTTTTTTTTCATTTCATGGTATAAATATCTCAAATATAAAATTTTTTCACAATTATTTCTTTTTTTAATGGATTAGATGAAATTATGAAAAATTTCGTGCCCCTCATAAATTTTGTGCCCAGGGCATGGGTCCCAGGTGCCCGTGCAGTAATCTGGGCCTGGTTATAAAAAGATATTTCTAATAAAAAACGCTTGCTATTTTACAATTTTATAATGCAACAATCATTAATTGTTGTGTCGTCATTTTTGTCCTCATATTACAGTAAAAACAGTGAAAATGGAAAAAAATATATATGAGGATCCCAGAAGCCAAGGGGTATAAGTGACAAAATTGAAAAATTGAACTAAGTGCACAGACGACCTGGAAATATACTTTTTTCTTTTCAGGTACAGAACTGAAAGTTATTTTCTAATTATGTGTTGTGTTTTAGAGATCAACCACTTTCGCCGAATAATGATCAATATTGATTAGTTATAAATTTAAAGAAAATTGCACTCTTGTCTTGTACTTTTTTCACATTTATTGAAATAAGAATTGAAAGATCACTGTGAAACAAGCAGCAGTTTCCTATTTCAATTCAGTCATTTATTATTGATGTTCAACTTTAACGCCAATTATCTTTGAACTCAATTTACTACAAAAATAGAAATTTTGTCACTTGTACCCCTTGGCTTCTGATGTCTTCATATAATATATCTGTACATAATGGTGAAAACTCTATCGGAGTTCTTAATCATAGTCCGATAAATATATGTATACATGACATTTCTTTACAAAATTTAATCTTTTAGCTGCTATAATCTTGATGATGCAAAATTTCATGATGTAAAATGTAATAACTTATAGTGAAGTAAACATTGCTTTTTAATACACAGACTTTTTATTTGTAGTAACCATACTTTTATTACATTTATGACTGTATAATGTGATAAATTTCGCGAAAATTTCATTGTGCGCTAATGCATTAAAATGCTGAAAATAAATTATAACTGTAGTGTAATTTTTTGTGTGTATTAATATGTAATGCATTGTAAAGCATTAAATACATTTCATATGGGGTATGTATACATTAATGTATCTTTATATGATAGAGAAGTAAGGTATAATCAATAAAGGCTCACCACTTGACGCGAATGTTGCCGACTAAAGACCTTGCACTCCAGGTAAGGGTATAAAACAGCTATAGCTCTAAAAACTTTTCAAAAAACTTATTTGGCGTACATCTTATAACTGATGCGTGAGTGAATTGAACACGATTGTTGTTTTATAATGTAATCACAACCAAAATTGACGCATTCAATAATAACCTGAATATTCATTGTTGTAAGAAGTTTATCACATTGTTGTCCTATTTCTGATGCAAAAGCGCTTGTTATTTTACAGCATTATATTACAACAATCACTAATTGTTGCATCTCATTTTTGTCCTCATATTACTGTAAAACTTGTGAAAATGGAACAAATATATAATATATCTGTACATAATGGTAAAAAACGGACTCTGTGGCTGAATGGTCAAGGCACCAGTCTGCTAATCGCTTGTGCGTACGAGTTTGTGGGTTCGATTCCCGCTGGTTCCATGTTCCATTGCACACACTCTTTGTGTGGAACTCCCAGGGTGTATTTCTTTTGTGTTGTAACAGTGTTGAATTCAGACGCTTTTCTCCGGGAGGGATTTCTGTGGCTCCGGGGGGGACATTATAGAGTTCCGGGGGGGAAATTGCACTTTTTGACCATTGAAAACACAAAATCTCAAATCTTCCGGGGGGGACATCTCATTGCTCCGGGGGGGAATGTCCCCCCCGGGCCACCCTCTGAAATCAACACTGGTGTTGTAATATTTCCTTGTGCTATCTTGTCTCCGACTTATAAGCGGGCTCTCATGTCGAGCACACAAGTCGTATGTTTGTAATACAATAAATAAATAAATGGTAAATACTCCAACGTAACTTCTTAACCCTCTCGCTGCGAAATTTTTCTGTTTTTATCAAAATAGGTTCAAAAATTGTGCATTTATTTTATTAGATATTTCAAATCTACATATATTTTAGAGTTAAAATATGTAGCATAGATGTCATATACGCCTGATTTGGCGCGATTTTTTTTCTGACGCCAATGTCATATACAAAACGGGTACTTAACTGGCGCCAAAGTGTCGTTATTTTGCTTGATATGGTAACCCGGATGTTGTTGTTTATGCTGTTGATGTTTTTGCCAAATTGGCATCGGAAAAAAATTGCGCCAATATACGGCTTATATGACATCTGTGCCAAATATGTTATTTTTTTTTAAGAGTTCTTATTTTAATATAGAATTAGATCATAAACAATCGCGGAAATCGTGGATTTGCGCATATTTTACGTTGCCTGTGGAAATCACGGAATGTGCAGCGAGAGGGTTAATCATAGTCCGAAAAATACATGTATGTATGACATTTATTTTGCAGTCTTTTTGACATTCTGTCGAAAATTTTATACTGCATACCCGTAGATTGCTAATCTAATACGTTGATGTAGACTATAAGTACAGTGTCTAGAAGTATAGTTACATACTTATATATACTTCTAGTCAGTGTACTATAAGTATACTGCATTATTGTGGGTATACTCACACAGAAATAAACATATGAAATAAACAATATTTAGTCTTTTAGCCTATAGTATAATTGTGATGATGAAAAATTTCATGATGTAAAACGTAATAACTTATACAGAAATTAATATTGCTTCTTAATACACAGCCGTTTCATTTGTAGTAATCATATTTTTATTACATTAATGAATATAATGCGATATATTTTAATAAGTTTTGTTTCGCTGCATTCGCGAAAGTTTCATTGTGCGGTGCGCTAATGCATTAAAATTCTGAAAGTAAATTATAATTGTCGTGTAATTGTTTTTTCTATATTAATATGTAATATATTGTACAAGCACGGTTTAGATGTTGTATATTCCCGCGGCCGCCATCTTGGATTTCTTGGCGATTCTTATCGATATGGCAAACCCACCGAATATTTTCGTTAAGCCTAACATGCTCATAAATCGCTGCTTGGCGACATTTACTACATGGAGGAAAAGGGGTTTCCACGCCAAGAAAAAATACAAGATGGCGGCCGCGGGAATATATGACATATGTTCCTAAACACTAAATACATTGTATATGCGATATGTATAATATTAATGTATCTTCATATAATAGAGGAGTAAGATATAACCAGTAAAGGCTCACCACTTGATATGAAATCTAGGCACAGGCTTAAGAAGATTGCAGACGAAAGAGGTTTCACTCTAAATAATGGTATCTTCAGAACTAAAACATCTATAGCTCTTAACTTTTCAATCTACTTATTTGCGTTACATCTTATTGCTTATGCGTGGAGTGAATTAAACTCGATTGTTATTTTATAAAGTGATCGCAACCAAAAATGACACATCCAACAATAACCTGAAAATTCATTGTTATAAGAAGCATACCACATTGTTGTCCTGCAAAAACACTTGTTATTTTACAATATCATATTACAACAGTCATTAATTGTTGCATCATCATTTTTTCCCTCATATAGCAGCAAAACTCGTGAAAATGGGACAAATATATATCTGTACATAATGGTAAAAACTTCATCATCACTCCTTAATAATAGTCCAAAAAATACATGTATGATATTTCTTTTTCAGTCTTTTTGACATTCAGTCGAACACATTATACAGCATAATCATAGACTGTTAATCCAACACGTCGATGTAGTTGATCAATAAGTATTCTGCATAATTGTGGTGATTCTCACACGGAAGGAACGTATGAAATAAACAAAATTTACTCTTTTAAGCCTACTATAATTGTACTGTAAAAAAAGACAGGCGTTTCTTAAACTACGAAAATTTACTGTAATCACGAACGAAAATATTCGATAACCGCTTCCAAGTCACCCAATATTCTTAAAAGCGTTCCTTTATCATAAGAAACCTCAGAAAACGATTTATTTTCGAAATTTAAAGAAGAATTTATAACAAGTGGGTAAGTGTGATCACAGATCGCACAGAGGGTTTCGTTTAATATTCCTTTCAAAACTCTTTATTCTTTAATTAATAAACCCAAATTGATAATTTATATTTCTTAAATCCTAAAAAACCGCACATAAAATGGTGAAAAATGCTAAGGTTTAAAAAATATTTTTAGACCCCTTCCCCCCCTCCCCCGAAATTTCTCGTACCATTCTTTAAAAAAAAAACTTAATATGTGTTATAAACTATCTTAAAGTTTCATGCAGCTCGCTGGGTTAGATTTCCTAATTTAAATAAAATCGCGTTATGTTAGTTCCTCATCCCACCAACAGGGAGGAATGCACTTTATTCTTAACAAAACTGCATCTGAACGAAACTCTGTTAAAAACCTAACTGTAGATATATTAGTCGAGAGGGTGGCGGTCTTAAGCAACAATTTAAGATATTTGCTGAAATTACTATTCGAAAATAGTATTTTTATATTGAATAAGTAGCATTTGTCTCAGGACTCTGTCAAAAAAACGCACATAAAACTGTAAAAAAAGCTATGTTTAATTTTTTTTTAATGCCTCTCTACTTCGGAGCCCCGAAATTTCTCATGCTATTCTTTTTACCCGACTGCCAAGAAGGGTTATGTGTTTCACGCGTATCTGGGTATGTGGATTTTTTTATACCCTCGAAACATCCCAGCGGCTGGATGGATTTTAATGAATGAGTTCTCTATCGATTCGTCTTAACCGTCCGATGGTTATAGGCCAGGTTTTGTTTTTATAAATTCAAAATGGCGGCCGTAAAATACAAGATGGCGGTAGACACGAAAAAAAAAAAAATTTACGCACCATATTCAATGGCATATCATTGGATAGGTCTTTCAAAATGAAGACGATGTTTCATTGACTATTTTACAAGTCAGAAGCTCCGTTTAAATATTACACAACCTGGAAGTTGTGTAGGTAGGATGTCTATCTTTACTGCAACTCTACCCATCATAGACATCTATAGGCCTCATCAAAACAATGTTTATAGATAGAAACTAACAATTAAACATAACTTAAAATTCATCAATACAAGTAAATAGAAAAAATAGGTGAGTAATATAAAAAATAGTTTAACATTAATGATAAATAATTAATTAGTTCGCTTTTTACGCAGTCGGGTTTTTTGATTTTTTAAATTTAATTAAAACTTTTATTATGTGTTATAAACTATTTTAAAGTTTCCAACAGATCGCCTTGTTAGATTTCCTAATTTAAATAAAATCTCGATCTGTTAGTTCCACATTCCACCACCAGGGAGCACACTCTATTCTTAACAAAAGAGTGTATCTCAACGAAAATCCTTTCTCCAACTTATCCGTAGATACATTAGTCGAGGGGGATGGCGGTCTTAAACACAAATTTAAGATATTTGTTCAAATTACTATTCGAAAATAGTGGTATCAACACTTATGAAAATTTTTATATTGAATAAGTAATATTTATCTCATCACGCCGTCAAAAATCCGCATGCAAAACGGTAAAGAACGCTACAGCTTAAATATGGTCTTAAGGGGTCTTGTACCTTTTAAACGCGACGAAATTTAACGAAAAAATTCAAAGTTTGAGTTAATCTATCTCCAAAACCTTTTTATGTATAAACATGAAATTTTGGATATTGATTAAACAGATTGCACTTTGCAATATTCTGTCATTAGAAATTTATTAGCCTTTTACAGAATTTGTGTATTGTTGAAATCAAAATAGCTCTTTTTTTTTTTTTTCAATTCCTACTATTAGTTCACACTCTCTCTATATATATCTTGTTCAAATTTTTCAATCGGTAATAAAATACTTATTATTCATCCACTCAAGTTCAAATACATTTTTTAAACTTGTAGTGGATGACACTTGATGTTAATACAGTTTTTTCAAATATTAATTCATTAATTTAATTTAATTAATTAAATTTAGTTTTATAAGGGACAAAAAATGGCAGCCATTTGTTATTGAACAGCATTTAATGCATAACCATACCTATAACGGGGTTACCATAGGGAGGACCCTGTTCTGTCGCCAAATACAGCCAAGTTTATCGCCAATTTTGGCGAGCAAAATGAGTCGCCAACTTGGCGATATCTCTAATATTTTATCAAATTCCCACAGACTTCCACTGTAAACAAATAGGGTTTACTTGCTTATAGAAAATGAACAATTTGAGATATTTTAATGCAACAAAAACTAATACTAGCTTAAAGGATTATATTAAATTTTTCTTTGATGACCTAAATAGGAATTGACTTTAAAAAAAAAAAAAAAAAAAAAAAAAAAAATATATATATATATATATATATATATATATATATATATATGTATTACCTGTTTACTCCATAAGTCATTGCGTGCATGATATCCTGAGAAAGTATGTATGGATTGTCATGAAATTTGGTAAAGGTACTAAACATATATGTGTGTTTAAAATGAGCTACTCTTAGGCCAAAATTACTTCATTAACTATATAAAAAAAATATTTTTGTTAAAAAAAAATAAAAATTTTGTAATTTTAATGAATAAAAATAGTCATACTAAAAATATTACCTTTGTATATACTTAAAAGTAGTTCATTTTAAACAAACATATTTATTTAGTATCTTTACCAAATTTCATGACAATCCATACGTACTTTCTCAAGATATCATGCGCGCAATGACTTTTGGAGTAAAGAAAAGAGCTATTTTGATTTCAACAATACACAAATTCTGTAAAAGGCTAATAAATTTCTAATGGTAGCATATTACAAAGCCCAATCTGTTTAACCAATATACAAAATTTCATGTTTGTACATAAAAAGGTTTTGAAGATAGACTAATTCAAACTTTGAAGTTTTTCGTTAATTTTAGACCCGTTTAAAAAGTAGAAGACCCCTTAAGCAAGAATTTAAGGTATTTGCTGAAATTACTATTTGAAAATAGGGGTATCAACACTTATGAAATTTTTATATTGAATAAGCAACATTTATGCTGTATTTCTTAAAATGCGACACCCTTCTGATGAATGCTACCTACTATAAAAAATCACGTGACTGCCTTTTAAAATAAGCATTTAATAGATATAAACCAATTAGTGAAATAATAACTAATATCTCATCTTGTAATTGAAAAAAGTGTGTGACTTAAAAAGTGTGTCCCCTACTATAAAAAATCACGTGACTGCCTTTTAAAATAAGCATTTAATAGAAATAAAACAATTAGTGCAATAATAAATAATATCTCAGCTTGTAATAGAGACAGAAGAATAATTTTTAGAATTTTTGAAAGAGTATTTTTTTTTTGCGCCAGGCTATGCAAGTTTCGACTTTTTACGCCCCTAAGACAAGTCACACACTAAGGCGACACATAAGACATGTCGCTTGAATTCGCTGGAAAAACTAGTTTAAAACAGGTTTGAAACAGCTTCCTTTTTTGTTTCGACCGGTTTTTGCCCTTCATGTTGCGCTTCATGTCGCTCTGTCGTCTCAGTGTGTGATATACCTAGATTCAGAGATGGGGCCCTTTTAAAATCACTGCTTCCCTTTATTGCTTAACTTGCACATCTGAAAACCCTGCGTTTCTCATTATGGCAACCCGTGGGCATGTTAAAACGACAGTTTGAAATAAATGATCGTATTAATTAAATAATAATTAATATCTCCGCACCTAATTTAGACACAGTCATGAAATTAACATATTTGAAATCAGGGGAAAATGCTACGCATGGATGCATAAAAATTTAATCTATAAATTTAATAATTTAAAACTTTAACATTCGTTTTAAAACCTCCACTATAGGATGGCGTCGAGCGTCAGCAGATAAAAACACCTGAGCTCATTCTAAAATTAAATCAATTTCTGCCTTTCTTCCGAATGAAATAAAAGGATTTTTTTATCGATCGATTTTTACCAGATTTTTTCACTTCCACCGAACGCATCAGAATAATTTTTAGAATTTCTGAAAGTAGATTTTTTTCTGTGCGTATCTGTGTGATTTTCGAGTTTTCCGGACCGGTAGTTTCTGAGATTTGACGCGATTTTCAAAGCCCCAGTTAGCTTTATTGATGCGGTTTCGCATCTGGATGCCTTGCTATTGTGACAACCCGGAGGAGAATTCAAAATAATCTTCACCTCTGACAGCAAACCGTTGCGGTTTGATAAAAATCAATGCTTTTGTTGAATTATGAACATTTTCCATTCTTTTAATTGTGGTTTTTAATTAAAATGTGCGTTAATTAAGACCTTTTTTCAAAATTTTATGATTTTGGCAAGGTCAGGGATATTCAGCTCTATTTAAAAAAATATCAAGTCTGTAACTTAAATAGTTTGAGAGTACCAGCGCTGTGACGAACGGATAGAGACACGAGACTATGAGAGTTTCGTGAGATGATCAAAACCTTAAAACAAGTAAAAATTAAATTTAAAAAATCAAAAACCCGACTTCGTAAAAAGCGAACTATTTAATTATTTCTCATAAATGTGAAACTATTTTTTATATTACTTACCTATTTTTTTTATTTGTATTGATGACTTTTAAGGTGTGTTCAATTGTTAGTTCCTATCTATAAACAATGTTTTGATGAGGTCTATAGATGTCTATGAAGGTTAGAGTTGCAGTAAAGCTAGATATCTTACCTACACAACTTCCAGGTTGTGTTATATTTAAACGGCGCTTCTGACTGTAACATAGTCAATGAAACATCGTCTTCATTTTGAAAGACCTATCCAATGATATGCCACTCAATAGGGTGCGTAAAAATTTATTTTCGTTTCTGCCGCCATTTTGTATTTTACGGTCGCCATTTTGAATTTATAAATACAAAATCTAGCCTATAACCATCGGACGGTTAAAACGAATCGATATAGAGACCTCATTCTTTAAAATCCATCCAGCCGTTGGGACGTTTCGAGAGTATAAAGAAATCCACATACCCAGATACGCGTGAAACACATAACCCTTCTTGGCAGCCGGGTAATAAACTTTTATTAGCTGCCCGTAATTTTCGGAAACATTTTCGGGTAGTTTTAGAATTCATTAATTAGTTCTCTCTACCTGGAAAAATCGGTTTTTCGGATGCTATCAGACATCGACTAAACATTTTCCGCTGCATAACTGAAATTGTGCATACAATTGTATAACAGAAAAATGTTAATTTTAATGTTAATGTTAATGCTGTTAATTCTATATGTTTTTTAGTTAAACATGATTACTGAACATGAAAATATTTACTTGAGACATCATAGCATCTGAAAAACTGGTTTTCTGGGTTGTAAAATCTATTCGGAAACGTTTTCGAAAACTACGGGCAGCTAAAAAAAATTTATTTTTATGAATTCTTCTTTAAATTTCAAAGATCAGGGGTCGATATGTGCCGGAGCAAACCGAAACGATGTTCTGGTTCGTGAAATTGTAATAAATATTGTTCCGGTTCGTGAAAGTATGGAAAATAGTGTTCCGGTTGGTGGGATTATTAAAAAATATTATTGCAGTTTCATACATATAGCTCTCCGTAGCTATGCTCTCTGTAACTTTTTTTCTAATTATTTAGAATCTTGAATGGATTTTTTTAGATTGGTTTTTCTACGGTTAAATATAAATTTGCTATACAGTAAAGTTCCGATTAGTCGAGTTAATATGGACCAGGCTTACCTCGGATAAGCAAAAAATTCGTATAAAACGTATTTACACAAATAGTCACCAACTAAGGAGATGAAATATAAATTTTCACTTAATTCATTCATTTTTATGGTACTACGAACATTTCTTTGATGTACACTTCCGTTACTTTTAAGAAATACGGGAATGAAATTGTTTATTTGAAAAAGACCTTGATAGTTTTGTTTGTTGAATGTCAATTTTGCTGCAGTTTTTTTTTCCCTTCAGTATTACACTACCGCATAGCTACCAATTTCTAAGATTTTTTTTCTTACCTCTAAAACTTACCAGTAAATTTTGCCTAATTCAATAACCGAAATCTAACAATGTCACCGATTAAATAGGGCAAAAATATGTATTCAGTTTTAGAGGTGACAAAAGCGTATAAATTGGCAGCGATATGATTCTATTAGTGTCATGAAAACTGCATGTGTAGCCTCTTCTTTCTGCTCAAAGTATTAAATAGTTTTTTTCAATCGAACTTATACCTTTGGAATGGATCATTTTCTTCTGATGGACTGATGGCTTCCATTATTATGAAACAGCCATTATAAATGAAGTTCTAAGTGTAGATGGAAAGGCATCCGTAAAAAGTTCAAACTCTGATTTTCTGGTCAGAATGGGAAAAAATGACCATAATAAAAGAAAAAAAAGAAAGAAAGAAATATGACCATTTTTTTCCATTCTGACCAGAAAATCAGAGTTTTAACTTTCTACGGCTGCTCTTTCTTCTTCACCTAACACTTCATTTATAATGGCTGTTTCATAATAATGGACGCCATCAGTCCATCAGAAGAAAATAACTCTGTGTAAGCGGAAACTCGGTTAAGTGGAACTCGGATAATCGGGACTTTACTGTTCTTTCAAAAAGAAAATAGTCCACAATAATTGTGAAATAGCGTTCCGGTTCGTGGATTTTTTCATTTCGAGACCTGTAAAAAATAAATCCTTTTATGAGGTTTCTAAAGATAAAGGAACGCTTTTCGGAATCTTGGATCTTGGGTGACTCGGAACAGGTTATTGTATATTTTCGCTCGTGATTATAGTACCTTTTCGTAAATTAAGAAACATCTGTCTTTTTTTTTAACCATTTGGCAAAATGGTTATTGTCCTCCGTCAGGGTAGGAAATCAAAAACATATCTGAAGCGTTTTATTGGTTTAATCCGTATTTTATTCGTTTTTTGATTGGTCTATACAGTAATCTGTATTTTCCCTTTACTTTCAATAGAGATGGATACTTCTGTTGCCACTATGACAAAAAAGTAATAAAAACTACAAAAAAAAATTAATAACTCAGAAACAAATTGAGATACAGCTTTCAAACAAATTGCATTTAAAAGTACTTATTTTTCTCTATACGACGGTGTAAAAAGTAATATTGTGAGATGTTTAGAAGTTTAAAAATGAAATTTCATTTAAAATTGGTCCAGGAATGTTAATGTTTAATCCATGGCGCACGTAATGTATGACCAGCTCCGTACGATTTTTTATGTCTTAAATTTTAGTCTTTGAAAAAAATCATTTTCCAAATGGTCGTTGTAATTTGTTAAATTACATTTTTTTTTTTTTTTTTTTTTTTTTTTTTTACAGTGTGTGATGATGGAAAATTTCATGATGTAAAACGTAATAACTTACACGAAATAACTGGTTTGAAATTGGACGGCAAACGTGGCAAATGGGGTGGCGTTCGTACTATAATAACTAGTTTTAAAATTATTTTTTGCACCGCATATTGTACTGGATGTATATTTTAATGCACTTCATAAGTGCATATCAATTTCATTCTGTTCGAAAGGCTGTAACATCATTAAAATGCACTTGAAATAATTTTTTCCATTGGCCGTAATGTAACGGAAACTTTTTGACTGTCCCTGTAATTAAACTATACATCCAATTTTCATAAAAAATTTGAAATGACTTGACAAAATTTTGAACAAATTATATATTCAAAATTTCAAACCATTCGGTTGGGTAGTTTTTGATCTGTTATATGCGGACGGACGGACAGACAGACGGACCGAGCTTCAACTATAGGTGCTACGTGTTTACATAATTACGAACGCACCTAAAAATGCTTCTTATTATACAGCCATTTTATTTGTAGTAATCATATTTTTATTACATTTATGAATATAATGTGATAAATTTTAATAACTTTTGTTTCGCTGCTTTCGCGAAATTTTCATTGTGCGCTAATGCGTTAAAATTCTGAAAATAAATTATAACTGTCGTGTAATTGTTTTGTCTATATTAATATGTAATGTACGGTAAAGCCCTAAATACATTGTCTATGCGATATGCATATGTTAATGTATTTTCATATAACAGAGAAGTAAGATATAATCAGTAAAGGCTCACCATTTGACCAGACATCTACACGAAGGTAGTCGACTAAAGTAAGTGAACTCAAAGTAATGGTATCTTCTGAGCTTGAGTTAAAACATGTATAGGCTCTTAACTTTTAAACTTATTTATTTGGCGTGCATCTTATAACTGACGCGTGAGTTAATAAAACGCGATTCTTATTTTATAACGTGATAACAATCAAAATTCTCACATTCAACAATAACCTGAAAATTCATTGTTGTGAGTAATTTATCGCATTGTTGTCCTATTTCTGATGCAAAAACGCTTGTTATTTTACAGCATTATATTACAACAAGCATTAATTGTTTTGTCTATATTAATATGTAATGTACGGTAAAGCCCTAAATACACTGTCTATGCGATATGCATATGTTAATGTATTTTCATATAACAGAGAAGTAAGATATAATCAGTAAAGGCTCATTATTTGACCAGACATCTACACGAAGGTAGTCGACTAAAGTAAGTGAACTCCAAGTAATGGTATCTTCTGAGCTTGAGTTAAAACATGTATAGGCTCTTAACTTTTAAACTTATTTATTTGGCGTGCATCTTATAACTGACGCGTGAGTTAATAAAACGCGATTCTTATTTTATAACTTGATAACAATCAAAATTCTCACATTCAACAATAACCTGAAAATTCATTGTTGTGAGTAACTCATCACATTGTTGTCCTATTTCTGATGCAAAAACGCTTGTTATTTTACAGCATTATATTACAACAAGCATTAATTGTTGGTGTCATGATTTTTGTCCTCATATTACTGTAAAACCCGTGAAAATGGAAAAGATATATAACATATCTATGCATAATGGTAAAGACTCCATCGTCACTTCTTGATCATCGTCAGAAAAATATATGTATACTAGAAAGATAACCCGTCAAAAATGACGAAAAATTAGATCTAAAGATAAATACAACACATGTGCAAGAATATGAGTAGTTTTTTTCGTTTGCTCCGCAGTGATATGAAAATAATACATTTTAAAGTGTGGAAATATGTTGCGAAAAATTATGTTGCCAAATTTTCTTCTTCGCCAAGGCAGTTTTCTCTATTTTGCCAAGGCCCCATATACTGGATAAATACTGAGAATTTAATTTCTGTATTCGGCTATCTAAAGCACATTAAAATTGGGCAGTTAGGAGCTCAGATAGCAAAGTGCCGTCTAGTGGCGGTTATTTTTTTGGTAACATCGGGATGAAGATGCGTACATTTACGTATATTACACTTTAAATTTTGACCCATAGATTTTGAAAAAAACCCTCAATACGCGAAGTTTAAATTAAATAGCGGTGAGCTCGATTATGAAAGATTAATGGGTTTTCAATAGGAATTTCACCAAATTAGTCAGCTATCGCTAAGTTGGCTTCATACATGGCAATTTATTTTTGTCGCCAAATTTGGCGATATTTTTCGAAGTAGGTCAAAATTTAGCGCTATTGTGGCAACCCAGCAATTAGTACTTTCAACAATTACTCATTGTTGCAGCTGGTACCGATTTCTTCATGGGAAGCCTAACCCTGACGTGGGCGTGATCAATGAGGCGGTCCAACCGGAATTGTGAGGGACACATAGAGACTTGGATTTTATATAAATAGATATGATATTTCTTTTGCAGTCTTTTTGACATTGTGTCGAAAACCTTATACTGTATACCCATTGACTACTAATCTAACACATAATTGTGTGGATTCTCACATTGATTGTGTTTTGTGGTCGGAATTTTACTTGCCTTAAATTCAGTCTCCAATTTCGTTTCCACCAAAGGTTTTCCTTATCGCTTTAGAGTACGTTTTGCTGCAATTGCGATCCATAGTTGATTGCGTAACAAATGAGCTATAGATATATTTTATTTTTCTCCCCATAAAAACGATAATTTCGTTTTATAGAGTATGATTTTAAAGTTTTCCTGAATTAATTTTTCAGAGCCCGTTTTATAAAATTCTATTTCTGATCGTACCGATCTGTTTCTCACTTATTGCAAAAATGGTAAAAAATTACAACTATGGTTAAGTGTTTATAAGATCAAATATCATACAATAGTGTTTCATGCTTAATGTGAATACACAAAATAGTTAACTTTTTTATTACATAAAATTTAATTAATTACAAAAAATTCATAACTTTGTCAATTCACCTAAACTTATTATAAATATTCTTAATACTATCTACAACTTTTACATTGACAAGTTTTTGATAGGACCAACTTACAGCAAAAAAAGTAAAAACTACAAAAAAAAGAGGGGGGCGGTTGAAGAAGAAAAAAGTTCATAACTTCGTCAATTCGCAAGATATCAAATCCGCTTGAATTTATTATAAATATTCTTAACATTATCTACAACTTTTATACCGACAAGTTTTTGATTGGACCAACTGTTACAGCAAAAACATAGCAAACAAAAATAGGGATTGAAGAAAAAATTATCGTACTAACATGATCCTGATAAAAGCAGCTATTACAGAAAAATGAAATTAAAAACTCGTCAAACGAGGCCAGATAAAATTTTTAAACTAGGTTTATCTCTAATCTTGATTTAGTTTTTGTTGGTGAAATTACTTAACTTCGAAATCTACCTCCGCCTGTAGGCCGAGCCGGCAGGGATTTTTTTTTTAAATACATGAAATGAAAGAACATAGTTATATCTTTCATCCCAATAAAAAATGTGCTTTAAAATCACATACATTTTAAGATATGAAATGTTGAAAATGGTCTTTTCTTTCCCTTTTTCCAATTTTATTACCGTCGATTGGGGGTACTTTGGTCCTTGCGGGGTTACTTTGGTCCAGCCCATAAAAAAAGGTTTTATTCTTTGTATTGAACAAACAATACAAGATAATTCGGAGTTTTTGCCCTTGAAAAATATTTTACACACTGCTATAGGGTATTTGAATAGTTTGGGGGTAGTTAAAATTTTTTTAGCGGCATCACAAGATGTGTTTGTAAACTGTTTTCGTGTGTAGATTTTAACTCCCCAAACTTTCTATAGTGAGACAATCTGGATAAGAGATATAAATAATGTAAGTGTCAAAATATTACCTTTAGTAACCTGTAACCCATGTGTGATCATAATTTTTCCTTTAACTTTTTATTTTGACAGAAAATGTTGACGTTTTCATAAAGCTAACATGAAAAGAAAACTAGTTTCTCGGGGCTACTTTGTGCCAGGCCTTTTTTGATCCGGAAATAACCCCCCCCCCCCCCCAGCTACTCAGAAATGACTTTTATACAAACAAATCTCTTAAAAAATGTATCAAGTAACATTTTTTTCAAATGTTGCTTTAGCAAAATGCTACAGTAATTATTTTTGTTCCAGTTGCTGAGGATAACATGATGAAAACTGTTTCTCGTGTCTTTAATATTAGCATTTCGTTTATTGTGTTTAAATGTTTTAAAAAAATACATTTGTTTATCAAGTTTACGGTGTTAATACATTAGCAGATCCTATTGCAATCAATTGCTAATTGGTTTCAAAATTCCAACATACGAATTGTACTCATTTTATATGAAAATAAGTGAATGGACCCAAGAAGACTCCAGCAAGGGCTACTTTGTTCCAAAACTTTAAAAATAGTTAAAAAATAAAAAAAATAGAAAATTGCCTCTTTAAAACCATACAGTTTGCTTCATTGTTTCCTGTTAATTGATTACAATTCAATTTCAACGTTGAAAAATCATGTATAATATTTTTCAATAATGGCAATATGAGTGGAGCCAGGAAAAAGTGGCCCAAAGGGTAGCCCTGACATACTTAAAAGATTATAGATATATAGATGACGATAGATCGAAATAACACTTTTCTTTTGTATAGGAATATGAGGGTTCCTGAGAGCCGTTGAAATGTAAATAAATCTTTTCTAGTCATTCTTGGCTGTTTGACGTAATATCACGCGTACGTCATAATATGTCTAAAAGAAACATTTGCCTTGTTACGGGGCTAACGTCAACAACGAATTTCTGTTTAAACCAATGCGTTACTAAGAACTAAAAGATTTTCTTAAGGCTACACAGTACCCTAAAAATGACAAAAATATCGAACATTTTTTTATAGAATTTTTCAGTGGTCCATACGGTTGTGAATCATGACTCCATATTGTAGATCTGAAATCCAAATAGTTTTAAAGATATTTTAACTTTTCTTAGTGTTCCTTTTACAAACTTTAAATGCATTTTCTCAGACTTTTATTTTTGTTGGTGTTAGTGTTTGCTAGTCCCTAAGGCTTTTTTTCTGTTGCAGATAGAGTCTTGAAATTTTTTGCAGACACTTACATGTATATGTACTACAATAATTAGTATGGATTTAGGTCTGAGGGTTATAGTTATTTTTTTTTAAGTCAAAGTTAATATTTCCAAAACTTTCGTGTTTTTTTTCGTGTTTCGCGCTCCAAAAATAAATAAAACTTTAAATAAAATTTACATGTTTAATTCCATACTAACTTTTGTTCCCAATAATCCAATGAATATAAGTCACTTAAAATAACTAAAAAATATTAAAAATTAAAAATGTTATAAAAGTTTTAAAAACTTCAAATTTTTCAAAATTTTTTAAATTAAGAAAAAACGGTGATTGATAAAACGATTTTTTTTTACCAGAATCAATTTAATTTTATAATCTCAAACAAAGTCATTAATTATTTTTAATGTAACCGTCTCCAAAAATTTTTTTGAAAAAGGGTACTGCGTAGCCTTAAAACACCATCAAAAAAGCAAGCTGACTATAAAAACAGCCTGCTTTTATAGTAGAACGTCTTTTTTGCGCCTGACACGAATAAAGACTAGATTCTTTCGAATAAGTTGTTGCAGAAAAATTAAATACTATGCTTTCTGATCACATAGTTGGGTCACTTTTTTTTAACCCTTTCAGGGGCAATGTACTTCTATTCGTAAAATGCTGAAATGGGTGACTGACACCAGAATTTACAGAAAAATGTATTTCAAAATGATCAAAAGCTTTTGTTCACGTACGTTATAAAAGGGAAATTTTCATTCCAATATTCTGGTGCCAATGTGGCATTTCGGAATTTAAATTAGGTGGTCCAAAAATGAACCACCGCCCTTGAAAGGGTTAACGGGACGCGGAACATGGATTACGGAAGCAAGCAGGCCCGTGCGAAGGGGGCAATCGTCCCAGGCACGGAAGTTAAGAGGTTACCAAATTTATATTACCAACCTCTTTTTTTCTTCTTTTTTCATTAAAAAAAGAAAAAAAAATTAATACCATATCGGAAATTTTCTTCCCAAGGAACGTACGTACATTTTTCGTTTCAATTGCATTGTCCCTTACCCCTCACTAAAAAAACAAAAACAAATTTCTGACTAAGGACTTCTTTTTTTTAAATACTTGTTAGCCACCGATGTGCTATTTCATTCAGGCAACAATTCAAATATCGTCACTAAAAAATAACGTTACACCTAACCATGAGCCACCTGTAAAACGAAGTAGGTGTATCATTGTACGGTTAATTGTAATCTACTGCAATTTTTTAAACTTTTAAACATCTTACATTTTCAGTTTTTACATCGTCGTATAGGGAAAAAAAATTTAATGAAATTTGTTTGAAAACTGTATTTCATTTTTTTTTTTTTTTTTTTTTTGAGATATTAATTTTTTGTAGTTCTTAATACCATTTATGTAATGGTGGCAACTGAAATACTACATTTCTGTAATACATTTTCCGAATTTTGAAAAAATATAAAAGAGTGATTTCTGATAAAGCATGGAGCTATTATAAACTACATTTAATTTTCAATATCCATATAAATGTTACAAACAAATGAAGGTATATGAATCATTAAATACCCGATTTTTTTTTTTTTTTTTTTTTTTTTTTTTTTACTTACTTGAATGACGACATCTCTTTTTGCTGGGTTTGTGTGTTATTCCAAGATAGTAACGTCCTATGTATACTTTTCAATAGATGTTCCCTCGTAGCATGCATGGTCACGATGACGTCGTTGTGGCGTCACTGTGAGTCACTGTGGTCACGTCACATCTGTGACCAAAATGCCACCACTCAGTGATGTCACATTGTGACTGAGATGTGAACTTCTTAGAAAACTTTAAAAAATTACAAAAAATATTCAAAACATGTTATTTATGTAAAATTATATTTTCTGGCAATTAAAAAAAAAAAAAATGTGACGTCACTGTTATGTCACTGCATGTAACGTACGTCACGTCACATATGTGACGAAAAAACCCACCATATTGTAAGTCACAGTGTGACAAAAATATGAACATCAAAAATCTTTGAAAATGAACAGAAATATTTTAAGCATGCCCGAGTTACAGCAACATAAGGAATGAAAACATATTAGTGCATAGGAAATAGTAAATTCGGACACAAAAAGAGGTGGGGGGGGGGGCATAAAAAGGAAAATGCACGGTACAAGTATCAACAAACTAGATTCTCATGCTATATTTTATCAATTTGTTATCTAAGACAGTGAAAGTATACATTTTTTATGATTTCAATTTTATATACCATTGCAATTTAATCCTTCACTGGTTGTTATTATTATAAAAGTGTTTCTCGGGAAAATGGTACGTACTGGCGCAATTTGGATAACATATGCAGAATTAGGAATATTAAATCTGTACACTTTACATATTTAGTTTGCAGGGAAGAAGGGTTTTTTTTTTTTTTTTTTTTTTTTTTTTTTGTCGACTAGTGGTATTCAAAACACTTCTGTGGTTTCAAACTAAAATTTTCTATTACAGTTAAGTCTGTAGCTTTTAATGAGCACGTAGAAAGAGTATTCAGAGTTTAGTCATATATGCATTTCTTGCTTTAGAATTTGCAGTCAAGTCATATTTTTTCCTGTTAGTGTTTAACTATTTTAAATAACTATTTTTTAAAAAATTCTACTTCTTTCAGACTTTTTAAATAAAATTAGCATTTTACGAAAAAATATTTATACAAATTTTATACAAAACCCATGATATAATGATTCGTATTTTAAATTCGTATTTTAGAGATACGACTTTAAAAAAAGCTTTTTTACAAATTGTTTTATTCTACAGAAAATGAATATAAAAAAATGACAGATTGACAAAGAAAATTTTTTTATCCTGTATACTCTCTTTTCATTTATTAAGAAGATGCCTAATTTTTATTTATTACGTGTAAAACAAACTTTACTTAAAAAAAAAAAAAAGAAAAGAAAGAAAAAAGGCAGGTGTTTCATTCAAATAGAAAATTTTCATTACACTCACATAAAGATAAAATGATTGCGCATTTAAACTCTAAAAATCTGTTGTCTACAAAAAAAAAAAAAAAAAAAAAAAAAAAACAAGTGGGTATAAGTGTGATCACAGATCGCACAGAGGATTTCGTTTAATATTCCTTTTAAAACACTTTATCTTTTTGAAAAATCTATTACTTCCACATTTCGCAACCAGGGGGCGCACTCGATTCTAAACAAACATCTATCCGAACGAAATCCCGTTTTACATACTATCCGCAGATATATTAGTGGAGGGGATTGGGCCCATAGCACCTGAGATCAGTAGGCGCACATGGCGGTAAAAAATGGAACTAAAATATGTAAGGCTATGGTGCACAATATGAAAAAAGGGTCAAAGGGGTGTCGGCAAAAGTTGTAAAATTTCTCCCCTGGTTAAAAGGGCGGATGTTAGACAAATTACTTAAAATACACAAGATAGAGCCCGGAGAGGTAAATAATATAAGACTTTTTGAAGATTTTATGATTTGTCGTGTGGTCTGAGGTATTCAGCTATACGTATGCAAAATTTCATGTCTCCAACTTAATTAGGGGCTCTCTTAGAAAGAATTGCTTCAAATACATATGTGGTAGCTCAAAGGGTTAAACGTTATACTTTTTCAAGATTTTATGATTTGTCGCTTGGCCTCAGGTGTTCTGCTATAAGTATGCAAAATTTAAAATCTCCAATTTAATTAGGGGCTCAGTTAGAAAGAATTGCTTAAAATACACAAGCTGGAGTTGAAAGGGTTAAACATAAAACTTTTTCAAAATTTATTATTTGACGTGTAATCTGGGATGTTGAGCTATAAGTATGCAAAATTTCACGCCTCCAACCTAAATAGGGGCTCACTTAGAAAGAATTGTTTAAAATACACATGTGGGAGCCCAAAGGGTTAAACGTACGACATTTTCAAAATTTTATGATTTGTCGTTTGATGTGAGGTGTTCAGCTATAAGAATGCAAAATTTCACGCTTCCAACTTAATTAGAGGCTCACTTAGAAATAATTGTTTAAAATACACATGCAGGAGCCCAAAGGGTTAAATGTACGACTTTTTCAAAATTTTATCATTTGTAGTATGATGTGTGGTGTTCAGCTATAAGTATGCAGAATTTCACGCCTCCAAACTAATTAGGAGCTCACCTTAGAAAGAATTGTTTAAAATACATATGCGGGACCCCAAAGGGTTAAAGGTACGACTTTTTCAAAACTTGTTGTTTGATGTGAGGTGTCCAGCTATAAGTATGCAAAATTTCACACCTCCAACATAATTAGGGGCTCACTTAGAAAGAATTGTTTAAAATACACATGTGGGAGCCCAAAGGGTTAAATGTACGACTTTTTCAAAATTTTATGATTTGTCGTATGATGTGAGGTGTTCAGCTATAAGTACCGAAAATTTCATGTCTCCAATATAATTAGGGGCTCACTTAGAAAGAATTGTTTAAAATACACATGTGGGAGCCCAAAGGGTTAAATGTACGACTTTTTCCAAAATTTTATGACTTGTTGTTTGATGTGAGGTGTCCAGCTATAAGTACCCGAAATTTCATGTCTCCAACATAATTAGGGGCTCACTCAGAAAGAATTATTTAAAATACACATGTGGGAGTTACCGACATTTATTCTTCTGCGAGTTAAACCGATTAATTAAATAATAATTAATATTTCAGCTTGTAATTAAGATAGGACTTAGAAATAGGTATCAATAAAATCAGCGAGAAATTTGACATCGGGATGCCATAAAATTTAATCAAAAAATTTAATATTTAAAAAGTTAAAATTCCGTATTAAAATATGCTATTAAGAAAAACTGCAGCGTCGTCATGTCTACCTGCTTTGAAATCTTTTGAATTGAAATCTTTTTTCTTTGTCTTTCCAATTAAAGAAAATAAATTTTTATCGATCGATTTTTAGTGGATATTTTAACTTATACACATCGCAGAAATGTGAACTTTATATCAAATGAAAGTAGATTTTTTTTCTGCGTCTGTCTATTCCATTTACAAATTTCTGGGACCAATATTTTCTGATATGCGATTTCGATTTATAATGCCCACTTCATTTTTCGGCTTAATTTTCTCCGTGGTAACCATGCATCGGCTGATTTTACTGGCAACCCTTAGAAGAAACACGGATGATTTGGAGAAAGTTCATTTGAATCTGCGTTAAAAAGGTGGATTGGTTAATTTTAGAAGTTAATTAGCCCGTAATTCAGTTAATTACCAACTTTTTCAAAATTTTATGACTTGTTGTTTAATGTGAGGTGTTCAGCTATAAGTACAAAAAATTTCAAATCTCTAACATGTATAGTTTCTGAGAACGGGCTCTGTGACGGACAGACAGACAGACAAAGGAGTGAGACGAATAGGGTTTCGTCAGATGAACGAAACCCTAAAAAAAAATAATAATACAGTATAAGCACCTGCTTGTCAATATCGTCTGCGCTCGATTAAACCGCAGAATAAAATAAGGATCAGAACTTTTGACGCGGGAAGTATGTCTGACAATTTTGTCATTTTGTCAGAAATATGTCTGACAATTTAGGATAAAACACGGATATTATTAAACTATTTGTGGAACTTAAAAGGTATGTCTTATTTAATTTAAATTTTTTATTTCCGTTTGATAGATTATTATCATGAGTTAAATAGTTGTAGTATGTTATATGCAATGAGACTGATCTAGAATTCTTTTCCGATTCGATGCTTTAAAATATCTTAATCTGCCATCGCTAGAAGAAAAAAAAAAGCTGATGCAGAGACTGGTTCTAACACAGTATTTATCGTCATTAATATTTTGGAGTTAAATATGATATTCGATTATAATGATATTAGGAAACTGTTTCAATTTTGAAATTAACATTATACTGGGAAAAAGTCTTTTTACTTTTGAAAGAATTTTTTTTCATTGCTAATAATATTTTAAATTAGTATTTAAAATCTTAAATCTTCATACCAATGCTTTCAGATTTAACATTTGCCAAAATTATAAAATAATAGGAATTCCTTATAACATATGGAAAGATTTTTGAGAAATTGTTAAATGCATTTAATTCATCTATTGTAGTTTGTTGTTGTTTAATAGTACAATTATAAACACTAATTATTTAGTGTTTTTCAAATTGATATATTTATTTTTTTAATTGTATTTAAGCATTTTTTTTTATTTTTTTTTTTTTGCTGTTTGTGATTTTAATCAAACATTTAATTGTAGACATTCAGAATCAGTTATTAAATTTTCTTTGATTGTAAACTCATTTTCTACTTTTTCGATACATTTCTTTTATTGGCATTAAAAAATAAAAAAAATAATATTTAAGCATTGAAATAAAGTGTTTTTCAGGCCCGATAAAGTTGAAAAGTGTTTATGACTTCGGTTTGTCTGGCGGTCTGTCCGCGCTCTAACTCGCGTAAATATACTCGGATTGACCTGAAATTTTTGGATGTTATTGACGTTTACCATAGCAAGGTCCCTATTTGTAATGAAGTTTGTAGCATGTTTAGTTCATTTACAGGGACAATCAAAAGTATTCCATTACATTACGGCCTGTGGGAAAAAAAATCGTTTCAAATGATTTTTAATGATTTTACACGCTTTCAAACAGAATAAAATTGATATGCATTTATGAAGCGCACTAAAATGTGCATTCCGTAAAATATGCAATGATGAGAATAGTTATTGTTTATTTACAGGGCTAAAAAAGGAATTCCAATACATAATGATATAGGGGTGGAGGGAATTGTTTGCGGCGTACTATATTTATGTTAATCTATTTGATATGTAATGAAATTGATATACGTCGTTGAGGTTTACATACTATGAATTATTTCATGTATAATACGAAGTGTATATTGCATTTACAGGGACACACAAAATATTTCAGATACTATATTGTATCCGAAGTACTGTTCATTAGCGATGATTGCTGGAAATGTACTTTTAATTATGATATGCGCTTTTATGATCCACTACATTTATGCATAGTATATACATGCTATAATTCATATACAGGACTATACAAAAGTATTCATAAGGGCTACTGGGTATTGTTTAAACGTGGTTTTTAAATAAGTTATGCATTTTTACGCTGCACTGTATTTAATTTACTAAGAAATGTTTGTAGAATATAGATAAAATGATATACAGGGTCACGCAAAGAATTGGATACGTTGCCGTCTATAAATTATAATTTCTGGAAATGTGATTTCAGCAGTTTTAAGAGTGTTTTAGCTTGAATTAAATTTTAACTAAATAGTGGCGTGTAATAAAGGTTCTAGGTAAACTGCAGGGTTGTACAAAATTACTTAAGTATGTTTCCATATATTAGTACAAATTGCTGAAAGAGAATTTCAACCTGTTATGCGTTTCCTTGATAAACTAAATTTTTCCATTATATAATATATATATCAATCTACAGATCAAATACAGGACTCTTTAAAAGAATTGGAAAACATATTTGGCTATGGATGGTAACTGCTGAAATCAGTTTTTCAAATGTTTTATGCGTTTTCATATTTAGTTAGTTATCTTGTTTACGTTATTTCCCCCGATGTCTTGTTAAAACATTCAGAAAGAGGTGGAAAGTGTTTTATAATTTATGCTTAACGCATGATATATCTTACTTGTTGTATCTATTTTCCAGATCAGTCTTTTTCTATAAAACATTCTAAATCTAATTAGCTCATATTCACAAAACACAATATATACGGGAATAAAAAAATTAAATAAATATGGTTTATCATGTCGTACTATAAATAACAGTTGTATTAATGTCCGTTAGACTCCATGTTCGTATTTAGTAAAGCAATGACAAATCACAAAAAATTAAAAAGCTTACACATTCTTAATATTAAGCTTGAATTCAAGATCAAGCTTGGAACTTAATAAAAAAAGATGTCAGTTGATAAGCATTGTTTTTTAAATGGAAAATTAAAAATATTTTAGAAGAATAGGACTCAAAAATAGGGATATCTTGCTAAAAAGTACGGTAAAAAGATAAGATTTTATATTTCAAACAAAACTTTACTTTAAAATTATCATAGTGTTTATGACAAGAATCATCACAATATTAATACTTGGAAATTTTTCCAGAGAGAAACATTCGCCTTGCATACAGTATTTCAAATGAAAATCAAATTTCAAATTAAAATTGCCTTTTAAGCAATTAGTTTGAAATTTGATTTTCATTTGAAATATTGTTTGCAAGGCAAATGGTTCTCTCTGGAAAAATTTCCAAGTATTAATATAGTTTCAATCGATGCTCGATTTAATTAAGTTTCGTGTTTGCCCCATGTCGGTGGCTCACGATAAATATTCCATCTTGTGCTGCGTTTATAGCCTTGTCAACATGTAATAGTGAGAAATTTTCCAGGCCGGGTATCGTTCCATGTGGTTTAGTTGGTAGAATGTCAGTGCGCTATACTGATGGCCCGGGTTCGAGTGCCAGCATGGAATCTTTTTCACTATGTTCGCCTTTGCGCCTTTTAAGCAATTAATTTGAAATTTGATTTTCATTTGAAATCATCACAGTGTTTATGACAAGTTCGTCACAAATGACACATATTTCACAAATTGGTCACAATGTGACGTCAAAGCATTGTCACTTTCGTCACAAGTTCGTCACAAAGTTAATGCCAAAATGGTCACAAATGACACACTTTTCACAAATTTGTCACACCGTGACTTCACATAGTGGTCACAATGTGACGTCACAAACGGCCTCTAAAACGGCCATAACGACCTCGCATTCTAGTCACTATGACGTCACATCGACATCAAGTGACGTCACATCGACGGTCACAAAATCACAGTGTGACTTCACAACGACGTCGCTGTGGCGTCACCGTGCCTTACGGGTTGTTTAAGACTGGATCGTAAATGTGGAATTCTTCAGTAGATGCAAATGACGTCATGTTTTGATACCCCACGTGATTCCCACTGTGACATCACATGAATCCTGACCATTGTTGCTCGTGAGTTTTTAACTAAACAGCAAACAAGACTCCACAAGGTCCGTATTCATCTGATACGCCCCCGTGTGACTTTTTCTTATTTCTACGATTGAAATTGCTTCTTCGTGGTCACCGTTCTGAGCCCATTAATTCGATAAAAGAAAATTCTCCGTGAACTGAAGGTGCTTCAGATAAAGGACTTTAACCCTTTCCAACGCAGTGTGACCAGGTCGGGATACCTAATTTTAATTCCAAACTTACGAACGGCACCAAGAATATTTTAGTAAAATTTTTCTATTACTGTAAACATGTAAAGTAACATGTTTTTAATATCTAAAACAGTCATTTCTAAATTCCGGTGTCAGTCAATCATTTCATCATTTTATAGCAAAAATTGTCTGTGCCGGAAAGCTGTTAACCCATATTGGACCACACCGATTAAATATTTTTGAAAATCTTTAAAACTTCGATTATATCATTAATATGGTGTAATTAAGTAGATACTAGCAAAATTTTGAAAAAAAGTTTCTATTTTTTTAAGTAACTAGCTGTCCTATAAATAGGACATATTAGTAGGACACATAGTAAGGACATATAAAATGCATACATAAACTAATTTTATGAGCAAATATTTTATTTTACTTTAAAAATACTGTGTATGTTGTACAAAAGTACTCTATGATTTCTCCAATAAAAAGATAATAATAACAGTACAATTCTAGATTATAAGATTAAAATTTTTAAAGATTTTTTTAAATAGATTTTTTTCAACTAAATTTTAATCGGTTGCTTGTTTTGTTTTGTTTTGTTTTGTTTTGTTTATATGTTGTACTTTTATGTATTTTAAAGACGTCATAACAAAATGCATCCAGAAAATCCTTACCAATTTTATTTTAAAAAATGTTTTATTAGCTGTCCTATTTATAGGACAGCGGTCCAATATGGGTTAAGGCTTGTTTTGATGATTGAAAAAACGTTAGCAGAAGTGAATTGCAGTCGGAGGAGATTACTTTGTAGGATATGCAATCAGTGTTGTAGTAAAAAAAAAAAAAAAAAAAAAAAACACGGGGTATACGCTAGAGTCATGAACGTTCATGGCTAGAGTATACGTTATTGTTTTATTTGAGAAACAGAGGGTATATGGAACTTCATTAAAAAATTCAGAAGGTATACGGCGTATACCTCCATATACTCCCCACTACACCCCTGGATGCAATAAATTTTGACTAACAAATTGATATCTTTTGTTGCATGCCACCATCCTGGGTACTTTTTGATCGCAGTAGAATATATCAATATTATCTTAATATCATTTATCAGTAGGAATAATAAATTATTAATATTAATAATTTATTATTATATCTAATAATTAAATTAATAAATTGATTCAATATCAACAAATATTTTTATCTACCCTATATACAGGGTGTCCGGTCTCAACGGTGTCCAATGGCTAATTTCTAAACCGTTAGTCATAGACACATAGTTCCAATTGCAAAAATGTTTTAAATCAGGTAAAGAAATAATTTAAAAGCGATTTGGGTCAATAAAAACATTTCTTAAAAAAATAGGAAATTTAAATTTTTATACGGTCCCCGGTCCTATAAGTTACATTTAGTAAAATTGTCCTATTACACTGACAAGTAAGACTAAAAAAAGTCCCATTCATATAACACTAAAATTGAGCGAGTTATAAAACTTTAAAAATGCATGACTTATGCCACTTTTCTGCTCTGAAAACAAATGAGTTCTGTTTGGCTTTGAGGGATCACATACCAAGTGCTTAAAGTATTCGAAGATCTTATTTCATGTGTATCTGCGCTTTGAAAAAAATCGTACAAGTATTACGATTAAGTTAACATTTATTAAGTTTCAGATTGGCTAAAATAACATATGTTTTATTTTGTCAGGATTTGAGACTGTTTCTTTTATGATTTCTTTTAACAAAAATTATGTTATTTTTATAAGTTTTTATGTTACTTTAACGATCGTATGTATGTTTTTTCGGTTCAAAATTTGTACAAAACTTTAACTCACTTTTAAATATCCGATCGTGACTACATTTTACATACTAGCGCAAATCTAATAACAATCTAATATTATTATGGTTTTCGGTGGTTACCATTTATACTTATTTTACAGGATAACACAAAAATTTTCGGAAAGATTACCACCAAAAAGTTTTAAAAAAGTTTTAGATTAGATAATACTAGACTGCAATTGCTGTTTTTTTTTTTTTTACTTTTATGTATTTTTTAGCACTAAATCCGTAAATTACATTAATTTTTAACCACCATGTCAGGGTATTTCGCAAATCATAAATTGTCAAATTTAAAGAATAACAAATAATGGATACTATAAAGCAGAGGAGATGGTTGTGTTTTTTAACTTTTGATAATTGATTTTTACGTACATTTTAGCACTGAATCTGAAAATGACCTTCATTTTTAACCATCACGTTAGAATTTTTTTTCCAAATCGTAAATGTGTAAGTAAAAATATAGCGAAAATCTCATACTATAAAACATATGTAAAACTTTTTTTGTTTTATTTTATTTTATTTTATTTTATTTTATTGAATAGTTTATTCGATATTTTCGCTTATCTTGGGATTCTTACAGCTAAATAGCTGAATGGTCCGATGAGATGAGAGAGGAGATTCAATTTTAACCATGAAACTTGCGAAAAATCCTGATGTGATGGTTAAAAATGAAGGTCAGATTCAGCGGTACAGAATACATAAGAATGAATTATCGAAAGCTAAAAAACATAACATAACCCAACTTTTGCAGGCTAGTGTAATCTAATAATATTTTAAAATCCGTTTCATTTTGTAAAGAATTGAGGCTGTTAATTTAGCATCATTTTATTTAACAAAAATTCTGTTTTTTTTTTCTTTATAAATTTTTATTACAAATTGTATATTTTGCATTAATATGTCAGAATTATTAAAGATTTCAAATTTATATCGCAATGTTAATTTTACTCTCAACCATTTTTTAATATATCTGACGAAATTATATTTCGACTAAATTTGTGAATGACCAATTTGCAGCAAAAAATATGCTCGAACTTTAAACAGCTATTACTCGGTCAATTTTAATCGTAGAATAACGGGACTTTTTGTGTATTACTTGTCGGTGTAAAAGGAAATTTTTACTAAATATAACTTATAGAACCGGGGGACCGTATAAAAATTTAAATTTTGTAATTTTTAAAGAAATGTTTTTATTGACCCAAATCGCTTTTAAAATATTTCTTTACCTGATTTTAAACATTTTTGTAATTGGAACTATATGTCTATGACTAACGGTTTAGGAATTAGCCATTGGACACCGTTGAGACCGGACACCCTGTATATAAAATCCTAATGAAACGAATTTATGAAACGGAAGTATGAATCGATTGATTAAACAACTGATTATGTTTCACGGCGATTTCTCCTAAAATATGGAATACTTTGCGATGAAATTAACACCAAAAATCAATATTGATCCGCAGATTTCAAAACTGGTATTAGAATTTTTAAATTCGAATTAGTTTTCGAAATATTATTTTTTTTCTAATTTTATATACATTTTTCTAATGATGGTAACTCAAATTTTAATCAAACAGATATTTTATTTTTCAGAAAAGGTTGACATGGTAACCCGGCTATTGTTGTTTATTTGATAATAAATGTTTATTTACTTTTATTTCTTTTTACAAATTATATAAATTATTTTGTTCTATGATTATTAATTATTTCTTTTATTTCCTTTAGAAAATAATAGAAAATAATTAAAAAATACAGTACTACTTAGTTATTCCGTCGACCAATTTCGCCAAATTATACAAATTGACATAATTTTTATTTTAAATAACGAAAGAACAAATAAATTAGTATAACATTAATAAATATACAAATAAAACGTCGAAATAAAAATCACTTGATGACGTAAACACGTGTAACTTGCTTAAAGTCAAGTGAATGTGACATTTACGATCAACCATTATTGGCATTTAATCTTATAGTTTAGCGATAGATTTTTGGTCGTCGGGATATCTAAGGAATACCAAAAATGCATATGTAACTGGTATTTGAGAACGAGATTTTCGCCAAATTTTCGTAAAAAATAAAAATCACGTCAAACCTGCGGTGCGTATATCTGGCCAAATATTGCCACTCGAAAACAAAAAAAAAAAAAATGCTAACTGGCGAGTTGAAAAAAAGCTATTGGCGAGATTTGCATCCTACTAGCGTAACAGTACCTAGAATTCTTAATAGCGTAATTCTTAATTCTCTCGAACCATAACAACTTTTATGTAGTTTTATTCAAAAAAAATTTTTTGATTTTTTAATCAAAATGGAAAACTTACGGTCCCATATTGGCACGATTTTTTTCTGACGCCAATGTCATATACGGAACGGGCACATAACTGGCGCCAAAGTATCGTTATTTTGCTTGATATGGTAAGCCGAATGTTGCTGTTTATGCTGTTGATACGTTCCCCAAATTGGCGTCGTTAAAAATTCACGCCAATATGCAGGGCCGGCCCAAGGACATTTTGGCGCCCGTTCTAGCATCCCCCCCCCCCCCATATACAAAAAAAATTGCTTGACTTATGACCTTATTTTTTTTTTTTAAATACTCCTAATTTTTATACATACTTTTGCTAATTATTTAAGATATTAATTTAAAGTGTTTCAAAAACAGATAAAAGTTTCTAAATTTAATCCCATTTTTGAGTTTGTATTTGGTAAATTGTAAAATCAAGTCTCATAAGGGAAATTTCAATTTTACAGTAATTATCAATGTTAATGTGTAAGATTACGATACAAAAGTAAAACACAAGGCACAACACATGGTACTGGACGAAAATAACAATAACAAGTTAATTAATTAAAATAAAAAACATTTTTAGAAGAATACTGTTTGGAATACAATACTACAATTAAAGAAGCAGAACTACTAGTAAATAGCAATTATAAAGGATGAAAACTGTAATCTTGTCTCGTTATTTAGTACATAAAAAGTACGAATAAATTTCATATTTAAATATCGATTTTCGTGAAGGACTCACTTTTCATGGTGAAAAACTCGTAAAAAATGGAAAATCCTGTTTTCTCTTCAGCTAATTCCGAAAACATATATTTTTATTCTTTCTTTTCATTTTTTTAAGGTTTCTCTTTCTCTGTGATGATGTTTACCAAAAGAAAAAAAACTAGTAAAATTTATTTTTACCTAAATTAATTAAACACAAAGAAAAACTATTATTAAGAATAAGAAGTGTATTTATATTAATAAGGAATAAGCTTAACAAAAAATGTGTCCCCCCTCCCCCCCCCAAAAAAAAAATGTTTATCGAATCATCATTAAAAAAATCAACATAGACGACACTATATGTAAAAAAAAAGTTATTTAAGGATGGATGTATTAAATGAAAGATTTTCTCAAGACGATTACAAAATAAAATTTATATGCAGATAAATTATTATTATTATTATTATTTAAATAGGCTCCAGTTTCACAATTCTGCACTGTCAAGCTTATGCATTGAGCTCTTGGCTCCTGTTAATGAGAAATCAATTTAAAGTTAATTCGACTATCAACTTCTGCTTACTAGATTTACAAATAATAAAGTGCATGTTATGGGCGCCGGTCGGAATGTGTGTGTGTGTGAGGGGGGGGGGGGTGAAGGAAAGACCTTTGCTCCACCCTTTTGAAAAAAATTCGTCATCGTAGATGATTTAAAATAAAAAGGGAAGGGTAAAATTTACTTTTTCACTTAATTTTAAATAATCAATCACTAAGAGAAAAGTTGCGCTTGGGCATAAGTCTGTATATATAATGAATAGTCGGATGTGCCAATCCCAATACTTACTTCTATCTCATACGTCTTAATACTTCAAAATTTGCTATCACAGTGACAAAAATAAATAGCAATCTATGCCATGCATTAGTTCTTGAGATATGGCTATCGCTAAAATCATGCAAATCCCGCAAAACGCAGCATATCAGCGCAATGTCTTGGGTGATTTACACTAATGCCTAATCAGCAACAACTTATATCAACGTCTAACTAACTGAACCTGAAGTTTAATGAAAATTCCTGCATTAGTTTTTGAGATAGAACTATTGCGGAAATCGTGAAAAATGCAACATAGCAGCCCCAGCCGTTGGGCGATTTACACCAAAAACTAATAAGCATCAATTTATGTCAGGGGCTAATTGAATATAACTTTTTATTAAATTCTGTGCATTAGTTCTTGAAATAGAGCGTCCACAAAATTTGTGTCACATACAGATAGAGTCTGGGACTCACAGACAGACATTTTGTAAAAAACATGTTTTTCGGGATTTCCGACTCATAAAACGTGTAAATCCGTCGAAAAAACTCACGAATCCAATGCTTTCTGGTAAAGGTAGAAGAAAGTAAAAAGGCACAATATTATCCCAAAGAAAACTTGCCCCTAAGTTGATTTCGCTCTTCCAGTACTTAAGGTGCAAATTATTTCACAAAATAATTAAGAATCTCTGTAATATTGAACAGAATTTCCTTTCGGTTTAGACAAAGTTTAATTCAGTATCAAATACATAATCTGATTCCAAAAAGTCTTTTTTTTTTTTTAATTTTAGTTAAATTTCCACCAATTTTTATTTTTAAATTAACAATATTTGCTTTAAATTTCAGTTATTTTAATTCCAGTATTGCGAAATATTTATTGGGTAATGAGCCAAAGACTATATTCCACTAATAAATAATCCCTAATGATGAATGAATCAGTGCGTCTTTATAACGCAATTATATATTTTTCTAACTTTATTTTTTACCGACTTTCCGCTCAGTGATCCCTTTCAGATCATGTTTCGGAAAACTGGGGCAATACATAAATTCAAAGAATATGGCATGGGCGCCGACTAAACGAAATCTCTGAAGAGGGAATATTTTGGAACAAATGTTTGCCTGTAGTAAAAACAGAAATAGTTTAATCTTTTTGCCCCAGGGGAGCTCCGACCCCCCCCCCCTCCGTTTAAGATGATAAATATTGGAATAATTAAACACAAAAAGAATTGTACTGTTGCTCGAAAATTTTCCCCAAGGGTAGGGGGTTGCGCCGGAGAGGCACTACCTTCCACGATATGTGCCTGAAAGAAACACTGGTTTCGATCAGAGTCTGATTATCGCAAGGGCAAAAGAGGCAGCTACCCAGGCTTTCTCTCAACTCTAAAATACCCCCCCCCCCCAAAAAAAAAAAAAAAACTACAAAATCCCTTTTTTTTTTTTAATAAGAAATTGTGGCTAAAAGCATTACAGGGGGTCCTATCTGAATCTTTGCCCCACGCACCAGGGCGCCATATAGGTTTAGTCGGACCCTTGTTCCGCCGTTTTCAGTTTAGGGCGCAACTTCCTTCGTAATTTCAAGAACTGACAACTTTAAATATTCTACTATGTTTCGCATTCTCATAAAAATTACTCATTTAAACGAAATAAATAAATTAATCAAGCTACTTGAAAAAATGTTTGGTTTGATTTATTTCTACCTATTAAATATTCAATTTACAGCAGTTTAATAAGATAATTTTAGTGAATTATTTACATACTTATTTTTGGTTACATGCCCTTTTTTCATTTTTCATTTTCGACAAAATTTCTGACACTAACGCTATTGACTATTAGCAGAAGATAAGCTCACATCCAGAAGACACTGCTAGATGTTACAAGAAAAATCATTTCAAAGACGAGTGTTTTTTATTTTAAAATTTCTGCGCCTTCAAGCTCCTAATGGTTTCTTATTTCCCGTCATGTGGGGGTCAGTCTCAGATTCCTTGTGAGATCAGAAGACTCTTGAATAATGCGTTTAAATAGCCGGAAGTGATAGATTTGACCATAAACCTTTAAAGTCGAAATTAATTACCGTCGCCCAAGGGAAGCAGATTTGAATCGAATGCTTCCTGGGGTTCGTGATTTTGTTTCTTTTCTCAGTATGACGAAGCAGTTTGAGCCTGAACAGCTTTAAGACACTTCTATTCATATAAAGAACAGAAACTGCTGTCTACATGCCAAAATTCAGCACCCTCGAATTCTTTTTTAAACACAACAGAGAATCCTTTCTCGAGCCAGCCCCAGCCTAACTACAGAAAATGTAAAAGAAAAAAAACGCAGAATGTAAAATAATTTTTATCGGTGCTCCCGTAGGCTAGGCGCCCTTTCATCTGTTTGGCGCCCCGTGCGGTGGCACACTTCGCACACGCCTTGGGCCGGCCCTGCCAATATGGGACGTATATGACATCTTTGCCAAACTTTCATATGAACGGCGAAGGGATCAGACCGTATTTGTTTATGGCAGTTGACGACTTGAACTATTATAATATAGATGAAATGATGGCGATATAATAATATTTGGCGACTTATCACCTGTGCCTGGCTAACATTAAAGTACCAAAATGGCACCTATAGTATAAAAAGCGAAGTGGTCCGCCTGGAACTGTTGATGATAGTCACATGACAGGCTATTATTATAGAGATTGTTTTAAAATACCGAGAGACAAAGACTCTTATACTTAATTTATTTTAATTTAGCTTCTTTTCAAATGTTTAACTGATCCTCTTTAATCAAAAACGAAAACAACCATTGGATGTCTTAACAGCAACTGATTCGCCATTAAATTTTTGCAATAAAAGGGAATTGAAGGGAAACCCGTTTACAGGGAGATGTGCACAGCTTTTTTCAGTATAATTCAATCTTCTCTAATATTTTTAAAACCCATCAGATTAGCGTGTTTTTAGATTCTGCGGTATCCTAACGGGGGTTGGCGAGCGTAGCTTGCAGGGTGCAGAACCCCCTAGTTTTAATATAATATTATAGCATTTAATAATTTTGTTCATAATATTTAATGTAAGTTAGTATAAATAAACCGTGTGTCTCAAAAATGACCGATGATTTTAAAATTCAATAACTTGTAAACGGTGACAGATATTAAAAAATTTCTTGCAAGAATTTTTGCATCATACAGAACGTTATGTAGGATGCCGGGAGTTATTTTACTGTGATTCTTTATTTTATTTCGAATTTCAAACCATAGATGGCGCTGAGAGCAATAGGCGCTCATTCCAGACCCGATATTTGGTACTTCGGGATCCATTCAATGCATTTTAATCTTCTTTGTTTTGCATGGAAAAGAGAGAGGCCGCAAAATCGAGCCTGGATTTAGCTATCGATGCTATTTGTAACTAAAACTCAGAATCGCAGCATACAAACTCCTGACATCTTACATAACACTCCTGCAAGAAAATATCTGTCACCGTTTGCAAGTTATTGAATTTTAAAGTCATCGGTCATTTTTGGGACACCCGGTATCTATACTAATAAAAGAACACATTGCTCTATGTGTGCGTGCGTGTGTGTTTTCGTGATGGCTAGCAAAATCTACGACACGTACGAGGCTCAAAAAAATTTTTTTTTTAACTAGCCCAAAGGGTCTCATGATGCACCTGGGATTCACAATTTTAAAATTCTAATAATTAGTTGAGAAATTAATTAAAAACCCCAAATTAAAAGGATGGAAGAGTATTCATAATTCAACAAAAGCATAGATTTTTTATCAAAACGCAGAATATTTCTTCAAAAAGTTGAAAAGAGTGTGAGGAGTCAATACAATGACAGCGCTTCCAAAGCAATACATGTACTGGGATTTTTTTATAGACGGGTTGCACATGACGTCACATGTTTGAAATCGCTTCGTATGGCGCCCAAATATAAGACAAAATGGTGCTCTCCATTTGATTTATTAGACTTATTTGCACTATAATAATAAAACTAAGGAAGATCTAAATTAAACAGAAAGATAACACTTGCTTTTAACGGCAAAAATGCAGTTCTGTGCTCCACGTGTGTGCTCCAGCTGCCATAGCATCAGTCGTTGCTAATAGCAACGTGACGTCAATGCAAGGGGTCTATAAAGGGTTGTATTTTAAATTCTACTGGGCCTAAAAACTCGAAAATTACACAGCCAGACGCAGAAAAAATTCCCCTTTCAGAAATTCTAAAAATTATTTTTATACTCCTGTAAATAGTTGAAAAATCGATTAAAAATCCATTTAATAAATCTCTTTCATTTCCGTTCAAAGGAACACATATTTTTGAGAAATCTTTTGCAACGCAGATGACTGGCTATGGAATAAAAACCACAAACAGCAAATTATTTGTATAATAGGATTCTTTGGCACGCCGTCAATTTAAAAAAAAAATACATCATTTAGATATTTTAAAGTTATGCATCTAGCCCTATCTTTAAACGCTGTTTAATAATATTTAAATTCTATGAAAATCGATCCACAAGTTTTTGCTTTATAAAAAATTGGATTTTTAAAAAGGAAAAGAAATGCTTTGTTGAAATGCGAATCTAATATATCTGCGGATAGGTTAAAAGCAAGAACACTGACGAACCGATCGATTTGGAAGTTTCAGGTAGTTTATAACACATAATAAAGATTTTAAAAAACAGAGGGCCTAAAATGTCGGGGAGAAATAGGGAGGCGATAAAGTATTTAAAACCGTACAGTTTTCTACCGTTTTAGATACGATTTTTTGACGGAGCCCTGGATAAATATTACTTATTTAATATAAAATTTTCAAAAGCGTAGTTGCCACTTTTTTCGAATATTAATTTCAGCAAATCACTTAAATTCTTGCTTCCGCCATCCACGTGACTAATATATCTACGGGTAGGTTGTTTACAGGAGTTTCGATCAGAAGCCGTTTTGTTGAGAATAGACTTCCTCCCCTGGCGGTGTAATGTGGAACTAAAAGATTCCAGATCGATTTTTTCCAAGATTTTTCAGTGCGTACGCAACATGCCTGCTAAACCCTCATGTGATTTATCATCGAAAAAAACCTCGGACCACTCTTTCATATTATGAACCTTTCTAACCCCCCCCCCCCCTTCACTGAAATTTGTTCCCCCTGGAGGGTCAATTTTCGAACACAGCGCCTAATTAAGCTACAGCAAGATTCGACCTCATTTGAAGGCTTAACCGAAGGTCAAGGTTCTCTTCACTGGCCTTCGATTGGTGAGGTCTTATTTTCACCCCAGACTATTAGGGGGCATCCCCCTGTGGGGGGAATGAATTTTTTCATGTGACATATCGTTTTAAAGCTTTTGGCCTGTACATTACTAAGCACTCGCCCCTCTTCTGCTAACTCATTTTTTCATCAGTAGAGGGCATTTTAAAGTTTGAATTTGTTCATTACTACCCCATACAATTTTCCAAAAATCATGAAAACAATTTACATAACGAATCTCAACAATTAGCAGCTTTTTCCGCATTTTTACACAGTGAGCGGGTCCGTATTTCAGACAAAATCGAGTTTAAGATATAAAATCATACAAATTTAAGGTTCATTTAAAAATATTATCACGGGCCCGGGTAACTGCGGGCGGGTCAGCTAGTATATATAATAAATTGTAACATATCCCCCCCCCTCCCCGAAAGAAAAAAGAATGCAAAGTCGTAAAATTTGGTAGGACTGCTTGCTGAAAAACAACTAACCAAATTTCGACCTCCGGAACATAAATGGAAATAAAATCATGTGGCTAACAAAATGCCCCCTGTTGGCTGCTCTGAGATCAGAAATGCAACAAAACACATACGTATTGGCAATTCAAGCACTCTAATACACCATCCGGTGGAGAAAAGATGTAACTTTTCGCTTCAGGATAGTGCAACGCAATGCAAGCGGCCTCTATAGGCCGTTTTAATTTCCAATTGGTAAATCAATGATAAGAACTTCTGGAAACAGAACAGGACGTCCCTTATGCTACAGCGCCTAGAAGATACAATGTGGAAAACGGCTACAAAATAGTGCTAAAAAATTGAATCCCATAAATCTACAACGATGCTGAATAACAAGATGTCGATCGTAGCGCCATCGTAGTGATTTAAAAACGATAGTCATTCTAAAAGAGACTCTTTAACCTATTTCACGTCATTCCTTAACTAAATTAGCTTATAACAGACCAAAATATCTTATATTTATAGTTTCCGATATTTAACATTCTATAATTTTTGAAAACACAGTGTTTATATTGAAAAGAGTTATGAGATGGCGCTCGTATCAGCATATTGCCGCTGAGCATTGTTGGAGATTTATGGGATACAAGTTTTTAGCACTTTTTAAAGCATTATAGGAATAGCCGTTTTCCACACGGTATCTTCTAGGCGCTGTACTTATGCTATTGGGAATAGTTCTCCATATAATCCAGTCTCCCTTGCAAACAAGCGTAGCGATGGTTGTTTGTGAACAGAGCCATTCTTGCCAATCATATTCGATTAAATAGAATCGAATTCAATATCGAATTGCAGACTCGATCGAATTTGCATAAAATGTAAAATGGGTGTCACTGAGCGAATGGTGCTTGATTCTTCCAAGTAGCGTCAACTTACTTCATCTTTGTCAAAGCTTGTTATATAAATGTTTCTGAGAGGTAAGTTAGTCTGTTTCGTATTTGAAGGAAATTCAATAAATATCAGTGTTTATTCTTCAAAAATAGCAGTTAATTTTACATGATTATTTATTTATTTTGATGTATACTTTTTGGCATACTGCGCTGACGCTATGAATGTCAGACAGTTTGCTATAAAACATTTTATATATTTTATTAGATTAGACATAGTACGTTATATGGTGCGATGAAAGAATGCTCTCCTTTGTGCGATTACAATAACTTGCCGTATTGGCGCGTTTTTGTTTCTTGTATCTTGAAGCTGCAACCTAAATAAGATATTACGCCAAGGCGCGAAAATCAATATAAAGCAAAAAAATAAGTTTATTACAACATAAATTGGCAAGTTATTGGCAAAAATACAGTTTTTAACCGTAAGTATTTTATTCAAAAAACAATTTCTCCCTTACATTAAAAGCGATGTCTAATTAAAATTGTTAAACAAATTTCATATTTTTATATAAATTCCATTTACACCAATTTCGAAATGCAAACTTTAGAGAAAAGAAAAACTTCATCCTCTCCCCACCGTTCCCTAATAATAGTTTTATTCAAAAAATGTATTATTTTAAAACATAATATTAAGGTTTGATGTAAAATATAATCGGTTTACATCACTGAAAATAAAATTTAGCAAAAATAAGTCATTGCCAGTCTTCAAAAATAAAAGACTTAATTTTAATGCTAAAGAGTGTAGGGTCAGGTGGGGGAAAGTGGTGGTAAAATCAAGCTTTTTTTAGAAAAGGCCCTAAAATCAAACTATTAAATTTATTTTAATGAAACTTTTGATGCATTTTCTATACATTGGATTCATGTAGATTAAACATGAAGCATAACCACTCAATTTTATTCTATTGTTTTCTGACAGTGATACATTTAAAAGAGCATGTTTTGATACCACCACTTTACCCCATGGTGGGGGAAAGTGGGGGTAGTTCCAAAATTAGTGTATATTTAAATAAAAATGTGTAAAAATTGTTTTTTAAATAAAAATACACTGAAATAAATGTATCTTAATTATTTTTAAAGGTACAAATGCACAAAAAAAATATTTTTCAGATATTATTTAATTAAAGAAATAATGTCCATGGCTATCAAAATTAGGTTCACTTAGTATGTAGCATATATTGCTGAACTCTATATAATCTTCACTACCAAATAGCAAGAAAAGTCTAATAGTTCCCCAATGGTGACTATTCAAATGCTTTATGTGATATAATGTATTAATTTTTATCACTTGGGCGATTATTTTAGCTGATCGACTTTTTGACGGTATGCAATGAGCATAAACAAGATAGTTTGTAAACATTAAATTTGTTTCCAGTTTCTAAAACTAAAATAAGAATAGTTGCCATAATCTCAATATATGTCTCTAAAAAAGAATTAACAAAATATCTTAATTTAAAAGAGAAAATAGGTTTTTTTCAATATACTCCCACTTTACCCCATGGGCCCACTTTCCCCCACCTGACCCAATGTAAAAAATAACTTTTAATTTAATTGTAATATCATATTAAGATTAAAATTTATAAATAAAGCCTATTTTTTTTAGATTAATACTTTTATAACAGCCCATTTTTAAAAATTAATCACATCTACAGTCTAAAATTGAATCATCATACAACATTGAGCTAAGCCTAACTATACCACCACTTTCCCCCACCTCAGAAAAAAAATCATAAAAAATTGAAATAATAAAATAATTTTTACCTTGATGCATGAATCTGTTTTTAAGAAGTTCTACTGAAATGTATCAAAATACACTGATTTTTTCAAGTGAGAAAGGATCAAGAACAAAGTTTATCAATACCATGTGTTAAGAACAAACTGCACATATATGTAAACAAGAAGATAAACAACAGTAAACTTGTTGCCAGATTTACAAATCTTAATAGAAATATTTGTCACAAACTCCAATTATGTATTAATTGAAAAAAAAAGTAAAAATATGTACATTTATTGTGGAAAAAGTGCATTTTTTTAGATTACCACCACTTTCCCCCACCTGACCCTAATAGTTGTAACTTAAAAAATCTTTAAAACAACAAAATAAGTTTAAAATTTAAAAAATAACAGCTGACTAGGATGCAAGTGGACCTGGTTTTTGGCATGACAAGTGTCAAAAACTGGTTTAAACTGTCAAAAACATGTAACTCACGGAAACATTTTAATAACAATAGGTATCACATTAAATAAGTCAATGATTTATGTAATCTTTTTTTTAAAATTATAGTAATTTAATAATTAAAAAAAATTAAATTATGAAGTGCAATAAAATATTTTTATTTTTTGGAATTTCCAATCAAAAGAAAATCATTTTGTACAATTAATAATACAGATCAATTTTACCCCGCAGCATGCTGTAGCACATAACCAGTTTAGTACATTTACTTACACCAAAATTATTTCTGAGTTTAGAGTGCATGAAACATTAGAAAATATAGCCTGTCTCTTAATTGATGCTGAGCTAGCAGGGCGTGAAAGCAAAAGCATTGCTAGATGAGCAAGTTTTGAAGAAGGCTCAGTCGAAAAGCTATTGCATCTAATGATATCTTTCCACCAAGATATAACCATTAGAGATGAGATGGGCTCGATTTTTATACTAGCCTTCGGGCTCGATCTCATTCTTTCTGAAATTGGCAATTCTATTTATCCTCGTTCACATATAGAAATAAAAAACTTTTTCCTCCTTAAAAATTACTTCTTCCATTGCAAGTCATTTTAATGCTATTTTGATGAGAATGAAAGAGAAATAGATTTTTCCCCTTTTTTTGTAGTAGTAGAAAACTATTTTAAAAGAAAAGTTGTGATATTTGTTGATATTTATGTCTAACGTTAATGGCAAGTAACGACCTGCTGTTGTAGTGCCAATCAGAATATGGTGACAGTAGGAAATTTTTTAATAGGAATGTTTATTTGTTATTACTTTTTTAGAGATCTAACGTGCAATAAATATTTGTTTTAAGTCAATCAGCATTAGCTTAAGGTTTGCAAATTTTTAGTCTTCTATTGTCTGCTAGTGGTATTCACTCTTTATATGAAAATATCGTGAGTTAGTGATTCTCTCCATTTTTCTTCTTGAACTTTGCTTTTCATATTCATGAAGTCACCTTCATACGTAAGTAGATAAAATTGGCATGTATTGTTATTCCCGACAGAAAGCAATCGAACAGTGTTTCCTCTTTTCTCTTAAAAGCAACGGATGTTTTAGGTAACGGTGACAAATTTTTAATTTAAGCTGATTTTCAAAGACATGTACAGGTACACCTTTCTTTAGAAATAGAAAAACATTATTCGATTCTTTGTCATATAAATCGTAATTTCTGCAAATTTTATTCATTTATTCAGAAAACACGCTCTGTTAATGTGTCCATCAAATTTATTGCTGGGGAGGGGTATGAGACTCCTTTTAAAGAAGTATATTTTTATTTGATACTTAACTTCTCTTTTGTTAAGATTGAATGTAAATTCCATAAAAATAATTATGTGCTAGTTATTAACAGTTATTTTAATGTTAGAAGTTGTTAAAAATGAGATATATTGCATTTAGAACAAATTTTAAATATTATGCAATATTTTTGTACTTTTTTTTACTATCAGGCTCGGGCCCTCATGGCACAAAATGTTTTGGGCTTGGACAGGCTTGGATTTAAAATAGTAGGGCTCGGGCTTGGAAAAGTGAGCCTGAACTCATCTCTAATCACCATCTATAGCACTGAAATAAGAAGACGGGAAAGGAGATTCCTCAGCTGCATACACAATCAGTACATGTTAGCATCCAATCAATACTTCTTGTAGCCCAAGTGCAAGGTGAATCAACTTGTAGATCCGTCAACTCTTGCTCCTTATGGTTGGGATGCAAAATATAAGGCAAAAAATGGTATGGTTTCATGATTTGATCTCCTCTTATATTTACTTTTTCAATATGGAGATTAAGTGAACTTTCTTTTAGAAGATGAGCCAATTTTATTGAGTTTTAAAATAAAAAAAATATTTTTATGTTAAAAAAAGCATGTTTTAAGAACAGTTTTATCAGCTTTTAATACATAAAATATTAAATTAGGCATAGATTTTAGAAATATTTTGATAACTAAGAAAAAAAATAAACATCTTTTAAGAAGAGTACAAAGAAAAAATAAGTTAAAAATATTAATTTTCTGTAGCGATATTTTAAATATACAAATGCAGTCTATGCTCACAGACTTATGGGCTATGCATATATAACCTTATCAACTTTTTGGAAATTTTGAACCCTCTCTCCCCGCCCTAATGATATCGAGTATGGTTGCAATGATATACAGTGAAATACATTTAACACGAAAACGCTTAACATGAAAAATCGGTTAACACGAAATGATATAGCGGTCCAGATGGTATTCCATGCAATTTAATACAATTTTTTTCTTTTAACACAAAACAAAAATCATTTAACACGAAAAAAATTAGCTTTCGAACTTGTTAGTTTGAGTTGAAATTGGTGAATTTTGTGTTAAAATCACTGGATTTTGGGAGAAAATCAGTGAACTTCGTGTTTTTTTTTTTTTTCAAATTAGCTTATGTTTTATGAGCACAATGGCTGAGAAATCAGTCCAAAAACAAACTGCTATTTCGATTCAAATGAAGATGAAGCTGCTTAATGCAGTTGGTGAAAAAGAAAGGCGAAAACAGAAATCTGCAGAATTTGGCATTGCCAATTCTACTTTATCATATTAATGTTCTACTTTATCATATTAATGTTTGAGCACAGTATGTTTAAACCAGAGAGAAAACATGTGAGAACCGCTAAGCACAGATTTAGAGACAGCTTTGCTTATTTCATACAAACAAGTCCAGAAGCAGAATTTTCTGTGTCAGTCTGCAGCAAACTAAAATTTATCTGTGGCCTAACAATGCTGGGGTTAGCTTACTATCATAAGGAATAACAGAAACTCATAAAATAAGCAAAATTTGCATTTAAAAGGATACAACAAATACCATAAATCTAGAGATTTAAAAGTAAATTTCAACTATTTTTTTAAACCCAGTATGTCTTTTTAAGCTGGTAGATAATCTGCAAGGTTTGAAATAATCTGTAGCACTCGCTGCCGTGCTGCACTGTTTCTGCTACTGGGCAAACAAGCTAGATCTCAGAATGCTGAAAAAAGACACTTAAAAAAAGATATTTGATTTTTTTCCCAAAAAAACAATATTTTTTTACTTTTTATCCTAATGGATGGAACCTACTAATAGTTTAACAGGAAATTGAAATAAAATTTGATGACGTCGAAAACAGTTGAGTTTTGTTCTTTTTTTTTACGATTCTTTTAACACGAAAAATTTTTTTGGCCTTCTCAATTTCGTGTTAAACGTATTTCACTGTAACATTTATTATTTGCATACTTTACTGTTTTAAGAGAAGTCAATAAAATATTACTATTATACATGAAGTAACTTTATAGCAAATAATACTTTAAGGAAAAGGCTAAATAATACTATTTAAAAATATAGATTTTTGTTACACAATGCAATCAAGAATAATGTTGTCTTCTTGCAGTTGACCTCTTGACGGGGAAGGGGTAAGCAGAACTTCTTATCAATAAAACAGGTGACCATCATTCTTCCCATTTTTTTACTAGTAAACATAGTCAATTATCACTTCGAACCTGGTTTCTCTAACAATGCGTTTTATCCACATATCGCAGAAGAATAGAAATGTCAAACGTTGGGATAATCCATATTTTGGGATAAAATGATTTTATAATTACTTAATGGTTTTAATAATACCTTTGTATTTTCATAAAAATCGGTAACAGACTAAGAAAAAAGATTTATGATGTTTAAAACAAAAAGCAAAAAATGAAAATTTTGGTTGGATCAAAATTGATATGGCTGAATCCATATCAACTCAGGCAGGGGGGTTACCTTCATAGTCTCAGAAGTTTTTGAATTGAACATATGTTAAAATTTAAGAAAAAGTAAGATACTTGTATATTTTCATTTTGCCCGAAAAAATTCCTGGCCCGAGATACAGGCCGCCAAAGATGACATCCCCAGCATCCTTTTTCATTCGCGATTTTCGAAAAAAATTTTAAAGTGCTGTATCTCTAGAACGGTGCAAGAAATTTTGTTGCGGTTTATTTTATTTTAAAGATAATATTCTTCTGTTTAAAATTATATACCCAATTTTGAAAAATGTATTCAACTTTTCTTGTGGCAACCTTTTGAAAAAAAAATTTTTTTTCAAAAAAATTTTTTTTTTCGAAAATGCCAATCCTAAAAATTTTGATTTTTTTGCTGTTGATCAATACCATTGGGAACTATCTTCACTGTAAAGGAGAACTTCCACTTTTGAGTTTAACAAATTTTAGAAACATTTAAAAAATTCAGAGAATTTGACAGGAACTGTATATATACAGTTCCACTAAAAGTCACTGAATTTTTGCTTATTTGTATCATATTTGTAAGGATAAGCCTACTATATATCCTAAACAAGTTAGAAATTGCAATATCAAATGTGGCAAATGAGGTGCGTGCGTATTATAACTAGTTTTATAAATATTCAGATCTTGGTGCAATAAGTTGCACTCTTGGGCAAAAAGGGCATGAATACAAAATTTATTATGATTCTACATATTAACGTATTAAATTCAGTAATACGGAAGTAGTATGAATTCATCTTAAAAGGGCTTAATCGCCATGGCAACCTAGAATCATTGCCTATCATGGTATATCATTGAATCAATTATGTATTATAGGATTTTTAAATAGAATGAAGAAAACTTTTATTAATGTCTTTTATGTTTTAATGTGATTTTCATAGCATTTGAAGTGATACATACTTTATTTTCAATACCGAACATAGTAAAACAATCTCAATAACATATATCAATTACACAGCAATACAAATTATATTAATACAAGTTAGAGCTCAGACAGATGGGCAGACAAATCGAATCCATAAAGACTTTCAACTATGTTGGAAATTATTAAAAACACATAAATAGGTCGGAATTTGACTTTTAGAAATTTATATCAATAGACGGAAGCATACTTGAATACTTTCATACAACCCTGTATTTTACCTACTATCTTTTTATACATGCCACTATTTAGCTAATATTTAATTAACATTAAAACATCCTTAAAACCAGTGAAATCACACTTCCAGAGATTATCATCCATAGACGGCTATGTATCTAATTCTTTGCATGGACCTGTATATCATTTTATCTATATTCTCCAAACATATCTTAGTATGCTAAATGTAGTTCAGTGTAAAAATGCATAACTCATTTAAAAATCACCTTTAAGCTACTTTCATTCATACTCAGTAAACCCTTAAGATTTCTTTTGTGTAGCCCTGTATATGATCTACAGCATTTATGCACACAACGTAATATGGAAAAATTTAGTTAAACTTAAAAACTCAAACACAACTAACAATGCACTTCCAGCAATACCCTTACGATTTCTTTTGTGTAGCCCTGTATATGATCTACAGCCTTTATACACACAACGTAATATGGAGATATTTAATTAAACTTAAAAACTCATATTGCAACTAAAAATGTACCTCTAGCAATCTTCGCTAATGTGCAGTATTTCCAATAAGGTAAAGTATCCGAAATCTTTTGTGTGTCCCTGTAAACACTATGCACTTTCTATGACACAGGAAGTAATTTTTTGTAAACCTCTGCAATAAAGTATGTATCACTTCAAATGCTATGAAAATCAAATTAAAACATAAAAGACATTAATAAAAGTTTTCTTCATTCTATTTAAAAATCCTATAATACATAATTGATTCACTGATATGCCATGATAGGCAATGATTCTAGGTTGCCATGGCGATTAAGTCCTTTTAAGATGGATTCATATTACTTCCGTATTACTGAATTTAATATATGGTATGATAGTAAATTTTGTATTCATGCCCTTTTGCCCAAGAGTGTAACACTTATTGCACCAAGATCTGAATATTTATAAAACTAGTTAATACTATGCACGCACCTCATTTGCCACATTTGATATTGCAATTTCTAACTTGTTTAGGATACATAGTAGGCTTATCCTTACAAATATGATACAAATAAGCAAAAATTCAGTGACTTTTATTGGAACTGTATATATACAGTTCCTGTAAAATTCTCTGAATTTTTTAAATGTTTCTAAAATTTGTTAAACTCAAAAGTGGAAGTTCTCCTTTACAGCGAAGATAGTTCCCAATGGTATTGATCAACAGCAAAAAAATCAAAATTTTTAGGATTGGCATTTTTGAAAAAAAAAATTTTTTTTCAAAAGGTTGCCACAAGAAAAGTTGAATACATTTTCAAAATTGGGTATATCATTTTAAACAGAAGAATATTATCTTTAAAATAAAAAAAAACGCAACAAAATATCTTGCACCGTTCTAGGGATAGAGCACTTTAAAATTTTTATCGAAAATGGCGAATTGGAAATGGTGCCCGGGATGCCATCTTTGGCGGCCAGGAATGTTTTTGGGCAAAACCAAAATATACAAGTATCTTATTTTTTATTGAATTTTAACATATGTTCAATTCAAAAACTTCTGAGACTATGAAGGTAAGATTTTTTCTTTGGCTGCCTGAATTGACATGGATCATACCATATTAATATCAAAAGACACCACCACCCCCCTCCCCTTAGAGATAACTGACAATATCAAGTGCCAGACACCCCCTTTCCCCTAAAGTGATAACAGAATATATGTATAGCGCCTTAACATTAAAAAGGAGAATTCAGAAATTGACTGACTAACAGCCTTAACCCCTTCGGGACGGGAACCTTTTACGAAATTTTTAATCTTTTGTCACCGTTTTTTAAAAACAGAAATTTGTTTCTTCTTGAATCGAGAAAATGCGTTGATTAAATAAGGCAAATTTTACTGGTGAGGAAAAACAAGGATTCTGAGTGCTTCATAATATACGTGTCGCTCGTTCCCAAGGGGTTAAGAGGATAGGAGTGGTCAGAGGTATGAAAAAATAGGAATATAACTACTAATTTTGCCTTTTAGAGCCAAAGAATAGTGAAACATTCTGTGCAGTAAATAAGTTATTTTTTCTTGGTGTAATACGAATGGAAAAGTAAACTATTAATAAAAGTAAGGATAATTTATTTGCTATTTAAATCAGGGTTGGATTTTTCACGTCAAAAAGTGTTTTTTGACATGACATGTTGAAAACCTGTCAAAAACTGACGCAAAGTGTCAAAAATTGTATACACATTTTTTTAGCAATCATTAGTAAAATTTTAAATTAAATCAAGATAAAATCTGATTAAGTAATAATTTACACGTTTATATAAATAATTTTTATTTAGTTATATACTGTAATTAAATTGTAATAAAATTATAAATCATAATTCAAATTATTTGTCAATTGTCATGCAAGAAAACGGCTAAAAATATTGAATCTACTATTAAATTCATTTTTTAAAGTATTATTTATACCTTTATTATTACTATTACACTATTAAATATTCAGTGTTATAAAAAAAAGTTTTTGCAAACTAATTTATGCTAAATAAGAAGCTTACTAAAGTGGCACTACTCAATATCCAATCATAAGTTACCTAGATTTTCAATGATTCTAAATGTTTGCTTTTGTACATAAACATCAGATATAAACCACAATTGCAACACAAATAAATTTTCTCCGAGTGATTTATAATATGAAATCAATATAATTAAACATTCTTTAATTCAATAACTTAAAAGAAGATGGTTTGTTATTTTCAATATTTACACATAAATATTGAATATCTTCGTTTTATTATGTTAGTTTCAGTTTAATTATTTAAAACAATTCGTTTATGTTAAATTTTATTTTTATACATTATAAAATAGCCCCCCCCCCCTTTTTCTTTTTTTCTTTTTCTTTTGAGCATATTATTCAGAGTTTGTAAATGAGGCTGCTTGAAATAAAACCAAATTTCCTAAGATTTGTTATTCCTTTTGAAGCTGAATCTCCATCATACCTTAAAAGTTTCTTTTCATCTCAGAATGTTCCAGCAATGATAGGGTGTAAAGGCTTGAAAAAAAAAAAAAAATACCAAGTGAATTCATACAGCTCATGGCAGGGTTGTTGGCTTTTAGCCAGGCTAAAAAAAGCTGGTCGGCTTTTTTTGGTTTTAACCACTTAAAAAAAGCCGGCTTTTATTTTTCAAAAAGGTTTATTGATAATTCATATAAAATTTGGATTAATTTATTTTTAATACACTTATAAATATTTTCTACTAAAAAAATATAAACTTCTGTTAAATTTTGTCAAGTAAATAAGTGCTTATAGCTGCTAGAATGCAACTATGAAGGCATTATGTCCGAAAAAAGATTATATAAATCTTCAGAAGAATACATTAAATTAGACTCTAAAAGTATTGGTTTGAAATTCTTTGTTATAGCTCTACACATACCACACATTTTAAATATTATATGAAAGAATAAGAAAATGTCACACATCAAAATAGAAACATTCTTACATACTGATATTTACTTTTAAAATTGATTAGAACTAAATAGCACATATGTGTTTAATAACTGAAATTATCTTATATAATACAGCGGTAGAGTTGATTAAAATAAATCACTGGTCCCAAGGACCAATAAGCATGAAAGTTCACTGGTCCGCAGTCATCATCACAGGCCCGCTATATAAAATTCTATTAAGCCCTTTTAATCCTTTGAGTGACCTCCCACCCCATCTCCTAGAATATCTGTGTTGAATTCAGACATTTTTCTTTGGGAGGGATTTCTGAAGCTCTGGGGTGGGACATTATAGAGTTCCGGAGGGAAATTTGCACTCTTTGACCATTGGAAACACATAATCTCAAATCTTCCGGAGGGAGGACATCTCATTGCTCCTGGGAGGAATGTCCCCCCCCAGGCCACCCCTGAATTCAACACTGTAGAATATAAACCAAACCTCCTTTGCAGCTACCCAAAATTTTCAGCATAATAAAATGTAAAATTATAATTTTCTAAAAATTAAATAAACAGTACATAAACAAAAACTGTAAAATTATTAATTAGATATTTTATTTCCAATTATTTATTTCAACTGACTGTAAGGTTTTTTAATGCAATTTTTTATTATACTATTATTATTTTAATAAAATAAAGTTATGTGATTTGTGTTTGGTTTCGGTTTTTTCAGGGATGGGAAAATTTACATTTATCTGTCAGATAAGGAAGAAAGGTTGCCCACTGGTCCTGCGGACCCCTAAATTTTTAAAATTACTGGTCCGATTGAATTTTTGGTGGTCTCGGACCAGCGGACCACCAAGGATTTCGAACACTGTAATACTTGTGAACACCCAGTAAAAAGCAATTGATATTCTAACTTATAAAAATGATATATGTAAAAAGTTTTTCTGCTACTAAGCCGTTTTGTAACTTATTCCAGATATGTCCATACGGACAGATTAAAATCGTAGAATGAACAATGTTGAAAGAGAAATTAGGTAGGATATAACATTTGAGGAAATTTTAGTACAATGCAAGTGCATAAAATAAAGAGAACAATAAAAAAAAAATTCTCCAAATAAAACTTGTTGAATTAGAATTTTGAAAAGCTAGTTGCTATTTAAAGTAGTGCATATTCATGCATAAATTAATGCATATGTTATTCATAATACTCTTAGGGGACAAGGGACCTTAAAATCCTTAAAAATATTTTTTTTTATTTTTTGTAAATTTCACCTAAATATTATTCAAGGGTACATTATATGCATTATGGCATGCATTTAGCACAAAAAAAAAAATTAAAAAAAAATTATTTTTGAGAAAAAATGGAATTTTACGCGTCGTCTTAGAAATCTTCGAAATGCCCCCTGCGTTCTCCATATCAATGAAAATCCCCAATATTTTTTATACAAGTTTGATTTATATATATAAATAAAATAGAGCATTGAATTTTAAATATTTGAATTTAAAGGTAAAAAAAAAAAAAAAATTAAAAATTTTGAAATTTTTTCGAAAAAATTTTCAATTTTTCAATTTTTTTTAAATTTTAAAATTCAAATATATAAAACTTGATGCTCTATTTTATTTATATATATAAAACAGACTTTTATAAAAAATATTGGGGATTTTCATTGATATGGGATGCGCAGGGGGCATTTTGAAGATTTCTAAGACGACTCGTAAAATTCCATTTTTTTCTCAAAAATAAATTTTTTTTTTTTTTTTGTGCTAAATGCATGCCATAATGCATATAATGTACCCCTGAATAATATTTTAGATAAAATTTACAAAAAATTAAAAAAAATGAAAATTTTTGAAATTTTTTCGAAAAAATTTCAAAATCATTTTATTTTATTATTTTTTTTTTTACCTTTAAATTCAAATATATAAAATTCGATGCTGTATTTTATTTATATATATAAATCAAACTTTTATAAAAAATATTGGGGATTTTCATGGATATGGGACGTGCAGGGGGTATTTCGAATATTTCCAAGACGACGCGTAAAATTCCATTTTTTTCTCAAAAATAAATTTTTTTTTACATTTTTTTGTGATAAATGCATGCCATAATGCATATAATGTACCTTTAAATAATATTTAGGATGAAATTTACAAAAAATAAAGAAAAAATTGAAAAACTTTGAAATTTTGAAATTTTTTCGAAAAAATTTCAAAAATTTTCAATTTTTTTTTTTTTTACCTTTAAATTGAAATATATAAAATTCGATGCTCTATTTTGTTTATATATATAAACCAAACTTTTATAAAAAGTATTGGGGATTTTCATTGATATGGAAGACGCAGGGGGTATTTCGAAGATTTCTAAGACGACGCGTAAAATTCCATTTTTTTGTCAAAAATAAATTTTTTTTTTTATTTTTTTTGTGATAAATGCATGGCATAATGCATATAATGTACCCTTGAATAATATTTAAGGTGAAATTTGCAAAAAATAAAAAAAATTATTTTAAGGTCCCTTGTCCCCTTAATAGAGAAAAATTATGTTTTTATTAAATGACTTAATGTGTAATTTTAAATAAATGTTTATGAGAAATAAAATAAGGCATATATTAATATCCCTTAAAATTAGTTAATAAAAATAAAATATATAACTAAGCAACCACTGTCCTTTTTAATTATATAAAGCAGTAAAAATGGGAAAAAAAAGGATGTTAAGGTCAGTGTAAACCAGAGAAAGCAATTGGTATGGCCTTTTATTCCAATATTAATGTCTTCATTATTGAAAAATTGGGTTATATTGATTGCTACCTCAATTAAATGTCTTTAAAACTAATTAAAAAAGACATACAAATGTGTCATTTATAATTAAAGTGCTTCACTGTATAAAAGCCAATTTTGGCCAAAAAAAGCCGGTTAAAACCAATAAAAGCCACCGGCGTGGCTTTTTAAAATTTTGCCAGCTTTTTTGCAACCCTGGCTCATAGTGCGTTTTGTATTCCAGTTCATGCAGTTCAACATCACTTGAGTGGATATTTTCAAATTTTGGATATATCCACTCAAATTGCAAAACAAACTTGGAGTACAAAAGGCATCTAAAGTAATGTTTTGCTACTGCATGTTCCATGGAAAAGAAACTTAGAATAAGACTAACATTAAAACAAAATAAAAATATGTATATTATTTATATGTAATTTCATACATTAAATTGTACAAGTATTTTCTCCATGTACTTTCATTTTTAAAAATTAAAGTATTTAATAGTTTGATTAGTTTATATTTTTTTATAATGATACTTTTAATTATATTTTATTTTATAGCTCACAATTATTTTCTATTTTCTAGGCAACTTGTTGAACCAATATCGTGTTTTGAGTTTTATGCAGGATATGTGGTTTCTAATGTCTGAAACTGTCAAAAAATTTACTCAAATGTCTAAAACTAAAAATCATCAAAAATTATAAATTTAATGCTGTCGTAAAAATAATTTTAAGCAGTTTTTGGACTCAATTTTAGGTTTTTGACACAAATTGCCAAAAAGGGTTTTTTGACATGACTGTTAAAACCATGGTTAAAATTGGATTAACCTGTCACACTGTCAAAAACTTGCCAACCCTGATTTAAATAAGTAAGTTGTGTGAGAATATACATAACTTAGGGCTGTACTATAGCACAAAATTAGCACTCGCCACTCGCCAGGCGTCGAGTAACACTTAAAACGTGGCGATTAACTTTATTGTCCTCACTCGCCAAACTCAATAGGCACCACTCGCCAAACGCGATGGTTGAAAGATCGATGCCAGGGAGGAAAGGGGTGAAATTCGTTCGGAATTTACGGCGTCCAAATCGGCGATTCTCCCGAACGTAAGAAAAGGAAGTAGCAGGGGTGATTCTGTCTCGAATTTTCCGAAAATTTAAGGCATTCGGTTCCGGAAAAAAAAGAACGGTTATCAGTCCGAAAATTCGGACATAAAAATATCGCTAATTTCGATATGGTCGCCGTAAAAAATCAATTTCGTCAATCGTTCGTAGAAAAAAATCACTAATTGCGTTAAAGAATCGCGAAAAACGTGAATTTCGCTCACGGACCACGTAAAAAACGCGAATTACGTCAATTCATCGGGAAAAAACGCAAATTTCGTGACATGATCGCGGGGAAAACGCAACTTTCGTGACGTGATCGTGGAAAAAAGTAAATTTCGTCAAAAAATCGCAGAAAAAATACAAATTTCGATAAAGAATCGTGGAAAAAACGCAAATTTCGAAAAAGAAACAAAATTCTTCAAAGTATCACGGAAAAACGCAAATTTCGTGAAAAGATCGCGGATAGAACGCAAAATTTGTGAAAAAATCGCGGATAAAACGCAAAATTCGTGAAAAGATCGTGGCAAAACACAAATTTCGACAAAGAATCGCGAAAAAGAATCACAAAATTCTTCAAAGTATCGCGGATAAAACGCAAATTTCGTGAAAAGATCGCGGATAAAACGCAAAATTCGTGAAAAGATCGCGGCAAAACACAAATTTCGACAAAGAATCGCGAAAAAGAATCACAAAATTCTTCAAAGTATCGCGAAAAAACGTAAATTTCGTGAAAAGAATCTCAAAATTCTTCAAGGTATCGCGGAAAAACGCAAATTTCGTGAAAAGATCGCGGATAAAACGCAAATTTCGTGAAAAGGTCGCGGATAAAACGCAAAATTCGTGAAAAGGTCGCGGATAAAACGCAAAATTCGTGAAAAGGTCGCGGATAAAACGCAAAATCCGTGAAAAGGTCGCGGATAAAACGCAAAATCCGTGAAAAGATCGCGGATAAAACGCAAAATTCGTAAAAAGATCGCGGATAAAACGCAAAATTCGTGAAAAGATCGCGGAAAAACGCAAAATTCATGAAAAGATCGCGGAAAAAAACGCAAAATTCGTGAAAAGATCGCGGAGAAAACGCAACTTTCGAGACAAAATCGCGAAAAAACGCAAATTTCGTGAAAAGATCGCGGAATAAAACGGAAATTTCGTGAAAAGATCGTGGGGAAATGCAAAAATTGTGAACAGATCGCGGAAAAAACGCAAAATTCGTGAAAAGATTGCGGAAAAACGGAAATTTCGACGAAGAATCGCGAAAAAGAATCACAAAATTCTTCAAAGTTTCGCGAAAAACGCAAAATTCGTGAAAAGATCGCGGGAAAACGCAAATTTCGTCAAAAAATCGCGGAAAAAAACTTAAATTTCGTGAAAAGATTGCGGAAAAAACTTAAATTTCGTGAAAAGATCACGGACAAAACGCAACTTTCGTCAAAAGATTGCGGAAAAAAACACAAATTTCATCAAAAGATCGTGGAAAAAACGCAAATTTCGTCAAAAGATTGCCTAAAATGCACATTTCGTCAAAAAATCTTGGGAAAAAATGCAAATATTTTCAAAGAATGGCGAAAAAACCTACAAATTTCGTTAAAAGAGTGAGTTTCGTCAAAAGATCGCGAAATTCGTTAAATGGTTGCAGAAAAATGCATATTAGTTAGTGCCGAGGGTGGGTGGGGTCGCTCTCTGCCGTTACCTTTCTGAAATTTTCTTGTGAATTTATTTCATTGCAATTAATAGTAAAAATAAAATTTTTCAGTTGAGTGTAATCATATCGAATGGTAAGTAATATATATATTAGTAAATTACAACGTTGATAGTTAGAAAAAACACAATTTTGTATGGAGCGTACATAACTTTGTTACTGGCCAGTGGTTAAAAAAAACTGGCCAGTGAAAAAAATCAGTGTACTGGCCAGAGGCCAGCGGGTGAAAATGTTAATTTTGACCTATAGGCTGTACTTATATAAACGTTATCAACTTTTTTTGGCAAGTTTTTCTTTTTATATGTTTGTAATGATATACAGTACAGGACCTATTATCCGGAATCCTCGGGACAGAAAGCTTTCCGGATTTCAGGTCCTCTCGAATTCCGTCAAAAAATCGCTGGAAAAACGTAAGTTTCGTTAAAGAATCGCGAAAAAAAACACAAATTTCTTCCAAGCATCGCAAAAAAAAGCAAATTGCATCAAAATATAGTGACAAAAACAAATTTCTTCAAAGGATCGAAAAAGCCTCCTGCAATTTCGTTAAAAGATCGTGAAAAAATCGGCAAATTTCATCATAAGATCGCGAAAAAACTATCTATAATACTAATAACTATAATACTATATATAATCTATACTATAATCTAGCGTCAAAAGATTGCGAAAAAACCCACAAATCTCGTCAAAAGATAGCAAAAAAAAAGGAAATTTCATAAAAGGATCGCGAAAAACACGCAAATTTCGTCAAAGGATAGCGGGGGAAAAAGCAAATTTCGTCAAAGGATCGCGGGAAAAAAAGCAAATTTCATCAAAATCTCGTAAAAAAAACGCAAATTCCGTCAAAAGATAGCGAAAAAAATGTCTTCAAAGGATTGCAAAAAAAAAAAAAAAAAAACCCTTAATTTCGTCAAAAGATCGCGGAAAAAACGCATAATTAGTGCCGAGAGGTCCCCCCCCCCCCCTCTTCTGTAAATTTTCAAAAAATTTGCCGTGAATTTCAGAATGTTTTTTTTTTTTTTTACTCAATCACCCCTGATTCAAGTAACACAATTGTGTAGCCATAATATTTTATTGAAGTGAGAGGGAGGGTGTGAAATATCTGATGATTTTTTTTAAAAAACAAATCGTAATATAAATTAATTTTAAACTAAAATTTGTCAGAAAAAAGACTTTTTTCTAATTTCATGGGGGGGGGGGGGGCACCGTGTTCCCTCATTATTGATGTAACATATTTTACTGGTTACACATTTCAACTCAGTAGACCCAAAAAAAATTAGGAATCTGTAAAATTTTCGAAAAATTTCAGGAATTGCAAAATTTTAGTAAAAGTTTACAAATTAAAAAAATTTTCAATTTTTTTTTCCGGATTTCGTGTTCTTCCAGATTTTAGAATTCCGGATAATGGGTCCTGTACTGTACAAATATGGTTATATACATTTATTATATGCATACTTTACAGATTTAAATGAAGAGAGGAAGGTAATAAAGTATTACTATTATATATGAAATAACTTTATATCAAATAACACTTTAAAGAAATACAATAGACTCCCACAAATCCCTAAAATCCGCACATGATCACAGATGTAAACAATGAAACTTTCAGTTCAAATGTAGGGACAAAATTACAGAATTTTTTAGTTTCCTATCATTCTATGTGTATTGTAATATGTAATTCTTTGTAATATGACTGAACTCAAGGTTTTTCATAAAGTATACATTTATTTCTAAAAAAAAAAAAAAAAAAAAAAAAAAAAAAAAAAATCAAGATATTGCTGATATCACTGGTAATCAAATCTGTTTACCAAATATATTTATGTATTAATCAAGATTTTTGATTATTAAGACTGGCTAGACCTGAAATAAAACTTCCTTACCTTATGAATTTTATATGAACTAATAGGGTACCTTACCTTTATGAGGAAAGTTTCATCGAGTAATTCAAGAAAAATGTACCTCATCTTTATTATGCATATTTAATTATACATTATTAATTATTTACTTAACCTTTACTTTTTATTATTTTAGCTTATTACTTTACTTAATAATTTTAATATTTTACTATATTGCAAGCATTCTTCATAATTTCTATTGCATTATTACATTCAAATTACTGTTTAAAAAGTGTAAACAAAGCAATGACCAGAAATTCACAAAATTCTAAAATCTGCACAACCTCTGGTCCCAAGCTGTGCAGATTTGAGGGAGTCTACTGTACTTACTATTTAAAAGTAGAGATTGACCGAAAATTCGGTTTTGTTTTTCACGAAAATGCTGCCAAACATTTGGTGAAACTATCTTTATCCCAAAAATCTGGTTACTTCCTTTGGAAATATTCAACATAACTCATTGATTTGGGCTTTATTGGCTCAAATAGGACACTCTTTATTTATTGCTATGAACTTCGCTGTTTATAATTATCAGACATAGGGTGTAAAAAAAATCACGATTTAAAAAAAAAAAAAAACTGCTTTTTTTTTTATTTATTTAAATCAGATTTTTTTTTTTATTTAAATCGGATTTTTATGATTTTTCCCCCAGCATTCAAATACTGAATAGCTACCAAGAGTTTTAGGTATTTCCAAAACAGTTAAACCACTAATTACTAACATAGTCTATGTTTTTACACTTTAATTAATAAAATTATAATTATTAGTTAGTAATTACAGAAATTATAAAAACTGCAAATTAGTATTTTCATTAGGTAGTATCATACAATAATGTTATATACATTTAAGTAATGTAGTGTCACCCGCGGTAATTCCTGGTCAGCAAGTTTCTGGGGTAATTCCTGGTCACAGTCCTTTTTATGTTTTAAAAACACTTTACCAAAATGAAAAAAATCATAGAGGTACTCTGAACTATCCTCAATGGAATTTATTACTTAATTATGAGTTTATTATTTATTTATTTTGGAAAAAAAATCTTTTTGAAATGGCTTGTTAAATTTCTGTAAAATAACATTGGCCTTAGTTATGATACATTTTTACAAAGATGTTTGTCACAACTCAAATTTTAAATATTTTTCTTTTCTTTCTTTTTGGTTCAATTACCAACTACTTTAGCTATTAAAAAACAGTCTTGAAATTTTTTGTACTATTTTAAATAATTTACAGAAGTTGGTCAAATATTGCCCCATGTATCCGGGGTAAATCTTGGTCACTGGGGTAATTCCTGGTCAATGTTTTTATCATCATTTAATTCCCTTTTATTGTCATATTTAGTGATTTTAATTGTCGCAAAACCTTTGAGAATTAACTGCAACCACACTGTTCACCACATTTTAGTTAATTGTAGTTCGGAATAAAGTAGTCACCCATTGTAATTCCTGGTCACTGAGTTTCTGAGGTAATTCTTGATCATTTTCACTTTTGTTATAACAATTTATGAAACTAAAAAATCTCAAAGATACTTTGAATCCTTTGCTTTGAAATATATGCCTTAATTATTTATTTAGTTGAAATTAAATATTTAAAAAAAAATTAGATTCAAAACTGTTACTCAAATTTCTGTAAAGCATCGATCTTGATTTTTACACATTTCACAACAGACAGTCATTTTTGAGGTTTTAATTATTTTATTTCAACTAATGACATATCACAGTCTTTAAAAAATATTATAAAATTTTCCTCTACTATATTAAACACTTTTAAAAGAAGAAAACAGTAAGTGCTCAGAGAATAAGACCCACTCTATGACTGAACAATTTAAGTAGAAATGCTATCTCATTGCAAAATGCCAAACTGGTACATAAAAATATACTTAATGCAATAGAGGAACCTAATTATTATGCTGTGTATTATATTAAAGGTCTGTATCGAAAATTTCTTGAAAAGGTAGCCGAAAACTTCAGTTGACCTGAAGCAAAATAAAATTGGTAACAAACATTCAGTTATATTTTTTATGGACCAATAAATTTGCAAGTTATTAATAAATCCATTCACAGTGGATTCTAATGAAATAATAAATACTGCTTATAAATGTTGTAAAAATGCATAAAAATTCTTTGTCTAATTAATGATTTGTAAAAGGTACAAGAGTCTTTTGCACGTCAAATAACTTTGTATATTTGCCCAAAACAAAGTCTATGCTTTATTATTCCACAATTATGAGATGAACAAAACTTTTAGAAGATTGATTCTACTTATTTTATTACTCAGTCATAAAAAAATTAACTGTACTACTTTATTTACATGAAAAAGGATGCTGACCAATAATTACCCCAGAAGTGACCAAGAATTACCCCATTTCCGGGGTAATTCTTGGTCATTTAAAAATTATAATTATTTTAATTATAAGTGCATATATCTTTAAGTAAGCATTTTATAATACAGCCATCAGAGGGGGGTTATTCCACAAAAAAATTGGGAACAATACCTTTAATAGTTTTTATACTAATTAGATGTTGATGCTTTTTGACCAGGAATTACCCCGGGTGACCCTAATAATTATGTAAAACTTTATAAATACTACTAACATTTAACATTTATTAAAATGATTAATTGCATTTTATATTAAATAGTTAACACTACTTCAAATTAATAATTATTAAACGATTAATTCTCTAATTAGGAACATATTATACATTTTTAAGCCTTAATTATTAAAATGATAACAATGTAGTATTCATTTTAGAAAGAAAAGGGGGACAGGATGCTAGTTCCAAAAAGGGCACTATTTCATGAGGAAATATATTAGTAATGTGTTTAATAATGATATAAGAAAAAAAAAAGGATAATTTTTAGTATGATAAAGTGTCCTTAATTTTTAATAATTTTATGAATAGCAAATCGAAAAATACAATTAAAATACATATTTTAATAATATCCTGTGTGTTCAAAAGAAATAAAGTTCTATATTTTTGCAAAATCTTGGCCACAAGAATTTAGAAATACTGTTTAATGGGGAAGTTTTTTACAAGAAATCTGTGGCTACAACTGCAGGTGAATTTCAACTTTTTTTTTTTTAAGGCAGGATGCATTTTGCCAATTTTAAAAGGGGTATGGTGCGGCACCATTGAGAAAAACGGCCTAGAAGAAACAGTATGAGTAATTACAGAATTAATAAAAACTGCAGATAAGTAATTTCATTAGTTAGTAGCACAAATAACAAAACTAACAAATATTTTTTGCATTTTAGTTTTTCATTTGTATTTAGGAAAATTACTGTAAAGCACCAAAATCTAAACTTACACACATGTATGTGTATGCTAACCAAAAAAATTATGAAAATAAGTTAAACCCATTCATATAGAATAAATATAAGTTAGCCCAAAAATCTGAAATCCTCAAAATATTTAAGTAACAGCTTTATTACCTCTCAGTGTGAATTATTAGCTTTCAATGGTTCAATTTTTTTTCTTTTTAAGAAAAGTTTTGCTGCCTTTTCAATCCCTAATTATTTTTTTTTATTTAGTATATATGAGTTACAAAGTTAAAAAAAAAAAAAAAAAATATGCAACCTATACCAAAGAAGCTCTCGCTGTGCTTAGCATTTTTATACCAATTATTTCTTTTTCTCTTATGCATTCATTCACAATTTAGCTGTTGAGCAGATGTCATTCTTTCATTCTTATTTAACTTGAGATTGCTATTAATTACTATTTATTCTTTTACTTGTAAAAATGTATTACACTGGCTATGTGTAATATAAAATAATCGATTGATTTGATAATAAAATCAATTGACTGTGTTCCAATGGTGAAATAAAATCAATCGATTTTGACAATGCAGGAATTATTGTTCGACAAACGAACTCCCACAAAGCCAAGATTTGTGAATCACTGGAAAAAACCAAGTCTGCAACGATAATGTATCCTATATTATGCCAAGCGCTTAGATCGAATTTCTGAAAACTGTAATTATGTTTCAATAAACATTAAATCGGATTTTATTCAACAGATGGCACTACTACCGTGTTTAAAAATGAACCTTGGGAAACTCCCGCTAAAGAAAGTCAGTATTCGTTTTTGAAAATTGTGTAATGTAGATATTATAACGTGTTGGTTCCTCCTGGATATTTCCCTTATGTTGAACAAGTTTTTTATTATAATAAACACACATACTACAATATATATTAAAACGCACATTCACACATAAATAACGCCTGCATTCAACATTTAAAGGTATATATAAATATTTTAGAGACATACATACAATAAGCCCAACTGAAGTGGAAAAATTAGTCAGAGCCAGGAATCGAACCCGGGACCACAGTATACAAGACTGCTGCTCTAACCACTGAGCTACTCCAGCCGATACATGAGTCTGAAATTTCTCACTAATAAACCATATTGGGGAAGTCACCAGCCATCTATACGACAGCCTTGGATGACCGGACAACGATGAATAGATTTTACTATTACATCGATCTACGAAATATAATAATAGACACACATACAACAATATATATTAAAACGTTATTATATATTATATTATCATCCAAGGCTGTCGTATAGATGGCTGGTGACTTCCCCAACATGGTTTATTAGTGAGAAATTGCAGACTCAGGCATCGGCCGGAGTAGCTCAGTGGTTAGAGCAGCAGTCTTGTATACTGTGATCCCGGGTTCGATTCCTGGTTCTGGCTAATTTTTCACTCCAGTTGGGTTTATTGTATTTATTGTATGTATGCCTGTAAAATATTTATATATACCTTTAAGGGTTTTTTTTTTTTTTTTGTTCGAAACTGTTGGAATATATTTGTATTTTATTAGTGTATGTTATTTTAATTGGAGATTTTTTAATGAATTATATACACTGATTAGCCGTTTTTATTTTTATTTATTGCTTAAAAGTGTGTGGAGGGCTTACTCTCGAGTTTGGGTGGTGGTGGTGGTGTGTGTGTGTGTGTGGGGGGGGGGTTATAGTAAGGATTTTATGATAACAATATAGATTTCTAATAAGTTAGTTATTTGGGGATTTAATTTCTGTTGTTTAAAATTTATAAAACAGCAATATTCACACCACAACCGCTAGGCTGCATATGGTCATTGAGTCCATTTCATATGGCCTGCAAAGATGGGAACATAATCTACGATTCAAGTGCTCGAATATGTCATCTGGTGTAGGACAGATATAACTTCTCCCTTCGGGAAAATCCCATGTAAGCACATTGCATTACATGTATTTTTAATTTGCTCGGAATGATTATTTTTTTGTGCAATTTCAGATTTCATGTGGTATTTGTGTTCTGTGTTACATGGAAAATTAAAATTAATCCTAATTTGAATATCTAATGCTTTTAAATGCATTTACAATAAAGAATTATTTCAATGGCACTTTAGCATTAGATAAAAAGGCATTAAAGGGACAATTTTCCTGTACTGAAGGTTGCGATCAGCGCCTCAATATGCCGTTTTAAGTCCCAATATAAAATATTTATAAATATTAGGCATGCACCTAATAGTGATTTTCGCCCAATACCGAATATTCGTCCAACAGGTAAACTGAATACCTAATAGTGACTTATCAAGCTGCATACTGAATAGTGATTATTCGACCGAATACTTTTGAATTTCGGAGTTTAAAAGTATTAAAAACTAAGTTTAAAAATAATTTTACATAATATTTAGCACAACATACTTCTATATTGATAAACAAGATCTTTTTACGAGTAAATTTTACACAAAAAAATCTATGCTTTGAATTGTTATTTAAGAAGAGGATAATTTTAAAGCTTCTTTAATTGATAAAATTTTAAATTTCATGGATTCTTTTCTGAATTAAAACAAATGAATAAAATTTTCTTACTTCTAAAACAAATCCAAGTGAAATTTTGAAGAAATTGGATGAAAAATTTTACATTATATACTGTTTATTTGTCAGGAAGGAACTAAAATCGTCAGTATTGGTTAATTTTCTAACGTGATATTTTTCAAATAGCAAATAAAAAACGTAAAAGCATTTTCTTTTATTTAAATATAATTATATTTCTAATTATTCTAAATATCGTTAGTTATTAAATGACTGTTAAAAATGGAAGTCATTTTAAGGTTTTTAAAAGGTCTTTTAAGTATTCAGTTTAGCCAAATATTTCGATGTTCAGCCAAACCGAATATTCAGCATACCGAATAGTTTAATATTCGGTCTAACCAAATATTCGATAGTATGGTCAAATATTCCGAATACCGAATATTAGGTACATCCTAATAAATATATACCTACAGATATATTATAATGTATTTTTTACAAACCTTGCGATTATTTCAAAAATCTTATCCAATAAAAATTAGCAAAGTTTCTGCAATTTGTTTCCGCGAGTTAGCTTCAATATTGGAGTATGAAAGTCTGATCTGTATATCGTTTCACCTCTCTTACATGAAACTCTTGTTAGCTAATTTAATTATCCACCATGCAGTTAATATCAAAATGTTAACATTGATAAAAACTAGTTTCTACATAGTTAGTATATATATAATAGTTGATCATGATAATATGTAGACTTAAGACTGCAAAGATACAAGGATGGATCCAAAAAAAAAGTTTATAAGGGTAGTAAAAAATTTATTTACCATAGACAGAAAATACAAAAGGGAATTACGAGACATACTTACCTATCATTTTTCCACATACTCACTAAATCTATTAGGCCCTTATCTTAACACAGGACCATCTTGTTTTATCTGGTTTGGTAGAAATCACATCCCTGCCCATACAGCCAGTTCTCAGAATCTGTTTTTACATCAAGGTCTGAAGAGAACCTTGTTCCATCATAGAAGCGTTTTTCTAATTTCGGAAAAAAGAAATAATCACCGTGTGCCAAATTTGAACTATGTGGAGGATGATTGCAGACTTCTCACTTGAACTTTTGCACCAGTTCTTGAGTTTTGTGAGCAATATGGGACCTGGCATTGTTAGGCATGAATATGACACCAGCCTCAATATGCCAGCATGTTTGTGTCTAATGGCTTCGTGTGATACTGTTAAAGTGGCCCAAGCAAGACCATTTTTCTAAATGTCTTGCCATTTTTAATCGCTCTGATATGTCTGAATTTACACTATCTACCTGCAGAACTGCTGCGAGACAACTAGTGCCATCTGTCTCCACCCTGGGAGAAAATATTCTCTCCACAATAATTTCTTTTCAAATGCTGTTGCTTGTAACCTTTTTTTTTTCCATGCATCCTCATGTAAATACAATCCTCGAGCTCATTTCTCTACCAGATTTTGGCTCTTGGAGGCATTTTAGTGAATGTACCAGTGACTTAAAAGGCCCGAAACTCTTTTTGATTGATATTTATATTGTAATATAAAATTTCATCTCATTCCATTCAATTTACACAGTTGCATTGTAGTTGCAGTCTTAAACTAGAAGATTTTCCATAAAATTGAATAAATTTTTAGGTAGATCTTTTTCACATTAATCCCTCTTCATCATTTGGCAATCAGATGTGACACTCAATATTTTGACATATAATCATAATAATCAGACCTCAGTTGCCAGATCGCATGATTAAAATTCTGTAATAAAGTTCAAATTGTGACAAAAAATAATTTTAAAATTAAAATAATACATATAGTCAGTAAGTTTTGTCTATACAGGTAAGTCAGCAAGGTACTGCTTTTGTCATAAAAAAACGAGTATACACAGCAGCATATTTATTTTTTTTACTTTTTTTTTTCCTTGCGACACACTTGAGTGTGTAATTTTATTTTCTCGGCACACTTGGGTTCATAGATAAATGTCTGTGGCGCTTTAAAATTATGATGATAAACAAAGGAATGAAAAAAAAATTTTTTCAATTTCAATACAGTCTCGAAAATTTGCACTTCTAAAATCCGCAATCCTCCGAAATCCGCATGCAATTCAAAATGCAAACAATGAAATTTCCAATTAAGAAGTATTCTTTATAATCTTTATTCCAAATAACAGTGAACGAAAATAAAATAATTTTTAACGTAAATTTATGGGAAAATAGTAATGACACAGGATATTGCACAAATAAAATGCTTCTATTTCCGAGAAACTTACATACAAGAAAATGTAAAATAATAGAAATCGAAGCGAGATGTAAACAAGCGCAGAAAAGTTTTAGAAGTGGCATCACCTACCTATAGGCCGCTAAAGAAAATAGCGAACTAATTTATTTTTTATATCATGCAAGACTTTAATTAATGCATGACATAAAAAATGGCCTGGCTCTTTATTTATCCAAAATGAGGATGAAGATAAAAAATTTTCATTCAACCTTACCACAAGCTAAGGCATCTGAACTCTGTTGAATTATGCAAAAAATGTAAACCTAAGTTCAAAAGAGTTTTTAAAGAAGAAATTGTTGCATGGATGAATAATAAAAAATAAGTCTTAAAATCATGTTGCAGATGAAGAAATTACTTCTTCAATAATGAAACTGAATCTTGCAGTGAGTGTGAGAAAAAAAAAATTGAAGAAGGTTTGGTTTTAGGTAAAAAATTTGAAGTTCTCGGAGCAGCAGAGTTGTATAGACCAACAGGAAATGATGACTGTTTACAGAATTCAAAAGAAACTTGAACAAGAGAAAATGGAAGTTCTCTACCAAAGAACTATATAAGAAATGTTCAAAAATTGTAATAAAAAATAATTTTTGGTATTAAAATGATAATGTGCAGGTAAATAACAGAGATTCAAGTTTTGATTTGCTTAAATTGAATTATTACATGCCCTTCTTGGAAATAAAATAAGGTAAGTTGAAAGAAAAAAATCACTTAATCCAGAACCTATAAAACTCTAAAATCTGCACCAAGCTGTGCGGATTTTTGAGGCTACTGTATTATGAACACAAACGAAATGTACTATCGCAGCAAATAAAAATGTAATGTTTTATTTTTTAGTTGTGTTTGTTTTAAAACAATAAATCCTTAATTATTTTCACATATATTTAATGGCATATCTGAGCTTGACATTTTCATAATATAGGCTTTTCATCATCGAATGTTGAGATAGATGCACTCATGAATTTTATACCATAAAAGTGAAGACAGACGGAAATTTCTTTCAATTTTAAAAGTTTGCAACAAAATATCTAAAGTTTGTAGTATTGTTTCTAAATGTTTCTTTTATTGATAACCCCGTGGTAGAATCGTGGCGATAATGTTGTAGAATGGGTAAGATCTCTTGTAGAAAAAATTAACATTTTAGAGAAATATATTTTTTTTGGGGGGGGGGGGAGAGAAAAGAATTTTACAACAGCAAATAGATCCTCTGTATATGTTTCAATTCGTTAGAACGATATTGGTTAGAGGTGATAGTCTTTTCCTTTCTGCTAAATTCACTGGAACTACCCCTTTTTCCCCCGCAAGCGTTAAAATTTTACATTGTTAAGCTCGAAATTCTGCCCAGCTTTTAATGTTTTACTCTAGTCGTTTTATTTGTTACTTTGAAATACTAATGCATAAATAACGGATCATATACATTTCTTCCTCCACTAAAATTTCCAATCATAACACCCCCCCTTTCACATTGTTTAAAATCTTTAAAACTTTAAAAAAAATAGCCCTATTTTTTGAAATAACATGATTAATCCTCTACCTCCCCAAAAATTTTAGTTTAGTTAATTTAGGTCCCCGTCGAAAAATGAATAAAAGGCTCAATTAACTCATCGAATACTGTTTCTGTACTAAGCCTTATGTACAGCACTATTATAATTAAAATTCATCTATTCAAAATTCTCTAGCAATAGTAGACTCCGAATGAAAAAAAAAAAAATTCACTAGTATCCAGGGTTCGTAAATGGGGCATTCACATAATCTTTTGACTTTCGGGAATAAAAATCTGGTGAAATTAAACTTGCTAAAATAACATTTTAATCTGATAGACGAATGCCTTAATGATTCAAAATTGAGAAAATATGGTCAGCAGCGAAATTTTTTTTATTTAACTGAGGTTTAAGTTGAACTTGCAAGTTTAATTTTCCTTACCATTTTACCACTATAACTTTTTTATTTTCTTCTAAATTTTTACTTATAATGAATTTGCATAGTACCCACAGGACATTCAAATGAGAAATAAAAACAATGTAGAATTTTTAGTACAAAATTTTGGTGTAACATTGTCTTAAAAAGGTGTTAAAGAAGTTAACGGTAAGGTAAAAAGAGGGGACGGTAAGGTAAAAAAAGGGGACGGTATGGGAAAAAAGGGACGTTAAGGATGTGGAACGATAAGAAAAATTACCACCTATTTTAGGCAAATCATGTTAAGAGGGCTCATGTTAAGGGTCACTCAGATTCGGAATTCTCCTCCGTAATGTTAAGTCTATGGGCATTTGATGCATTCGTATATTTAAAATATCTCTTATGGAAATTAATTTTTTTAACTTCTATTTTTTGTGTACACTTCTTAAAAGATGTCTCTTTTTTTCTTAGTTCTCAAAATATTTCTAAAGTATAAACTTAATTTTATAGGAAGTGTTAAAATCTTACTCACAGTTCGCCTGCTTTTAACCCATAAAATATTAAATTCAGCATAGGTTTTAGAAGTATTTTGAAAACTAAGAAAAAAAAAGAGACATCCTTTAAGAAAAAAGATGTCAGCACACAGAAAAAAGATGTCAGTAGTAGAAAAAGGAGAGTTCAACCCCAGCAGGTGGTGGGTGGTGGGAGCTCCTCCTCCTCCTCCTCCTCCACCACCACCTGCTCCTCCTCCACCTCCTGCGGAGAATGTGTGCTCTAAGAGGAGGGGTTAGAAAGGAATGTTGATCTCTAAGAAGAGGGTGGAGTTTAAAAAATTTTTAGATTTTTTTTTTTAAGAGTGAAATTTTTTTAGCGAACTATAGTACGAGGGGTCATTTTGAAGATTGAAATTTTATTTTTTAGCGGAAAAAAATTTTAAGTGAACTATAGTACGAGGGGTCATTTTGGAGAATGAATTTTATTTTTTTGCCGAACTATAGGTTGATGTTTTAATGTACATTTTTAGAGACGGAATTTTATTTTATTTATTTATTTTTTTAGATGGAAATTTTTTAGCGAACTATTGTATGAGGTTTAATAAAACGTTTTAATGTACAATTAATTTTAAGAAAATTAATTTTTGGGAAGGAATATTATTTTACTTAATTACAAAAGAATTTTTATTTATTTATTTATTTACTTTGGAGATTGAAAATTTTCAGCAAACTATAGTATGCGGTGTAATTTTCACTTATACATGAAGAATTAAATTTAAAATATTTAATTTTGGAACTTAAGAAAATTTTGAATAAAATTTTTTTCGAAAGGTTTAGAATTTTTGTTGTTAGACGAGAGGTCGATAAGAATTTTTTTTTTTTTTTTTTTTTTTTTAGGGGATTTTAATTAAGTAAAAGATTTATTTTGTGCTGCCCTCTAGCGAACTGAAAATAAAGCATTTAAAAATATATTTTAAAACAGTTAAAAGGTGAGATGAGGTTTTTGAACCCTCAAAAAATGTAAGGATGGATCAGTGATTTTAGCTGTCGCCTTGACCACTTAGCCATGCTTGCACACCTTGTAAATAATTTTTTAAAAAGGTTGTGTGATTCTCCCCCTGCTCCTGGCGCGAGTAAATGGCTCCTCCTGCTCCTATCGCGAGTACCGGGCTCCTCCGCCTGCTCCTCCTGTAGCGAGCAAAGGGCTCCTCCGTCTGCTCCCACCTCCTGCTCCTCCACCTGGGAAGAGCTGTTGTTTTAGAGGAGGGCTTAGTTAAGGAATTTTTAGGGGCACGCTCTAGGTTGAGGTGGAATTTTCAATTATACCTAAAGAATTCATTTTAATTTTTGAACTTAATTTTGAATAGGGATATTTTTTAAGATTTAATGTAATAATGGAAAATTATACCGAATTTGAAAATGTTAGAATTTTCTCTAGTAAATTCAGGTTTTTAAGAACTTTCACCCCACCTAACTTTAATTGTTAATTACTCATTAATAAATTATGTTTATTATTTTTGCCCTTCAAGACGAATTGTTCTTTCATAATTTTTAATTGAAAACTAAATAAATAGCTTCGATTGAAATTAAATTTTCCTAGTCACGTGACCCCCCCCCCCTCTTTTTTTTCTACTTGTGTAATAAACTATTGAGATTTCATTTTAAAACCTAGAATTAGATATACTGCAAATAATTATTCAAATTTTCTATAAGGTATGAATACTACAGATATTTTTTAAACTGATTAAATATTTATGAGATGTTTATTGAAAATATATAGATATACAGGGATGTTCAAGATACGTTTTTTTTTTTTACATGTATCAAAGGTTTTAATCCGCCCCCCCCCCCCCTACATAGTGGGTGTTTTATACTTTTTAAAAATGAATGCCCGGTTTAATTAAAATATACGCCCTTCTTCCATTGTGCTTCTATTAGGTTAATGAGTCAATTAGTAAATTTGGCTAATGATGTCACGAGAGATCTAATTTTTTTTTCTGTTGTTGGTGAAGATTTTAATAATATTGGAGAAATATATTTATTAATTATATGAATTTTTAATGTCGTGGCTGAAATATATGAACTCAATTAGATAATATTTTTAATATTGAATACATTTTTATTGTTATTCGTGAAAATTTTAACGTTTTTACCGAAATATATTTATTGCACTTAATATACTTTTAATGTTGTTGGCGAAATATTTAACTCAATAAATTTTAAATATTGTTGGCAAAATATATTAATTGAACTCAATAAAATTTTAATGTCGAATATATTTTGTTGTTGTAGACTAAACTTTTGAATTTAATTATATAAATATTGAATATTATTCAAAATTGGTGAGTATAATATATTGGTGAATTTAATTTAGTTGAATAAATTTTTTAAAGCTTTTAACGAAATGTGTTAGTAAATTTTGAATGCTGTAGATGAAATCTCTTATTAGTTTTCAACAACGTGATAGATACGTTTCAAATTTTATATGAGTCTAACGCAATAATTCCTGCATATACAGGACAGTGCAAAAGAATTCCGATAAATTTCACAAGTGTATATAATTTTATTGGTAGTGAAAACCATTTTCTTACAAAAATAATTTGATATACAAGAATTTTTCGTCACCTTTAGCAATTAGAATTTAAATAGCGATACTGGGATGAGCGAGGTTTTTTTTTTTTTTTTTTTTTCCTGATCAGAGAAGAATATATATTAATCACAATTCAAAGCCAGATTTAACTAAATTTCAATTAAAAATCGAATTTTTGTTTTAAAATTTCGAGTGAACTGTATTAGAAAAAGCATATACGACTCATTTTTCCACGATATATAAATTATTTCTAGAGAAACTGTATAAATGATAAGGTTTAAGAACGCGCATACAGTATTTATTTAGAGAATGCATATACCAGTAATTTTTAGACTGCCTGTATACTAATTATTTGAAAAATTCATTTCTAAACAATATACATTATTTTTGTAAAAGATGTTCTGACATATTATTTATTTTGTGTGTGATTAATTTTTTAGACTGCGACTATATTGTTTTTGGATAATACCTTTTCGAATAATTTTTAGACTAATTTTGGAGATTAAATATAGTTTTGATTCATTATTTTCTTGTAGGTGTTGGTCCTTAGACTGCCTCATTGAAAACATGATAGAGGCTACTGCATTTTTAAAACAATATGTTAAATGAAACAGTTATAATTTGAAAACAATCTAAGTAAATCATAGTGTATGCTGTTATAAGACCAATTGAAATGCTTTCTTCAGAGATTTTTGAACTAGGAATATTGTTAATAAAATTCAAAACTAAGAAATTTTTGGAGTTCGAAAACAAAGTAATTTAGGCAAATCCTTTACCTAACTCAATATTATTTTGTAACAATATTTCACGGGATTCATTTTACTTAATTATTCCTTGAAAACAATACATGAGATTTTCAAATCGCGAAAATTAATATTTCTAATACTATGTTGGAAAAATAAATATTAAAGAATAGATTTGAAATAGGAATAATATGCTCACAATTTAATATTAATAATACATTTTGAACCTGCTATTCCCTAACAAAAATTTATAGTATATGCATTTTCATTTATACTCAAAAGGAAATTTAACGGAAAAGAATTAATACCTAGTTTTAGTTGTATATTTTTAATATGAAATCGAAATATAAAATAAAAGCACAGTACCTCTTAATAATCCATAATGTCTTCTCATCTGACCAGCCACCTCACACGTTAAAAATCTTACAGTAAATACGCTTATCCCATCACTTGCTATCTGTCGGAACATGCATCTACAGGTATGTTATCTTAAAGATCAAAGACGCCGCAAATGAGCGGTCCCTTTCAATAGATAAAAGAGATAAGCGGGGATATTATTCGAATAACAATTAGTAAAGTCTGTCTCAATTACAATTTAACTTAATTAAGGAATTCTTATACATTTATTTTTCATATGGGCTAGACTCACATTTTACTACCTTAATTAGGATTTAAAGCATTTTAATAACAGCACCAAATGTACTATTCTGAAAATCTATGTATTCATTTTTTAAAAACATAATGTTAGCCTTTTACCCAGTTTTTGAGATGAAATCACTATTAGGTATCATACTTTTTAAATAATTTACAATAAGGCGGTACTTTCTGTACATGTTTTATTCAAGAATACTTTTTCCAAACATGCATTTACCTCAAATTTATGCTTTAAAGACAAATATTCTATGCGACTACCTATATCATTTTTAATACATGTGCATACTATTTAATATAGTTACACCATTCGAAATACATAAATTAACTACACACATCCCCATTTAATCATAATTTCTATATTTTTAATGCTAATAGATGATAAGCTATTTTCTAGGATGATGTAAGAATAATTTTGAATGCTACACGTATTCTTTTATAAAATATACCTCAGACATTATTTTCACTGCGTTATAGATAATAATAATAAATCTTTAAAACTTATTTCTATCGAAGTACCCAGAAGTATTTTTTTTTTCAGGTAGTGATATAGGAAAGTGTTTACTCGTTTGATATTACCTTTTTAACTCAAATAATCTCATGTAGGTCGAACTTACTTTTCAAAAACAGAAGGATTTTTCAAAGATTATTAAATCTTTTTTTTTTTTTTTTTTACTTAAGAGGTTCAGAATGAAAACATAGTTATTTAGAACGAATTTGTGTACAGGCTCCGCATAGGCTAACTAGCCCGTGGTCTTGGGCCCCCTGCTGAGTGGCGGCCCTTAATCACGTATGCGTAACTATAAAGTATCCTATGTGTCTATATTACCTAAAGTCTGTCTAAGTTATTATTAGGCTGTGATGGTGAAAAAATGCTCACTTCTGCAATTTATTATTATCTTTTTTTTTTGCAAAGGAACCCAAAGAAGAAAACTTTATTATTTACACATTTTTTATTGTTATTAGCGAAATGAAACTTTACACATTCTTTATTATTTTGAGCGAAATGAAACTTTTTAACATTTGAAAAGCAATTTTATTATTATTTGTAAATTTTTATTATTATTAGCGACACAAATTTTAAACGACTTCAGAAGAGACGAATTTAAGAAAGTAACCCGAATTATCGATTTCATACAAGGAAAACTTTTTTTTCTTTTTTCAGTCACCTCGTCTGGTTTGAGAGGTTTCAAACTCATATAATCAGAGATTACATTTTAGGTAGAGCCCAAATAAGATTGCAGGGGGGGGCCAAGGCTCAACAACTTTCGCCCTCGCCCCCCTCCTCATTTAGCCATGGCCTGATCGGGAATTAGGCCCGATTATAGGGCCAGTACATTAACCACAACGGTTGATTGTGTTTTTGACGACCAATTATCATCACGAGGGATATAGGCCCGAAGGGGGGGGTAGTGCCCTCCGTGGGGGGGTCTTTCTAAGGGAACCTAACCCGTATTTACGCTTGGAAACCAAGGTTCGAAGAAAACCACGAAAACTCCGAACGTATAGACCGACGGGCGCGATTGGGATCGAACGCAATACCTCCCGTCTACCAGCTTCGAGGGCGGAACCACTCAGCCACTGGTGGGGCCTAAGCACATGATTTTCATCTTTTAAGTTTTTGGGCTACATTTTCACACACACTAGACTATATTAGTTTTAGGAAAGTATTGTTATTTTTCTACTTTTTTTTACTTTAGTGGATGAAAACATTCATATTAATTCAAATAACCTAGTTCGACTTTTCAGATTTTATAATATACACTAGGTAACTTCCCTATATAGTTTGAAACATTAGTCAGATCACGTGACATCAATGTTTTTAGAAATAATAGATAATTAATTTGATTGCAACTTTTAGTCAAAATTTAGTGAACTTAGGAAAATCTTTGTTAGTCATGTTATTTATCGCATATCAAATTACCACTATAGATTTCACCCTTCCCCTAAACCCCCAGAAAATGAACTAGATATTTGAAACTCGCCACAGGAGGAAAACCCTATTTAAAATAATGAATCAGTAATGAACTATAAAAATTAAACAACACACTTAACATTAACAAATGAACAACCAAAAGAATTTCAACTATCATATAAAAATTTCACTATTGAAAGAAAAAATATATATTTATTAGTTAGTAAAAGTAAATTATTCCTTTTATACCTTCTAGTCTTTGAAAAATATCGTCTTAACATACTAGTGCACCTTATGCGCATATGCATACTTATAATATATATGCGTATGTACATGTTTGCCATTGAATGGTTTTGAAAAATATTCACGTTATGAAAAATGATTTGTAAACAGTAAAACTTAACTCAAAAATAAATTTTAGAAATCACAACTAAATAAAAAATGTTTCTTTTTTAAATATATAATAATAAAAAAGTTTTTAACAAATCACAACTTGATAAAAAAAAAATTCAGGAAGATAAAAAAGTTAAAAAAAATACAAACGAAATAAAAAAAGTTAAAAAATTTTTCATGTTAATAAATAAAAGTTTTAAAAAAATTACAAGTCAATAAAATTTTTAAAGAAAATAAAAATTTTCTAATGGCTATCAAAATAGTTTTTGAATTGTTTGCAAGTTAATAACATGTATACGACAATATATATGCACATTCATATATGCGTCATATATGCGTAATTCATTTATACTAACGTAAGTATATCCAGATATACTATTTGCAAGTAATATCTAGGTGTGTAAATATACCTGTGTAAAATAGTCATAAAAAATATTTTTAAAAAATCTACAAGTTAGTCAAACTCTTTTTTAAAATGTACTAGACATACCAGTCTTAACTATCGAATAAATACATTCTTCGTTCGAAAGTTAATGAAAAGTTTGGACGAAATTAACAAAACGTTTTCGAATTATTTATAACTTTAGAAAAATATTCGTATGTGTATATATGTGTGGATATGTGTGCTTATTATATGTATACAAAAATTCACCAAAAAGATTACGAATATCTACAAATGAGTCGAAGTGTTTAAGAAATTGACATTATATGTTTATACATGTGTGTTTGTAAATTTCGAATGTTTTGATTAACGACCGAATGCATCCAACCAACCAACCTGATCTACGGATTCCTCTAACCAACCAACAGTTTACTTTAGCAATCAAATATTTTACATCTGCACATGCGCAGAAACTTAATTGATGACGTAATAGAACAATCCGTAACATATTATTTGTTGAATTTGACTATTATGTATGATTTGATAAATTAAGAAAACATTGAGCTAGGGTGCAAACTTTGACGATAATTCATTTATAAATTATTGGATAACTACAGAAATCAACATAGTGAAAAATTAATAATTAAATTCTCACATTCGTTTGCAATATCAGTAACTTGTAATATTGCTTTGTTAACTAGAGTTGCCACTTAAAAATTTCTTTTATGGATTTACTATGATAAGCAACTTATATGACTAACCTTTTACTATTTTCAGTTCATCTCACTTTCGTGAGCTAAACCTGCTCAGCTTACAATTCTACTTTTAAGTTAGTTTTCTATTTCAAACTATGGTTCTTTAGTTATTTTAATATTTGAAAAATATTTATATACTCTAGCATAATCATTTTAAGACATTCAAATTCTAACATATAACCGAATCATATTTCACACTTACCTAATATACCAGCTTCTTGAAAACACGTCTATCTCATAGCACGATTTGTTGTGGAATGCCAGCTTCTTATCACAAAAACCGGAAATCACATGGTCGAGGGTTGATCACGTGACTACTTCCTGATATAGGATTGGCCGATAGCGATTCCTTCTAAGTGACGTCACTCGACGATAAGAATATCTAGATAAGCAACATTCACGCCATTTTGATCGCTGTTTTCGAATGAGTGGTCCTGTTCACTTGTCTAAACTTGTCTGACCTTGTCTGCAGCTTCTTTCTAAGCTAGTCTAACATGTGAGTTTAATCATGAAAATCGTTAAAGACGTATATTTTTAATTACTATAATTGATTAGATAATTTAAACATTAATTGTTTATTATATTCAAATCATTTGCATTAATTGAATTTTTATAATAATTAAAATTTATTTATTATTTTATAAAACATAGTATAGATTTAAGAAATAATTTTCTTATTAAAGCGAAAAATAATATTTTATCATAGGCTTTATATAATATATAATTCAGCTGTGTTTGTATATATCCTATTATTTAACAACATTTATATGAAATAACAAAATAACTGAACAATCATTTTATAATATATACATAAAAATAGTATACTTATCTATTGTTTATTGTAATCATATTATTTTTGTTAATTGATTTTTATAATAATTCAAATAATAATTGATTTATCTATTTATTATTTTATAAAACATAGTACTCGATTTAAGAAATAATTTTCTTATGAAAGCGGAAAATAGGTAGATTAATGAATGTTTGTTGTTTTAGCAGCAAATCAATTTCATATGTGTCTATCCGTGTGTGTACATGTGTGTATCTATACTTGCCTCTAAAATCGTGTATAGGTATTGTCTGTATGCATGTGTGTGTGTATATGTGGATAAGTGTCTATTTGCCTGGCGATGTATTTATAAGTTTAAAAATTTTTAGAAAAAATTACCTCACTTAAAAAAAATTTTTGAAAAAATTACCTTACTTTAAAAATTCTTTAGAAAATTTACCAGTCTTCAAAAATTTTCACAAAAAATTAATAAAAAATAATAAAAAAACTTTTTTTAAATTCATTAAAACTTTCATTTTAATTTGTAATAAAAAATTTCTAATTTTTTAAAACTTTTTTATTTGTTAAATTTTTTTAATTTGTTAAAACTCTTTTTATTTGTTGAAAAATAAATAAATAAATAATTTATAAATACATAGCCAGGCAAATAGACACTTATCCACATATACACACACACATGCATACAGACAATACCTATACACGATTTTAGAGGCAAGTATAGATACACACATGTACACACACGGATAGACACATATGAAATTGATTTGCTGCTAAAACAACAAACATTCATTAATCTACCTATTTTCCGCTTTCATAAGAAAATTATTTCTTAAATCGAGTACTATGTTTTATAAAATAATAAATAGATAAATCAATTATTATTTGAATTATTATAAAAATCAATTAACAAAAATAATATGATTACAATAAACAATAGATAAGTATACTATTTTTATGTATATATTATAAAATGATTGTTCAGTTATTTTGTTATTTCATATAAATGTTGTTAAATAATAGGATATATACAAACACAGCTGAATTATATATTATATAAAGCCTATGATAAAATATTATTTTTCGCTTTAATAAGAAAATTATTTCTTAAATCTATACTATGTTTTATAAAATAATAAATAAATTTTAATTATTATAAAAATTCAATTAATGCAAATGATTTGAATATAATAAACAATTAATGTTTAAATTATCTAATCAATTATAGTAATTAAAAATATACGTCTTTAACGATTTTCATGATTAAACTCACATGTTAGACTAGCTTAGAAAGAAGCTGCAGACAAGGTCAGACAAGTTTAGACAAGTGAACAGGACCACTCATTCGAAAACAGCGATCAAAATGGCGTGAATGTTGCTTATCTAGATATTCTTATCGTCGAGTGACGTCACTTAGAAGGAATCGCTATCGGCCAATCCTATATCAGGAAGTAGTCACGTGATCAACCATCGACCATGTGATTTCCGGTTTTTGTGATAAGAAGCTGGCATTCCACAACAAATCGTGCTATGAGATAGACGTGTTTTCAAGAAGCTGGTATATTAGGTAAGTGTGAAATATGATTCGGTTATATGTTAGAATTTGAATGTCTTAAAATGATTATGCTAGAGTATATAAATATTTTTCAAATATTAAAATAACTAAAGAACCATAGTTTGAAATAGAAAACTAACTTAAAAGTAGAATTGTAAGCTGAGCAGGTTTAGCTCACGAAAGTGAGATGAACTGAAAATAGTAAAAGGTTAGTCATATAAGTTGCTTATCATAGTAAATCCATAAAAGAAATTTTTAAGTGGCAACTCTAGTTAACAAAGCAATATTACAAGTTACTGATATTGCAAACGAATGTGAGAATTTAATTATTAATTTTTCACTATGTTGATTTCTGTAGTTATCCAATAATTTATAAATGAATTATCGTCAAAGTTTACACCCTAGCTCAATGTTTTCTTAATTTATCAAATCATACATAATAGTCAACTTCAACAAATAATATGTTACGGATTGTTCTATTACGTCATCAATTAAGTTTCTGCGCATGTGCAGATGTAAAATATTTGATTGCTAAAGTAAACTGTTGGTTGGTTAGAGGAATCCGTAGATCAGGTTGGTTGGTTGGATGCATTCGGTCGTTAATCAAAACATTCGAAATTTACAAACACACATGTATAAACATATAATGTCAATTTCTTAAACACTTCGACTCATTTGTAGATATTCGTAATCTTTTTGGTGAATTTTTGTATACATATAATAAGCACACATATCCACACATATATACACATACGAATATTTTTCTAAAGTTATAAATAATTCGAAAACGTTTTGTTAATTTCGTCCAAACTTTTCATTAACTTTCGAACGAAGAATGTATTTATTCAATAGTTAAGACTGGTATGTCTAGTACATTTTAAAAAAGAGTTTGACTAACTTGTAGATTTTTTAAAAATATTTTTTATGAATATTTTACACAGGTATATTTACACACCTAGATATTACTTGCAAATAGTATATCTGGATATACTTACGTTAGTATAAATGAATTACGCATATATGACGCATATATGAATGTGCATATATATTGTCGTATACATGTTATTAACTTGCAAACAATTCAAAAACTATTTTGATAGCCATTAGAAAATTTTTATTTTCTTTAAAAATTTTATTGACTTGTAATTTTTTTAAAACTTTTATTTATTAACATGAAAATTTTTTTAACTTTTTTTATTTCGTTTGTATTTTTTTTAACTTTTTTATCTTCCTGAATTTTTTTTTTATCAAGTTGTGATTTGTTAAAAACTTTTTTATTATTATATATTTAAAAAAGAAACATTTTTTATTTAGTTGTGATTTCTAAAATTTATTTTTGAGTTAAGTTTTACTGTTTACAAATCATTTTTCATAACGTGAATATTTTTCAAAACCATTCAATGGCAAACATGTACATACGCATATATATTATAAGTATGCATATGCGCATAAGGTGCACTAGTATGTTAAGACGATATTTTTCAAAGACTAGAAGGTATAAAAGGAATAATTTACTTTTACTAACTAATAAATATATATTTTTTCTTTCAATAGTGAAATTTTTATATGATAGTTGAAATTCTTTTGGTTGTTCATTTGTTAATGTTAAGTGTGTTGTTTAATTTTTATAGTTCATTACTGATTCATTATTTTAAATAGGGTTTTCCTCCTGTGGCGAGTTTCAAATATCTAGTTCATTTTCTGGGGGTTTAGGGGAAGGGTGAAATCTATAGTGGTAATTTGATATGCGATAAATAACATGACTAACAAAGATTTTCCTAAGTTCACTAAATTTTGACTAAAAGTTGCAATCAAATTAATTATCTATTATTTCTAAAAACATTGATGTCACGTGATCTGACTAATGTTTCAAACTATATAGGGAAGTTACCTAGTGTATATTATAAAATCTGAAAAGTCGAACTAGGTTATTTGAATTAATATGAATGTTTTCATCCACTAAAGTAAAAAAAAGTAGAAAAATAACAATACTTTCCTAAAACTAATATAGTCTAGTGTGTGTGAAAATGTAGCCCAAAAACTTAAAAGATGAAAATCATGTGCTTAGGCCCCACCAGTGGCTGAGTGGTTCCGCCCTCGAAGCTGGTAGACGGGAGGTATTGCGTTCGATCCCAATCGCGCCCGTCGGTCTATACGTTCGGAGTTTTCGTGGTTTTCTTCGAACCTTGGTTTCCAAGCGTAAATACGGGTTAGGTTCCCTTAGAAAGACCCCCCCCCCACGGAGGGCACTACCCCCCCTTCGGGCCTATATCCCTCGTGATGATAATTGGTCGTCAAAAACACAATCAACCGTTGTGGTTAATGTATTGGCCCTATAATCGGGCCTAATTCCCGATCAGGCCATGGCTAAATGAGGAGGGGGGCGAGGGCGAAAGTTGTTGAGCCTTGGGCCCCCCCTGCAATCTTATTTGGGCTCTACCTAAAATGTAATCTCTGATTATATGAGTTTGAAACCTCTCAAACCAGACGAGGTGACTGAAAAAAGAAAAAAAAGTTTTCCTTGTATGAAATCGATAATTCGGGTTACTTTCTTAAATTCGTCTATTCTGAAGTCGTTTAAAATTTGTGTCGCTAATAATAATAAAAATTTACAAATAATAATAAAATTGCTTTTCAAATGTTAAAAAGTTTCATTTCGCTCAAAATAATAAAGAATGTGTAAAGTTTCATTTCGCTAATAACAATAAAAAATGTGTAAATAATAAAGTTTTCTTCTTTGTGTTCCTTTGCAAAAAAAAAAAAGATAATAATAAATTGCAGAAGTGAGCATTTTTTCACCATCACAGCCTAATAATAACTTAGACTTTAGGTAATATAGACACATAGGATACTTTATAGTTACGCATACGTGATTAAGGGCCGCCACTCAGCAGGGGGCCCAAGACCACGGGCTAGTTAGCCTATGCGGAGCCTGTACACAAATTCGTTCTAAATAACTATGTTTTCATTCTGAACCTCTTAAGTAAAAAAAAAAAAAAAGATTTAATAATCTTTGAAAAATCCTTCTGTTTTTGAAAAGTAAGTTCGACCTACATGAGATTATTTGAGTTAAAAAGGTAATATCAAACGAGTAAACACTTTCCTATATCACTACCTGAAAAAAAAAAATACTTCTGGGTACTTCGATAGAAATAAGTTTTAAAGATTTATTATTATTATCTATAACGCAGTGAAAATAATGTCTGAGGTATATTTTATAAAAGAATACGTGTAGCATTCAAAATTATTCTTACATCATCCTAGAAAATAGCTTATCATCTATTAGCATTAAAAATATAGAAATTATGATTAAATGGGGATGTGTGTAGTTAATTTATGTATTTCGAATGGTGTAACTATATTAAATAGTATGCACATGTATTAAAAATGATATAGGTAGTCGCATAGAATATTTGTCTTTAAAGCATAAATTTGAGGTAAATGCATGTTTGGAAAAAGTATTCTTGAATAAAACATGTACAGAAAGTACCGCCTTATTGTAAATTATTTAAAAAGTATGATACCTAATAGTGATTTCATCTCAAAAACTGGGTAAAAGGCTAACATTATGTTTTTAAAAAATGAATACATAGATTTTCAGAATAGTACATTTGGTGCTGTTATTAAAATGCTTTAAATCCTAATTAAGGTAGTAAAATGTGAGTCTAGCCCATATGAAAAATAAATGTATAAGAATTCCTTAATTAAGTTAAATTGTAATTGAGACAGACTTTACTAATTGTTATTCGAATAATATCCCCGCTTATCTCTTTTATCTATTGAAAGGGACCGCTCATTTGCGGTTATCTTTGATCTTTAAGATAACATACCTGTAGATGCATGTTCCGACAGATAGCAAGTGATGGGATAAGCGTATTTACTGTAAGATTTTTAACGTGTGAGGTGGCTGGTCAGATGAGAAGACATTATGGATTATTAAGAGGTACTGTGCTTTTATTTTATATTTCGATTTCATATTAAAAATATACAACTAAAACTAGGTATTAATTCTTTTCCGTTAAATTTCCTTTTGAGTATAAATGAAAATGCATATACTATATATTTTTGTTAGGGAATAGCAGGTTCAAAATGTATTATTAATATTAAATTGTGAGCATATTATTCCTATTTCAAATCTATTCTTTAATATTTATTTTTCCAACATAGTATTAGAAATATTAATTTTCGCGATTTGAAAATCTCATGTATTGTTTTCAAGGAATAATTAAGTAAAATGAATCCCGTGAAATATTGTTACAAAATAATATTGAGTTAGGTAAAGGATTTGCCTAAATTACTTTGTTTTCGAACTCCAAAAATTTCTTAGTTTTGAATTTTATTAACAATATTCCTAGTTCAAAAATCTCTGAAGAAAGCATTTCAATTGGTCTTATAACAGCATACACTATGATTTACTTAGATTGTTTTCAAATTATAACTGTTTCATTTAACATATTGTTTTAAAAATGCAGTAGCCTCTATCATGTTTTCAATGAGGCAGTCTAAGGACCAACACCTACAAGAAAATAATGAATCAAAACTATATTTAATCTCCAAAATTAGTCTAAAAATTATTCGAAAAGGTATTATCCAAAAATAATATAGTCGCAGTCTAAAAAATTAATCACACACAAAATAAATAATATGTCAGAACATCTTTTACAAAAATAATGTATATTGTTTAGAAATGAATTTTTCAAATAATTAGTATACAGGCAGTCTAAAAATTACTGGTATATGCATTCCCTAAATAAATACTGTATGCGCGTTCTTAAACCTTATCATTTATACAGTTTCTCTAGAAATAATTTATATATCGTGGAAAAATGAGTCGTATATGCTTTTTCTAATACAGTTCACTCGAAATTTTAAAACAAAAATTCGATTTTTAATTGAAATTTAGTTAAATCTGGCTTTGAATTGTGATTAATATATATTCTTCTCTGATCAGGAAAAAAAAAAAAAAAAAAAAAAAAAAACCTCGCTCATCCCAGTATCGCTATTTAAATTCTAATTGCTAAAGGTGACGAAAAATTCTTGTATATCAAATTATTTTTGTAAGAAAATGGTTTTCACTACCAATAAAATTATATACACTTGTGAAATTTATCGGAATTCTTTTGCACTGTCCTGTATATGCAGGAATTATTGCGTTAGACTCATATAAAATTTGAAACGTATCTATCACGTTGTTGAAAACTAATAAGAGATTTCATCTACAGCATTCAAAATTTACTAACACATTTCGTTAAAAGCTTTAAAAAATTTATTCAACTAAATTAAATTCACCAATATATTATACTCACCAATTTTGAATAATATTCAATATTTATATAATTAAATTCAAAAGTTTAGTCTACAACAACAAAATATATTCGACATTAAAATTTTATTGAGTTCAATTAATATATTTTGCCAACAATATTTAAAATTTATTGAGTTAAATATTTCGCCAACAACATTAAAAGTATATTAAGTGCAATAAATATATTTCGGTAAAAACGTTAAAATTTTCACGAATAACAATAAAAATGTATTCAATATTAAAAATATTATCTAATTGAGTTCATATATTTCAGCCACGACATTAAAAATTCATATAATTAATAAATATATTTCTCCAATATTATTAAAATCTTCACCAACAGAAAAAAAAATTAGATCTCTCGTGACATCATTAGCCAAATTTACTAATTGACTCATTAACCTAATAGAAGCACAATGGAAGAAGGGCGTATATTTTAATTAAACCGGGCATTCATTTTTAAAAAGTATAAAACACCCACTATGTAGGGGGGGGGGGCGGATTAAAACCTTTGATACATGTAAAAAAAAAAACGTATCTTGAACATCCCTGTATATCTATATATTTTCAATAAACATCTCATAAATATTTAATCAGTTTAAAAAATATCTGTAGTATTCATACCTTATAGAAAATTTGAATAATTATTTGCAGTATATCTAATTCTAGGTTTTAAAATGAAATCTCAATAGTTTATTACACAAGTAGAAAAAAAAAGAGGGGGGGGCGGTCACGTGACTGTGAGAATACTTCTCACAGTATTTAAATTTGGTTTATTTTTATTTCCTTTCAGCTATTTTTTTGCATCGATGTCTATTTAAACTCAATCTTTACGCCGCGATGTTGACGCTTTTATCCCTCACCGTAAAGCAAGTTCATTTTTCACCGCCGATATTCAGATCTGCGTTGGGAGCGGATCGGCAGCTTGCGCATGCACACTCAGCTATTTTAGGAGCATATTTCTGGAGCTCTCGTATCGATGGAGACAGCTTGCATTATGATGACGTCATTGAAATTATGCGCCGCCCTCTTTTGACGCCGATCGCTGACAGGAGAACTGTTTGGTTTCGTTTTCCAATCAGTGAAACTTTTTAAATTCTGCAGCTTGTAATTCGATTTTCATTAATTTCTCGTAAATGTTAATTTAGCTAATCAATTTAAATTCTGCCTTTTAATTACTTTGTTAACCCCGTATTCATCATTTAAATACTAAAACTCTTTAATTTTAAATTCAGAATTTGGTTTGATGTTGTCTGCAAAAGATGTAGTCCTTTAACGTAGTTTTAGCGGAGCGCCAGCCCGCTGGCCGGCTGTTCGAATGCCGTTTTTTTTTTTGCCGAATGAGTTTGATATTTTAGTTAAGTGGATATGTTCTTTCTCAAAGTTTAATCCTTTAAAGTTGTGCTGCTCTCATTAAAAGGAATCCCATGGATTTATTCCATGTTGGCTGCTATTTTTCTTCTTAAAAGATTAGTTCTTCTATTTTAAAATGGTGACCAGAAGCAAGTATTTTCATAACCTTCTATTGCTACTAACGAAAGAAATAAAGAATATTTGTTTTCACCACTTTGCCTCTTCACTGTCTACATTTCAAGTAAGAACTCTCCAGTTTTATTATTTCTTTAACAATCAATAGTAATTTATTAAAAGACCTTCGCAATTTGTTCTAAACCACTTAAACGATTATTAATTATCGTTACATTTGGCGCCGTCGTACCTTTCGAATTGCACGTTGTTGCTTTGGGATTATTGCAATTAAAAAAAAAAATACTGATTCTTGAAGATAATTTTTTTTTAGAACTTTTTGTTCTTTTTTTTTTAAGAATTATGAGATTTTTGGTTGAAATATTTTAATAGAAGCTACATTTTCATGAAACTTGTTCTAATTTTTGAAGAAAATTAAGATCGTTATTCAAGAAAGTCAAGTAAAATTTTTTTGAGGAATTGTTCTCATTAGTTCAAAAGAAAATGGTTAATTTAATTCAAGATTTATTGGATATAATTTATGAAAATATTGTAAAATATTTGATGTTCTCATTCTGAAAAATTCTTGAGTTATGCCATTTTTTTGTTACATAGTTACAATATTTTTTACAATATTCTAAAGAATTCATATTTAAATTTTACTATATTTTGTAGAATATATTATTATTCAAATCAAGAAATGAATTTATATAATTACAATATTGAAAATGAATTTTATGTTGTTGCAAATAATAGCAATATTCTGTTTTTAAGAATAGAATTCTGAGGCAGTTACATTTTTTTAATTGATTGAAAATTGTGGAATTAAAAATAATTTTGAAGAATAATTGTTGAAATTGAAATATTTTTGTAAATGAATTTATGTTCTCAAATAATTTCAATGAATTTGAAGTTTGGCAAAAATTGTTCTCTAGAACATAATGTGATATTTCAGGAGGCATGGCTTTTGGGTTATTTTTTTAATTTTCTACTTAGTAATGGCACTTTAAATGAATTATAAATTTGAATTTCAATATATTTATTTAAAAAAAAAATTGAAATTTTATTGAAGTATTATTTTTAATTCTTGTTGCTGAGAAATTTTGTTCTTCACTTAAAGCTGTTCTCATCTCATTATGCCTATTTTCTCCAACTGAAGTTTGGTATTCTTCAAGTAATTTATAGTAGTAATTATCCTGTATGATTATTTTGAAGTATTGCCTGCTTCTCTTTATAACAAAAGTATAATATGAAAATTTATTAAACAGTTATCCCCTTTGAAAAGTTCTTAGACTTGCTCCTTAGATGATTTGTGAAATATGCTGTATGTGTAGTTAGCATGTTGTCTTGTGGACTAGTCTGATTTCATCTCTAATATTTAAAGAACTGTTTCTACATTTCAAGAACTGTTCCTGTTTTTAAATTTACCTATTGATGTTGTTATAAAACTCTCAGATAACAAATTGAAAATGTTCAAAATTTTCATTGCTTCAGTTCTCTTTGGCAAATTCAATTCTTTCACAAATTTATAAGTCTATGCATGACATATCCACATCGACATCATCATACCTCATTCTCATGTTGCTTTATAAAAATAAAAAGAGCAACATTATTTTTTTTTCATTTAAAATGAAATGGGGCTTCTTCAATCCTGTAACAGTTCTACTTAAAAATTCCATTCACCATAAGAAAAATATTTTTTCCTTGCCAATAGTGAAGATTACTTTTATATATATTAACTATCAATAGTTATTAAGTGATGTGCTTTTTGCCATATTTGATGATGACTGTTCCTGTATATGCTGCTAGAAAATTTTTTAATTACCTGTAATGACATTCTTCAGACTTCTCTTCCATTCATCTGTTGCTTACCTGATGAAGGTGGTCAGTGGTTTTGTGTGACATCCATTTCTTCTGGTCTCTTCTCTGTTGTTGCACATGTTATCATGGAAGCTAAAAATTATAAAATTACCTACCTACTTCTTCAAAAGTTTCCTACATCTACAATAGTTTAATTTTTTGTGTGCTTCGTATTCAGCCATAAGATGCCTGGTGGAGATGTTTTTCATTTATAGGCAAATATCCATTTATGAAACCACTTCATTAGAGTTCTTCGGTTTGTGAAGCTACAAATAGTGTTTACTACTTTGTTCTCTTAAAAATAAATAAATAAATAGCTTTCATTACTGATTATAATAGTGTGCCAGTTAACGTTTCTCATGTGAGAGCAAATATCCTCATCAAGTGAAATTGTTGACTTGTCTGCTGCTAGAACTCAGTTACTCACACCATATCTTTATTCTAAGTCTTCTCAAAACAAGGAAGTTTAAATTTATATTACCTAAAAATTACAGATGCATTTTACCTTCAATAACATAATTTTATGCTGCATTTTCTCCAAATATTCTTGCAGGTGCAATTAAAAATTATTCAGAGTTGATTTTTGCTTGTGTGTAGCAATTCATCCTCACATTGCAAAATTTTTGCTCATTGATAATCAAGTGTAAAATCTCATTAATATAAGAAGTTTGTGAATATTTGTTACAGTGTTTATGCAAGATCAAGTTATTTTGAAAAGTTCCCATATTTATTTATTTATTATGTGTATAGTGCCTTTTACTTTAATCTTATTTCATACCCAAAGCCTCTAAGTTTTTGTTTTGCCATTTGCCTCATTACTTTAGTATTAAAAAAAAAAAAAAGATTCGTTCATTTTGAAGATTTTTTGTTTTATGAAGAATTGAATAGTAAAAATGATCTTCATTTTGAAGTTTTCAATGTTTTATGAAGAAAGTGAAATTTATTAATGTCTTCTCTTCATACCTACAAATAATATAAGAAGATTACAGAAAAGCACAAGTCTAGATGGAATTTTTTTTACCAGCGCATTTATATATATATAGAATTTTTTTTCTATAAATCATCTAGTAAATTTTTTTTTACAAAAAAAAAGTGCTTCTTGACCTCAACTCCTGATTATGTCCTATCATACTACATTTCATCATAAGTGCACCATCGACTTCTCGTCCTTGTTAACTCTGCAAAAGTGATTCATGTATGTGTCGCAAGAGTTATGATTGCTCTGCAGTGATGAGTACGATGTCGTCAGTTAAGTGCTTCAAAGAGAATGCAATGCATTCTCACTTTCTACAAAGTGTCTCGTCATGTTAAAATGTTCTAATGTCATCATGCAAAGATCATCTATTTTGATGATTATTATGTGAATGTTCCAGTTTTTTTCGACAGCACTATACCAGTGTACCACCTCATGTTGTGTTACTAAACATTAAGTGACATCTATTTATCTTAATAGCCTTATTCCATATGGCTCTGGACTCAATAAACATTGTTTTGAATCCATAAACATTGCCTCTACCACCTGCAGTTACACAATGTTACTATATTCTTATTTATAATTAAAATTTTCTTTTACTTAAGATGTTAGGAGCCTTGCTAGGAGATCCAAGCCACCTAAAATTTTACGTAGGAGATCTTATATGTGTTTATTTTTGTTCATGTACATGCTGATGGCTAGGGCATGATGGTCATCGACATGGTTGTGGACTTCAATATTTACATATATATATATATAATTTTTTTTTGTTTGTTTACGGTGTTGCTGATGATTTCATCTTCGTCATTATCATCATTGTGAGCTTAAAATTGAATTGTAATAATTTTATTTCTATATTATATTTAAATGATTATTTTAAAATTATATTCCTGGTACATGGTATTTTAGTTTTATAAACTCATGATTTTGTCAATTTTTTTCTTTCATTCTATATGGAAGTACTTAAAGTTCTTTTTTTGGTGATCACCAGTCTCTCACATTTTGAAGAAAAACCATGGTATATGTATATTTATCTAATCTTTTGAGTCTCATATATATATATATATATATTAAGAATTCTTATGACTAATACATTGAAATTTTTATAGAGTAAAGTATAAAGTTTAAAGAAATTGTGTCTAAGATGGGATTTATGACACTTAATTATGACATGTCTTTTGATTAAAATAGCAACTTGTTTCTATGGCATACTTTGTTTGGGTGATTGAGTAGTGCACGACTCAATTACACAATTGGTATCACATACAATTGGTTGTCTGTTTTAATTTAAATGAAATAAAGTTTGATACACTAAAATGATATCATTAAGTTTTATGAAAGTTTATTTATATATGGCCATTTATTTCCTTTCATGTTAAGAGTAATAAAGAAAACTCTTTATTTTTTTAGATATAATTCTAAAATTAAAAAGTCCTAGGCATGTTGTAAAAGTCAAACTACAAAATGTTTCCTGACTTTTTTGTTGCTTTTGTATTTGCAACTTTTATCAGAAGTTAATTCTGTTTTTATTTGGTACCAAGATAGCAAAATTTGTTATGACTAGTCAATGATCTCAATTTTGTTTGTTAACTTAAAATATGTTAACACTTTTATGATGATAATTTTATGAGATCAAATAGAAGGTTTTGCCAATGTTACTGTATTTTTGGCATTTTTATTGTATACTTGATGTATTGTATACTTTTGGATTATGAATGTACTTTATGCAATGTATATTCTTTTTCTCTCTCTTACTTTTGGTCACCAGTATTTTTTTCTAGCACCAATTTTTTTTTCAACTGTTAAATCACCAATTTTTTTTCCAGCACCTTAACTTTAAATTTTATTGTTCGACTTTAATGATTTTTTTTTTTTCTCACTTTGGCAGTTCAAAATTTTGTCATCCCATTTTCTGTAAAAGGTTTTTGATCAATTTTGCCTTTTACATCTCCTGGTCTTACAAAATTTTCTCGGTGAAGGGAGGTAATGTGAGAATACTTCTCACAGTATTTAAATTTGGTTTATTTTTATTTCCTTTCAGCTATTTTTTTGCATCGATGTCTATTTAAACTCAATCTTTACGCCGCGATGTTGACGCTTTTATCCCTCACCGTAAAGCAAGTTCATTTTTCACCGCCGATATTCAGATCTGCGTTGGGAGCGGATCGGCAGCTTGCGCATGCACACTCAGCTATTTTAGGAGCATATTTCTGGAGCTCTCGTATCGATGGAGACAGCTTGCATTATGATGACGTCATTGAAATTATGCGCCGCCCTCTTTTGACGCCGATCGCTGACAGGAGAACTGTTTGGTTTCGTTTTCCAATCAGTGAAACTTTTTAAATTCTGCAGCTTGTAATTCGATTTTCATTAATTTCTCGTAAATGTTAATTTAGCTAATCAATTTAAATTCTGCCTTTTAATTACTTTGTTAACCCCGTATTCATCATTTAAATACTAAAACTCTTTAATTTTAAATTCAGAATTTGGTTTGATGTTGTCTGCAAAAGATGTAGTCCTTTAACGTAGTTTTAGCGGAGCGCCAGCCCGCTGGCCGGCTGTTCGAATGCCGTTTTTTTTTTGCCGAATGAGTTTGATATTTTAGTTAAGTGGATATGTTCTTTCTCAAAGTTTAATCCTTTAAAGTTGTGCTGCTCTCATTAAAAGGAATCCCATGGATTTATTCCATGTTGGCTGCTATTTTTCTTCTTAAAAGATTAGTTCTTCTATTTTAAAATGGTGACCAGAAGCAAGTATTTTCATAACCTTCTATTGCTACTAACGAAAGAAATAAAGAATATTTGTTTTCACCACTTTGCCTCTTCACTGTCTACATTTCAAGTAAGAACTCTCCAGTTTTATTATTTCTTTAACAATCAATAGTAATTTTATTAAAAGAACTTCACAACGTGTACTTTAACCCTTTTACGATCACAACACCATTAATTATCGTTACAGTGACTAGGAAAATTTAATTTCAATCGAAGCTATTTATTTAGTTTTCAATTAAAAATTATGAAAGAACAATTCGTCTTGAAGGGCAAAAATAATAAACATAATTTATTAATGAGTAATTAACAATTAAAGTTAGGTGGGGTGTAAGTTCTTAAAAACCTGAATTTACTAGAGAAAATTCTAACATTTTCAAATTCGGTATAATTTTCCATTATTACATTAAATCTTAAAAAATATCCCTATTCAAAATTAAGTTCAAAAATTAAAATGAATTCTTTAGGTATAATTGAAAATTCCACCTCAACCTAGAGCGTGCCCCTAAAAATTCCTTAACTAAGCCCTCCTCTAAAACAACAGCTCTTCCCAGGTGGAGGAGCAGGAGGTGGGAGCAGACGGAGGAGCCCTTTGCTCGCTACAGGAGGAGCAGGCGGAGGAGCCCGGTACTCGCGATAGGAGCAGGAGGAGCCATTTACTCGCGCCAGGAGCAGGGGGAGAATCACACAACCTTTTTAAAAAATTATTTACAAGGTGTGCAAGCATGGCTAAGTGGTCAAGGCGACAGCTAAAATCACTGATCCATCCTTACATTTTTTGAGGGTTCAAAAACCTCATCTCACCTTTTAACTGTTTTAAAATATATTTTTAAATGCTTTATTTTCAGTTCGCTAGAGGGCAGCACAAAATAAATCTTTTACTTAATTAAAATCCCCTAAAAAAAAAAAAAAAAAATTCTTATCGACCTCTCGTCTAACAACAAAAATTCTAAACCTTTCGAAAAAAATTTTATTCAAAATTTTCTTAAGTTCCAAAATTAAATATTTTAAATTTAATTCTTCATGTATAAGTGAAAATTACACCGCATACTATAGTTTGCTGAAAATTTTCAATCTCCAAAGTAAATAAATAAATAAATAAAAATTCTTTTGTAATTAAGTAAAATAATATTCCTTCCCAAAAATTAATTTTCTTAAAATTAATTGTACATTAAAACGTTTTATTAAACCTCATACAATAGTTCGCTAAAAAATTTCCATCTAAAAAAATAAATAAATAAAATAAAATTCCGTCTCTAAAAATGTACATTAAAACATCAACCTATAGTTCGGCAAAAAAATAAAATTCATTCTCCAAAATGACCCCTCGTACTATAGTTCACTTAAAATTTTTTTCCGCTAAAAAATAAAATTTCAATCTTCAAAATGACCCCTCGTACTATAGTTCGCTAAAAAAATTTCACTCTTAAAAAAAAAATCTAAAAATTTTTTAAACTCCACCCTCTTCTTAGAGATCAACATTCCTTTCTAACCCCTCCTCTTAGAGCACACATTCTCCGCAGGAGGTGGAGGAGCAGGAGGAGGTGGAGGAGCAGGAGGTGGAGGAGGAGCAGGTGGTGGAGGAGGAGGAGCTCCCACCACCCACCACCTGCTGGGGTTGAACTCTCCTTTTTCTACTACTGATGTCAAAAATATGAATTTCCCGAGAAGATATTTTAAATATACGAATGCATCAAAAGTCCATAGACTTAACATTACTGCAGAGAATTCCGAAGCTGAGTGATAAGCCCTCTTAAGACTAAGTGGTAGCCACAATGTTCATTGATTTTAAGAAACAGTTATTTACATTGGATTAAATTAAAAAAAAAATTAATTTACCTCGAAAAGGGCAGGAATAAACATTGGGGACGGTAAGACTACCAATAAAGCCACGATGCTTGAAATTGATATTTAAATGCTGATTTAAATTCTGCAGTAAAGTTCCTGTCAAAGAATTTTAGCCATTCTTTCTCTAGCATACTTTTGCATGAGAAAAAACTTGAAAAAAATTCTGTGGCAGCATCTGAAGTGATTTTCTGTATAATTTTAGAAGAGGGACGGTAAGGGATCTAAAACCCAGGGACAGAGTTTAAAAAATAATAACAACCCTAAAAATGTGTGCAGGTTAATTTTTTGCTACATATTTATATAAAACAATAGTTCCAGTTTCAGAAAAAAATTACATTGAATTATTTTTATTGAAACAATTTTATACAAACAGCTCCAAACTTAAAAATCAGCATCAGGGACACGGGATGGTATAGCAGTTTTCCTGGCATTTGGACCTCCAACATCGTCCAAAACTTATTTATCTTGTTAATATTGTTATGCAATCATGCATTGGGATGTTCCCCAGTATATGAAAAAAAAAAAAAAAAAACACAGGAACATGTACTAAAATAAAAATTATTATTCCGGGATATAAAAGTCAAAAGATTGTGAGAATGCCCCAAATATATTTTCGAAAATATAAAAAATATCCGATATTTTGATATATATCTGATATTTTCAAATTAGTCAACTCGCTGCTGACTATAAATATTTTCAAGTATAATATAAATTAGTAACTAAAACATGCTGCACTTAACATGAAAACTTAATCAAACAATATTCTAAAAATGCACTTCTCTTTTCCGCCGTTTTTTTTTTTTTTTTTTTTTTTTTTTTTTTTTCACTTAGAAAAAAATTGAAGGTAAACTAATTGAAAACAGATACAATTTGCTTTATACACTTATTTAAAAAATCTACAGGATTCAGTATCAAGTAATCAGAAATTAATAAAACAAAAATCTCTCTATTCTAAAAAAAAAAAGTAACTTACGCTGTCACCGCCGCTGCCGGTTTTGAATTTTTTGTGACCGGGGAGGTCTTTCTCCGTTAATATTAAGAAAAATACTGCATACAAAAATATGAAAATCGGCGCTATTATAGAGAAATGTTTGATAAACACGCTGATTCAGACAGTTTTGAAATCGAATAATTATTTTAAGAGATATTTATATTTAATGCTAAAGTTGGACAAAATCGTTCCATTAAAAAAGTTTTATAGAAGCAAAAACTATACATAGGAATTAATTCATTTTTAGATCATTTTATACGTTAGAATTTCCCGGTGTGCAGACTGCATTCACTTTTTTAATTTGACTCATTTTTTCAGGTCTTATTTCTATTTTAAATTCAAATTTTCAGCATTTCGAGAGATATTTTTTCAATTCCTACTATTCGTTCACACTCTCCCTATATTTATTTATATATTTATTTATATATCTTGTTCAAATTTTCAATCGTTAATAAAATACTCATTATTCATCCTATCAAGTTAAAATAAATTTTCTTAAACTTGTACTGGATGACAATTGATGTTAATACAGTTTTTTCAAATATTAATTAACTTAATTAAATTTTAATTAATTAATTTTAGTTTTGCATGGGAAACAAAATGGCGGTCATTGGTTATCGAAGCATATAATGCATCTTCATATCTATAAAGGGGGGTTACCATAGGGGGGACCCTGTTCTGTCGCCAAATTCCACCAAGTTTGTTGCCAACTTGGCGATATATCGCCAAATTTGGCGGCCAAAATGATTCACCAAAAGTGTCGCCAACTTGGCGATACCTCTATTATTTCGCCAAATTCCCATAGACTTCCATTGTAAACCTACTTGCTTACAGAAAATCAACAAATTGAGATATTTTAATGCAACAAAAACTAATATTAGCTTAAGGGATTATATTAAACTTTTCTTTGATGACCGAAGTAGGAATTGACTTTAAAAACAAAATTTTTATATTACTTGTTTACTCATTTTAGAAAATGGTATTAATTTAAACTGTTGCCAACTGTATAAACAGCGCAAATAAGGATGTTTGCTTCAAATTAAAAATTTATTTACACGTGACTGTTATTAACAGAAAAAAACCCTTCAAATTAGAATTAAATAATTACATATGAAAAGCAGGAACTTAATGAAATTACTTCATAAAAACTATATTTACACGTGAATTTTAAAAGAGGAAGGATATTGTAAAATAATAAATTCATTAACAAGCGTTAGAAGTCTTAAATAGGAGAAATTGTGTCACATTACACTTATTACGTAAAATGAACAAAAAGTAATATTGCAAAACAGTTTAAATTTAAAAATTGCGCGAGACATTAATTTGATATTTTGAGATTATATTAATAAGATTAATATTAATTTTATTGAATGTGTTTAGACTGCTGAAAATGAAGTGTCATCAACAAGAAATATGATTTGAAAGTGAAAAATCTGTAAAGCAGAAAATAAAGAAATTGCTTAAATGGTTTAGTTAAGATTCGTTAACCTTCTGTGTCGTTTCCGTCAAAAGAAGGCTTTGGTATTAGTAAAATATATTTGCATTTTGATGCAGATTTTCTTATTATATTAGCTTATTTTGAAATGCTTAACTGATTTTATTTAATCGAAGACGAAAACAGACATTGTATCTTTTAACAGCAGCTGATTTTTCCTTAAAATTCCCCAAACGAAGAGAAATGAATAGAAACCTGTTTATAGAAAGATCACCACTGTTTTTTAAATTATAATTCAATCTTTCAAAATCTTTTTAAAGCCGATCAAATTAGCGTGCTTTTAGAGACTGCGGTGTCAGAACGGGGGTTGGCAAGCATAGCTCGTAGGGGGCTGAGCCCCCTAGTTTAAATACAAAATAGTTTTTTCTTAATCGAAGAATTTTAACATAAATGTAAGCTTATGTTGTCATTTTTTATTCCCTAACATGTTGTAGAATTTAGACTCAACTAAACCAAAATGGGAAAAGATTCTTTTCTAATGAAGCTGCATATAATTGATTATCTAAATCTGATTATCCTTAAATGGCTGTTTTTAATTGTCTCACATAATTATTAGTTCTGCATTTTAAAATAAACGCTTCAAACATAAAGCTTGGAAAATATATTTGTTTTCTTTGGCTAAAAAGTTACTGTCAGAGACAGAAGCTCTTTATCTAGAACACAGTCAATAACAGTTGAAAATTTCATTTACACTTGGTTTGACTGAAAATATCAAAATCTTACGCAGTATTGAAAATAAATTTTAAATATACGAAATATTAAATATCTTAATATTTTGAAAATAAATATCAAGTATATATGAAAATATCATAGATCTTGATATTTTAAAAATAAATATCGGATATATATCAAGATATATATCCATTGATATATATCAACGAACACTGCTAGTATCTATGGTTAAATTGTATTCAAATGAAAGGAAACGGTGGTCTGTGAGACTGTCAACAACAGTTAGGGGTTAAAGTTTTTAATCTTAAAAATACTCGTTTTATTTTTTCACCTTCTGTCCCCTTTTTAAATGTTGTTTTGCCTTAGTGCTTTAATTTTTCACTTTGAAATACTTATACATAAATATTCATCTAGATTCCCTCCTCCGAAAATTCTGATCACCTCTCATCTGCTCCATCATCAGACAGTTTAAAATCTTTTAAAAGCATTTCATTTAAAAACAAAACCTGCACTATTTATTACTCTTTGAAAAATAACAGTAAGGGGCGATCCATAAATGATGTCACACTTTTTTTCAATATTTTGTACCCCCTCCTCCCCTTTGTCACTAAATATCACACTTCACCATACCCCCTCCCCCCCTTGTCTCATGTCACGCTATATTACGTAAACATATACTTGCATTTCAGAAACAAAGCACTACGTTATAGGTCATATTTCAAATTTTATTTTTGAACTTTAACTATGTGTTTTAATGACATTTGTGAGCATAACAATAAAAATAATTGTATACTTATTTTGTATGAAATAAGATTAAGGTTGACAACAAAAAAGCATAATTAATATGCAATAGTAATAAAATATTAATATGAAAGAGCACTTGAAAACAGTAGTATTTTAGAATTTAAAATGGAATTTAATATATTTGGTTTTTAAATCTTATATTTGCTTTATGAACACAAAATACTTTAAAACAGATTGATTTTGAAGAAGAAGCCTCAATATTAGTTTTACTTAAATGGAATTGCCATCACATTTCATTTGTCACATTAATATGAACATTTATAAAAAGTTATATATTAAATCATAAAATAGAAATTACTCTGAATCATTTACTATTACGACTCTTCCTCCCTTGGAGAAGATATATGCTCATCCATAGAGTACACAGGCATTTTGACATCACTCTCATCCTCGGGGGTTGTAAGCCCTCTAATGTCAATACAAAGATAGTAAGCCCTACAATGTTTAACCAAAATGTGTGATGTCACACTTCTTCTTACCCCCTCACATCCCCTTGTCACAATTTTACGAACCCCCCTCTCCCCTCCAAGCATGACATCATTTCTGGATGGCCCCTAAATGAATGATAATTTACATTTAATCTTGCGGTAGGGGGAAGCAGTCCCCGACCACCTGCTCCGTTCACATTTGCATTGCGCAATGATTCATAATTTCTCGGAATATGTAATTAAAAATTATGTATCTTGATTTTACCCTCTCGCTTACACAAGGAGCATGAAAAATTTGATTTACAATTATTAACCATATGTTGGCCTAAACAATTAAAACAACAATTATTTTTCTTAATTACCTCTGTCTTTTCAGAAACAGCCAGCGCCATATAATTTTTATATTTATATAAGGAGTGGCTTTTGGAATAAAAAATATATTTTATACTCTTGCAGTCAATCAGAAATACTCTAGACACATTTCTCGAGGATTTTTGATTATAGATCTCTAGTAATGAATTCCCGCATGACACAAAAAACAGGTCTGCTTCCTTTGCTAATACCACTGGGCCGAACCATGAATATGATTGCTTAACGCGAATATGAGCCGCTGTTCCTTTGTCTAAAGTCTGAAACAATTTGTCTGATACAATTAATTGCTTTAGCTTCTCAAAATTAAACACTTCTCTCAATTTTACATATTAATCAAAACTAGTTGTCAAACGTGACACAAACTGCACATGAGCCTCATTCTATAGCCTTGATTTTTCTGAATTGCTCGAGACAACTTTAGGGAGTTGATTCAAATTCTATAATCACAATTTTCTTAACTTTATCATAATCACTCAGTTCATTAGCGCTTATGTAAGAAATTACAATTGAAGCTTTCTCTCCTAGTAAATTCAAAAGAATCTATGCTTTAAATTTATCGGGTAGGGGAGATATATTACACTTTTTTTGCTAATTTTTTATAACCCTTAGAAAGGTATTTTTAAACAAATTTTTTGTGTTTTCTTATAAAGTGACCTTTTATTTATTTATTACAAATAAAGTGAATTTAAAACTAGTCTTTCAAAAAATATATCCCAATTATTATGAATCAGTGGCGTACCCAGGATTTTATTTCGGGGGGGGCTGACTTAAATTTCCATAATGTTCTAAATCTTACGAAACACGTTGAATTGTGTTATAAACTAGAGATGCAACGAATATTCGGCCTGTCTGCCGAATATTCGGCTTCGGCCGAATATCAAGTCCATTATTCGGCCTTGGCCGAATAATACTGTAATAAATGTTTTTATATTTACACAGTATAACTTTTTAATTTGACAATTTATATTCATCATATATAATGAAAATTTTATTTGAAATTAACTAACACTTTTTTTCCATTAACTTTTATACTCCGTGTGATGATAAAATTAACATATCATCACATATCATTATTTATCCCCTTTTAAAATTAAATTCTCCTTTTAACATTTAAAATCTAATCGATACTTCTTTTCCTTTTCAAAAAAGTATATCTATTTCTTCTCTTTTGCGCTTAATAAATTACTGTCGCTTTATATACCAGGCTTACTCAAAACCGCTTATAAAATAAATCAAAAACAAATCTTTTTCTCATCCTAAAATCATTATCTGTTCGAGTACATGTTTCTTTGGTTAACGTATGAATATATAAAAAAGATACTCTTTGACTATATGCTTCTGTTGCAGCAGTATTTTAAACACCCATTGTTAATTCGCCGTTTGATAGTCAATACAGGTGCTTTTTTGGCCGAAAAGATATCCTGTTAATATTAAAATCGGTGCCTTTCATCTGCATTACTTCTTCTAAACATAACTTTCCCATTGCGCACCCTTGGCATATCATACTGTTCGTTAACATTTCAGTTACTCAAGCTAATTAATCATTGGGCTGATTTGGAATTCAAAAGGTCCGTTAAGTGACGTATTCTTTGTGGTTATAATTGTGCAAAGTTCAAAGATTTGGGGCTCGATGCACTTACAATCAAATGTGTTGGGAAGCATTCATCTCTGGCCGCGTTACTATTAATATGTAGCAGCATTTCATCTCCTGTATTCCGGGGTCACCCTGCGAGAATGTTATATTGCTCACTAGTATTTAATAAAATGCCACATACGTATCTTGGATCTTTTAACTGAATCTCTCATAGTACCTGAGTTTTTGCATCCACGCAATTTACTTTAAACTGATACGGCCTATTTAATATAGATAAAATAACTATTATTTAAAATTTAAATTTATCTTCAAAAGGATGAACGAAACCAATAGTATACTCCAAATGGGTTTTATCTACCCATTTTTATATAAGAGGCTAATTTAGGAATCATGTTAAAAAAATTTTATGCTGTATCACTAAGTACAAAAAGTATCTGTAATAAGCTAAACATAATGTGTTAAATTTAAAATTAATCTATTCAAAATTGTTTTAATACAGCTGTACAAGCTAATTCAATTTTTTTTTTTTTTTTTTTATCATAATGGGAAGTTTAGCATCTAACCCTTGTTATATAAAAAAATATTTCTTTCAATAATATTTTAAATTATACCTATATAAAGAACATAAATATATGATTGATTAGATATAGATGTATTATATATATAAGATATTTAAGTCGTATATGTTGCAGTACTTAAGGGTTTTTTGTTTTAGTAAAATACGCTTAAAAGTTAAATATCATTTAAGTGATTTTTTTTAAGTCTGTTACTATTTCTTATTAAATAATGAAAGAAATGTAAATACTAAATACTAAATTCTTTTAATTAGTATGCATTTACGTTTTAGATATTTTTTTCAAGAATAGCATTGTAATGCTTTAAAAAACAGTTAAAATGTTTTCAATAAACGTAGATTGTGATGCAGAAATAATAATAATTTAGCATTCTCAGGTGATAGTCTTTATTTATTATTTTTTTTTCGTAAATGTTACCTGCTTCTGAAAATAATCTCTCACTATATATGGTACTTCTTGGTGCAGAAAGGTACTTTTTGGCTAATTGTGAAAGGTTTGGAAAGTCTTCTGAATTTTTCGCCCACCACTCCAAAGCACAATGTTGTCTTTCTAGTAGTGGCTGGGAAAGAAAATTATTAATTTCTTTTACTACTTCATGTTGAGGGGCAATTTCTATAGAGGCTTCACTGCTGACAGCAAAGAAAAAAAATAATAAAGATAAATAAAAATTTTGTTAATTGTAATCTTTATAAAGTTTACAATGATTTCTTTCCACCATTTTAGAGGATATTCCTTTCACCCTTTCTATCAGTGGTTTTTCTTAAGATATTAAGATTTCTTATTTTTTATTTTATTTCATTTGAAAGCTGAAACTTATGTTCCCTAGTACTTTTAAAATTTTGTCATTATTTTAAAATGTAACAACACACATAATAGCTATTAAAATGTAACTAGACAGTACCTGATGAGGAACTTTTGCTAAGAATTTTTTTTTTTTTTTTTTTTTTTGGGGGGGGGGGGGGGGGTGTCTGAATTATATTATTGAGGCAATTTTTAGGCCGAACATAGCCGGATATTTTTTCAAAGTAAAATAATGCTTTAAAAAATTAAAAATTTGTATATAAGTAATTTTTTAAAAGAAAACAATACATTTTAATTGTGAAATATACAAGAATTGTGCATATAGTGCATACTAAATTTTGTCTTTAGGCAAAAATAAGTTCATTATTCGGTGGCCGAATAGGCCGAATATTCGGCTGTAACTTGGCCGAATATTCGGTATTCGGTTATTCGGCCAAACCACTATTCGTTGCATCACTATTATAAACAGAAATCCTTTTTGCCAATAAGGCCGTAGGCAGGGGGGGGGGGAAGAGACAGGGATGACTTTGTTCCCAATTTTCTGAAAATTCGGACTTAAAAAATATCGCAATTTTTGACATGATCGCCGAAAAAAAAAACGATTTCATCAATCGTTCACAGAAAAAAAAATCTCCAATTTTTTTAAAGGATCCGAAAAGGGAAAAACCGAAATTTTGTCATAGGGCCACGGAAAAAAGGCGAAGTTTGTCAAAGGATTGCGAAAAAAAGTCAAATTTCGTCAAATGATCAGGGAGAAAACGCGAATTACGTCAAATGCTCGCGGAGGAAACGCTAATTTCGTCAAATGAGCACAGAAAAAACCCGAATTTCGTCATAAGGCCGCAGAAAAAGCGCGAATTTCATCAAAAGTTTCCGGGGAAAATGCGAATTTCGAAAAAAGATCCCTAAAAACACGCATTCCATCAAAGGGCTGCGAAAAAAAAGCTAATTTCGTAAAGGATCGCAAAAAAGCTTGTTTCGTCAAAGGGACAAGGAAAAACGTAAATTTCGTCAAAAGGGCGCAGAAAAGCGCAAATTTCATGAAAAAGACGGGGAAAAAACGCTAATTTTGTCAAAAAGCCGCGGGAAAAACGCGAATTTCGTCAAATGGCCACCAAAAAAGCGCGAATTTCGTCAAATGACCACAGAAAAAAACGCAAATTTTGTCAAAGGGCCGCAGAAAAAACGCGAAAATTGTCAAAGGATAGCTAAAAAATACGCATTCCGTCAAAGGGAAGCGGAAAAAACGTGAATTTCGTCAAAAGGCCGCAGAAAAACGCAAATTTCATCAAAAAGACGAGAAAAAGAGCAAATTTCGTCAAAAAGCCGCGGAAAAAAGTAAATTTCGACGAAGGACTGCCTAAAAAAACGTAAATTTCGACGAAGGATTGCCTAAAAAAAACGCGAATTTCGGCATATGACCACAGAAAAAACACCAATTTCGTCAAAGGGCCGCAGAAAAAACGCGAATTTCATCAAAAAGTCGTGGAAAAAACGCGAAAAAAAGATCACTTAAAACACGCATTCCGTCAAAGGGCTGCGAAAAAAAAGCTAATTTTGTAAAGTATCGAAAAAAAACGCGAATTTCAACAAAAACACGGGCGAAAGACGCAAATTTCGACGAAGAATTGCGTAAAAAAACGCGAATTTCGGCAAATGACCTCCGAAAAAACGCGAATTTCGTCAGAGGGCCGCAGAAAAATGCAAATTTTGACAAAGAATCGCTAAAATAACACGCATTCCGTCAAAAGAAAGCTGAAAAAGCGCGAATTTCGTCAAAGGGACAGAGAAAAACGCAAATTTCATCAAAAAGACGAGAAAAAAGTGCAAATTTCGTCAAAAAGCTGCGGACAAAACGCAAATTTCGACGAAGGATTGCATAAATAAACGCTAATTTCAGCAAATGACCACAGAAAAAATGCGAATTTCGTCAAAGGGTCCCAGAAAACATGCAAATTTCGACAAATGATCGCTAAAAAAACACGCATTCCGCCAAACGGAAGCAGAAAAACGCGAATTTCGTTAAAGGATCGCAAAAAAAAGAAAAAACAGGATAACAAAGAAGGGCCACAGAAAAACATGAATTTCGTCAAAAAGCCGCTAAAAAAAGACAATCTCGACAAAGGATCTCAAAAAAAACGCAAATGTTGACAAAGGGTCGCCGAAAAAACGCGAATTTCATCAAAAGGTCGCGGAAAAAATGCGAATTTCGAAAAAAAGATCGCTTAAAACACGCATTTCGTCAAATGGCTGTGAAAAAAAATGCTAATTTAGTAAAGGATCTCAAAAAAAACGTGAATTTCATCAAAAAGACAAGAAAAAAATGCAAATTTCGACGAAGGATTGCGTAAAAAAAACCTCTTATTTCGGCAAATGACCTCGGAAAAAACGCGAATTTCGTCAAATGGCCGCAGAAAAGGCGCAAATTTCGACAAAGCATCGCTAAAAAAACACGCATTCCGTCAAAGGGAAACGGAAAAAATGCGAATTTCGTCAAAGGATCGCAAAAAAGAAAAAGCAAGGTCACAAAGAAGGGCCACAGAAAGACGTGAATTTCGCTAAAAGACGGCGGAAAAAGCGAATTTCGTCAAACAGCCGCAAAAAAAAACGCTACTTTCGTCAAAGAAAACGCGAATTTCGTCAAAGAGCCGCAGAAAAACGCGAATTTCGTCAAAAAAGCCACGGTAAAAGAGTAAATTTCGACGAAGGATTTCGTAAAAAAAAACGCGAATTTCGGCAAAAGTCTGCGAAAAAAAATTTACATTTCATCAAAAACCCGATGAAAAACGCGGAAAAAACACAAATTTCGACATGATCACGAAAAAAACCTCAAATTTCGTCACAGATCCGTGGAAAAAACGCAAATTTCGACGAAGGAGTGTGCAAAAAAACCCCGTGAATTTCGGCAAAAAGCCGCAGAAAAAGTGAATTTTTTCAAAGGACTGCTGAGGAAACGAAAATTTTGTCATAAAACCGTGGGAAAAACAGAAATTTTTGGCATGGAGAAGCGACAGAAAATTGAGTTAATAAGCTACTTTTACAGTCACTCTTCCGCACCTCCAGTTTTCCGATTTACCCGAAATCGACTTGTGATTAGCTGTAGTGTTACTGTGCATTAACATACTTCCGCATTGACAATCTTGGTGCCCGTCGACTATGAGAGAAATTAAAAATCTCCTTAAATTAAACTACTTTTAGATTTGTCGAATTTACTTGTAGGTCTCTAGAACTGACCATATACGTTTTCATTTATCCAGTAAAACAGGTATGGAGCTATTTTTCAGTCATTTGAAAATTGATTTTGTGGTTTCAAGTAAATTTGGTCGCAGGACTGAGGAGGATTTTGGATTAACACGAAAAACAATTTCGTGGCATGCCAGAAAATAAAACAAATTTATCTGAAAAAGAAGGAATATCAGCCCTTTTTTCATTTCACTGCGATCTCTTCGGAGGTGGAATGGAGCTGTAACCTCATAACCCCGTCGCCATCAACTTCTTTGGGTGCATGCTAGGGCATCACTGTGCACTAGTGTATGGGACTAACCAGAATAGCTGCGTCGCACAAAAAATATTTAAATTTATCTCAAAACAAAGAACGACTTTTTTTTTTTCATTTTTGATTACTTCGAAAGGGGGCCCTATAAACGCATCAGCTTCCTTCCCCTCATTGGGTATACAGTGGTGTAACTGTGAGCTGATATGACACTAGCCAGAAAGTCTAGTTCGTTGTATTGCAAAAAACAATTACATTACAAATTTATCTCAAACAAAAAGAAAAAAAAATCACCACTTTTTTTATTTCATTTTCAACTATTTTGGGAGAGGTCTGTAAGCCCATCACCCCCTTTCTACTTCTTTGGGTATAATGTGGTGTCACTGTGCACTAATATAGAACTAAACAGAAGAGTGTGGCTAGTCTGTTGAATAATAGGAGAAAAAAATGTAAATTTATCTCAAACAGAAAGAAAAAAAACAATATTTTTTTCGACTATTTCGGGAGGAGGGGGTTGTAAGATCATCAGCCGCCTCCCCTTCTTTCAGTATGCTGTGATGTCAATGTGGACTGATATGGATTTAACGAGAACGACTATTTCGCTGTATGGCACAAGAAAAATTTACAAATTTATCTGAAACAAGAAGAAAAATATCAGCCTTTTTTTTATTTCCTTTTCGACTATTAAGGAGGGGGGCACCCCATTAGCCCCTTTTACCTCTTTGGGTATAATGTGGGCCCACTGTGCACAAGTATGGAACTAAAGAGAAGAGAGCGGCCAGTCTGTTGAATGATAGGGGGAAAATACAAATTTATCTCGAACAAAAACAAAATATCAGCAATTTTTCATTTCATGTTCGACGTTTTGGGGGAGAGGCTGTAACCCCATTAGCCCCCTTCTACCTTTTTGGGTATAACGTGGTGTCACTGTACACTAATATGGAACTACAGCGAAGGGAGCGGGCAGTCTGTTGAATGATAAGGGAGAAAATGCAAATTTATCTCAAACAGACAGAAAAAAATTCAGCATTATTTTTTCATTTCATTTTCTACTATTTCGAGAAGAGAAGGGCTGTAATTCCAACAGCCCCCTCCCCATCTTCGGGTGTGCTGTGATGCCAATGTGGACTAATATGGAGTTAATGAGAATGGCTATTTTGCTGTATGACAGAAGAAAAAATTACAGATTTATCTTAAGAAAGTAAGGAAAAAACACTTTTCCATTTAATTTTTCGAGTATTTCTGGTTTGGGGGGGGGGGGGGGGAGCTGTAACCCCGTCAGCCCCCTTTCTCTTCTTTGGTGTCAATATAGACTACTATGGAACTACACGAAGGAAGCGCATAGTCTGTTGAACGATAGTGGAAAAAATGTAAATTTATCTTAAACAGGCAGAAAAAATTCAGCACTATTTTATCATTTCATTTTCAACCATTTCGAGAGGAGGGGGATGAAATTCCATCAGCCCCCTCCCCATCTTTGGGTATGCTGTGATGTCAATGTGGACTGATATGATGTTAACGAGAATGTCTATTTTGCTATATGACAGAAGAAAAAATTACAGATTTACCTTAAAAAAGTAAGAAAAAATTACTTTTTCATTTCATTTTTCGACTATTTCGGGAGGAGGGGGGGAGCTGTAACCCCGTCTGCCCCCTTTCTCTTCTTTGTTGTCAATGTGGACTAATATGGGACTAATAAAAATGGCTAGTCCGCTGTATGATTCAAAAAAATTAAATTTTTTTCCAAAAAAGAAAGACGAAAAAGCAGCACTTTTTCATATCACTTTCGAAAATTTGGGGGGCGGGGGCTGTAGCCCCATCAGCCCCCCTGTTGGGTACGCCCATGTTATGAATGGTTACTATTGTATCAAATCTCCCCATTGCTGGGAAGAATTGATATTTTTGCAAAGGAGATTTGATACATTGTTATGTAAATTTTAAAAAGTGCAGACGATTCAATTTTTGCGTCATAGAATTTTTTATAATAAATCTTGAAATATTTTAGTAAAATTTAAAAAGAAATGACATTGACATATTTTTGTTTCAGAAATGTTTATTCTAAAAAAATTATTCCTAATAACACAGTTTTTCGAAAATAAATCTTTAACTTTAAACTATTGATCAAGCTTTTTTTTTACAATCATATCGATCAATATTAAAGATTTTACTTTACGTTTTCCACCCTTTGTGGTTGAAGCTGTTTTCTTGGGATAAGGTCTAATGTACTTGGAATCTTGGGAGACTTGTAAATTTGGTATGCGACGGCCCTGTAATTTCATCTAAAGTCTTTTTAGGTGTCGTGTCAGTAGATAACTGATTCATATTTAATTCACTGGTTTTGTGGAGTTGATCACAAGATGTTGATGGTAAAAAATAGGTATTGCTGAAACAATGAAGATCAAAAGGATAAATTTCAGTCTTTTAAAATCCACATAAAATAAAATATTTGTTAGAGTAAATGATTTCAGAAAAGCTTTATCAATCAATCCTCCATCCCAATTTCAGTAGCTCTTGCTGTAAAACAATAATGAATATTACAGTCCTATATTAGTTTGCAACATAAAAAACTATTAAATTTCAAATATACAAGTGTATCATTTCTCCCCAGTACTAATGTATCATTTCTCCCTGTTATGCCTTATTGGATTTTCAATCACTTTGTATAAATGCAGTTGCAAAATGGCAATCTTCTTTCTAGTAAAACTAATCCAAACAATGTGCTTTATAAATTGAAAAAAAATTACAATATATTATCTTCACAATAATAATATATGAAAGAAAATCAGTAATTGGAAAAAATAACTCAGACATTCCAGAAACCTTCAAAATTAAAAGAAAAGAAAAGTTGTCAGTTTTTCACTGATTAGTCCAGCTAATGATAGCTTCTGCAAATAAAAGAAGCCTTTGCATGTGTTAGAATGGCTGTTAATGCCATTTGTTGAGAAAAATTGTCAATGTATCAACCCTTCCCTACCTCCCCTACAGTTTTCGTTATAAATGATCTTTCCAAAGAAGCTATAAAAAAGACCGCATCCTTCTGTTTGTTAAAGTTTTTATACTTTTTATTAACGAATCTAGAGAATCAGTTTTATTTTCTGAATCGCCGTCGGTAGTTTTTGAATTTATTCGCATGCGAGATAATTCTAATTCTGCTTTCGCTCTTTCCAATTTAATTTGTTCTACTGCAATTCTAATTGTTTACTTTACTCGATTTTCTCCTATTCTTCTTTTCGGTCCTCAACTATACCGTCTATTAGATTAGTGACAAATTCGGGTGAATTAGTGAATTTCTCAGTATTTTTTTATAATATTAATCAAATCTGGTTCCGTAGCTTTATCAGTTACTACTTCACTTGGCTCTGTAGCAGCAAGCTGCGAATCAACTTTTCGTGCTTCTTTAAACATTTTGAGAACAAATTATAAAACTCAAACAATTAACTCTCTTAACTTAAAATAAAATATATAACACAATTACAAACTATATAATGGGAGTAAATGACCAGAAAAGCTGATTCACCTACTTAATTACTTGATTATTATCCGTGAGATGCGACACGTTCCATTGTTGTAGATTAGGGTGGAGCAAAAAAAATTAATTTTTTAAAATCAAAAACGGGTAGGTGCCAAAAGTTGCCTTTATACTAGTACATTATCTGTGTGCAATATTACTGCTGAGAAAAAAATGGCTTGAATCTGCGCTTTTGGTCCAAAAGTTGAAATTTTAGGTAAAATTTGACATTTTTTCAAAAAAAATTTAAAAATTCCTATAGAGCTGGCTATTATTTAAAAGTGTTATTTAAACCTTTATTATTAATGACTTAACATATTTAAATGATAAAACGATATCTTTGTTCTGTATAACGGGAGCAAAACTGACAACTTTTGGTGAAAAAAAAGGCGTTTCCACTCTGTTGTGTCATACAACAGAATACAGCTCTTACCTAGTTGCTTTCAAAACTACCCAGGAGGTACCACGTGGAGGTGACTGCATTTCATATCACAACAGTGCATAGCTCGACCACCCTACCATCTGAACTCAATATTTTATTTATACGTTGAATTGTGATTTTTTTATCAAAGACTGGCATAAGTTTTATGTGTATCAACCTGGTACATCTCTTCTTTGGATCCACAGACTTTGAATGTAATGCAGTGCGGATGATATTAATGTAATATATTCAGCCTTCTATTATCTTCACCAAGATTGCACTCGATAAATGTATATTGATTAGAGGTTCTGTTACCACAACACTTTTCCAATGAATTAGATTTATATAATTATCCGCTTCAAAGTTGATTGTCAATATTTCAGATTTGCGTAGGTATGCCATCATTTACTCTCATCTTTCAACTATTATGTGCTGAGCAGATGGCTGTTTAATGTGATGGCAATCGTCAGAGAGCATTGAAAAAAGATTTTCCTCTGTGTGTGCAAAGCAACCATTGTCCTAAATAATCTTTTTTTAGTATTTGTTTTAATCCGTTTTGTGTGTTTAGTAGCCGAGTTGTTTTTGTGTAGCCAATTTCCCATGAGATTTTAGATCCCTTCTTTAGCTGTGGATTACATTTTATTGTAAACTATTCTGGAACCAAACTTGCATAACATACTACTTTTTGAGTGAACGTAGAAACTCTGATGGGCTGTGAGTGCTCATTTGAAGGCAGATGATTCTGTTAGTCGTTGTTATCCATTCTGCGAGGGACATGTTTAGAATGAACCATTACAATTGATCATATGCCACCTCCAAGTCCAGTGAATTTCCTCTGCATCAATTATTAGATAAGATCGTTGGCAAAAATTAGATTCTAACCCACAGGGATGCGCCGGGCATATAGGAAAATCTTTGACCACGTGCTTATTCCCTTCTTATTTCAATTTTTGAAGCCATAGAGAGTAATTTTTAAACATTATTTCCTGAAATCGAGAAAAGGGTACTCAGCACAAACCAGAAATACCTGATAGATATTTGCAAAGTTATTTCATCAAGGTATTGCTCAGAAGAACTAGCGAATAGGAACCCAAAAAACTTGTCCTACGCAAGACACAACGGTGCATAAATTTATTCGCCTTTATATAGGCACTGATTGACCATCAGAGTCTGGTTCACTGACAAAGTATGTAATCCAAGTTTATGCCACAGGATGGTTTACACCAAATAAAATCCACATCTAAAAACTATGGGAAATTACTCAGCTACTAAACATCACAGAAAACTGCAAAAAACAAATACTAAAAATATTTATTTAGGACAATGGTAGCTTTTCACATCGAGAGCAAATTCTTATTGCAATTTTGATGACGATCGCCATCATATTAAACAAGCTTATCAGCATATAAAAAATGCAAGAGGTAGAGTAAATGATGGCATACTCAAAGATGAAATACCTAAATGTTGTAGGAACAGAAATCCCAATCACTATGCAGTAACTGGATGTAATTTTGGTGAAGATACTAGAGGGCTGAATAGATTCCATTAATTCCACTGCATCACTCTGCTTGCCTTATCATACACAAGCAGTAGAAATATACGTGAGGGAGTGTCACAGCAGCATCACCCAACGTCTGTAGATACAACAAAGAGATGGATTAGGTTGATACATAGGAAACTTATGCCAGTCTGTGATAAAAAATCACAATTCAATATATATATATATATATATATAAGCAATTTAAAAAATTACAACGACCATTTGGAAAATGATTTTTTCAAAGACTAAAATTTAAGACATAAAAAATCGCACGGAGTTGATCCTACATTACGTACACCATGAATTAAACATTAATAGTGTTATTACACGTAAAAATTGCAAGCGACAAAAATCGCCTGCGACTCGTCAGATTTCCTGAAACTTACGTATTATCCAAGCATTTCATTGGCTGTTCGGGAAAAGGCTTTTCCATCGTCAGATTTCCAAGAAATCTGACGACCAATTTTAAATGAAATTTCATTCTTAAACTTCTAAACATCACACAATATTACTTTTAACACCGTCGTATAGAGAAAAAAATGTACTTTTAAATGCAATTTGTTTGAAAGCTGTATCTCAATTTGTTTCTGAGTTATTATTATTTTTTTTTTGTAGTTTTTATTACTTTTTGTCATAGTGGCAACAGAAGTATCCATCTCCGTTGAAAGTAAAAGGAAAATACAGATTACTGTATAGACCAATCAGAAAACGAATAAAATGCGGATTCAACCAATAAAACGCTTCAGATATGCTTTTGATTTCCTACCCTGACAGAGGACAATAACCATTTTCCCAAATGGTTAAAAAAAACATTGTGTTCAGATGGAAGGATGGTCAAACTATGCACTGTTGTGTCATGAAATGCAGCCACCCCCACGTGATACCTCCTTGGTAGATTTGAAAGCAACTAAGAGCTGTATTCCTAACAACAATTAGTTGTAAGATACAACAGAGTGGAAAAACCTTTTTTTACCAAAAGTTGTCAGTTTTGCTCCCATTATACAGAACAAAGATATCGTTTTATCATGCATGTATGTATCAAGATATGTTAAGTCATTAATAATAAAGGTTTAAATAACACTTTTAAATAATAGCCAGCTCTATAGGAATTTTTAAATTTTTTTTGAAAAAATGTCAAATTTTACCTAAAATTTCAACTTTTGGACCAAAAGTGCAGACTCAAGCCATTTTTTTTCAGTGGTAATATTTCATGCAGATGATGTACTAGTATAAAGGCAACTTTTGGCACCTACCCGTTTTTCATTTAAAAAAAAAGTTTTTTTCGCTCCACCCTATTTTAGATGCTTCTCATTCTCACTTAAGCGAAAAAGAATGTCAGTCTCACTTATTTTTCCATATTGCATAATAAATGACTCCGGCTCTGCGGACCAGATGTCGACTACAGAAGAAGCTTACAACACACGTTATAATCTAGGACTGTAAGAACTCATAATTAATTTAATCCCCGGTAGCCCATGAATTAATTAGCTATGTATATATAACTCTTAATTTTTTATATATATATAAACAAAAGGACTACATCTGAATCCATTCATAATTATAAAAACTTTTCAAAATAACAGACATTACATTACACTACATTAAAAGATAAAAACACTAAAAACAATTTAAAAGGACTTTTCGGATTCATTCTGAATACCTCATCAGCTAATTCCTAACGTAAAAGTTATACTAGGTTTTAAAGTTCAACAAGGGACTCTATTCAGGTGACGTCATACGCCAGAGCTGGCGGTATGATGATCTCTTATTCTAGTTATTGCGCCGGCAGAATACTAGTATGCGCAGGCACAAACACCGCTAGCAGATGACTTTAGCCTTGACCCAGGTTGAGTGCATACATTTTAACTGAAAATTTGCAAACTTAGGGAATTTTCTCGCATACAGAACAACATTTTGAATTTAGATTACAATATATTAAGCATATGCTGCTGCATCAAAGAGTTTTTTTTGTGGTTATTTTTAACAAACAAGCATTAATAATTCACACTCCATAGACTGCTATGCTAAATACCGCCAGCAGACGAATTTTAGACTCGACCTCAGGTCGCGTGCATAAGGTCCAGTAGAAAAACATTACATCAAGTTGCCAAAAAATTATAGTTTAGCAATTAACGAGGCTGCATCTCTACCAGTAGAATATTCAGTTTTGTTTTAACTATAATTTTTTGGCAACTTGATGTAATGTTTTTCTACTTGTTGAACTTTAAAACTACCTAGTATGACTTTTACGTTAGGAATTAGCTGATGAGGAATTCAGAATGAATCTGAAACGTCCTTTTTAAATTGTTTTTAGTGTTTTTATCTTTTAATGTAGTATAATGTAATGTCTGTTATTTTGAAAAGTTTTTATAACTGTTAAAATGTTTGTCAATAAAATTATCACAACTCACTTTTCAAACGTGGACTGTAATGGACACATAATTTATTATTTCACGAAAACAAGCTAAAAAAACTTGCGAAGACAAATCGCCATTTTACAGCACGAACTCACTCTACTAACTGTCTCTCTCGAACTCAATTTTACTCTTTTTTTACAGGCAGCACTCTGCAACAGCGCTTGCCATTCATTAGATACGCAACAATGTTCTCTAAGTCGACAATAGATGCAATTAAATACAGCTCGGCAAATCTGAAACGCAGCATTGCTTCTTCTTGGCTTTGCTTTCTGCGGCGTTTGTTAACCGAGCATATGCTCGTTATCCGAACATAAAAATCTCTCGCGAAAGCATTCGTTAACCGACCTCTTCATAAAGCGAACAGTTTATTAATCGATCACCCACTGTATTAGTAGAAAAGCTTCCCTCATTTTAATGAGCATTTAATTTGATGTGTTTACTTATTATTTGACTGATTTTGTTCTTTTAATCTTAATTTTTGTTCTTTTTAATTAAATTTCTAATGCTACATTGATTTTTCTTAATGTTTGTCTAATACAGTAGACTCCCTCAAATCCGCACAGCTTGGGACCAGGGGTTTTGCGAATTTTAGAATTTTGCAGATTTCTGGTCATTGCTTTGTTTACATTTTTTAAACAGTAATTTGAATGTATTCATGCAATTGAAATTATAATGAATGCTTGCAATGTAGTAAAATATTAAAATAATTATGTAAAGTAATAAACTAAAATAATAAAAAGTACGATAATTTTAAAAATGATTAAATTATTAAAAGTAAATAATTAATAATGATTAATATGTATGCTAAAGATGAGATACATTTTCTTTAATCGTTCAATGAAACTTTCCTCTTAAAGGTGTCCTATTAATCCTATCAAAATCATAAAATAAGGCAGTTTTATTTCAGATTTTGCCAGTCTTAATAGCCAAAAAAGCTTGATTAATACATAAATATATTTGGTAAAAAGATTGTGATTACCAGTGATATCACCAATACATTGATCTTTTTCAGAAGTAAATGTATACTTTCTTCATGAGAAACCATGAGCTCAGTCATATTATTGAGAATTACATATTAAAATACATACAGAATGATATAAAAGTAAAAAATTCTGTAAATTTGTCCTTACATCTGAACTGAAAGTTGCTTTGCTTGCATCTGTGATGATGTGTGGATTTTAGGGTTGCGGATTTGAGGGAGTCTACTGTATTATAAAAAAGAAATATTAACTTTAAAATGCAAGATTTTAAAAATAAAATGTTAGAAATGTCAATGTAATTTGTATCTATTTATTATATGTTTGATAAGATTACTAATGAAAAAAGCATGTTTGCATAATCTAGTTGACTCAAAGGGGAATGGGGGCATGTTTATGAGAAATGGGGAAAAGAGTTCCATATCCTGTGCTGGTTGGTGCGATTGGCGAAGAAATCCAAAATGGCACCAAAAAGCCATTTTAGCATCTTATAAAAATTTTCAAGATGGTAGAAAGACATTGTCTTTAAATATTTATAAACATGTATATATGTATTTAATAAATGTTATACATGTCACATGCTAAAAAAAATATGATGTTTATACAGATAGTTTTATTTTTAAGCATGTATATTACATATAGAGATATACTTTATACATACATAATATATACACCTATAAATAAATATTATGTACTTATATATAATTTTACATATTTATTATATATGTCAAATTAAAACAAAAGTTATAAATTTTTCCGCAAAAAATATGCTAAATGCAAAAAATTACACAAAAAACATATGAATAAAGTCCATTCCAGAAAAAAAGCAACTCCAAATGCTGAAGATCGCAAACACATCGTTTCATTTAATGCCAAAAAAAGCTCGCCAAAAAAACCAGCATAGGATATCGAACTCTTTCCGAAATGGTTGTACACCAAAATGAAAAGCCTAAGAAAGGGGGTGCTTGAAAGTAAAAAGGTTAGGAAGCACTGATCTAGATAATAGAATGTTTAAGAACGTTATGATGATGTGCATTATAATAGATTTAATTGAAAATCAACTTTAAACGAAAAACTTTTTATACCTGAAAAAAAATTGCTATTTACAGACTTATTCTATTTTTTTTTAAGCTTAAGGAATCAGCTTGATAGTTAAACCGAAAAGTAAAATTTGCGAATTACGTTATGTTGTCAATTTCTTTTAATGAAGTACAATGTTATTTTTTAATTGTTTAAAATGGAAAGTTGAACCCTGGGTTGTATGGTATGATCACTTTCTAGGACTAAGCAAGAAAAGGGGGGGGGGGGGGGAATCATGTTTTTTATTTAAATATTTTTTTTCAACCCTGTTTCCGCTTTAAAAGTTTTATAAATTAGAAAATATTTCCTTTATTTTTTTTTTGTTATAATTTTCTAATAAACTTAACTTGAGTATGATTTATTTAAATCTATGTTTAATAATGAAAAATGTTCAATTAATTTTTAAAATGTCTTTCAGATCTTAAAGACAATGAAAGCAAACACATTATCCACAAGAGGATTGCAGTCTGATATTCTGAATAAGGTTTTTTTTCTGGTAAAATTTATCAGATTTGACTTACAAAACTTTTAAAAGAAAATAAGGTCGAATTTGCTCTAGAAGATCTTATAACTTCATATCAGTACACTTTGCATGTAAAAATAAAAATATATTGTAATAGAAAAATTACACTAAAATTTACCTTTAAAGTATGTGTTAAAAAATCTCAACAATAAAAAACTAAATATTTGTGAGATACTCTGCAAAATATTTCGTAAATGCCATTTTCTATTTTAAAAAACTCAGTACAGGCTTTTTTTCTGTATCATTTCAACATATTAAGACTATCAACATTAGAAATATTTACTAAGAATTTTGTATAAATTACTCTTGTACGTCATATGTAGGACAAGTTTTTTTCAACATATCTTCTTACATGTCTGCTTTAAACAAACAGTTTTATGTTTCTACAAATGAAAATCAATTTGTTTGTGAAATATGTTTAAAAACATTTACTCATCAAACAAAACTAAAAAGACATCGCAAAACTCATACAAAACTGTTCACTTGTGAAATATGCTCAAAAGCTTTTTCGGAGAGTTGCGAACTTAAAAAACATGTCCATATTCATTCAAAAGAAAAACCATTTACTTGTGAAATATGTTTAAAAGGATTTTATGAAACTGCTGCTCTCAAAAGCCATGCCCGTATCCATACAAAGGAAAAGCCATTCACTTGTATAATTTGTAAAAAAGCATTCACTTATCAACAAGGTCTTAAAAGACATTATAGAACTCATACAAAAGAAAAGCCATTTACTTGTGAAATATGTTCAAAAAGATTTTCTGAGAGCGGTGGTCTAAAAAAACATGTCCGTTTTATTCACTTGAAGGAAAAACCATTTACATGTAAAATATGTTCAAAAGGATTTTGTTACACAACTGCTCTCAAATGTCATGTTCGTATTCATACAAAGGAAAAACCCTTCAATTGTGAAATATGTTTAAAAGCATTTACTAATCAAAGTAGTCTAAAAAGACATTATTTAAGTCATACAAAAGAAAAACCATTCACTTGTGAAGTATGCTCAAAAGGATTTCCTGAGATATGTTATCTCAAAAAACATGTAATCCGTTTTCACTCGAAGGAAAAACCATTCACTTGTGATGTGTGTTTCAAAACATTTATTCATCAAAAAAGTCTAAAAACACATCTTCGAACTCATATAATAGAAAAGCCTTTCACGTGTGAAATATGTTCAAGAGGCTTTTTTGAGAATGCTGCTCTCATAAACCATGTTCGTATTCATTCAGAGAAAAGACCATTCACTTGTGACATATGTTTAAAAGCATTTACTCAGAGAAGTGCTCTAAATAAACATCTTGGAATTCATGTAGAAAAACCTTTCACGTGTGAAATATGTCTAAAAAGATTTTCTAATGCCATTGCTCTTAAAAACCATGTTCTTATTCATATTCTTACAAAGCAAAAACCATTCACTTGTGAAATATGTTTAACAGCATTTGATTATCAACATAGTCTAAATAAACATCTTAGAACTCATACGAAAGAAAAACCGTTTACTTGTGAAATATGCTCAAAAAGATTTTCTGAGAGCGGTGGTCTCAAAAAACACATCCGTATTCATTTAAATGAAAAACCATTCACTTGTGAAATATGTTTTAAAAAATTTTCTCAAAGCACTGCTCTCAAAAGCCATATCCGAATTCATACAAAGGAAAAACCATTCAGTTGTGAAATATGCTCAAAAGCATTTACTTTTCAAAACAGTCTAAAAAGACATCATAGAACTCATACGAAAGAAAAACCGTTCACTTGTGAAATATGCTTAAAAGGATTTTCTGAGAGAGGTACTCTCAAAAAACATGTAATCAATATTCACTCAAAAGAAAAACTATTCACTTGTGAAATATGTTTCAAAACATTTACTGATAAAACTAGTCTAAAAAGACATCATAGAGCTCATGTGAAATAAAAATTATTTGCTTGTGAAATATGCTTGAAAACATTTCTTCGAAGAAGTGATCTAAAAAAACATATAAGAACTCATGTGAAAAAACAACCCGTCAGTTGTGAAATATGCTCAAAAAGCATTTCTGAGGGCAGTACTCTCCAAAACTATGTCTGTATTCATACAGAAATGTCTTAAAAAAAGCCATTTTTAAGACATTATCTGCACAGATATATTAAATTGCTTTTTATTTGAGGAATATGCCGTAAAATATGAAGTGAGAATACACTGTATAATTTAATAAAAGAGCTTTGTAATAAATATGATGTTACTTTTTGTGAATAGAAGAAAACAATATGGTTAACAATTTAGATATGCAGTCACAAAACTTGTTAAATGTTTTAAGCTTTGATAAAGTGTTTTTGATAATGTTTTAAGCTTTGTCTAGCAAAAATCTGAATTTCAAATCATAAAAATTTCTGAACTTCTGACCTAAATTATTTTCATTGTATAGTAGTAAGTGAAATGCAGTAAACATTTTCATAAATTCTATGATGTTAAAACTAGATGTGGTTCAGTTATGATACATAGCAATAAAATTTCTTTTCATTCTGCCCACAAAAGACTGCCTTAGATTGGCTTATAAGTATACCAAATATGTTTCAGCATATTGGTTATTTTGCCATCATTTAATATGCTGTCTTTGCAGTTTTTAAATGAATAGATTGCCAATTGATTTTATGCTTATGGAGGAGGAGGAGATTTCGTAGTTAGAGAAATTTATATTGCAATTTTTCTTTAACAGTCCATTGAAAGACATATTTTAACAAAAGAAACTCATTACGACTGTAAAGTATGTTCTGAATGTCTTCTCTTAAAAGAATCGTCTGTATTCCAACTTGAAGAGCAAGGCTGCAGACCTGCCAACTGCTACGAAAAAATCGTAGTTGCTACGATTTGGACCTATAAACTACGATGCTACGAAAATCGGTCTTAAACTATGATTTTTTGCAAAAAACACAAATGCATTTTTGTTCCTAGTTGCGATTTTTATCCCGCGCAGCATATTTTACAGGAGTGATTCTGTTTCGAAATTTCAAAGCATCCATTTCCGAAATTTTTAAAAAACTGCTCATTAATCCGAAAATTCGGACATTAAAAAATGTTCATGGGAAAAAAATCTGGGCTGCAAAACAAATTTCTTAACATAAAACTCCATGTATATCAACCACAAGTGAATCGTGTTTCTGTAAATATTTATACAGGAATTCCTTTCCTTAAAAACAGAGATGCCATTTTAAGAATTTCTGGAGAGAGGGGGGGGGGGGGGGGTCTTTGAGAGGCAAGATTTGAAATAGTGTGCAAAATCGCATGATTTGTACAATTTATTATTAAACATTTCAATTTACGATTATTAAACATTATATTTTAATGCGTGTTAAAAAACGCAAAATTCGTCAAAGGAATACGGTAAAAAATGCGAATTTCGTCAAAAGTTCATGGTAAAAAGCACGGATTTCAACACAGAATCGTAAAATATAGTAAAATGTGATATAGTAAAATGTGTATTACGGTTGCGGTAAAAGAATTGTGAATATCCTGAAATGATCGCGGGAAAAAAAATTCGAGAATTTCGTCAAAAATTATTGCACTGGGCTATAAAATTGGAACCGGGCTCCTTTTACAAATGTAAAAAAAAAAAAAAAAAAAAAAAAAAAAAAAAAAAAATGCAAGAAGAGAAGAAACTTTAAATAAAAATTTTCAGAGGAAAAAATTTACTATATTGAGTTGAAAGACTGAAACCTTATTCCTTTTGCAAATGTCAAAAGATGGCTGCGAAACACGAAAAACCAACCAACCAACCTCCAGATTAATTTTAATTTTGTGTGCTATGATTTCTCATTTTCAAAGGTTGGCAGGTCTGAAGCTGTGTTAATTTATAAAAAAAAGTTTGAAAGGATCTTTCTTAACATTGTTTAAGTATTCATCTATCATAAATATCACTAAAATACAACTTGTATAACTAAACTCTGTGCCATTTCAAACTGTTACAGATAATAGACAGTAATGTTCAACTCTGCTATCTTGACCATGGACCATGAAGTGCCGTATTGTGTATGTCACAGTTAGGTGGTCATCCTAATGCAGAACCCACAGTTACTTCCCTAGCAAAACCAGTGATCCTATTATCCACTGACCTATCAAGTTTTGCAGCTTGTAATACATGCAAGAGAAAAATTATTTTCTTGAGACACATTCAAAGAAAAATTTTGCTTTAAAGAAATTGAAAAGATCTTTTTTTTATATTTAAAAAACATAATAAAATAAGCAAGTTGTACACAAATCTAACAGATTGTGAACCTATGATCTAAAGACTTTATCAGCAAGTCATAATAATGAAATGCAGTAAGCATAAATGCGTAAATTCCATGCTATAAAACTGGACGTGTCTTAGTGTTGATACAGAGTGATAAAATGTCACTTCATTAAGCCCCCAAAAATGCATTGTAATGGCTTATAATTATTCCAAACAGTCATCAATGTATTACTTATTTTGTAATCATATAAAATGTGATCTTTGTGCTTTAAAATGAATAGATTTTCATGTCTGAATTTGACTTAATGCTTATGGAAGTGGGGGGGATTATATAGATTGAGAAATATGCATTGCCAATTTTCTTGGACAGTTCATTGAAAACTTTTTTTAACAAAAGAAAATCATTATAAAGTATGTTCTGGATTTCTTCTAAGCCTACACTAGCAATGCAAAGATTCTCTCAAGTTAATGTTAAATCAATAACATACTTTTCAGATTTCTTGTTTGCATTATAATATTTTTAATATATATGTATTTAAATATGAAATCACAGATATATGAAGAAATTGATAAAGTTCTAAAGATGATTTAGAAATGAACATATGAAACCAGTATGTAATATAAGAAACTATGAATGACTCACAGAATCATCAGAGGAGCTTGTGAGTTCATTCATAGAAGATGCGTTATTTCATCCAATTTTGTCAGCATTAAGCCTAAAATGACAAAATTTAGCTCCTTATAACGCAAACATTACAGAAAATAGATAATAAAAAGCTAAGAGATCCAAAACCCATAACTGTGCTGCCATCTGGTGTGAGAAAGGAAAAATGTAAATTGGAACTGGATTAATAACAATAATGTTTAGAGTTGCCATCTTAAGCTCCAAATAAATAAATAAATAAATAAATAATAAAATGAATGAAAATTATTGAAGAAATTAAGAAAAGACTTAGATTAACTTTTAGTTAAACTAGAATGAAAAAAAAATAGGAATAAACTTAAGTACTGAGTGAATACAAAATAAAATAAAGAAAAAGAATAAATTAATACAAAGTATAGGATATCTGAAGTCAATGTATAACATCATTTTTCATCCATTTTCTATTCTCGTTGCAGTTTTTTTTTTCCTGAAAATTCTTTCACTTTTGAAACCCATTTCGAAACTGAAAGTTCCTTAAAAAAAGTTTGAAAAACCCAGTTAACCACACAGAGTAAAGAGGAAGAAATAGAGATGAAATCCTTTGCTTTTGTGTGAAGCCAGTAGGAACAAGCTAGTGCAATTTCTAAAATTTGTAGAGAACGCTACCATTTGTTTAACATTATGCTTGTGAGTGTCTTCACATTACTCGTGTAAGCTCTTAAAAGAATGATCTGGACTTATAGCAAAAGATGCCTTTAGATTGTAAATTATGTTTAAAATAATTTTAATGGTGTGTAAGCATTCATCTCTGATAAATGTCATCCCAATTTGCAGCTTATACAACTGAATAAAAACTAAGCTCTCCAGTTATACTATCTATTAAAAATCATGACCGGCAATTTTCCAACTCTCTTTTTTTTACCATGTGTCCTGAAGTAATATATAGCACATGACTCAGGCAAATGGTCAGCCTAATCTAGAGTCCCCAGTGTTTAGTTTTCACGCAAGCGTGCTACTCCTCATGAGCTACTGTGCTTCGCAGATTGTACAATATGCAAGGAAAAAATGCTTTTTTGAAAAACTTACAAGTTTTTTTCAAGCAAATTGAAAAAACGTATTTAAAAGAAATGAAATAAGCAAATTATAAGCTCTCTTTCCCCCCCTCTATAGTATGATCAAAATATGCCTTTATGTGTTAAAATTTTTCCTTCAGAGTATAACTCTGAAAGCCAAATGAAAGCATGCCTTCAGTAATTATTTTTTATTTTGTTAGATTTTAAAATGTGTAATTTGCAGACGAAACAATTTTACCAGAAAGGAAAAGTTTAGCAGAAGTTCTGAAAGAAGTAATTAATAAATGCTTGGTTTGAATATGCTGATTTGCTGAATTCTTGAACTGGATTTCATCTTACGTTGCAAAATGTTATTTTTCACAAAAATATAATACATTCCACAAATATAACTGACTTTTCACAAAATGGGCCCCGAGAAAAAAAAAACCCCTGCATCGATCCCTCCTTGACATCCTTTGTCTCATAAACTCCTGTATTGCAGGACATATTTCTTTCCCACAACATCTTCTGTGACATGTGCTTATTTATGACATGATAAAGAAGTGCCCCTCTCCTGTATTCTGGGTTTGAGATATCAGCACAGTCTACAAAACACACACACAGTCTACTGTTTTATTAAGAAATCTTAATTTTGTTATAGTATATTAGCCGGCCCAGAAATATTATAAATGCTAATTGTGTGTTTATTAGAACATAAACTAGCCGGACTTTGCTTATCTAAACTCTTCCATATTGTCAATTATTTTTTTTATGAGTTTTTCAAATTTTAAGTGAAAAACACAATTTTTACCTACCATCCTAGGATGGTCATTTAAACTAGTCAAGTGTATAATAAGCATTACACATTAAGTATAATTAGTGAGGGAAAATTAAATATAAATGTACCAATGTGTCCCAAGCATGAGGATAATTTAGGAAAATAAGTAAATTCTAAAATAATTTAAATTCATTTTTTAAAGTTCTGATTAGTATTGGAAGAGTTTATACAAATACAAATTTACATATTCTTTCTTCTTAAAACGAATTCTTCTGTTGTCTTATAATTTCTTAAAACACTGTACAGTACACTCCCTCAAATCCGTTCAGCTTGGGACCAGAGGTTGTGCGGATTTCTGGTCATTGATATGTTTACATTTTTGAAACATTAATTTGATTGATAGTTAAGCAAGGGAAATTATAATGAATACTTACAATAAAGAGAAACATTAAAATAAGTAAAATATTAAAATAATTTATTAGTCTAAAAGTAAGTAATTATTAAAATAATTATGTAAAATAGAAATTTTAAAAAATATTAAATTATTACGGATGAAATAGATTCAATTCGATTCCGAACGTCCTATGCTGCCATCTAGTGGTAAAGCGATCGTAAGATCGATACGTCACATATAGATATGCTAATTTATATCAAAATCAAAAGTAACGTAAGTTTATTTAGTAATAAATAAGCTATAATAGCCAAAAGAGAATGATTAACAAAAAATTTAGTAAAAAAAACATTGCAGTAGTTGCTAATTTTGGCGCCATCTTGAATTTTGTTCCTGCAACTTAACTGCAAATTTCATTGTTCACATCTGAAAAAAAATACGTGGATTTTAGGCATTCGCGGATTTAAGGGAGTTTACTGTATTACTTATATATTTTTATGCACTGCTTAAAAAACAATTTTGCTTTCTTATATCATATTATTGATTTTAGTTACAATTATTTCTGTATATTTGTGATTATAAGTAAAAGTATAGTTGTCCCAATGTGCCCCAAGCATGAGGCACATAATGCGTGAAATAATTGCGCATAATAATTTAAAATTTAAAACGAGTGCACAACTATATTTTTACTTATAATCACAAATATAAAAATGACAAATAATAGTAACTAAAATCAATAATAAGAAAGTAAAACCATTTTTGAAGCTGTGTATAAAAATGTATAAATAATACGGTATAAGACAGTGGAAGAAGGGCTATGTAAATTTTGTTTCAAGAAGAAGAAACACTAAGACTTGTATAAACTCTTTCTATACTAATCATAACTTTAAAACTGAATTTAAATTATTTTAGAATTTGCTTATTTTTCTAAACTAAATAAGTGATCCAAATAAGAAATTCTTAGACACATGTGAATTCAAAATCATCATAAAGAGCTTGCATTAGTATTTTGTAAAGTGATTAACAGAGATGCAATCTTTCAGGTTTTGTGTTTGCTTTTTATGATTTACTCTACGGTGCTGTTGGAGAAATAGTTGATTACTAGTTAAGAAAGATTTATTTTATAATGTTGCTGTTAAATCTGTAAAGAAAGTAATTAAACATTCTACAACTGCCATTCCCAATGTCAGTCATAATTTAAAAAGATTTTTGAAGCAAAATAAAATTATCTAGAAGGAAGAAGTTGACAACATGTGATAATCAACAAGTTTTTGGGTTATCTACAAAAAAAAGTCTCTCAACTCTTAAAAATTTCAAAACGCTTATGTAAAAAAAAATCACTTGTCATGATTTGCACGTTATAAATCAAATGCTAATAAGAAATTAGACTTTTAAAATTTTCTAAATGTTTAAGAGAGAAAGAAAAATCACATGTCATGATATGGATGTCTTAAATCAACTACTAAAAACAAATTTAGGAAAAATAAAGATACTGAAATACTATGGATGTCAAAGACTAAAATGTGCTAAAAATGCCGTGTCACGAATAGAAACAAATAATATTTTCTGAAGAAAAAATGTAGTCTTGACTGCTTAGATGGCTGCAAATACTATTGGCATGACTTATTGAAAGAATACTTCAATTGATAAATCAGCAGAGGCTCCGTAAGGGTTTGGGAAGCATTTCTCATGGTGGAGTTTGTGATTTATAGCACATTTTGGAACATATGAACTCTGGAAAATCTCAAGCTATGCAATATGATCATCTTACACAGTTAGGGCTAGGGCATTTATTAGGTGGTAATGAATAAATGTTTTAGGAGGTTAATGCTTATTGCCCAATGCCCATGCATCTAAAACTACTCAATGTTGGCTTGAAAAACATGAAGTTTTATTTTTGCAATGGCTTACTCAAAATCCAGATTTCAAAACCCTAGAAAACCTTTGGGCTATTAAGTCAGAGATTTTGCTAATAATAAACAGTTTATTTCTGTGAGTGAACTGGAAATTGTCATTGAAAAAGAATGATTCAATATTCTTGAAACAGAACGTAAAATACTGATCACTTCAATGAAGAAAAGCATTTGAGGCTATAAGGATGAAAACTGAGGACTTCTTAAAGTTTCACACCTGTTATCTTTGACAAGTAATCTTATATTATATGTCTTCAGGGCTGCCACAGGCGACTATTTTTTATTCTATTTCGTACCACTTTTTCAAAACAAAAATCTTAACAAATACTTTGACAACATTTGCACGAGAAATATGCTATAAAATGTATTTTTTTAAATAGTGGTGCAAACAGAATTTAAAAATAGTCGCTTGTGGCAGCCCTGTGTCTTAACACTGTATGTTTCATTTATTTATAATATTTTAATTTATTCATTTATCACATTCTTCAAATTTATTGATGTCTACTTGTAATAATTATTTCATAATATATCTTATTTGTTTAAATTATAATTAGAACCTCTAATGTTTCCCCCCTAATATTCCCTTTCAACCCTTTCCCCACCCCTTTCAACTGTGCAGAATTAAAGGGGTCTTATAATTTCTTAACAGACTGAACTATTCTATATTAATAAAAGTAAGATGTTTGTGTCCATGTGTATGCATAATTGCTTGTAAAATCTATTGGAAATTTGGTTCTGGTTATATAAGACAGTCCCAAAGTTACTTGCTCTCAGATTTTCGATTTTTTAATTATTTTTGTTATTTTATATTGATTGGAAAAATTCGAGTATCCCAAATTTTCTATGTTCACTCTGCAATTTTGATTCACACATTCACCCTCTGAAAAAAAAAAAAAAAAAAAAAAAAAAAAAGACTTAGTTTTTTATGAACTAATTTTTGTTAGATACCGTAGACGTCTAATGTTATATTTTATATCCCTATATAGAGAAAACTCGGGAAACACTTAAAAAATAAAAAAATATATTAATTTGTATTTAACCTATGTTTTAAAAGCAATCAAAAAATGAAATTTTTGTCAATGATAATGAAATTTTAAGGAGGGTCTTTTTGTGCATTGGGTGGCTACAGTCATCTTATACCACGAGAAAACCTAGTTTATGACAATTAACTTCTTTTGTAAGTCTCCCGCACATATGAGGAGAACAATAAAAATGCTTAGCCATTCTGGAAGAACTTAATCCCTTGAGGGGCGGTGGGATATATTTTATCCCACTTAAGATTAATAAAGATTTGCACCGGAAATTTTTTTTGAAATTTTGCTTTTCTAACTTTGGTGAAAAAAAGTCGAAAAATTGCGTTTCCTTATTTTGAGAATTTTTTTTTCTAAATTTCCGGTCGGAATTCAGCATTACACAAACGTAATTGCTTGCCCCTCAAGGAGTTTAGTAAAAAGGAGAAAAATGCGGGCGAAGAGTGAGTGAATTAAATAAAAAAGGCAAGGATGTTTTTGGTAACTTAAAGTTTGTAAAAGAAATAAATGTATTTTTGGTAGAAAAAAAACCTAAACATTGATAAATAAATAGCTCTAAACCTAGTTATAATGTTTCTGTTTTTTTTTTTTTTTTTTTTTTTAAGAAATATCAGAATTTTGAGAGTTAAAAAAATGCTTTTTATCATCCAAATCAATTTATTTGCTTACAAACAAACTATTTCGGTGAATTAATTGAAGCCATAAGTACGAACAGAACATCATAATGGTGTAACATTTTGTATATATTTTCTTTTCAATATTTAAGGATTTTTAGTCTCTGTTCCAAAGTGTCCCATTCTCTCCTACTATATTTTGAAAAAGATATGTGATTTTAAAATACTTACAACGTAATGCATCATAACATTTATGCAAATCATCTTATTATATTTTCATTGATTTATTTTTGGAATATTTTAACTCATTTTAAAGTGCTGTTTTGCATTAAAATTTGAGTATTGTGTTTTAATTCATATTTATTATAATGGTATTTTAAAATATTGCATAACTATGTATTCCATTATAAATAAAATATTTAACTACTACTTAGTATATTAGAATATTGTGTTTTAATTCAGAATTATTCTGATTGATCTTTTAATATATTGCATAACTATGTATTCCATTATGAATAAAATATTTAAGTACTAATTAGTATATAACATATGTCGTAGGCGAATTGAGAAATCCGGCTCTTTGCAAACAGCCTAGGCTCTTTGCAAAGAGCCGGGCTAATTGGAGAATCCATCTCCCTTTTTCCAATTAGCCTGATATTTTTCAGGCTTATTGCAAAGAGCCTCGAAAGCGTTAGGCTAATTGAAAAATGACCACTTATTATCCGATCAGGGTGATATTTTTAGCTCACAGGCTATCAAAGCCTGAGTACTTATGTGCCCGCCGATTCTGTATGTACATGTGTACGTACGTATGTACGTAACGCGATAACTCTTGATAGAAAAATCCGATTTGCTTCAATTTTTTTTCTAGGTTCATTCTGATAAGGTGCTTCCCTGATTAGTTTATGGGGTTCATTGGTTAAGGATAAAAGGGAAAAGGGGGGCTAGTCCCACACCCCCTAATTTATATAAATGGGTTTTTCATGCAGAAATATTCGATTTGCTCCAAATGTGGTATACCGGTTTATTGTGTGAAGGAGCTTCCCTGATTAGATTTGGAAGCTCATTATTTAAGTATAAAGGGGGAGAAAGGGGGGCTACCCCCTTAATTTAGATAAATCGGTTTTTCATGATGAATTATTCGATTTGCTCCAAATTTGGTATACCGGTTTATTAAGTTAAGGAGCTGCCTTGATTAGATTTGGAGGTTCATTAGTTACATATAAAGGGAGGAAAGGGGGGCTATCCCCCCGTAATTTAGATAAATGGGTTTTTCATGCAGAAATATGCGATTTGCTATAAATTTGGTATGCCGGTTAATTATGTTAAGCAGCTTCCCTGATTACATTTGGAAGATCATTATTATGTATAAAGGGGGGCAATTGCCTCTCCCCTTAATTTAGATAAATGCGTTTTTCATGTAGAATTTTTCCATTAGCTCAAATTTGGTATACTGGTTTATTATGTTAAGGAGATGGCTTGATTAGATTTTGAGGTTCATTAATTAAGTATAAAGGGGGGGGGGTAGCCCCCTTAATTTAGGTAAATGCATGTTTAATGCAAAATTATTCCATTTGCTCCAAATTTGGTATACAGGTTTATTATGTTAAGGAGCTTCCCTGATTAGATTTGGAGGTTCATTAGTTAAGTATAAACGGTTGAAAGGGGGGCTAGACCCCCCCCCCTTAATTTAGATAAATGGGTTTCTCATGTAGAGTTATTCGATTTGCTCCAAATTTCGTATACCGGTTTATTATGTTAAGAAGCTTCCCTGATTAGATTTGGAGGTTCATTAGTTAGGTATAAAGGGAGTAAAGGGGGGCTAGACCCCCCCCCCTTAATTTAGGTAAATGCGTTTTTAATGCAAAATTATCTGATTTGCTCCAAATTTGGTATACGTGTTTATTATGTTAAGGAGCTTCCCTGATTAGATTTGGAATTTCATTAGTTAAGTATAAAGGGAGGAAAGAGGGGCTAGACCCCCCCTTAAATTAGATAAATGGGTTTTTCTTGCAGAATTATTCGATTCGCTCCAAATTTCGTATTCCGGTTTATTATGTTAAGGAGCTGCCTTGGTCAGATTTGGAGATTTTTTGGTTAAGTATAAAGGAGGGACAGGGGCTAGTGTCCCCTTAATTTAGATAAATGGCTTTTTCATACAGAATTATTCGATTGGCTTCAAATTTGATATACCATTTTATTACGATATGGCTTGATTCATTTGATTTGGAGGTTCATTGGTTAAGTATAAACGGGGGGAAAGGGGGCAATTGCACCTCCCCTTAATTAAAATAAATGGGTTTTCAGGCAGAATTATCTAATTTAGTTAAATTTTTTTTTCTAGGTTCATTCTGATAAGGAGCTTTTCTGATTAGATTTGAAAGTTCATTGGTTCAGCATAAAGTGAGAAATGGGGGAGCTCATACTCCCCCTTAATTTAGTGAAATGGTTTTTTCATGCAGAATTATCTGATTTGCTTCAAATTTGGTATACCAGTTTATCATGTTAATTAGCTTCCCTGATTAGATTTGGAGGTTCTTTGGTTAAGTAGAAAGGGGGGCAACGGGGACTTATTCCTTCATTTATTTTTCGAGGGGCATTATTCTTTGAAATAAGAGTATAATATACAATTAGTGTGAATAGACTGTAAGCCCAATGCCATCAGTTTAACTGGGCAGTTTTCTTTTTATTAGGTTTATTAACGCATAACCCTACCCAAACCCGAAAAATAAATTACAACAGACCGTAACCTGAACCGAGCAAGACAAAATAATTTCAGTCTACATGAAACCCGACCCGAACCTGAGAGTTCCATTTGAAAAAACCCGAAATCCCGATTCAAATCTGATAACCGACAAAAATATTCCAAAGATCCATAACCGGATCCGAACAAGACAAATTAGTTTCCGTGGACACGCAACGCTACCAGAACCTAAAAATTCCATTCGAAGTCAACCTGAAACCCGTCCCGAACCAAATCTTAACCGACAAAAATATTCCAAAGAACTATAACCCGATGCAAGCCAGACAAAATAATCTCCGTCCACCGGCAACCCGATCTGAACCTGAAAGTTCTAATTGAACTCAATCCGAAACCTGGTTGTGGTCGGTTTTTGGGTTGACATCAAATGGCACCTTCAAGTTTGGATCCGGTTGAAAAAAAATTAAACTAAATTAGATAATTCTGCATGAAAACACATTTTTCTAAATTAAGGGGAGGGGCAATTGCCCCCCTTTCCACCCTTTTATATTTAACCAATGAACCTCCAAATCAAATGAAGAAAGCCATATCGTAATAAAATGGTATATCAAATTTGAACCCATTTATCTAAATTAAGGGGACACTAGCCCCTGTCCCTCCTTTATACTTAACCAATAAGTCTCCAAATCTAATCAAGGCAGTCCCTTAACATGATAAACCGATATACGAAATTTGGAGCAAATCGAATAACTCTGCATGAAAAACCCATTTATCTAAATTAAGAAAGGGGTCTAGACCCCCTTTCCTCCCTTTATACTTAACTAATGAACCTCTAAATCTAATCAGGGAAGCTCCTTAACACAATAAACCGGTATACGAAGTTTGGAGCAGATCGAATAACTCTGCATGAAAAACCCATTTATCTAAATTAAAGGGGGGGTTAGCCCCCCTTTCCTCCCTTTATACTTAACTAATGAACCTCCAAATCTAATCACGGATGCTCCTTAACATAATAAACCGGTATAGGAAATTTGGTGCAGATCGAATAACTCTGCATGAAAAACCCATTTATCTAAATTAAGGGGGGGGGGGCTCTAGCCCCCTTTCCTCCCTTTATACTTAACTAATGAACCTCCAAATCTAATCAGGGAAACTCCTTAACATAATAAACCGGTATACGAAATTTGGAGCACATCGAATAACTGTGCATGAAAAACCCATTTATCTAATTTAAGGGGGGTCTAGCCCCCCTTTCCTCCCTTTATACTTAACTAACGAACCTCCAAATCTAATCAGGGAAGCTCCTTAACATAATAAACCAGTATACGAAATTTGGAGCAGATCGAATAACTCTGCATGAAAAACCGATTTATCTAAATTAAGGGGGGTAGCCCCTCTTTCCCCCCTCTATACTTAAATAATGAGCTTCCAAATCTAATCAGGGAAGCTGCTTAACACAATAAACCGGTATACCAAATTTGGAGCAAATCGAATATTTCTGCATGAAAAACCCATTTATATAAATTAAGGGGGGGGAGTAGCCCCCCTTTTCCCCCTTTATCCTTAATCAATGAACCCCCAAAACTAATGAGAGAAGCACCTCATCAGAATGACCCTAGAAAAAAAAATTTGAAGCAAAGCGGATATTTCTACCAAGAGTTATCGCGTTACGTACATACGTATGTACATACAGAATCGGCGGGAACATAAGCATTCAGGCTTTGATAGCCTGTGAGCTAAAAATATCACCTTGATCGGATAATAAGTTGTCATTTTTCAATTAGCCTAACGCTTTCTAGGCTCTTTGCAATAAGCCTGAACAATATCAGGCTAATTGGAAAAAGGGCGATGGATTCTCCAATTAGCCCGGCTCTTTGCAAACAGCCTAGGCTGTTTGCAAAGAGCCGGATTTCTCAATTAGCCTACGACCCATATACACTTAGTAAACATCATAAATTTTCAACTGATTTATTTATTTTTTTAAGTATCTGTATTTTCTTTTGGGAAAAAAAAGACAATTTAAAGCATCATCTTTCATGTATTGCTAATCCAAGTAATGATCTTATTGTTACATTATTACAATTAAAACTTTATTTCGATGAATTGGAAATAATTTTTCCATTTCTCATGCTTACTCTGTTTATTATTATTTTTTTTAATATTGAAAATATTTCTACTAAATAAAAAAAACTATTTATTTAAAATTATGTATGTGTATATTTTATTATTTACATATTAAATGTAAATTAAGGTGATATATAAAATACCATGAGAAATACAGGATATCTGATAAATTATTAAGGCGAAGTAAAACTAGTTGGATGTGCCAATCCCAAAACTTTCTTCTATCTTATACATCTTAATATTTCAAAAAGTAGTTATACATGTTAATACTTCAAAATTATTAGTTCAATAGTATACCAACTTTGATTTTCATCTTAAATTTCTGCTTCAGTCAATTAAACGGACTAAAAACGAGTTAATGTATATCATGATATTTGTTAAAATTAAAAGTTTTTCCCTATTCTGTTATCAGCTGTTTGCGAATAGCGGGCTTAGCAGGAAGCGAGTTTCCGCCGCTGCACGAGCCGCCGATGGACAATAGAACTACGAAAAATCAAGAAAAGTATACAAAAATCGCAATCACAGAGCCCCTTTACCGCTCAATATTTCCAAATTCAAGGAGAACCTGTTGGCCAAAGCCAAATACATGCACAAAAAACTTGGTTCAATTGTATGCATAATTTTATACACTTTTCGATGCTACAATAAAGAAAATGGCACAAACATCGCTATTACAGCGCCCCCCCCCCCTCAGGCAGATTTTTTTTTTTAATTCAGGGAGAACTTCCTTGCCATAGCCAGAAATATACACAAAAAATTTGGTTCACATCTATGCATAACTTCATACACTTTTCGATGGTACAATAATGAAAATGGCACAGACATCGCAATTATAGCGCCCTTTTCTGGCGGAATATTTTCACGTTCAGGGAGAACCTACTGACCATAGCCTTACACATACACAAAAAATTTGGTTCATTTCTATGCATAATTTTATACAGTTTTCGATGGTAAAATAATGAAAATGGCACAGACATCGCTATTACAACGCCCTCTTCCGGCAGATTTTTTTCAAATTCAAGGAGGACTTGTTTTCCATAGCCAGAAACGTACACAAAAAATTTGGTTCAATTATATGCCTAACTTCATACACTTTTCGATGGTACAATAATGAAAATGGCACAGACATCGCAATATAGCGCCCTCTTCCGGCGGATTTTTTTCAAATTCAGTGAGGACCTTCGTGCCATGACCAAAAACAACCCAAAAAATTCGGTTCAATTCTATGCATAATTTCATACACTTTTCGATGGTACAATATTCAAAATGGCACAAAAATCGCTATTACAGCGCCCCCTACCGGCGAATTTTTTCCAAATTAAGGAAGGACCTGCTTGCCATAGTTAAGAATTTAAAACATTTTTTTGGTTCAATTCTATGCATAACTTCATACACTTTTCGATGGTACAATATTCAAAATCGCTATTATAGCGCCCCCTACCGGCGATTTTTTTCAAAATTCAGGAGGACCTGCTTGCCATAGCCAAAAACTTAAGATAAAAATTTAGTTCAATTCTATGCATAACTTCATACATTTTTTGATGGTACAATGACGACAGACAGACATTTTTTGGGATCTCTGACCCCTAAAACGTGTAAATCCATCGAAAACCGGAAATCGAAAAAAATTTCGATTACAATACTTTCTTCTATTGAAGATAGAAAAAAGTAAAAAGTAAACTAACCTCAATCCCTTAAGGGTTATGGCGATGGTGCCCAGCTCTGTTTTCTTTACCGTTGGCCCTGGTGGCCGCCCTCCGGGTGGTCCGAAATCGGTCCCTTGAGTGGGAAAGGAGACTTGGAGCCCGGAAGCGCTTGTAGTGTCAAGCCAGAGGGGCAGGACAGGGACTAACCACAGCCTCCTAGAGTGGCTCGCGGCGCCTCGAGTCCGGCGACCATGGGTAGCGGACGTTGTGCATGGGTCGTGAATGGGGTCTTATGACCCGTGGGCAGCGCGACCCCCGGCGCCTTGGTTTTCGAGGTAAGTCGGATAGCAACGCTCCGTAACCTGATCCCAGAGCCGGTCTCTGACTGGATGGTGACTCTGGGCAAAGGGTAAGCAAATGTGGTAGGACCTTGTCCACTAATTGACTAAGAGGGAGTCTGAGAGGAGATTGCGGACCTTGAAGAACTAGTTCTCGGTGCTCGTTTGTGACGACGGTGGTCTCGCGGGAAAGCCATGCAGGAACTCCCGGAGCCATCGAAGTGCGAGGTTCGAACAGCGCCTGGCATACTTTTTGTTCAGGTGGCTCATTTCGCCGAGATTTTAGTAGCTGAGGTAGTTGTGAGCCGCCCCTAAGGTAGGCGGTGAGAGGAGAAACCCGTTCGTACCAAAGGACGACCGTGGAGGGAGGCCGATGCGTCCCAAAGCTATGTCGTCTTGTCTTGGGAGGGGTTCGACCCGCAGTGGATGAACGACGCTGCGGTACCTTCTCTTTGACCCGTCCCCACAGGGAACCGGGCCGGAGGCTCGCCGACTAATGCGGTGGCGCGTTGAGTCCCGGGCGAACTCTTGATCCGACTCATGACCAGCGTGTCTAGACGCTTTCGGAGTTTGCCGCGCCCAAAGGTGTGGTCATAACTTTCGAACGCAAGCCCCGGGGTTCCGGGTCGGGTCTGATTGGGGTCGGGAGGTGGATGCCGATCGAGCGGGTCGCTTGCGGTTCGTCTGCCTACTTGCGTTTTCGGTCTATCGCCTCCTGGTCTTTCTTGGGTTCGTCTTGGGGCCTCGGTACACAATGAACGTCGTTGGCTGTTTCCGCAAGCCGTGAGTCAGCTTCGTCGGCCTGTTCGTGTTCGTAGCCCTCGACTGAAGTTGTGTTTCGGTGAACTAACATGGTAGTGGTCGCTCTTACACGGTGTCAAGAGCACTCGTGCTCAGGTACCCTCGGCGGCCGTGAGGTAAGGTAGTGGGGGACTGGGCTTTTGCTGGTCTCTCCCGTCGCCCCCGTTCCGACCCCCTAGCGAGGCGGGGTCTATCTCGTCTAGGAGGAGTTTTCCATGACCTCCTGGGGACGCTAACGGCACCTAGTTCGACTTCCGACTCCGAGCCGCGAGGGTCTCTGTCGTGAGCTGCAGGGAACTGGCAAAAACCCTGAGCGGGGCGTTTTACGCCAGGAGGGAAGTTTCCCCATCCCTCCGAGGGTCGCTAGGGGTAGCCTTCACTTTCATCGGTTGTTCCTCAAAGATGTCTTTGCCGGATAATGGTATTTGATCTTGAGGGACTTCCGTAAATTAATCCCCCGTAGGGATCTTCGACAGTGGCTCGTGGGCTCAACACTTTTATAGGAGTTCGTACCTTGCGGTTTGTCGGGGTAAACTGCGGAGGGACCAAGAAAAGGAACCATCTAGCTCTTTTGGCTGGGTGAGGTTTCTGTCATTTCGACCGGACGTCTAATTCTTGGGCGCAGGGTTCGTAGTGCGCGATGGGCGGAGCGAACACCTTGGCGGCGGCAGCACGTTGAGGAAACTTCTCTAAGGAGGGCTCATTCCGTCCCAGTTGCATAGTAGTCTGGGCCCTGAGTGGCCTATGTCTCCGGACGAAGACTCGCAGCTCTTCTGCGAGAGCTAGTTTTACCATAGGTCCTGAGCAGCTATAACGCATATGTGCCAGTCAAGTGGTCAGCTTAACACAGAACCCTTAATATCCAGTTCCCAAGCAAACTTGGTACTCATTCTATCGACCCCGAAACATCACTTTTCATATATTGCTTTATTGAGATAAAAGTTTGAGCCAATCTTGAACAGTCTGCAACCGAACTGTAGACATGTAACTAGGTAGCATGACGTGCTGACCTCTAAGCTATTAGGCTTTAATATTAAGCAAATATTTTGGAATAATTCCCATCATAATCCTATTTGTACAGAAATCAGGGTCGCAATCCTCTTACCAGGAAAAAATATAGGTTGTCACAACTGTAATCCCAGCTTGAGTTTTCTTTATCATAACTTACCAGTAACAAAGATTTTATAGCTATATATTTAATAGAATTAATGAAATGGTGTAAAATATGATGTTATCACAGAAAATGCTTCAAGGATATAATGTAAAGTGAATTGTGAAGTGACAATCTCTGTTTTATTTGAACACAAATGGTGGTCATTTTCTGTGTTGTTATAACGCATCTTACGAAGCAGACTGCTTAAAATATCATTACAGTATACATTTATTGGTAAAGTTACGCAAAGAAAAAAAAACTGGGTTCGGCTTTGAATTGGGATTCCATTCAATTTTGTCTGAATAGACAGATTGTGACTTTGATATACCTGCACAAAATTATTTTGATTAGTGTATTATCACGTATAAACCCTTTGGAAGGAGCACTACTTACATGTGCTATAAAGGGTGCATCGTGTTCTTATTTTTTAGTACCATTTTTTCGAATAATAATCTTCAGATTAACGAATTTAACGTCTTAAAAACTTAAAATAACACTACAAATAAACATTCATTGCTTTTCCGCAAACAAAATATCACCCTAGATGGCAGAAAGAGCCTTTTTTCTGAAATTGGTACTTTAGGGGACTAGTAATTTAGGTTCACAAATACGGATGTACAAGTACTAGTGCCCTTAAAATATCAATTTAATTATCGATAACCCAAATTCACGCAACAACAGATTTAAGGGCTTCAAGCAAGTAAATGACCTGCAAATCCTCATTTTTTTTTTTTATTGCAAAGGATTTAAATTAAATAATTATGAAAATCTGTTACTTTCTGTTCTACACTGTCTTGAAGTCATTTTGCAAGCTCGGATGCAAATAACATTTAGTTTATGAGGAAAAAAGCAACAGTGCTGCCCTTTATTAATTTTGTTCCAAAGTAAAAAATATTCAGCTATATAGAAGTTAAAGAAAACAAATCAAGCAATTTATTTTTAAAGGGTACAATTTACCTTTTCTGCTTTTTTTTTTTTTTTTTTTTTTTTTTTTTTTTTTTTAAATATGGTTCAAATAGTAAACTCGCTGTATTTCAATGCTAAACTAAAAGTACATTTTGGAAAAAAGTATTTGTTTTAACTGCATATTTAATTAAAAATTTAAAAAAGTATAAAACAGATGAATTTTTTAAAATCCCGACTACTACTTTTTTAAATATTGATATTTTTGACCATTTTTTTTTTTAAGATTTTCAAATGTGTGTTACGCAAGACTGCGCAAAGATTTTTAGATACATCTAATATTACATTTAATAATTTTTTTTTACTGATGTATATAGTGTAAAACGATGAAATCTAACACATCTTCATATACTTTTATTTTTTAAAAAACTTGAAGGCTAAATCCGTGCACAGATTTATCACGTATATAATAAAGAACATGTACAAAAAAGTTTAAATCTCTATCTCAAATACAAAACAAGACTTAACATTTTTAAAACATGAAAGTGAAGAAAATGGGAACATGGGGGAAAAAGCCATTTAAAGTTTTAATTTGTGGGGATAATTGCGCTGGGTGTATTAACAAAATTTACAATATCTCGCGATATAATTGCTGTATGGGTAAAAATGAGGTGTCAAAATATTCACAATTAGACAAGCTTTCATTTAATATATTAAAAAAATATTTTTTATTGATCAATTTTGAGCTAAAATCTCTTCTTATGGGAGATAAACAGAGGTTCACATTTGTGCATCTCAGGTCTGAAGAGATTAAGGATTTCTGAGATTACATAAGATGAAGAAATAATTCAGAAATAATTGTACTCGAAAATAAAATGTCATGTGTAGTATTCTCGTCCTGAAGGGTTTAAACGTTTATACTTACACTTTTAAGACATCATGCATAATGAGCTTCATTAATATGGCACCTCAGGCCTCAGCCTTCCCAAATCATTTTTGTGCCACAAACGGCATTACATTTTGTAGTTTGTTATAGATGTTTTAATTCATAAAACTACTTATTGTTTGTAAAAAAAAGTATATGTTGTGTATTAACATGCGACTATTCAGTGTATCCCTAAAAACATGCTTTCTAGAAATGAAATAAACCTTAAGCTAGTAAGACAAGCCCGAGATATTCTTAAATTCGCCAGGTGCAGCACCCATGTCTGCTATGTTATCGGCTAAATCAGCGTCGCAATGGACTTTACACACGAATGGCAACAGCCACGCCTCTGCGGGGAAAAACCCTCCGAAAAAGACTGTTTATTGGACGAATGGGGAGCAGTGTTTAAATGTACTTCACGCCTGTTGGTGTTTTTCTTCTGTTTACCTGCGGCTGACGTCAAATGGGTAAAATCCGAGGCTAACAAAAAACACAGGCTACCGCTGTGCATTCCATGTACCTTTTTTTACAGACCGCTGGAGTCACGTAATGCTCAAATGCACCAATGAAGGTGTGCGAAAAGAGCATCACGTCACTCTAGCGGTCTGCAAAAAAAGACACGTGGGATGCACCACGGCAGCCTGTCTTTTTCGTTAGCCTCTGGTAAAGTCCATAGTAATTTAGAATGTCGAGAAACGTGCATGCATGAGTTAGGTGAATGTTGTTTTCCCCGGAAGATTGTTATTCATTATACCAGTCAGCGATGGTAGTGTTTTTTACCTTTTGATAATTGATTTTTATGTATTTTTTAGCGCTGAATGTGAAAATGACCTTCATTTTTAACAATCACGTCAAGATTTTTTTGCAAATATACGTTTCAGAGATTAAAAGTTAAAAAATAGCGAAAATCTGATGCTATAAAATGGATGTGATGGTTCTTTTTTAACTGTTGATAATTGATTTTGATTAATGATTGATTCATAATAATTGATATTTTTTAGCGCTGAATCCGAATGACCTGCAATTTTAACCATCACGTCAAGATTTTTCGTACATCGTGTATTTTAAAGTTAAAAAGTAGAAAAATAGCGAAAATTTGTCAAAGCCTTACCAAAAGAAAGGAAATGTTATAAAATTATCTGCGACAAATTTCCAGCCTTATCAATCGCCAAAATAAGGGGTCACCCAGATGAACGCCATAGAGATTATAAAAGGAAAAGCGGGAGGCAGAGCATGAGCGGTTCAAAGAAACTTCCATACATGGAATAAAATTGTAGAGATTTTAAATACACAATATTTTACACGTTTAGCTGTAAAAATGCATAGTATGAGCCAATAAATGAATAAATTATTATGAAAAAGAAAGTTTTACATCTATTTTATGGGATCAGATTTTTGTAATATTTCGACTTTTTAAAATTTCTGATTTACGAAACATTCTGACGTGATGGTAAAAAAAATGAAGGTAGTTTTCAGATTCAGCACTGCAAAATACATAAGAATCAATTATCAAAAGTTAAATAATGCAACCATCATATCTATTTTATAGTTTCAGATTTTTGCTATTTTTTGACTTTTTAATTTTGAGATTTACGATTTGCGAGAAAACCTGACGTGAGGGTTAAAATTGATGGTCGTTGTAGGATTCAGTGTTACAAAATACATAAAAAACTATTATCAAAAACAAAAAATATGGCACAACCAAAATTTTGCAGGCTATTGTTATCAAAATGGATTCCCCAAACAAGAAATTGTTCAAAGAAGACTGTTTTGTGAGAAGTCAAATCAACAGTGTGCACACTTCGACCCAGCAGTTGGCCGAATAGTACAGCAATTTCATAATGATTACACAGTAGGTTTTTATAACACAAACCTATAAACGCAAACTTTTGCGTTATATACATCACATCTCACACGGCATTAAAACTTACCTCGGAAATACAGTAGAAGATCTTTATAACGCAATTTCCATATGACGCACAACTTCTCAGGTGTAAACAATGAACTTTATAGTTAAGGCTGTTCTCAAATCCAAAAAGGCAACTTTCTGACATAAATTTTAATTTATTTTTGTTCGAAAATTCATGAAACTAGCTGGTATTGTTGTTCAGTACCTATGTCATTGTGCTGTTTTTTCCATTTTTTTTTTTTTTTTGCAAACGCAATAGATCTTTCAGAAAATAGAGTCAAACTGGGCGTTTTGAACCGAAATTCCGCGCGAAGGGAGAAAGAGCACTCAAGAGCGAGTGAAAAACGTGTTTGTCACGTGATCGAATTTGCTTATAACTCACTAGGTAATTGATTGATCAAAAAATGGAAAAACAGTTCAATTCCAAATCGCTTCCACGGCCTGGCTTTCCAATTTTATATCTTTCCGTTAAAAAAGGAATTTGTAAATGTGTCAAAACGTTTTGCGCTTGTTCAGCAGAGTAGTTAAGAACAGCCTTAAGAAGCACCTGGATTCCCACATTGTACAAAATTGGGATTCTCTAGAGGACTAAATTTTATGCATTAGTTCAACTAAATCTCCTTAATTCAGAGCTTTTTAATGAAAAAATTGCTATTCTTACAATAAATTTTTAAATGAGTATATATAATGAATGATTTAGTACACACAAATTTGGACCATATTTATAAAGTAAATTTAACAATAAATGAAATGATATATATATTAGGCAAATATTTATAATCTGGATAACTTCTGGTAACAAGGAATGCAATATAAAGATATTCTAATGTATTTTGATATGTTTGAGACATCTGGCCATGTTTGCAAAGTAAATTTAATGTTGTAGGAAAGGTGATCCATATAACGCAAAATTCTATATAACGCACAAGCTTACGTTTTTAGGTTTGCTTTATAAAGATCTTCTACTGAAAAATGTGTCTGGAACATAATAATGTACAGTAGAAGATTTTTATATTGCATTCATTGGGAATTTAAATTACTTTATAAACATGATCCAAATATACCTGGTCCAAATCATTGTTATTCTTTCCCACATTTTTTTTTTTATTTAATAATATCAGTATTTTTGTTTAACACTGAATAATTGAGATAGAAAGGAAATAATGTCTGAAACTTAGTCTCTGAGAGGGCAGTAATATTTCTACAATCAAATAAAATTTTGAAATTCATACTTCATTCTTTTGTATTAGCTAAAGGCACCATGCTAAAGGTTAATAGTCCAATAAATCTCCCACGATTTTGCTACTTACAGCCTACTTAGATTCAGATTATTTCTCTGATTAAACGCGTAGTTCGATTACATATCTGCTAAATTGGTACTTTATTCATATAATTTTGTATATTTATAAATTGATTGATTGATTAAGTGCTAAGTTCTTTATGGATTATGAGAAGGAAACAAATGCTGATCTATTTACAGTATGCCTTCAAAAATCCGGCATCATCTGTACCGAAACGGTGCCGGATTTTTGAAGCACTATCAAAAGTAGTAATTATGAATATCAAAAGTAGTACTATATTCTTAATGGTGCCTTTAGCCATAATTTAATTCATTATTAAGTGATAATTATGTAAGAAAAATAGAAAATTAAATATTAAAAAGAAGTACTTTATATACTTTATATATTTTCTATGTTACAGAAAAAAAATCTAATAAAGGGTGAAATTACTTAATTTCGGAAACATCGATGTCAACTTTGTTTGCTTTAATTTTTTTGGCCGTTCTTTAACAAGTTTTTTTTTTTTTTTTTTGTATTTTATACAAATGAAGAATGTCTATTTCGGAAATACAGTCTAAAGCATATATTAATACTCCTGTCAAATTTATGTATTTTTATAGTGACACCTTTTCTTCTGCCGGTTGTTCTTCCTGCTACTAGCATTATCGGCGGTTCTATTTAGCACAGTGTCAGCGATCTCGCTGTCCGTTAAATCGTTTGTTGATGATGTATTTTCGTCAATGCTTAGCCAATCTTCTGTGTCCCTTTTTTCGACACTTAATGCATTTTCAGATTTTGCATGTTTAATCAGCTCATAAATTTCAGCCTTTTCACGGCGAATTTGAAAGCCTGCAAATTCTCCCTCATCATTGATGTCGTCGTTGCCGGAAACTCGTTCCAGCCATATATTGTGCCATGCATTCGCCAAAGTTGTTCCCGTTGCTAAGCAACAATGCAGCTTCCGAAAAATTTGTTCAGAAAATAATCGCCACTGAAAATGTAAAAAAAAGTCAAATATATTTTTTTTTCCATTTTTACTTTTACTTTCGATCTCGAAGGTTTAATTCATAAAGAATTGCTATTTTTCTTCTCCCACAACTTGAAAGTGTAAAAGAAACAAGTGGGTAAGTGTGATCACAGATCGCACAGAGGGTTTCGTTTAATATTCCTTTCAAAAAACGTTATCTGTTTGGAAAATCTGTTAGTTCCACATTTCGCAACTAGGGGCGCACTCTATTCTAAACAAACCTCTATCCGAACGAAACCCCGTTTTACATACAATCCGTAGATATATTAGTCGAGGGGATTGGGCCCATAACACCCAAGATAAGTAGGCGCACCTGGCGGTAAAAAATGGAACTAAAATATTTAAGGCTATGGTGCATAATATGAAAAATGGTCAAAGGGGTGTCGGCAAAAGTTGGGAAAGTGCTCCCCAGGTGAAAAGGGCGGAGGTTAGAAAAATTGCTTAAAATACACAAGATAGAGCCCGGAGGAGTAAATAATATAAGACTTTTTGAAAATTTTATGATTTGTCGTGTGGTCTGAGGTATTCAGCTACACATATGCAAAAATTCATGTCTCCAACTTAATTAGGGGCTCTCTTAGAAAGAATTACTTAAAATACATATGTGGTAGCTCAAAGGGTTAAACGTAAGACCTTTTTCAAGATTTTATGATTTGTCGCCTGGCCTCAGGTGTTCTGCTATAAGTATGCAAAATTTCACGCCTCCAACCTAATTAGAGGCTCACATATAAAGAATTGCTTAAAATACGCATGTGGGAGCCCAAAGAGTTAAATGTACGACTTTTTCAAAATTTTATGATTTGTCGTTTAATGTGAGGTGCTCAGCTATAAGTATGCAAAATTTCACGCCTCCAACCTAATTAGGACTCACTTAGAAAGAATTACTTAAAATACATATGTGGTAGCTCAAAGGGTTAAACGTAAGACCTTTTTCAAGATTTTATGATTTGTCGCCTGGCCTCAGGTGTTCTGCTATAAGTATGCAAAATTTCAAATCTCCCAATTTAATAAGGGGCTCAGTTAGAAAGAATTGCTTAAAATACGCATGTGGGAGCCCAAAGGGTTAAATGTACGACTTTTTCAAAATTTTATGATTTGTCGTTTAATGTGAGGTGCTCAGCTATAAGTATGCAAAATTTCACGCCTCCAACCTAATTAGGACTTACTTAGAAAGAATTGTTTAAAATACACATGTGAGAGCCCAAAGGGTTAAATGTACGACTTTTTCAAAATTTTATGATTTGCCGTTTGATGTGAGGTGTTCAGCTATAAGCATGCAAAATTTCAAGCCTCCAACCTAAATAGGGGATCACTTTGAAGAATTGTTTAAAATGCACATGTGGGAGCCCAAAGGGTTAAATGTACAACTTTTTCAAAATTTTATGATTTGTCGTTTGGTGTGAGGTACCCAGCTATAAGTACGCAAAATTTCACGCCTCCAACATAATTAGGACTCACTTAGAAAGAATTACTTAAAATACATATGTGGTAGCTCAAAGGGTTAAACGTAAGACCTTTTTCAAGATTTTATGATTTGTCGCCTGGCCTCAGGTGTTCTGCTATAAGTATGCAAAATTTCAAATCTCCAATTTAATAAGGGGCTCAGTTAGAAAGAATTGCTTAAAATACGCATGTGGGAGCCCAAAGGGTTAAATGTACGACTTTTCCAAAATTTTATGATTTGTCGTTTAATGTGGGGTGCTCAGCTATAAGTATGCAAATTTCACCCCTCCAACATAATTAGGACTCACTTAGAAAGAATTGTTTAAAATACACATGTGGGAGCCCAAAGGGTTAAATGTACAACTTTTTCAAAATTTTATAATTTGCCGTTTGATGTGAAGTGTTCAGCTATAAGTATGTAAAATTTCACGCCTCCAACCTAATTAGGGGCTCACTTAGAAAGGATTGTTTAAAATACACATGTGAGAACCCAAAGGGTTAAATTTACAACTTTTTCAAAATGTTATGATTTTTCTTTTGATGTGAGGTGTTCAGCTATAAGTATGCAAAATTTCACGCCTCCACCCTAATTAGAGGCTCACATATAAAGAATTGCTTAGAATACACATGTGGGAGTCCAAAGGGTTAAATGTGCGACTTTTTCAAAATTTTATGATTTGTCGTTTGGTGTGAGGTACCCAGCTATAAGTACGCAAAATTTCACGCCTTCAACCTAATTAGGGGCTCACTTAGAAAGAATTGTTTAATATACATATGTGGGAGCCCAAAGGGTTAAATGTACGACTTTTTCGAAATTTTATGATTTGTCGTATGATGTGTGCTGTTCAGCTATAAGTATGCAAAATTTCAAGTCTCCAACATGTATAGTTTCTGAGAACGGGCTCTGTGACGGACAGACAGGCAGAGGAGGGAGACTAATAGGGGGCTTGTTCAGCGACGCAAATCGGGCCGACCGGCAGGGACGTAGCTACAGGAGGGGGGTGCGACACCCCCCCCCCCCACTCCGGTAAACTCATATACATTCGGTAATTTCACTTTCGTTCAAAAGCTGCATCATTTGGCTCCGATTTTTTTCTTTTTTTTTTTAAGAATATTTAAAAACATATTACAAAATTTATTACAAAACAGAAAACAATTTCAAAGCATATTTAAAATTATTAAATATTTACTAATTAGAAACTTCCTTTCTCTTTGCATTATGTCATTTTTTCGTTAAAATTCATTTTGCTGGACTCTGAAAGCTATGGGGGGGGGGGGGTGTATATTTCGCTGTTTTTTCGGGGGACAGGATGTCGCCAGAAGTTTACTGTTGTATTGTCTCAAAAATAAGAGAAAACCGGGAATTATTTCTTATCAAAGAAAATTAAAACGGTGTAATAAAATTACATCAGATGTACCGAATAGTGATTTTGACCGAATACCAAATATTCGGCCTACAAGCTAACCGAATACCGAATATTCGGCTAGCCGAGTAGCAACTATTCGGCCAGATACCAAATATCCGGCTGGTCGAATATTTTAAAATTCTATTAATTAAAATTTTCGTTTTTCATAGCTTCTTCTGATGAATTAAACCAAGTGAATATTTTTTTTTTTTTTTTTTTAATTCTGAAACAAACAACTTCGCAAAAATAACTTGCCTACCAGATATTCGGCCTACAGGTGAACCGTATACCGAATATTTGGATAGCCGAATTAACTGTTAGGCTGAATTCCGAATATTCGTCCAGCCGAGTAGTAACTATTCGGCTAAATACCAAGTATTCGGCTGGTTGAATACTTTTATATTTCAAAGATTAAAGGCATTAAAATGTTAAATTTAAAAATAATTTTACATAATATTTAATGCAGAAACTTGCATATTGCTAAACAAGAATTTTTTACAAGTAAACTTTATACATGAAAAAAATCTGCTTTGAGGTATTTAAGAATAGAATTTTAAAATTTTATTAATTAAAAAGTTTGATATATCATAGCTTCTTCTGATGAATTAAACCAAGTGAATAATTTTTTTTTTCATTCTAAAACAAACAACTCAGCAAAAATAACTTTTCTACTGTCTTTGATTTAGCAAGGAAGTTTTTAAATGCATCTTAGATCAGTGTTTCGAATGGGCAATTATTTTTAGAGATTGTAAACATACACATTGTTCCTAAAAAATTGTAACAAACTTTCAACAGAGATAATGTGGTCAAGACAAAACAATTTTGAACAAGAAACAACACCTCACTCCATTTATTCCATCAAAATTACAATATATTCAGTCAAAAATTCTGGGTGTGCAACTACAAGCCGAAACTGAATTTTCATTCACAACTTTATCAGTAAATGAAGATATTTTTGAAAGATTTGTTTCATATATATTTAGTTTGTATTAAATGTGACGATATCATTGAAAATGACTGAATTTTGGCCAGTGACACAGTATAAATACTATAAATTGCATTCTGAATAAAGGAATGTCTACCTCATAGTTGTTTAAACACGAAAAGTGGCAATTTCCAGCACTTCTCATCATATTATATTTCACAGAAATCAAAGCAAGTTTGTTAAAAATACAGCTATGATATCTTCGTTAGGGTTAGCAAATGATAATCCAAGTTTGACTTCGAATGAGATGAAATACACTTTATTTATAACTGAATAAGTGGATTGTGATTATGGTTTTCTGAGCAAAAATTGGCTTTCTTGATGTGTATTATCAACGCTGAAAGTTTTTCTGTTTTGATTAGAAGTGTTAGAACTTTTTTGTGAAAAAGCAAGAAACATATTATTTACTAGAAAAGGTTCAGGAACTTGCCTTTTTACATTGTTAATTCCTATGAAAATCCCCATTAATGGTTAATTTTCTTAAGTAATACTTTACAAAAAGCAAATAACGTAAAAACATTCTCTTTTACTTAAATATGATTCTGTTTCTAATTATTATGAAAATCTTTATAAGTTGACAGTTAAAAGTAGAAATTGTGTAAGATTTTTAAAAATGTTTTAAAAGTTTTTTTTAAGCATTCGGTTTGGCCAAATATCTTGATATTCAGCCTAACCGAATATTCGGTAACATGGCCGAAAAGGCGGAATACAGAATAGATTCCGAATATTCGGTACATCCCTATTAGCTACTATATATAATGGTATATTGTATATTCGAAAAATTAAAAGTTTCTTGAAAAAATTATTTTTAAAAAAATGCAGGAAAAAAATCCTTAAGAGTGTGTTCAAATCAAAAGAGCTACTTTCTGAGACATTTCTGAATTTCTTTTTGTTCGGAAATTGGCAGGTGTTGTTATTCAGAAATTATATAGACGAAAGACGTTTTCCATTTTTTGGTAAACGCAAAAGATTTTCCAGAAAATATTGTCAAAGTTGGAGTTTTGAACCGAATTCCAGACACGGCAGCTCGAGAAAGGCAAAAAACTTGTCGTCATGTGACCACAATCGCTTATAACGCGATAAGTAATTTTATCAAAAAATGTAAAACTAGTTTCCATTGTATTCCGCTTCAACAGTCAGGCCTGCCAATATGCTTAAAAATGAGACACAAAATACGGAACACACAGTGTCGGAAAATTTTGCGTTGTTCAGTAGGAAGCTCGAGAACCACTTTAAAGAAAAATAATAATAAGATAGAGAACTACAAAATATTGGATTTTTTCCTTTGTAACCTATAAACCGACGATACGTTTTAAGATCTGGATCTGTTCTTGTCACGGGATAGTGAGTGGAGGGTATACGGAGATATACGCCGTATTACCCTCTCTCTGGATTTTTTAAAGAAGCTCCGCACACCCTCTGCTTCTCAAATAAAGCATTAGCGTATGCTGTATCCATGAATGTTCATGATTTTAGAGTATACTCTTTGTTTTTTTACGACTGCAACACTGGTTCTTGTCATTCAGTTCGAAAAGATATTTTTTATTTATGTTTTTGAACTTGTTTTAAAATCATCAGTTGTATTGATATATAAAGACAAGTGCATTGATGATAAGCATTAATCTTTCTTCTAATTGGCGTTTTGAGACATACATTTACTTTCTGCTGCAAAAACTGAAAGCAATTTTTTTCTTTGTTTTCTGAAATGAAGAGATTTTAAATTAATTTAAAAAAATCCTTTGTTTAGAATCAGGTTCATTCATGTAACAGAATCAACGCTACAGCTCACAAAAAAATGCAAGCAAAGTAATTTTGCAGAAAATAAAATAATTTTCCACACTGTCTACCCTCTTTCCTTAAAAAAATCTTTTTGTGTTCAAAGCTCTTTTTTTTATTATTGCAAATTAAAATAACAATATTTAATTTTTTTTATACTTATGCTCAGTTGCTCTACATGATATTTGACTATTTCAATTCTGATAACTTTCTATATTACGAGTTCCAGCTTGAAAATTCAACAGAAAAAATATCCTACAAATAAAGTTCAGCTTTGATTTGCCACATTTTGTGGTTTTTAAAAACTATTTAAAGCTGTTCTGAAATCGTAACTTGCATCTTTTTTTACACTTTCGTAAAGAAATTTTCATTTTTAAATGCACGAAATTTGCAGATGGTGCCAAAGTTGACGTTTGGAACAATTTTTTTTAAAACGTGACAATCGGCAAAATATCATTATGAGGTAGCAATTGGTTATAACTTAATATGTAATACATTTATCAGAAAATTTAAAAATGCTATTTGATTTCAAAGCACTTCATGCCTAATACCTGCTGATTATATGCTTCTGGATTTAAAAAAAATGTCTACTTAAATGAGTTAGTAATAAATAATTTTGGCAAAATATAAATTAGGCCTGAGCAGGCCTAATTAATGTTTTCTGTACCGAGCCGGGACTGGTTTCATTCTTCCAAGTCTTCACGGGCCAAAATTTTCAGTCCCGGTTTTCACCCAACCCGTATGAAAGTCATTGTCTCAGCGTGGCCTGGCAGCAAAATACAGCTAAATTAAAATATAGTAATACGTGTGAAAAAGAACCTGCCTATGACGGAATCCTGTTTTTAACCCCCTCACTGACAAGCCCGTGTTAATACGTTCACTAAGCTCCATGTTTCACTGCAATACAAGCAATATTTAAAGTAATATAATTCTATTGATTTAATGTATTTTTAATACATTGAACAATGATTAATACTCCCAAGGATTGCATTCATATTCGTTATTAAGTTTTTTTTATAAAATGTTCAAAGGATCATTTTTTTTAGCATTTAAAACAAAATGCAGAAAAAACAACATTACAATTTTGCCCTTTATCAAGACAGTCGGAGGGTTTTAAATGAAAAATGTGTTGATCCATGCAAAATTCCTGTAATAATATGTGAGAAAAGAATATATAACACATTTACGCCTAATAAAAAGGGAACTTGTCTATAATGCTTTCTTTTACTTTACTGTGCGATTCCGCCTTAGAAGATTTTACTGTAAAGCATTTTTTAGATTTTTAAGTCTCCAATACATGGAATATGGATTAACAAAATCAGAGTTGGGCAAAATACATCGAAAAACCATTTTCGATACAAAATACAAAATACAGTGGTTTTACAACTTAAAATACAAAATACAAAATACTTTCCAAATTTAAAAAATTCAAAATACAAAATACATGTATTTTGAAAATACATTTAAAATACAAAATACATTTTAAAAAAAAATTAAAAACTATTATGCATTAAATTGCACTACTCCAATGCAAAGCTGGTTTGCAAAACTAATTAAATTTTTGAAATTATAAATTTCTAAATAAAGAAGCAAAATCAATTAAAACTCAAGGAAAGGTAACAAAAACAAAACTAAAAGATTGCAGCGAGAATGTGCTTAAAAGTGTATAAAAGTTACAAGAATAAATAATAATGAATAAACTACCCTTTAAAAGTACTTATTCACAAAGAATAGCTGCATCAATTGATTGTGGATGGATAAAGAATCTCCTCTTTCAGGAGGCCTACGATAGCACCGCCCGCTTCTGAGTGTTCGAAGCCAAAATTGAAAAAGCAATGATTTTTTTTAAAAAAAAGTATAAAAAGTTTGGTGCAATTCTATTCAATAGGTGCAGAGATATAAAAATATCGATAATCCTAAAAAACACAGCACAAAAAAAAAAGCATCTATAGGGCGATATACACCAAAATGTCATCCATACTGATGAAGTTTGATGAAATTCCGTGTTTTAGTTCTTGAGAATAGCTCTCATATGGCACATCTGACAGCTTCAGATTTTTTTTTTAATTCAAATAAATGCACTACCAACCAGAATATTTATTTTAAAAAGGTATCTTTTATCAACGTGGTACTTATTTCTTTTCAATTTAATTTACAAATATGATCCTTATGGCTTAAAAAAAAAAAAAAAAAAAAAAAAAAAAAAAAAAAAAAAAAAACGAGAGTTATACATACATATTACGGTAATCATAAAGACACAGCATAATAATGCCACCTGCGAATAATGCGATGCATCCCAAATTTTATCAGCATTAGTTTATTTGTAGATCTAAAATACTATGAAATTGGATTAAATTTTGTCCATTAGTTTTTTATCACGGATATAATGAAAAACACGGCATAGCAGCACCATATGATGAGCGATATACGCTAAAAGCCAATCGGCAAGTATTTCTGTTCAGGTCTATATACAGTTTGGTGAAATTTTCTGTATCGGTTCTTACAATATCGCGATCATGGAATAAAATAATTAAGCCTAGTGCCACCTGGTGGGCGATATAAACCTAAAGCTAAGTTATACCTAGGTCTATCTTAATCTGAAGTTTGATGATTATTAAACTCCATGCATTAGTTCTTGAGATAGAAGGGCCACAAAGTTGTGTCACACGGACTAACAGACAGACACACAGTTCCCAAAAATAGTTAAATCGCGTTCAAGACATCCTGAAACGTGTAAATCAAGCAAAAAACGAAAGTCGAAAATTTTCACGATTCCAATACTTTCTTCTTATGTATTAGAAGAATGTAAAAACAAACCAGTGTAGTATCAGTCTTTTCAATGAGTCTTTTTTAGTATATCTCTAAAAAAGAACACATTTTATAATAATCTGATATGTACAATGACACCGAATAAAATTGTTTAAATGTATTTAAAATGTATTTTATTTTCTTTTTATATCATGCGCGTGTGTTTAATACGAGTTCCCAACTACGTAAGAGTTTTTAGGCCTTCCACTCATAAAACATTTGAGACACGATTAAACGATTATGGTGCTTTTTAGAAATAATGTATTCGAAAGTTAAAATATGTATTGCTGAATGCAAAAATAGAAATGAAAAACTTAGATAATTTTTAACACATGTTGAATTACTATTATTAACAAATGTACGAATTATTCATATAAAATAGTTTTAAAATTAAAACACTCAGGTAAAATATGAAACCATATATAAGCTCAAAGAAATGATAAATCATTTGGACTTACTATGAAAGTCTTGAAACTTTTAATATAGAGCAGAAAAAATATAAAAGCTCTTACATTTGTAAAAAGAGAGCACTTATAAAATATTCATAAAAAGTAGGAATAATTCTAATGCAAAATTTGTAAAGTCATAAATTTCATTTTTTCATAGTCAAATCGTTCCTTTAAAAGTTCATTGTAGAAATTTTCTTGCGGTTACTGTCTAACACATTTTTTACAAAATTCATACAATTAATGAAAAAGGCGAATTTTTAAGAAATCTTATTTCGATATCTTTAAATAAAACTACTAGACCAGAAAAAAAATTGAGCTCTTTATATTTGTGGTCAATGGGCAAATATCGGTAATAGAGCAAGTTCTGTACCCGTGCAACTCTGAAATATCCCTCCGGTCTATCACAATACATGTTTTTTTTTCTTGTTATTTCACAGCAAGGTAAAGGTTATTTTTTTTAACTAATCAGCAAGAATACGTTTGTTGTACCTAAACAACATATTCATCAACCTCCTTATCTCAGCAATAATCGAAAAGTGTGTTTATATTAACTTCCAGAACAGAATTTGAAAACTAATCAAAACAGACAGGCATGTATTTCCTTTTAGTGAATCACAGCTTTTCTCTGTGCGGTTTAAAAATTGCAGTTTCAAATTTGGAAAAAGATGTATTTTGAGTATTTTCAAAATACAAAATACATTGCAAAACCATCAGAAAATACATTACAAAAATACTTTGAGCTTATCGGTTTAAAATACAAAATACAAAATACAAATGTATTTTGAAAATGTATTTCAAATACATGTATTTTCGATGCTGCCCAACTCTGAACAAAATTAATGATAACCGAAACATTTGCAATAACAAATAGAGATTTATTTAAAAAAATAAATAAATATCGCAGCCTACGGCCTTTCTATAAAAATGAAGATTACAATAATAATAATAATAATAATAATAATAATCTTAGCTTTTTTCTTTCTTTCTTTCTTTCTTCTTATTATTAAGTATTTTTGATCAGAATTCCTCGTACAGACAAATTTTTAACCAAATCGACGTAAAAATCAATGTTTTGTAAAAATTCACTCGGGCCGTGCCAGGCTAGGGTCGAGATTTTCATTTTTTTTTCCGGGCCAGGATGGTCTTAGGCTGAACTTTTTGCTGCTATAACGCCGTGCTAGGCCAATAATATTTTTCGACAAGCCTGGCCGAGTTCAGGCCTATCTTTTATAATGGGCCGGATCGAATTTTTTTCTATGGGTCGGCCTGGCCCAGGCCTGAAAATTTCTACCCGTACAGATTTCTAACTTAAAATTTAAAAAGTATTACATATTTCAAACTTTGAATTATAAATCAAAGAAAAAAATAATTATTTTTTAAATATTTTCTATTGAATTTATTTTTATTGTAATAGTAAATAATCAATCTAAATCTGTCTTTTTACACCTCACCCCAAATTATTGATTTTACCTTTGAATCCTCCCCCCTCACTGGAGGGATTCAAAGGTATGACCTGAAAGGCTTAAACCTTAAGTGATGTGGTGATTTTTTTTGAGGTGGTGTGTATGCAACCCCAAAATTTGATTTCTTACACAAAATGTAGCGAATTAAAATAAGAAAATCTGCTGTGAATTTTGCGTTATCTACTTGAATAAAAACAACTGAAAAAGCACTGTAAGTGTACATACATATACATATAAATACATGTATCTAAATACCACAAAAAAAATTTCTTCATAATTGAAATTTCTCTAGGGTGGAAAACACCTCACCTAATCAGTTAAGGGTTAAAGTCTTTAAAATTACTTTTTATTCGTATTACTTTATTCGTAACTGTGCAATACGATAAATAAATCAGAAGTTATCTCAGTGATGGAACAGCTGCGCCAATTGCTCCAATTGCGCCAAATCGATAATGCTGCGCATTTCTGCGCCAAAACGATCATTTTTCAACAAAATTGCACCCAACTGCGCCAATTCAATAATAATTCTTGAGCCAAATCCATAATTTTCCACCCGAATTTCGCCAAAAGATTGCGAAAAACATGCGAATTTAGTCAAAAGCGCGCGAAGTTTCTCAAATGATCGCGAAAAAAAAGTGAATTTTAACAAAGGATCATTAATTTCGTCAAAAAAAACGAACAAAATGTGGTCAAAAGACCATGAAAACACGAAATTTCGTTAAAAGATCGCGAATTAAACGCAAATTTCGTCTGAAATTCGCGAAAACACGCAAATTTTGTCGAAAGATCGCAAAAAACACGCGAATTTTGTCAAAAGATCGCGAAAAACACGCGAATTTCGTCAAAAAATCCCAAGAAAAATATGAATTTTGAGGAAAGATCGTTAATGTCGTCAAAAAATGAACAAAACACAGTCAAAAGAACGTGAAAAAATGCTAATTTATTTAAAAAATAGAGAAAAAAACCCGGAAATTTCGTCAAAAGGTCTCAAATTTCAACATAAGATCGCGAAAAACACGAGATTTTCGTCAAAAGATCGCGAAAAACAGGCGAATTTCGTCAAAAGATCACGAATAACACACGGATTTTGTCAAAGAGTCGCGAAAAAAATGTGAATTTTGTCAAAGGAGCGCTAACTTCAACAACAACAAAAAAAACACAATCAAAAGATCGCGAAAAAATGCTGCTTTCGTAAAATCGCGAAAACACGCAAATTTCATCAAAAGGTCGCAAAAACCACGCGAATTTCGTCAAAGGTTCGCGAAAAAAGTGAATTTTGTCAAAAGATCGCTCGTCAAAAAAAGAACAAAACGGGGTAAGATCGTGAAAAAACGCTACTTTCGTTAAAATATCTCGAAAAAACCCGAAAATTTCATCAAAATATCGTCAAAAACACACGAATTTCGTCAATGGATCGCGAAAAAAAACCCGTAAATTTTCCGTCATAAACTTCGTCAAAAAACGAACAAAACACGGTCAAAAGATCGTGAAAAAACGCTACTTTCGTTAAGATATTGCAAAAAACCGCTCAAATTTCATCAAAAGGTCGCAAAAAAACACGCGAATTTCGCCAAACGATCGCGAAAAACACGCCAATTTTGTCAAAGGATCGCGAGAAAAAACGTGAATTTTGTCAAACGATCGCCAATTTCGTCAAAAAACGAGCAAAACGGGGTAAAAAGATCGTGAAAAAACACCTTTTCGTTAAAATATCGCGAAAAAACCCCGCAAATTTCATCAAAAGATCGCGAATAAAACGCAAATTTCGTCAAAAGATCGCGAATAAAACGCAAATTTCGTCAAAAGATCGCGAAAAACACGTGAATTTCGTCAAAGGATCACGAAAAAAAACGTGAATTTTTCCAAAAGATTGCTAACTTCGTCAAAAAACGAACAAAACACAGTCAAAAGATCATGAAAAAACACCACTTTGTTAAAATTTCATCAAAAGGTCGCAAAAAACGCGCATTTCGTCAAAAGATCGCGAAAAGGACATGAATTTTATGAAAAGATCGCGGAAAAAATCACAAATTTCTTCAAAAGGTCGCGAAAAACCGCAAATTTCGTCAAAAAATTTCGAAAAACACGCTAATTTCGTCAATGGATCACGAAAAATGAACGTAAATTTTGCCAAACGATAGCTAACTTCGTCAAAAAAAGAACAAAACGCGGCCAAAAGATCGTGAAAAAACGCTACTTTCGTTAAAATATCGCGAAGAAACCCGCAAATTTCATCAAAAGGTTGCAAAAAACACGCGAATTTTGTCAAAAGATCGCGAAAAACACGCGAATTTTGTCAAGGGATCGCGAGAAAAAACGTGAATTTTGTCAAACGATCGCTAATTTCGTCAAAAAACGAACAAAACGGGTTCAAAAGATCGTGAAAAAACGCCTTTTCGTTAAAATATCGCGAAAAAAACCCGCAAATTTCATCAAAAGATCGCGAATAAAACGTAAATTTCGTCAAAAGATCGCGAAAAACACGCGAATTTCGTCAAAGGATCACGAAAGAAACGTGAATTTTTCCAAAAGATTGCTAACTTCGTCATAAAGCGAACAAAACACAGTCAAAAGAACACCACTTTGTTAAAATTTCATCAAAAGGTCGCAAAAAACGCGCATTTCGTCAAAAGATCGCGAAAAAGACATGAATTTTATGAAAAGATCGCGGAAAAAATCACAAATTTCTTCAAAAGGTCGCGAAAAACCGCAAATTTCGTCAAAAAATTTCGAAAGACACGCTAATTTCGTCAAAAGATAGCGAAAAACACGGTGATTTCAACAAAGGGTCTGAATAACACGCAAAAGAAGCGCGAATTTCGTCAAATGATTGCGAAAAAAATGTGAATTTTGTGAAAGAGTCGCGGGAAAAACGCGAATTTAATCAAAGAATCGCAGAAAAAACACGACTTTCGTCAATGAATTGCAGAAAAAACGTGAATTTCGTCAAAGAATACCAAAATTACATTTTGATGCTCCAAAACAGTTATTTTCTGCTCCAAAATGAGTATTTTTTCTGCTCTAAAATAGTTATTATATGCCCCAAAGTGGATTTTTGCTGCTCCAAAATAGTTATTTTCTGCACCAAAATGAGCGTTTTTGCTGCTCCAAAATGAGGTTCATGCTGTTCCATCACTGTATTATCTACTTCACTCCCTCCATTCGTAATTTCTACTACCCTCGTTTGTAAAATTTTAAATGGTTTGAAATTATTTAATTTTTTGGTCTGTTTATTTATACATTGTTGAAATAATAAATAAATGTCTAATTCCCCCCCCCCCCTCGCCCAAAAGAAAATAATGCGAAAAAATACAAAATAAAAAAAATACAAAATTTACTATGAACATTCGGTAAATTCGATCTCCACACCCCCCCAAACGAAATGCTCTAGCTACGCCACTGCCGACCGGACGCAGGGAGATATACCTCATGGAGTGGTCTAAAAAAGTAAGGAATTTGGAAATAATTTAATTATTTTGTAATTTTATGGTTCGAAACAGGTGAAACCAATGATTAAATCTTCTTATCTTTCCAAACAATGTCTCTCGTAATAGGAATACATGTCTATATGCACTCAGACAAAATCAAAACATTCATGAAAAGTATCACGTGATCTGATATAAATCCGATCAGCAGCAAATTTTACGCCCGGTCTTCGCTCACCTAGCCCACAAAAAATATGTGGTCGTTATGATCACATGCTTGAGCTTTTTTGTTTATGTTTTCACCAGGGATGTAGTGGAGGGTATACGGGGGTATACGCCGTATACCCTCTGGATTTTTTTAAGGAACACCGTATACCCTCTGTTTCTCAAGAAAGCTACAGTATATATACACTAGGGTATACTCTCTGCCTTGAGCGTATACCCTCTGCTTAGAACGTATACCCTCTGTCATTTTTACGACTACACCACTGGTTTTCACTCGTTTTTGTGGGTTGACTGATTCGCTTGAACAGCTCGACAAAAAAACAAACTACATCATAAAAAAAACAGTGGTGGGATTCAAATAACTTAACAAGCAGTTGTACTCCCTAAAGACTTTTTTCTCAAGTTTCAAGAAAAGTAATGTGCCACACATAGATTTAAAAAATAATTTCCAACGTTATAAAATAATGAATAAAAAAGTTTTATATTTAAATGCAGTGAAAAAGAAAAATATGTGCTTTAATATGCTGTTTACTATTTAACAATTACAAAGTACTCATCAAAATTTCTATCAGAAAATGTATCAAATTGAAAGTTATAATTGTAAAAAAGCAGTATTTTTCAAGCGAAGGAAAAGACTAGGCCAGGGTAGGCGAACCTATGGCACGCGTGCCACTTTTGGCACGCGAAAGAATAATTTTGGCACGGCGCGGCGTTGATTATATCTCGAAATCAGGACACAGTGATTTTACACAAAATACATGAACTTAGACGACCTCATTTGATTCTAAATTCGATTATTTGGAAATTGAAGAATTTTAATCTTATTCAATATGGTTCGAAAATTTATCAAACAAAGAAAATACTTCAAAACTACCATAAAGGAAAGATTATTATATGTATTAATAAAAATACCGATGGTAAATTATGGCAACTTGAAAATAAATTTGAGGACTATTTAAATATAAACAGCCTTTTTTGTTTTTTCATTTTAATAATTTTTCCTACTACTTATACCTATGAGTCATTATTTTCTCAAATTAATATTATAAAAAATCAAATAGAGAGCAGTTGTCAGATAAATCCATTTTAGTTTGCATCGTGTTGAAATAAACTGAGCATTAAAATGACATTAATTATTTTTCATCCAGGATACAACACAATTAATCACATTATTTTTTAAATTAATTTCTAAATTTTAAGTGTTTCTATAATAATTACAATGTTATACTTACATGTAATGTTACCCATATTAGAAAAAAATCTTAATAAGTAATTTTCAAATAGTTTTGATTCATTATTTTTCAATCCACTAAATTTGTTTTATAGTTGGCACATCAAAGTCATGCAAAACATTTTTTGAATAAAATTGGCACGTGACTATGAAAAGGTTCGCCAACCCTGGACTAGGCTATCACCAAACTCTGCCAGGCTGCCATAGATTGGACAAAAACTTTGGAACTGAACATTCGTTCTGTGCATATATTGCTATTCTCTTTCAAAAACACTCTGCGGAACACTGCCTCATTTTTATCTAATAAAAACGTTAGGTAATACCACAGACTTATCATATAATCTCTTATTATCTTTACTCTGAGGGTAACACAAAGCTGCTGAGTATTTAGCTCCCAAGTTCACCGTAACTATACGCTTAAAATATATCCCCCTCCATATGCATCTGTCTCCTTCGCGCCCGGGTGAAGTGGTCGTGGTTGCTGAACAAGCTCAGGGTTTTGTCAGATGAACGAAACCCTAAAAAGAAGGGAAAAGTTGGTTCTGGTGCCGGATTTTTGAAGTCACGCTGTATATTGTTTAAGTGAAAACAGGTTCCGTAATCGAGTTAGCGATACTTATTATTATAAAATTCTTGCTTTTCTATCGCTATTATAAAGGACAAACTTGTCCATGCATAAAGCTGACATCATTATTTATGGTGGCAAAATCGGACGATTAAATATAACTTTTTCAGCAATTTTTTTAAACTTCTAAACATCTCGCATTTTAAATCTTTACACCGTCGAATAGGGGAAAAAATGTGCTTTCAAATAAAATTTCTTTGAAAACTATATCGCAGTTTGTTTGAAAAATGCATCGCCGTTTACTCAATTTTATTGTTTCTAAAATAATTTCCAAGCATGAATTTTTCTAATCTATCTCTATTGCGTGCAGACGATTACAAAAAATAATTCCGTTTGCATTTAAATTATTATAAATAGTTTGTAGTACAATTTGTTTCCAACTTGTATTTCATAACGAAATTAAAACATTCACTAATAAATAAATCAATAAAATATCTCATGCAAAAACACAAATTTAACACATGTAATTAAACTATACACTTAAACTACTGAAATGATCAAAATCAAAAAAGCTGATTGTAAATAGTGAACTTTGGTGATTTCTTTGGTTATTAACTCCTGACGCGAAGACAACACGAAAGTATCAATTTTAATAAATTTCAAAACTTTCTTTAAACGCACAATTGTTTTTTTTTTCAATTAATTATGATTTTTGGTATTGTTAGTGCACTTTCTAAAAAATATATTAAATGTAAAAAATCTATGGCCCTAATAGCACACGGTGTTTTAAAAATATTGAAAATCCAGATATTTCGTTTGAATTTTTTTTTTAAAACGGTTTATTCTCTTGTGGACTACTAGGGTAGAGTTATCAATTTTTACTTTCTTCTATCTTTACAAGAAGAAAGTACTGGATTCGTAAAAATTTTCGACATCCGATTTTCGACGGATTTATACGTTTTAGAATATCCTGAACACGATTTGATGGTTTTTAGAAAATGTCTGTCTGTCACTCTGTCCGTCACTCTGTCTGTCACTCTGTCACTCTGTGAGTCTGTATGTGACAAAAATTTCGTGGGCGCTCTATCTCAAGAACTAATGCACGGAATTTCACAAAACTTTAGATTCAGTTAAACCTTAATATAAATTAGTCCTGATTATTTTTGAACTAATGCACGGAATTTCACAAAACTTTAGATTCATTTAAACCTTAATATAAATTAGTCCTGGTTAGTGTTTGGTGAAAATCGCCCAACAGGTGGCGCTGTTATGTGGCATTTTCCCCGATTTCCGCAATAGCTATATCTCAAGAACTACTGCACGGATTTTCATAAAACTTCAGATTCAGTTAGTCCAGGATATAGTTAGCTGCTGATTAGTTTTTGGTGAAAATCGCCCAAAAGATGGCGCTGCTATGCTGCATTATTCATGATTATCGCAATAGCTCTAACTCAAGAAAGAATGCACGAGTTTTCACCCCAACTTCAGATTTAAATAGTCCCTGATATAAATTAATGCTGTTTAATTTTTGGTGTAAATCGTCCAATAGGTAGCGCTGCTGTGCGGCATTTTTCACGATTACTGCAATAGCTGTATCTCAAGAAAAAATGCAAGAATATTTATCTAGCTTCAGATTCAGTTAGTCCCTAATATAAACTCGTTCTAATTAGTTTTTGGTGTAAATCGCTCGACTGGTGGCGCTGCTATGTGGAAAGCTCTATCTTAAAAATTAATGAATGGATTTTCATCAAACTTCAGATTTAGTTAGACGTTAACATAAGTTGTTGATTATTAGATTTTGGTGTAAATCCACCTATCCGGTGGCGCTGATATACTGCGCCTTGCATGATTTACACGATTTTAGCGATAGTCCCATCTCAAGAACTAATGCACGAAATTTCATATTATTAGAATCCTCGTGATGGGCATAGATTGCCATTTAATTTTGGCACTGTACTAGAGAATTTTGAAGTATTAACATGTATGAGATAGAAGAAAGTTTTGGGATTGGCATATCCGACTATTTAAAATGTTTTCACCTATATTCTGGTAACCTGGAAGAACGGGAATATCCCCTTGTTATTTTGAAAACCATAACAAATGGGTGAATTAAGATGCAATTTTCAAAGAAATTATAATTCCCCCTCCCCTATTAGATGGTGTAAAAACTAAAAGTATGCTATGTTTAGAAGTAATTAAAATTGCTAAAAATTAGAAAAAAATTGTTCAGGCTGTTTCGACCTCCGATTAGAGTTGCAAAAAACCCACAGATTTTGGAAGATGTGAATGAACTAGGAAATTTTGGGGAATAAACCCGGAATTTGGGGGAATACTGAAAATTTCGCAGGAGTTTTGAAGGTAAATAGAACCAGTCAATTTTTAATTGAAAATTTTTACTTTTCAGAAATTTCAGGCCCTGTTCAAAAAAGTGTAAGATAAATTTTTCATTATGAATTCACAAAACTTATGATTTTGCGCTCTAAGTTTGTATAATTTATTAAAATTCATTAGCTTTACAACAATTTCGGCTGCGAATTGGTGATTATTTGAATGCTCTTTAAAACTTAAAATTGCTTATTTTCTATTAGCTGGCATATCTACCATTCAAGCATACTCTATATTAATTTTCTAGCGAGCTGCATCGTATTTTTATACTGATTTCATTTAGTTTTGATCGTTTTCTTTTTTGTTAACAGTAGCGATGTTTACATTCATGTCAGGCAAGATCAAGATAATCCTGTCGACTACATATCACCGATTAAAATAATTAATAACTTATGTTATTTTATCTTACTTAATATTTCTGTAACTTAAGCACTTATTTCGTTAGTTTTCATATAAGCTGAAACTATTTTTCTATTTTATGTCATTAGTTTTGTTTACATTTGTAAAAAAAAAACGTTTTGTTTACATTGAAAAGAATTAAAATCATAAAAAAAATTAAAAGTAATAAATTAAAAACTTTCATGCCTAAAACTTTCTGAAAACTCCCGGGATTTTTTTAAATTTCCCTCCCAAAAAACTTGATTTATTCCCGGGATTAAACCTGGTTTTTTCCACCCTTTGCAACTTACCTCCCATATAAAGTCAGTGTTAGTCGCGGTTTTTACTTTATAATATGAAATAATAACAATCCAAGTTGTAATTTTTTCAACAGAGAATTTTATTTTTACTAATCAGTATGATTGCATTAACGTTATGATGGCATATCAACGCTTGTTTATGACAGTAACTCAATAATTAGAAAAAAAAAACTTTTTCACAAATAACAATGTTTAATATTTCCTAATCTATAGTTTACAACCCAGCGACTGCTTTTATATCATTTCAGATCAACGAATAAATGCACATTTTAATAATTTAATTACTGTGGGTTTACTTATTTATTTATTTATTTATTTATTTATTTATTTTTTTGTCATTAGGCGACGTTTATTCTTTCATAAATAGGTAACTTTTTTGTTATAATAAACACATTTATTCAGATTTCAGTGTTTTTCCATAAAAAACGTAGTATATGCAGTATCATAAAAATACATTTGCGAAATTAAACTAAATGTATTTTCGAGCAAAATGATTACTTAACACTTGAGTAGTCCCTCATTTACTCACGCTTATAAACAGATATGGTGTTTTAGGGATAAAACCACCAATAATTTAGGTTACACAGTTTTTCGGTTAAATAGATGATATGCATAAAATAAAGAAAAAACGTATGAAATAAAACGAAATTTGACTATTTTGATTGTTAAGGTATGTGTATTGTCATAACTACTTCACACATGACAATATTTTTATTCAGGTTTAAATTCCAAAAAATAATGGAAGACTCATATGAAATGAGAAAAGAATGCTCTTGCTCTTCAAGTTGCGTCCCAACTTTACCTGAATTTCACTGGCTGAATTTTAAGGAACTTGTAAATTACGCGACTTTTATCGACAGAAAATTTATGAGCTCAGTACTACAACAGAGATTGCGCTGCGAGGAATTTTAATGATTCGGATGAGATTTGCATTAACAATTTCTCATGAAGGATTTTAGTATATTACATAGTGTTCTATCATTCTTTACCATATCCTATACTAAGTTATCAACTAAAGAAGTTGGTCGTTCACAGCTCAAATTTTGTCTGACTCAATAGAAGATATAATAGCGTAATAACGTTTGTATCGTTATCAGCAATTCGGGTGGACATTCCAGGTAAATCTCCATATTGCTTTAAAACGTATGATCAAATTCACAGATATATTTAATTTGATTCAAGGTTTGTTTAGAAAAACCGACCAGCGTAGTGGGCGAAGGCTGCTAGTGTTTATATAAAATATGTGTCTCAAAACGCTGCGAGGAATTTTAATCTTTCTCTACCCTCATATTACCAGTTTGATGTGCCAGTGAAGTATCAAATATGGTACATATTAGAAGTCATACACAGTAAAATATTATTTCTGAAGTAGGTGTTTTAATATGAAATACCATTCAAAAATCAATAAAATTTGCAAAAACTGAATATTGTTTACCAGAAAAACTATTATTTCAGTTTAAAATCATACTATTTTATGAATTGGTGAGATCATGACAAACATTTTAAATGTAGCTGTGAGCTTATGTTAATCTGCACTTCACACAACCTTACCTAACAGAAGATTCTACAGAGGTTTCTCGAATGGTCATTACAGTAACCATTTAAGACCGGACCCGCACGATCGTGCGCGTTAGGCATTTACTAAAATTCTCCCTTCTTGGGTTATCTATTCCATAAATGCCGGAATCAAGTGATTGTGCTGGTTAACAGAAACTATATTATATGAATTTTGTCAACAGATAGTGAATTATCAGTTACAAATTTCATTTATATCATTGTTTAAAAAAAAAAAAAACCCTCAAAAAGCAGTCCGGTTTTAAAGGGTTAACTTTCTAGAAATTGTTTAGATTAAGTATAAAAACTGAACGCCTTTTAAATGGTATTGGGGAGTGTATTTAATTCTTATGATTCATTCTAAAGATTAAGAACTTTCTTAAACTAATTAATTTTTCAATATTTGAAACTTCATTAAAGTCAGTTGGATTCAAAGATATTTTTATGTAATGAAAGTTAGGATGTCGTTGTTGTGATGTATAAAGATACAGAGTATGTTTTGAACAACGATTTCTCTTTAAAACATTAAATGTTAACAACTTAGATATTTTATGCTTACATAAAATAGGTGTCTCAAAAAGGCTTCGAGGAATTTAATCCTCCTCTATTCTCATATTACTCTTTTGATGTGGCAGTGAAGTATCCAATGTATCACATATTAGAAGTCGTGTACAAGGAATTTTTTTTTTTTTTAATACGTGTTTTAATATGAAATAGTATTAAAAAATCAATAAAATTTTCAAAAACTTAATATTTTTATGGGAAGAACTATTATTGCAGTTTCAACTTATACTATTCTACGATTTGGTGAGAGAACGACAAACATTTTAAATGTAACTATGAGCGTACGTTAATCTGCACTTAACAGAACATTGCCTAACAGAACATTCTTCAGAGGTTCCCCGATGGTGGTTAAATTAACTTTCTAGAAATTAATTTAGTTGAAGTATAAAAACTGAACTTCTTCATTCTAAAGATTAAGAAATTTCTTAAACTAATTTAATTTTCAATATTTGAAACTTCGTTGAAGTCAGTTGAATTCGAAAATATTTTTATGTAATGAAAGTTAGGATGTTGTTGTTGTGATTTTGTTAAGCATAATGTACATTTCTAAATGTGTATAAGTTTCTTATGATTCTTGACTTACGTTTGAATATTTATTCTTCAGAAAATAGAACGAAATTGACTTCTGTTGTCCAAGAACACAACTAAAAAGAGTAAACTGGTTAAATGTCGGAATATTTACCGTAAATCTCTTTAAGCGACTAACTTAATTGGTGTAGATAATACTATAAAAAAAATAACTACTTTTTAAAAAGTCGAAATTTCGGTATAGAATAATATATATAAAAACTGATAAAATTTTAAAGTATTTTACCCTGTTGAAATCAATTCATACTGCAGTTTTATAGTAGGAGAGCTGTTGAACATTTTTGAGTAGGTATTTGAGGCACCCTGAAAATTTGTGCAACACTTCTTTTGTAATGCCTGAATACAAAATCGAATGTCTGGCTGAAGGATCGTGGCCCAAAAACTGTGCCAGACAAAAAAAAAGGCACGTGACACGTGTCTGGTACAGTTTTTGTGCCGACTAAAGTGTCTGTCATTTTCAAAATATTTTTTTCTAAGCATAAATATTATTCTGTCTCAATGTCAGCGTGCCTCAAATACCTTTTTTGGGTAGTCAAAAAATGGCACTTGACACGTGTCTGGCACAGTTTTTGGGCCGACTAAAGTGTCTGTCGTTTTCAAAATATTTTTTTCTAAGTATAAATATTATTCTGTCTCAATCTCAGCGTGCCTCAAATACCTTTTTGGGGTAGTCAAAAAAAATGGCACTTGACACGTGTCTGGCACAGTTTTTGGGCCACGATCCTTCAGCCAGACATTCGATTTTGTATTCAGCCATTACAAAAGAAGTGTTGCACAAATTTTCAGGGTGCCTCAAATACCTTCCCTAAAATGTTTAACAGCTCTTGGACTATTAGATTATATTATTGTACCAGTTGAAACTTTTTATGACGTACAATAAAGATAATGTTGTATAATGTTTTAGTTGTTAATGTAGTTGAACATTTTGATGTGCATTATGTATACCTACTATCAACAAGTATAATAGTTTAACTCATTTTGATGTGCAGAGAGACAAGTTAGCTCTGAAATGAGTTATGGCTTTTACATTGGAAGAAACAACAAGGTACAGTTAAAGAGGATAAAAATAATAAAAGAAGATTGAAACTTTAAAAATTAAGAGACCACATTTTTCTGTATATTTTAATTGGGATTTTACTGTCAAGAACTCAGATGGGAACTAAAACATATAATTTTTTTTTTTTAATTCTGCTAAATTAAAACAAATATTTTCTAAAAAATACTGTTTTCTTTAAACAAGTTTTTATTGTCAAGAATAAATCTGATGCAAATAAAATTTATAAACTCGTAAAAAGTTAATGATAACAGCTGAAGCAGGGCCTGTTTATTGAATAGGCCCGTGAAGCCCCTGCTTACCCACTGAAATACAAAAGGGCCCCAAATTTTCTTTTTCAAAACTAATTTTTAGAAAAAAGAAACTCAGTCACAGTAAAAAATACACTTTTTTTCCGACGAATTTTTTTTCCTTACTATATGGCAATTTGTAAATCACAAAAAATATTTTGAAGTTCACATATTCTCAACTATAGTTCTATATTTGTTATTTACAAAATAAATTGGTTATTTACAATTAAACATATAATAAAATAATTTTATATAGGTAGTTTTAGTTTAATATTAAAAATGTTATTTACTCTAAACTTTGATGGTAAAATTTCAAATTATTTAATCACACGAAAAAGAGATTTAGTAAATAAAAAAGCAATTTGTAGAGTAATAGGGGGGCCCCCTATGTGACGTCGGGCTTCCCTTATTCCTAAGTGTTAAGCGGGCCCTGAGCTGAAGCGTAAAAAATGGTAAATATTTAGTTTAAAGTTCAGTTGTAGTTGATTCATGCGTGTTACACCCTTCTTTTAATAAACTGACCTCAATCGAAAATCTAGAATACAGTGAGCTCAGATGTGATTTTTGAATGAAATAAAAAGTGATTTTTTGCAAAAGAATTTCATGAAATAAATCTATTTATAGTGTAACGAAAAATATAGGACTGATCTAACCATGAAATATTTTCGTTAATTTATTTGATTCTTAATGAGATATTTAAGAAATAATTAAATGTTGTTTATTTTTAAAGATTTATATTTGCTCTTAATATCGTGATGAATTAATATTCTGTCTATAATTTCAAACATATGATTCATATTTAGAATGCGTCAAGAAGCAATTGTTTTATTTTAAAATTGTTGAAGCTTTTCAATAACTAATAAAAACATCAAATAATTTTTATTTTTGATAGTATAACTATTGAAAAATAAAGTGTTACAATTCTTGTTCAATTCTCAAAATTATGGAGAGAGATAAAGTTGCAGTTATTGATTGAATACGGTTGAATTATTATTCTATAATTTCTAACACATGATTCAGACTGAAAATGCTTCAAGAAACAGTTATTTTATTTTAAAGTTGTTGAAGCTTTTTCATAACTAAGTAAAACATCAAATACTTTTTATTTTTTATAGTATAACTATTGAAAAATAATCTCTTACAATTCTTATTCAACTCTCAAAATTATGGAGACAGATAAAGTTACAGTTATTGATTGAATACAGTTGAATTATTATTCTGTCTATAATTTCTATCTCATGAGTCAGACTGAAAATGCTTCAAGAAACAGTTATTTTATTTTAAAGTTGTTGAAGCTTTTTCATAACTAAGTAAAACATCAAGTAATTTTTAGTTTTGATAGTATAACTATGGAAAAATAATCTCTTACAATTCTTATTCAACTCTCAAAATTATGGAGACAGATAAAGTTGCAGTTATTGATTGAATACAGTTGAATTATTATTCTGTCTATAATTTCTAACACATGATTCAGACTGAAAATGTTTCAAGAAACAGTTATTTTATTTTAATGTTGTTGAAGCTTTTTCATAACTAAGTAAAACATCAAATAATTTTTAGTTTTGATAGTATAACTATTGAAAAATAAAGTGTTACAATTCTTATTCAACTCTCGAAATTATGGAGACAGATAAAGTTACAGTTATTGATTGAATACAGTTGAATTATTATTCTGTCTATAATTTCTAACACATGATTCAGATTTAGAATGATTCAAGAAACAACTGTTTTATTTCAAAGTTGTTGAAGCTTTTTCATAACTAACTAAGTAAAACATCAAATAATTTTTATTTTTGATAGTATAACTATTGAAAAATAAAGTGTTACAATTCTTATCCAACTCTTGAAATTATGGAGACAGATAAAGTTGTAGTTATTGATTGAATACAGTTGAATTATTATTCTGTCTATAATTTCTAACACTGGGACGGTGAACTTATGGCACGCGTGCCATTTTTGGCACGCGAAAGAATAATTTTGGCACGACAAGGCGTTGATATCTCTAAATCAGTAGTGATTTTACACAAAATACACGAACTTAGATGAGTTGATAAGATTCTAAATTTAATTAATTGGAAATGGAAGAATTTTAATTTTATTCAATATGGCTCAAAAATTTATCAAACAAAGAAAATATCTGAAAACAAACAAAAAGTAAAGATTATTATATATTAATTATTAAAAATACCGACGGTAAATTACGGCAACTTAGAAATTAATTTCAGAACTATTTAAGTAAACTCCCTTTTTTCCCAGTTTAATAATTTTTCCTACTATTTATACCTGTGATTCATTATTTTCGCGAATGAATAATATAAAAAATTAAATAGAGACCAGTTGCCAGATAAATAGATTTTACTTTGCATTCTGTTAAAATTAACTGAGCATGAACATGACATTAAATTATTTTTCATTCAAGATACAACACAATTAATCACATTATTTTTTTAATCAATTTCCAAAATATAATTGTTTCTATAATTATTACAGCGTTATACTTGCATGTACGTTACCCATTTTAGAAAAAAATCTTAAGTAATTTTCAAGTTGTTTTGATTTATTATTTTTCAATCCACTAAGTTTGTTCCTTAGTTGGCACGTCAAGGTCATGTAGAACATTTTTTCAAAAAAAAACTGGCACGCAACTATAAAAAGATTCGCCAACCCTGTTCTAACACATTATTCAGATTTAGAATGATTCAAGAAACAACTGTTTTATTTTAAAGTTGTTGACGCTTTTTCATAACTAAGTAAAACATCAAATAATTTTTATTTATGATAGTATAACTATTGAAAAATAAAGTAATTACAATTCTGACAATTATGGAAACAGATAAAGTTGCAGTTATTGGATTTTATATCAGAAAGGAAATTTTATCCTGGGCATCTAAAGAAGAAATAAAAGCTTACACATCAGATAAAAAAAATATCTATGCTAGAATGATGTATACGCTTGGAGATTATCTTGCAAAATATTCAAAAAAATTCCATAGAGTTTCTTTTCATTTCACAGATCAAGTAAATAAAGCATTCCCGAATGGTACAGTCGTGGGGGAAAAAAAGTAAACACCCCTACTAACTCCTCAACAAACTATCGTAGTAGAAAGTTACTGATACCGAACGATTGGAAATAAAGTCTACTTTTAAATGATGTATATAAAATTTTCTTAGGGGGCCATCTACATATTAAAACGAATCCAAACTTCATTTTTTTCAATGGAAATGCCCAATTTTAACGAGATATTTCAAACCTTCGGTTCAAACTATGCCTGGACACCAAATTTCAAGTCATTTGAATAAAAAGTTTTTGAATTATAAACATTCAAAATTTAGTGCTACTAATGTTAAATTACGTTTTCACATTTTTATTAATATCTCCTGAAATTATACTCCTAATGTGCTAATTTTTGGTGTAACAATAATACTAAAATACCCAAACATAAATACTTTGAATTTGCAATTTTTATAATTTTATGATATGAATTGTGATTTACGAAATTAATATTCGAAGAAATTATGAATTGCAACCTTCAATTTTGTTTATGGATTTAGATTTATTAAGTCCTGCTTTATGGGAATCCAAAATTTCACATTTTTCTTTCAAGTAGTTTTCCAATTATGCTTAAAAAACGGCAAAATGATGGTTTAAGGGGCCATGTATGATAGAAGTGACTAGATATTTTGAAATTTCTTAAGCTATCCTATAATATAGCAGTCTTCAATGACTGCTTGAGTGGCGCTTAAGATACCTTGATCAAGAAGGGGGTTCTCTCGGTCAACAATTGAGTACGGAACTTAAATTTTGATACAGTCCCTAAAATACGCTCGTTTTAAAATAATTAATTTCTCGTAAACTTATCGTACGAATTGCGTAATTTTTTTTTAGGCTAATTTAAAAATTTAAAGTTCATTTATGCTGTCAGAATTGTGTACTGCTATTGAAAAAAAAACAAAGTTATGGTTCGTTTTAATCTGTAGATGGTCCCCTAAGCTAACTTAATATACATCATTTAAAAGTAGACTTTATTACCAATCATGTGGTACCAGTAACTTTCTTCTACGATATTTTTTTTGCAGAGTTAGTAAGGAGTGTTTACTTTTTTTTCTCTCGACTGTACGTATGTATGTACATAACGAAATAACTCTTGATAGAAATATCTCATTTGCTTCAAATTTTGTACATAGGTTAATTCTTATAAGGCGCATCCCTGATTAGTTTTGGTGGATCATTTGTAAAATATAAAAGGAGAATGGGTGCTAAACCCTCCCCGCCCCCGTTAATTTAGATAAATTTCTTTTTCAAGCAGAATTATCCGATTTGCTTTAAGTTTTGTAAATATGTTTATTCTGATAAGGCGCTTCCCTGATTCGTTTTGGGGGTTCATTGGTTAAGTATAAAGGGGAGCGGGGAGCTAACCCCCCTTAATTTATTTATTGATTTGCTCAAAAAGAGTGAGTTCTATTTTATGAATAGACAAATATAAGAGTATAATATACAATTAGTGTGAATAACCTATGAACTCAATGCCATCAGTTTAACTGGGCACTTTTCTTTTAATTCTTATTTTAAAATTTTCTTTCTGCTTTAATAATTTCACTTTTCAATTTAAATTTGAAAATGACGCCAAAAAAAAATTAATAATCTCTTTTTTACGTCTATGGAATTTATGCCAAAGTTGAAGATGACAGGCGATTTTTGGTTTCTAAAATAAACTGATTCCTGACGATCAAAATCTGAAAAACGTTTTTATTTTTTCAAATTTTCCGGAAAAACGTAATTTAATAATAATTAAACTTTGTCTTCACTATCCATTAAAATAAAAGATAATTTCAATTTCAATTTAAAAATGTCGAAAAAGAAGCAATCTAATAATCCATATCCTTTTCCCTTTTTTCGACAAAAATGGAGTAATTTTGTTGCCATCATTACAAACAAGTAATCAAAATTACAAAAAAAGTTAATATCTCGAAAACTTATTCAAATTTTAAAATTCTAATACCCCTTTCTCACCTGCGGATCAATACGAATAATTGGTGTTAATTTCACCGTGAAGCGCTCCATATTTTAGAAGAAATGGGTTTGAAACATAATCAGTCGTTTAATCAGTCGCTTCATAAGTTCGTTTCATTAGGATTGCATATATATATAGGGTAGATATAGGTAGACAAAACATATTTCAGTTTTAAGACTTAAAATACACACTTGTATTTTATATAAAGTGACGTCATTTGCATCCGCTGAAAAATTGCATATTTTAAGCAACATCTAGAGAAAAGTGTACATATGACGTCCCTATCGCGGAATAATACGCAAACCCAGAAAAAAGCGATGTCGTCATGCAAGTAACTCTACAAAAAAAAATCGGGTATCTAATGATCCATATGGCTTCATTTGTTTGTCACATTAATATGGATACTGAAAATTAAATACAGTTTATAATGCCTCCTTGTTTTATCAGAAATAATTCATTTATATTTTTCCAAAATTCGGAAAATTTTATTACACTCGGATTAATAAAATTGCATTCTTGTAGCTTTTTGATAGGATTCAAGTGATTGCGGAGAAAATAAGTCACACAAATATTTCAGATTTTCTAATAAATTTTCAGTTGTTATGAGAAAAAGGCAACAAAAAGATATAGTAATCTACTATTTTCCCTTTACTTTCTACAGAAATGTAGTACTTCAATTGCCACTATTACAGAAATGGCATTAAAAACAACAAAAAAAATAATATCTCAAAAATAAATTGAGATTCACTTTTCAAACAAATTGAATTTAAAAGTACTTTTTTCAGTACGACCCTAACAGCAAATAATCTTAGACCGAACTTCGGCCGAAAGTCCTAACTCGACTATACTTCGTTCTGGCAATCTCATTTTCCGGGGTCGGCAGATATGACTTCTTGTCCGCAAGACAAGATCACCGATCACCTTCCGAGCATCGCATTCCGACTACAATTGAATTGGTTTTGAAGCCTTTTCGTATTAGTTTTCGATAATTTGGTCACTTGGTAATCTTTTACCGAGTACATTGCAATATCATTTGACCTTTTGCCTGTTAGCTAATATATCGAATAGAAGAATTTGTACGATGCAAAAATAGTATTTAAAGCGTTAAAAAAAATCGTTTTAATTCAAAAAATAAATATTATTAATTGAGAATATTTTCCACTATAAGCTGCAAAAATATTTCCATATCAAGTATGCAACTCACTGAAATGTAAGAAATTTTGTTTTGTTTAAAGACAAAATATTGCTTTTGAATAATTTTACAATAAAAATTACAATTATTTTAAGTTGCAGTTAATTTTCTGTTATAAACTGCCAATAAATTTACATTTAATTTAAAAATGATAGTCTTACTTATATAAGCCCAGTGGTGCATTGGTCAGAGCCTCTGACTGCCGCACCGCAGGTTGTGAGTTCGACTCCCGACTGGGCAAGGTTCCTTCATCCCTTCGGGGTCGATAAAATGAGTACCAAGCTTGCTTGGGAACTAAACACCGAGGGTCTCGCGTTAGGCTGACCACCTGGCCGAGACGCATGCTGCATAGCACCTCGGGGCCCAGGGTCAAGAAAACAGAGATGGGCACTGTCGGCCCAGATCAAAGCCCTTGAATATACAAGCCTTGTCAGTTCAATGGGAGAAATTTAGCGAGTTGAAGGTAGCGCCCTCTGGCGGGTGGTGAGGTTAAACTTCTCGTTGTTTACATATTTGGCTTTGCTGTTGAAAGAGCCTTTAATGGAGGAATAGCGTGACGTTCTGATTTCTGACATTTAATTATTTTAAATTCAGTTATATGATTAAATTAACTAGTACTCAAGTAAAAAGTATGCTGTAATAGCATGATGTTCCAAAGATGTAATCAGGTATTTCATTTTAAACTTATTGTTTTATTTTCAATATAGCTATTTATATTAGGCTAGGCCTAAAATCATTGTTTCAAATGTGTAATGTAAATAGTTTTACTTATTGTTCTTAGTTATGTAATTTCTTTTTCCTCTGGTGACTTAATTTTTTATAAAATTGTTCATTTTATGATGACATTTTATTATTGTTTCTATAATTTTCACGATTGTATTTAGAATCAAAACTAAAGTAAAGCCTTTTAATGAAGAGTCTGTAGTCTGTAAAATATTTATGAGATTAATTTCGTTCATTATTCTTTATTAATGTCATTGCCACAAGAATTAAAGAGGTGTGGGGGTGATGATTTAGATGGTTGAATTAATTTAATGTTGCTAAAAAGTAGGGATGCACCGAATAGTGATTTTGGCCGAATACCGAATATTCGGCCTACAGGCGAACCGAATACCGAATATTCGACTAGCCTAATAGTAACTGCTAGGCCGAATACCGAATATTCGGCTTGTCGAATACTTTTATATTTCAAAGTTTAAAGGCACTAAAATGTTACATTTTAAAACAATTTTGCATAATATTTAAAACAAACTTTTATTCTAATAAACAATAACTTTTTTCAAATAAACTTTATGCTGAAAAAAATCTGCTTTGAGTTATTTAAGAAGAGGATAATTATAAAACTTTTTTAATTAATAATTTTTTTTATTTTATGGCTTCTTCTGAGAATTAAAACAGATGAATAAAATTTTCTTAAATTCAAAAGAAACATTTTAAAATCAAAGAGAAATTGTGAAAAAATTGGAAGAAAAATTGTACAGGATCGTATATTATTTGTTTGTCAGGAAGAGACTAAAGTAAAAGTAAATAAATAATACAATCTATTCAAATTTTATATGGTGGTAACTTAGCAAGAATAACTGTTCTACTCCCTTTGATTACTAAGCAAGGAAGTTTTTTAATGCATCCTAGATCGGTGTCTGGAGTGAGCAATCAGTTTCAGAGATTGTAAACATTGTTCAGAAAATCTTAGCAAGAAACATATTATTTACTGGATAATGTTCAGGAACTTGCCTTTGTACACAATTAATTCCTATGAAAATCCTCGTGATTGGTTAATTTTCTTAAAAAATACTTAACAAACAGCAAATAAATAATGTAAAAACATTCCTTTTATTTAAATATGATTTTGTTTCTAATTATTCTGAATATCTTTATAAGTTGACTCTTAAACATAGAAGTTGTATAAGGTTTTTAAAAATATGTTTAAAAAGTTTTTTGTAAGTATTCGGCTCAGCCGAATATTTTGATATTCGGCCAAACCGAATATTCAGCATACCGAATAGTTTGCTATTCGGTAACTTGGCCGAATACCGAATATTCGGTGCATCCCTACTAAAAAGTAACGAATAGGGAGTTTTTTTTAATCATGATTTAAAAATTTTGCACTTTGTGTTCTATGAGGGGGGGGGGGGGAAGGTTCATAAGGAAAAACTGAAAGTTCAAAGGGAGTAGAGGATTTCGATCATTATTTATTTATTGTTAGAAATAAGTGATAAAAACATCAGAAGGTGGCAGTTTTTTAGCGGGGAAGGGGCGATTTGATTTGATGATTCATTATTTATTTACTGTAGTACTATAAAAGTACAAATAGGGCTGGGAAAATAGAAGAGTTTTATTTTAGTGTTAATTTGTTATTGTGTTAGCATTTACCTGATCACTTAATATATTGCAATTTGGCTAAATCAGTATTTATTACAGCCCTATAAATTTTTGTATATATTTTACTCTTTTATTTATGTTTTATGTAAAATAATTGAGTTTTTTTAGTGTGTAAAGGTGGAATTTTATAATAAATTTTTAGCCCTCTTCATGATGTGCTAGAATTAAAAAAAAAAATATATGCCCACTAGTGTGTTTCCAATGGTAATACAAAATTTTAATAGTTTTCGAATTTAAGTATAAATTAATACAATAAGCTGTAGCTGAAGTTAAAATGTTAAAAGACAAAAAATTGAATCTTTTACACAACAAACTGCTTCTAAAACAGCGCAAATAAATGACGTGATAGTAGAAGTCTAAAAAAAGTTAAATGTTTTTCAGTTATGTAAATAAAAAGTTACTTTGAATCCATCTGAACTGTATTTTAGTTTTGCTTGTTTTATATTATACAGTAGACTCCCTCAAATCCGCAAAGCTTGGGACCAGATGTTGTGCGGATTTCTGGTCATTGATTTGTTTACATTTTTGAAACATTAAATTTGATTGGTGGTTGAGCAAGGGGAATTATAATGAATGCTTACAATAAAGTGAAACATTAAAATAAGTAAAATATTAAAATAATTTATTAGTTTAAAAGTAAGTAATTATTAAAATAATTATGTAAAATAAAAATTTAGAAAAATATTAAATTATAACTGATGAAATCGATTCCAAAAGTCCTATGTTGCCATCTAGTGATAGCAAGGAGAACAGTGTTAATGCTATTATCAGTACTATATATAGCTATATTGCGCTCACTGTAACTGTTTTCATAGTTATTTAGAGTCTTGAATGCTTTTCTTATACCGCTTTGTATGTTTAGAAATAAATTTGTCTATAATTTTTTTTAAAAATTCCGCGAAAAATTATTTTAAAATAGTGTTCCGGTTCGTGGATTTTTCCATTTTGAACCCTGGAATTTTTGATATAGATATGCTAATTTATATCAAAATCAAAAGTAATGTAAATTTATTTAGTAATAAATCAGCTGTAATAGCCAAAAGAAAACGATTAACAAAAAATTTAGTAAAAAAAAAAAAAAAAAAAAAAAATGCGGTAGTCGCTGATTTCGGCGCCATCTTGAATTTTGTTCCTGCAACTTAACTGTAAATTTCATTGTCTACATCTGAAAAAATACGCGGATTTTAGGGATTTGCGGATTTAAGGGAGTCTACTGTATGTATATTGTAAATGTCAAATGATATAGATTTTTAGTTTCAATTTTATACGTTATTTTAATTTCCAGATGTAAGTTTAATCATTAAGATCTTGAATTGTAATTCGTATTTCTAAAAATGTCGTGAATTTTGGTCAGGGAATTGTAGGAAATATGGCCTGGAAAACCTGGAAAAGTCAGGGAATTTTTTAATTCAAATAGAGTATGAACCCTGTTTCAATAGTTTCATACTAATTTTCGATGATTATTTGTTGAGAAATCAACTTAGAAATCCTAAAAAGAGAATTAAATAACGTTTCTCTCTTCCCCCCTTCCCCCCGATTGCCGTCTTTACAAAATAGAACAAAAATTACATATTTTTTGATAAATTTACTTGCTTGTGCTTTCTACCAAGTGTAAAAAAGCAGATAATTTTTCATAATGCAAAGCCACATCAAATAATCTATAATCTTAAATGCCCATCCATTTAGCAATTTGTCAATATTTGTTGTTACTTAAAATGAGCCTTATATACATGAAAATATCCTTTACCCAGTTTGTAAATATCTATAAATTTTATGCCGACAAGTTATATTTGAATTTAAGTTTTAAGTATTTTCTGTTTTCTTGCTTTCCTTAGATGCCAGTAACAGATTTGACCGTGGTGTTGTTTAACAGTAATTGTGGATCACAAGAGATTTCAACAATTAGTGCAGAAACTTACTGACAAGCATGTTCAGCTGAAAGGCTAAATTTGATGAATGTAAGTTTTAAAAATTTTAGAAGTTTAAAAGTTTTAGAAATTTAATTAAAAATTATTACATCTGTTGTCTTATCTTAGATGCCAAATAATTTATTATCAACTTCGTACTTAGTTATTTTTAAAGGGAATGCAAGGTGAATTGGACTCATTTGACAAGATGTTTTTACTTGAATTTTTCACATTATTTATTTCCGAAAAGAATGTCTCATACAAAAAATTGTTAAAATAGCAAGTGCCAAAATCTACAGCTTTTAGTATTTGGAATTGAATTCCAAGTTGTTATAATTTTACCATCAGCAGTTTTGCTTATAATGCATTTTAATCTTTCTTTTGCGATAATCTTCTAATTATCTCTTATTTGTAAAATTTTGTGATCCAATATTGAGCTCGATTTGGATACATTAAGTTATATTTCAGCTTCTTCGATCTGTATGACAATGGCAACCAACCGAACTAATCGAATTCTGATAAACAGAGACAACATCTTGGCGATTTATATAATTTGGCGAAATTGGACGACGGGATAACTAAGTAGTACCGTAAAATTTGTTATCTTACATTAGTTGAATAAATCTTATTTGAATTATAAAATGTCTCATAAAGCATTATCTTCATCCACGGTTTAGATAAAAAATTATAAAGTCCTGTAAATAAAAGAATAAATAGCCAGTATTTTTTTTTTTTTATCCTTCTACTTTTGAAATAATAAATTTATAGCAAATTGAAGCTAAAGAAAAATGAAATGATTAAAAAAGTATTATTTTTTCCTTGTATCGTATTAGAACTAGCACCGTGTCATTTTTTTCTGCCAGTAATGATTGCTAAATTATTAATTATCGTTTTAGTAATTAAAGATTAAAACTTATGTTCCTATTTAGAGAGTCAACTCTTTAATAAGTATTTAAGGGGCTACTTTTCTCACTGCCTGCTAATCTTAATCCTATGGAAGAAATTTTTTTAAATATCTCATTCCTATTTCAATATTTTAATTAGCCCCCGGTGCAGTATGCTATTTCTTTCTCCCAGCTTATCTTGTGTTGTATCCAAAAAATAACGTTACCTTACAGAAGAAAGCCGCAAATCAAATCAGTACGATTAAATACTCTATAGCAATTTTTTTAACTTCTAAACATCGCACATTTTCAATTTTTATACCGTCGTATTGGAAAAAAAAAAGTACTTTTAAATGCAATTTGTTTGAAAACTGCATCTCCATTTGTTTTTGATATATTAATTTTTTTCTAGTTTCTAGCGACATTTGTTTAATTTTGGCAACTCAAGTACTCCATTTCTGTAGAAAGTAAAGGGAAAATAGTTGAAAAATAGCAATTATATCTTTTTGTTGCCACTTTCTCATAAAAACTGAAAAAAAGTAATTAAAATATGTGCTATTTTGAAAAAATATTAAATGAATTGATTTCTTTTTGCTGCATTTGTCTATTATTCTGAGATAGTGATGTCCTACCCATAATTTTTTGTAGATGTTTATGATTGGACCGTAAATGAGGAATTCTTCAGCGGATTCGGATGACGTCATTTTATATAAATAAGATTGCGAGTTTTAAGTCTTAAAAAAACTGAGCTACAGTAGAGTCCCGATTATCCGAGTCCCACTTAACAGAGTTTCCGCTTTAACCGAGTTATATTCTTCAGATGGACTGGTGGCTTCTATTATTACAAAACAGCCATTATAAATGCAGCGTTAGGTGAGGATGAAAGAGCAGTCGTAAAAAGTTAGAAATCTGATTTTCTGGTCAGAATGGTGGGGGGGGGGGAGGGGGGGGGGAGAATGGCAATTTTTTTTTTTTTCCAAAAAAAATTATGGCCATTTTTTTTCCCCATTCTGACCAAAAAATCAGAATTCTAACTTTTTACGACTGCTCTTTCATCATCACCTGAACGCTTCATTTATAATGGCTGTTTCATAATAATAGAAACCACCAGTACACCAGAAGAAAATGAAGTAATGAAAATGACGGAGACGACACTAAATTCTGAAAAAGCAGAATTCCTGTTCTCTAGGTTTTTTTTACTTAGGATAATTTCACTTTCAAAACCGGTTCTGTAACCCCCTCCCCCCCCCAAAAAAAAATTATTAAAATAAAAAACCCTGCAAATGAAATCGAAACAATAAAAAGGTTCTTTGTAGAGATCGACGTCAGCTATCCAATACCCCCCCCCCCCCCAAAAAAAAAAAAAAAAAAAAAAAAAATTATTAAAATAAAAAACCTTGCAAACGAAATCGAAACAATAAAAAGGTTCTTTGTAGAGATCGACGTCAGTTATCCAATACACCCCCCCCCCCCCCCAAAAAAAAAAAAAAAAAAAAATTAAAAATACTGAAATGCAAATGAGATACTAAAAAAAATAAAAATTCTTTCATAGGATTAGCATTAGCAAGCAGGTGTTTTTGTGTGAGTAAAGTAGTCCTTTATTTATCAACAGTGTTAACAATTTAATATTAAATGCAGTTTTTAATTATTTTAATAAATTTAAATAGCTGTAGTATTTAACATAGTTTTCCATATTTATAAAAATTTTATGTACATAATGTTGTTATATGCTACTAACTAATGAAATTGCTGATTTGCAGTTTATATAATTTTTGTAATTTCTAACTAATAATTATAATCTTATTATTTAAAGTTTAAAAACATAGACTATATTAGCAATTAGAAATGTGATTGTTTTGGAAACATAAATTTCTTGGTAGCAATTCTGGTTTTTAAAGCACAGAGAGGGGTGGGGACATAAAAAATTGATTTAAATTTTTTTTTAATCTTATATTACTAAAAAAAAAAAAAAAATCAGATTACTTTGTTTTTTAAAAAATCGTGATTTTATTGCACCTTAATATATATAATTATATGTACATTAAAGATGAGACGGGCATGAGACCTTGCCTTTTCCAAATTTATGCCAATGATTTCGTATAAATAACAAATTGTCTGTTTAAATAGATTTCCGGATAATTTGGTTTAAATCTAATAAATCAATATAAATAATGCTGTCCTGTTTTCAGCAAAATTCATTCGGAATTCGTACAGTGATTTTTAAAATTTTCTCGATTTTTTAAGGCAATTTTTAGATATTTTTTACATTTTGTGACCCAGACAATGTCGGGCAGTTCAGCTAATATAATATAAATTAGTCCTGAAATGAATCTAAAAAATCTAAAAATAAGTAAAGAATAATAATGCCATTCGTTATTTTAATAAATGATTATTATAATAAAATTAATTTCCCAGGAAGTTCAAAACATACAGGTTTTCCTGCCAAAATGGCACTTTTCCTTGTTTATTAGTAATCCTTTGCTCTTCCAGCAAACCCTGGTTTCTACGTCAACAGCTGTAATTCGGCTCTTCTAGGGTAATGAGCACTGACAAGTTACGGTGAATGGACTATAGGCCAATTTGGCAAGATGTGGTACCAGACAACCCTTTTTAACTAATTTATGTGCCCGATCTTTTTTAATTATTTTATTCACCCAGAGTCTCTTTCTGCCCTTTTTGACATGCCCTTTCAATTCATTTCTTTTCCTAGTTTTGGAAAAGAAAAACAGGGTTCGTATGGTCCTTGAAAGTCCTTCGAAGTGCTTACATTTTTCAAATAGAATTTTTAGTGGTTAAAAGTACTTATTTTCATGCAAAATCTGCAAAAAGTCCTTAAAAATGCTTAATTTTATTCTTGTATTATTTCTTAATCAGGGGTGGAACTCTTCTGCATTTGGGGCTGTGCATATATAACGTCTATCCTTTTAGGGGGGGGGGGAGTCTGGCACATGATATCGATAGGGGGAGGGGGGATTTGTCTTTTGATATCGATATCATTTTTCACGCAACCAAAATTTTCTTTTTTTATTTGTAACTTGGTCTTTATATCAAAATTGCATGTTATCTTTTTTAGTCTGTTATCTCTTTTTATGGGAATACAAAGTTATAATTAAAATATTTAAATGATTATAAAATTATTTAATTCGAAAATATGTAATACCCCAACATTTGGCATTCCTTTTCTTCTGTCATATGTGTATGCATATATAATCTGCTGTTCGAGAAACCATATACGAAGTACGTTTGAAATAATACTTTGTGTTTACAGGTAAATAAAGAGAATTTTGTCCGTCTGCTTTGTTGATAAGTAGTTCTGTTCTTCTGAATTTGAAAATATGAAATGTTCATATGTATCTTCTGGAATTACTTATTTTTTGTCTATTTTGCTTATTTTCAGGTTAAACTTCAGACCCAATTTTTCAACAGCAGTGTCTGCTGTGTAATGGTGAAATTCACGAGCTATGGGACTACAGTCATGTTCTCCTATCTGGCTGTAATAGTTTTTCAGAAAATTTTGGTGTAGACGGTGAATCATCATGTACTCAAAACCAGAATTATCCAATTCAATTCTTATTATAATTTATGTGTCTTATTATATTATAAGTAATGAACAGTAATTTATGTCAAAAATATTGTAAATAAAATAAATTATTACTGTCAAAATTATGATAATCTTTAATTATAATTTAGTTTGCTTTGTCTATGTCATGTGTCGAAAGTTATTTAAATTTTAGACTATTTTCTGGAAGACGAAGTATCCTCAAATCGAAAGCTGATCATATATATTAAAGCGTAAACCTGATTCTGTAAGATAAGGTTAAAAAATTCACGCATTTGCACATGTGTGAAATTAAATTTACTAGATCTTCCATTTAGAGGAAAGGTAGAGCAGGTCTGGTTAGCCAAGTGGTCTAAAGCACCAGTTTAAAGCTCTGAACTTTTGTAGACGACGCAGGTTCGAGCCCAACGCCCAGCAAAATGATTTCTGTACCCTTTTTGGTCATAATTCTTTTCGATAATGACATTTTATTAAGAGAAGTTGTATTATTTTGATTTTATTATTATTTGAATGGTTTATCATTAAATAAAATTTAACGCTCAAATATTTTGAAAAAATAATTTTCTATTTAAAATATTTAACCTAAAATGTTTTGCATGTAATTGTAATTATCAATTAAATAAATTGAGCTGATCTACAAATTTTGTTTCTTTTTTTTTACCATTATCAAGAATATATAAGTGTGCAAGTCAGAAGGAAAAGTTTGCCATTCTTTTCCGCAAAAAATAAAAATAAATAAATAAAACTGAAAGAAAGGAAAATATTCATATAAGAACTGTAAAATAAATTATATTGATATCCATGGTTTAATATTTAAAAAATTAAGAAAAAAGTAAAATAGAATTCAAGTAATAAAAAATATATTATAAATCGTTAATTGCATCAAGTTTTAAAATTAGGCTTATAGAGAATGAGACTGATATAAATAAAATTCTTGGCAGCTTTTAAAGGTCGTGTAATTGAAAAAATAAAAATAAATATTGTTATTTTTTCAACAAAAAAATGAGATTGTAGTTAGTAAAAGTAAATGCTCTGCCCAGTATTTTTTAGTAAATTTCTGATAAAAGGCAAGCATAATTGGTTCTAAATTATAAACTTAAAGTTTTTTCACTTCATTTAACAGGTTAGACTGACAGCACCCTTAGCTCGCCTTCCAGAAATAAGAATCACTTATGCAATATAAAAATTTGTCAAGATTTCAATAATTAATTTAAAAGCAACTAATTCAAAATTCAAGAATTTTCTAATGGAACATTCAAGTTATTTATCTTCAAATCTTGACGGGTACTATGTAGTTTATTATTATTAAACAAATAAAAATTACTTTTGGAATAAGTCAGAAATTAGTGACCATGGATTTCATAAATAATGACTTTTTCTGCAATTAAAATATTTTCATAAAGTTGTGTGTGGGGGGGGGGGGGGGAGGGGGGCATATTTTTTTTTAATTTTATGTAGTAAAGTTATGGTTGTTCAGATCTGGATACAAATATTTTATACAATTTATAATAAATGACAAGGTATTTTACAAATGAATATAACAAAAAAAAATCGCACTTTCATGATGAATTAATTTAAAATGTTTCAATGAAATAGTCCAATCAATGAAAAAAAAAAAAAAATAGTCTGGCTATTGTGATAATAGAGGAACCATTGTCACCTTCATAAAATTGCTTAATTTTTTTTTCTTCATAAACAGGTATGAAAATTTTGCTTCAATTTTTTGTTATGTAACATCACTAACTCTCATTACCTGTCTTTTTTTTTCTTTTACATGGAAAAGTCAGTAAATTGTAGTTGAGCTGGACTAGACACCCTGTTGAAAGAGACTAGTAAAATAAATACAGATTATTTGTAAATTTTGGAATTTGCAAGATTTTAAAACTGAAGAAAAGATTGCTTATATATCTTCTTCTACATATGATAAACGGAGTGCAGGGTGAGCAGTACTATTTTACGTTAATGGGCTACCTCACTCGGGTGAAAATACCTGTTCACTAATGTTTATGACATGGGAGAATTTTTTTTAAATATCAGTATTTTTTATTTATTTTTTGCATCGGATAACAGAAGTCAATCTCTGTAAAGGTCATTTTTACTTTTTTGTTTGCAGGATTACCTTTTATGATGATATTTTCAATTTCAAATCCAGTTCTGAAAGTGAAAGTAGAAAAAAAAAGAAAGAAAGCCTTTGTAGAGATTGGCTTCAGCTATCCAATAAAAAAATACTGAAATCTAAACAAGATATCTTTAAAAGTTTAATATTAACTTTAGTATGCTTTCGCTTGAGTGAAGTATTTTCTTAAGTTTCAAATGAGTATTATATCAAAATTGCCAATTTTATGTTCACACTGATTATAGAAAACTCCCAAGTTGAATTACTGAAACAGGTTTTGTGCATGCTGGTAAAAAAATTATTTTATTATGCATAAGCAAAACCCATCACGCAATTTATTTTAACTTATCAACAATTAAAATAAATGAAATAATAATACACTTCTAACTGTTTAGTTATTAATTACAAAGAGATTCTAATATGACTTGTATTTTGCCCATTATGCTGTACATAATAAACATAAAAAAATCAATTTTTAAGGGTATACTAAAAAAAAATATTTTTCCACTCTCAACAGCTCGAAATTTTCTGACACATTTTCAGGCTCATTTTTTAAAAGTAAAAACATGAAAATTGCTGATATGATTTTTGAAGAGATGTATAAGAAGCCGTTTGTTATCATTTTTCAGTCAATTGATTTGCAAACAATTATTTTCTCAGCTTGACTATTTTTTTTCATTCCCAGCTCTCTTGCTTCGGGAAATTCGGTTCAAAACGCCCATTTTGACAGTTTTTTTTTTTTTTTTTTTTTTTTTTTTTTTTTTTTTTTTAATATATTCTGCTTTTATCAAAAAATCGACAAGCACGGCACATTACATAGTTTCTGAATAAGAGAATCTCCCAATTCGATGCGTTTTAGAACAAAAATAAATTAAAAAATGAATCAGAAAATAAGCAGTTTGGATTTGAATGCACCCTTAAAGAATTCTTCATTTAAAAAATATATTAATTTGAAATTTTCTTGATTTAACTAGTAAACTTAGTAGCAAAGAGAGTGAAAAATAAAGCTTCACAAAACTAATGTAATATTTTCCGGCACAATAATACTCAAGTTATGAGAACATCAAAATTGCATACGATAGAAAGTCTTTGCAAACATTTAAAATATTTGCAGAAAATATGTACTGTGACAAAAAAAAAAATCTAAACTAAGGCATTTAAATTCTCTCCTGTTATAGGCGTTCTTGTCTAAAATAATGCACAAAAGCCACCGATTGAAAAACTTTGGGCAGATCTGGCTGCTTAGGAGACTGAAACAGAAACTTTTGGATTTTATGAGAGTTCTGTCCCTGCGTATGAGAAGGGGGAAAAGGCTTAGTGTTATTCAGACTAATTTTTCCATTTGACTGCAGTAAATAAGATTTAGTTGCTTTTTCTTATTGGTGAATTCTATTCTGATTAACTGATCAGCTTGTGATGATTGAACCCAAAGAGAATGGTTACAGTTCAGATTTTTTGAAGAATCTACCAGTTGTTTGTTTGATAATGCATACTGTTGATTTTTGTCTAAGATTATGCATCTAATTCAAATTCCCTTTACATTTAAAGATATATCCTGAACACAGTATCCTTTCTTCTGGGTACATACTAGCAGAACTCTGACACATTTGCAGCTTTAACTGTTTTCATATAAAGTGATTAATTTGCTACATGTAGATGTACATATTTAATGTTAACACTTAACAGACAGGTTGTTTTTCTTGTTTTCCGGGCATTTTCTGACACATTGTGGTTGTATGCAGCCCGTCCTAGGAAGTCAGAATGTAAAAATGTAAATTTACGTGATTCATCCATTAAGTGTTAACATACTAATTCTATCTGTAATGGAATCCTATTTGGAAAAAAAGAAAATAAAACATAATTTCATAATACTTCAATATTTTGACTTAAATATTTGATGCTGAGCTCTGCATTATTTATTGCATATAAAAACTTAAAAATCAATGTTAAGATTCTGATTTTTTTAATTTTAAGACTAACCAAAATGTATATATAAATATATACTCGTAGTAATCTCTGACCCATTTGCAGCTTTGACTTTTTTTTAAATAAAATGATGACTCTGCCAGATGTACATAATAAATCTGTCTGTTAATCCTTTTGGGAAAAAAAGTATTTCCAGAATGTTTCAATATTTTTATGAGATATTTGAGGCCGAGCTCTGCATTACATATTGTGTATAAAAACCATTTTTGAGGTTCTTATCTTTTTAAGTTTAATGATCAACATTAAACTTTGCATCAGAAAAATAACCAAAATGTATTTACTGCCAATAGTCCCAAAAATTAATATCTACAGAATAAATAAAAAAATGACCAATTAGGCTAATGCACATTTGCTGACATCCGTGAACTTCGAACATCCAAACTGGATATGTACTCAGCTTAAAAAAATATACATATGGAATCTCATTCTAATAATTATTTTTTTAAATTTTGTACTCGGTATGAGAATTCCCGACTTCAACTGCTGCTTCTTAGCATTACATTGGCACATGGTGGAAAGGTCGTGCTTGTGTATTATGTAATGCTGTTAGTGATCCTTTGTCAAAATCTTATGGATTATTTATATTAATGATTAATTTATAATAGAAGTTTTATTCAAGAACTATAAAAATGATCCAACTTTAAAATATATTGTTCATCAATAATGAATATGAATCTTTATTGGGTTTTCATATTTTTAATTATGTCAAGTTTAATTCCATTAAAATGAAAACTTCCGTAAATATATACATTATTCTTTTTCTTTTGTTGCAATGGTGCTGTAGAGTTAAGTATTGGATTCAAGCACCTTCCTCTGAAGAGGGCAAGATGTATTTCATTCTTATAACTGGAAAAATTAAAATGAAATTGATAAGATATAATTCAAAATTCATAGTTAATATTACACAAGCATTATAAGCATAAAATCGCCAATTCTCTATTTTGTGTCCCTTAGACAACCCCCTATATTTGTTATTGGTATAACTTGTAATGAAGCAATGACTCGACAAATTCCTATATTTGCTATTGATAATTTTCTTTAAAAATATTTGCAAGTGTGCTAAAACAAGATAATAGTTAATATTAAGAATGATTTTGAATATTATCTTTTCAATTTCTTATTGATATTTTTCCCAGTTCATTTGCATCAAAATGACATTTTTGATGTAAATTATTAAAATTACTCATTTTATAATTTATTGTCAAAAAGTGGATAAAAAGTTAAATATCTGCTAATTAGTTTGATCTATTTATTTTCATCAAAAGTTTGAAGTCTTAAATGAAGCATTTTACCTGAAGCTTAAAAATGCATATAAAGTTTAGTAGTGGATATTTAAACAAAAATTACTAGAAAAATTTACGACAAATGTTTATGACGTCCTGTGTTAAAAAAAAAAAAAAAAAAAAAAAAAAAAAAAAAAAAAAAAAGTATTCTTTTACTGCATTTAATGGAGATGTGTATTTTTTAAGGAAGAGGAGGGGGTGGGGGGATAATAATTTATTTAAATAAATTAAGAAAATTTATTAAAAGCTTGGTAATTACTGATACATCAAAGCTAAAACTTTTACGAAAATAAAATAATTGGAATTAAAAAAGAATTCTGTATGTATTTTAACAAAAATCTGATAATTTAACAAGAATATTTTATTACTGCCTTTCATGATGCAAATTGTTTTTTGTGAAATAATGATTAATCTTATGAAAATGTGCAGTTTTTTAAGACATTCATCTATAGAATTGTGAAATAAATTTCATTTTTTTAATAGCAATTTTAAAATCTAATAATTTAAATTTTACTTAATATGAAATAAATTCATTTGAAGATTTTATGTGCATACAAGATAAGAAAAGAGAAAAGTTGTACACACGCATATATATATATTATTTTGATTTGTGGGGAGGATATAATTAAAAAAATTAAAATATTTTTTCACCGAACTCAACCCTATGTCAAATATTTTTTTAGTTCAGCATATTTTTAGTACCATGATATAATTGCAAAAATTTATACTGAGTAAAATGTTAAATTGAACTTGTTAAGTTAATAAATTTTAAAGCTTAATTTATTTAACATTTTTATGAGTATACATTTTTGCAATTGTATCATGGTACTAAAAATATGCTGAATTAAAAATTATTTGATATATGGCTGATTTAGGTGGAAAAATATTATAATTTTTTATTGCATATTTCTTAACTCCCTGCCCCCCCCCCCCAATATATACATACATATATATATATATATATATATGTACGCATGCATATATATATATGTATGTGTGTGTATAGTTTTTCCCCTTTCTTATCCTGTATGTACATAAAATCTTCAAATGAATTTATTTCATAGAAAGTAAATATTTAAATTATCCGATTTTAAAGTACTAAATTGCTATTAAAAAAAAAAAAGAAAAGAAAAACGCAATTCTATTGATGAATTTGTCTGAAAAAAACTGTATTTTCATAAGATTAATGATTATTTCACAAAAAAAAAAAAGTTATGAAATACAGTAATAAAATATTCTTGTTAAATTAGCAGATTTTTGTTAATATATGTACGAAATTCTTTTTTAATTCCAATTATTTTATTTTCGTAAAAGTTTTAGATTTGATGTATCAATAATTAGCAAGCTTTTAAAGGAGCAAAACACCCGATACAAACGACAAAAATCGTATAAAAACCTGGTGGCTGGTTTCCCTGCGGCGCATTCTGTTTCGCCCACCGGCCGCTGTTGGCGCTGATGTGCGCTAGCAAATTTAACACGTAGTGAGAAGGCTTGTATATTCAAGGGCTTTGGCCCAGATCCTTAATGGATTGTATAGCCACAGAGTTTAGTTTTAGTCTTACTTATAAATTACTTATGCTATTGATAAACAAATATTTTTTAATGCTACAAATAATAATTATTTTTTATGTTTATTGCAAGATCACTTAACAGCAACACTTTGACTTTAAACTATACAAAATTTCTTACTTTTTAATTAATTACACTCTCGATATGGAACATTTTTGTATTTTACAGAGGAAAATATCTCTATTTAACAATATTTACTATTCGAATTAAAACGAACTTTCATACATTTTAATTATACAATGTTTGCATCTTACAATGTAAAATATTCTCATTGAACATTTCGTCCTAACGGTGAAAATCATCATTTAAAACTTCTCATTATACTCCGGTTATGTATGGAAAAAATATATCGTTTTCTCTTACTTTTAATATCTAAATAATTATTTTAATAAAAAATTTGTTCACTCTTTTTTTTTTTTTTTTTTTTTTTTTTTTTTTTTTTTACTTTAAACGGTATGAAATTAAATTTTTCACTATCTGAAGAAAAGAGATGATCTACTTCTTTATAGTACAATTTATATAGTAACATTACCTGAATAATTTCCCAAAAAAATTAAGCTACTAATCAGAAATGTCTAATTCTTAATTAAAAAAAATACATTTAGAGCAAATAGTTTGTTGCTGTATCTAAATTTCATATATTATCATGATATAATATAAATTTCGGATATTATAATTTTCAGTTTATTTATCTAAATCAACAAAACAGCAAATATCTCTAACCTTTCATCAAAGTATAATTTTAAGCACGAATGTCTATACGTAATTATTTAAAAAAAGAAAGTGAGACAAAAACAAACGCTTTTAAATTGTTAGTTTTCTTTTACACTAATGATGTCTGTAAATTTGAAAGAGATTTAAGTTTAGTGATTTGCGAATAATTATTTATTTTTATTCACGTGATCAGGGCCGTAACCAGTGAGTCCAGTCAGAGGGGGCTCTGAATTGTTTTGGTGGGGCTAACATCTTTTAACAATCCATATCTTAAGCAAACTAAATATAGTAAAACTGATAAAATGGATCTGTCTATAAAGGAACCCGTCTAAAGCGTAATCTCTCTATAACGGAACTTTCTATAATGAAATTCTTAAACGGAAAACACTTCATGGTAATAGGAAAATGAATATAAAACAATTAGGGGCGGTGTACCTCTTAAAAAAACCTACCTAAAATAGAACTTTTCTCCATTCCGTGTAATTTAGTCTTAGGTCTTATTGTATTTAATGGGAAAAAAATAGATGGCATACGACATCTCATAAAAAAATGAGTTTATTTAAATTTTAATAAGGAAAACTAATGGATTGTACACGGTATTCTATTCCCATTGCAATTTTGCATTATTAAGCATATTGCTTCTTTTGTCCCTTGGTGTCTTCGGAAAAAGGAACCCCCCCCTCCCCTTCTCTGCTCGCGTTTGTTCGTACAATGCATATATACACGCAATAATTTCTATGTGTACTTCTATGTATAACTTTGTACCAATTTTGTGAAAAATAAAATTTTAAAAAAGTTAAAAAAATAACTTCTAAACGGGCCATTTGTAATATGCTAAAATGTGCACCACTACAATTGCCAGTCCTAAGCCTGGAAAAAGTGTGAAGGGAAGTTACCTGAAAAACACTGCCATAGCCGTTTTTTAAAATTGTCCAATTATCCGGATTTTTCATTAACCGGATCGGCCCCGATGGGTCCGGATTATCAGCGCTATACTCTATTGAACACTGATTATATATATGCATATTTGAACCGCTGATTAATCAAATCAGTCTTTCTGTTGAATAAATTAGTGTAATTTATCATGCTAGCATTCTGACAGAAAAGTACATCTTTATTTACAAAAACACCGATTCATGCAACAAACATAGAAATCTTCAAGCGCCCAGCATGACAATTTTTTTAAAGATGCATTTTGAAAAAATTGAGAAAAAGGAATCTGTTGGTATAGAGGTCTGCACGGGAATTTCCAGGCACGGGCCCGGCCCGAACGAAAGCTATCTTGACCCGGCCCGTTCATATTTTCACAGTTCACGGCCGTACAAAAATCAGTGAAAACAGACCCGGCCAGTGGAAAAATTAATTAAATCAGGCCCGACTCAATTTCTACAAAAAATTCAGATTTTTCTTAACATACAATTAAGATTCTTTTAAAGAATACTGCATAGATATTTATGGGATAATTTTACGGCATATTTTAAATTTACGATGTGTTCGCAAGACAGAAAATACACAATAGCAACACTAATGATTTACTTAGAGTCTTACACGTTTCAACATTCAAATAAGGATTCATTAAAAAATTCATATTGTTTAGAATAAAAGAAAAACAGGAAGGTTAAAAACATGATGATAACTTTTGAGGCTATATTATAAAAAGTAGATTTGCGAAAATATTTCTGTTATTCCTTAAGGCTTTTTCTCAAATCCAAAGAAGCTACTTTCTGACACATTTCTGAATTCATTTCTTTTCGAAAACATCAATATACTTTTGAGAAAATACTGCCCAAGTTAGCGTTTTGAATTGAATTTCCGGAAACAATAGCACGGAAAAGGATAAAAACCTGCAGTCACGTGACAAGAATCTCTTATATCTGTATAAGTAATTTATTTATTAAAAATGGGAAACGCTATTCAATTCCAAATCCCTTCAATAGACAGGCTTGTCAATTGTATGCCTTTACAGTTAAAAATGTGTCAGAAAGTTTTTCGTTTTTGAGCAGTGAATTTGAGAACCACCTTCAAGTAAATTTCCAAAAATTCCGTTAACAGAAGTTCATTATCGCTATTAATATTTTTACAAAATACATTGCCTGCCCTAAACACCCTGAGAACAATTAAGTCCATTTCTGGCTATGCTGAAAAAAAAAAATGCAAGCCTGACCTCGGTCCGGCACGAGTCTGCTGAAAGAATTTATCCCGGGCTCAAACGCCATGTAACTGTGCGATGCTGATTTCTATGCTGGAAAATGTTATATTTCTATATTGATGCTGGCAAACTAGTATCGGCTCGTAACGCACATTTATACTTATTCTCGTGAAACTCATATTCATTGAAAATTATTCATATTTTCTCGTCTGCGTTTAAATGTTTATATCGGGCCGACAGACCCGCTTAATTTCTCTTATTGACCCAGTTCAGCCCGGCAGGCACGTTCAAATTTTGCTGGCCCGGCCCGTTTGAAACTTCGCCTTCATTTCGCCGTCCTGGCCCAGTACGGGCTTCTAGCCAAGCCCGGGCACGTGCAGATCTCTACTGTAGGATGCAGTTCTTTTCACATATTTTTTCTGTAAATTGAAGATATTACATAGATTTAAATATCATATTCTGTTCAATTTTTTAATATATAGAAAAAAAGAACGAAAATTTGAGATTTTGCAAATGTTTTTGCGTTGTGCATAGATGCCAACAACACTTATCCGGAGTCTATTACAAGACGAAAATATTTTCAACAGGGAATTTCATTTAATCAAAAATTTCAAATTTAAATCTAAAATGTACCTTATCGAAAAAAGACACGATTCCTTATATATTTTTTCCAGTTTAAAAAATGCTTGTTTTAGATCAGACTCCGGAATAATTAAGAGATGTTGGCATCTATGGTTATGTGTCCTATATTTATTAATTTGAATAATTCACAAACTTACTATTATCATTTAAAAAATATTTTAATATTTTAATTCCATACGTTTAATATTTTTAATTAATAGCTATTTGTAATTTTTTTAATTTTATTAATATTTTGGTTTCTGCTGAATTATTAGATCATTTTAAAATCACAATTGTTTGTATACGATTTAATTTAGTGATGATATTGTTTCTCTTTAAAACGAGCGTTACCTAACCTTATTTTATTAATAATAGGATTTATAAAATTAACCATTTAACAATTCGCAATAATAATTAAATTTAAAATTCTGCATATGATTATATCATTTTAAATATGAATCAATTATTACAAATATATATATTAATTACATATTTTTTAAACATACCTGGACTTAATAATAAAAAAATCCCTGCCGGCCCGGCCTACAGGCAGAGGTAGATTTCGAAGTTAAGTATACTAATTTCACCAACAAAAACTAAATCATTATTAGATATAAATCCACTTTAACAGTTTTATCTGTCTGCTTTTGACGAGTTTATATTTCCTTTTTCATAAAATAGCTGGTTTTATCAGAATCATGTTAAGGCGATATTAAAAAAAAATATTTTTCCATACTCAACAACTCGAAATTTTCTGGCACATTTTCAGATTAATTTTTAATAAAAAAAAATATGAAACATGCTGACATGATTTTTGAAAATATTTATAAGCGACCTGTGTTTTTATTTTTCTTTCAATTAATTAAAACTTGATTAATAAACTATTATTTTCTCAGTAGGGCAATATTTTTCGTTTCTAACACAATCGCTTCGGGAAATTCTGTTCAAAATGCCCACTTTGACATCCTTTTTTTAAATACATTCTGCCTCTATCAAAAAATCGATCATTACTGTACATTATATAGTTTCTGAATAAGAGAATCTAGCAATTGGATGCGTTTGAGAGCAAAAATGAATTTAAAAATGAGTAAGATAATAGACAGTTTGGATTTGAATGCAACCTTAATAAGATGATTTTTTTCTTCAACCGCTATGTATTTTTAATTTGTTTTTGATTTAAGAATTGGCCCTATCAAAAACTGGTCTATATAAATGTTGACGACAATATTAAGAAGATATATGATAAATTCATGGAGATTTTATATCTTGTGAATTGACGGAGTTATGAAAAATTTTCTTCTTCAACTTTCTTTTTTTTTCGGTACGAATTGGTCCTATCAAAAACTTGTGAATATAAAAGTTGTAGATAATAATAAGGAGATGTATAATAAAATTATTGGATTTGGTATCTTGAGAATTGACGAAGTAAGGAATTTTTTTCTCCCAAAAACCCTATTTTTTTCGCCCCTTGAGCCTATTTTAAATTTTATCAAAAATCTGTGATGCATGAATTTTTGGCGCTATTTTTAGAAGTAATAAAAACTTTAAACTGATTTGATATGTACAAAAATTAAGAAGTTATGGGTTTTTTTCGGTTTTCACAAAACCCCTCTCTATTTCCATCCCCTTCCCTTTGTCCACTTTTGCCCATTAACGAACTTGGCCGAGATTTTATGTCCCTTGATTTTATGTATCAGTTTGGAAGAGATTTGTGCAGAATTGCGGAAGTTATCGTGTCCAGAAGAAAGTGATAACACAATTGCTTCGGGAAATTCCGTTCAAAATGCCCACTTTGACATAATTTTTGAAATATATTCTGCCTCTATCAAAAAAATCGATCATTGCGGTACATTATATAGTTTCTGAATCAGCGAATCTACCAATTAAATGCATTTAAGAGCAAAAATGAATTTAAAAATGAGTCAGAAAATAAGCAGTTTGGATTTGAGTGCATCCGTAATGCAATTATTTTTTCAACACAATCCGCTTCGGGAAATTCGGTTCAAAATGCCCACTTTAACAGCATTTTTTTAAAATATATTCTGCCTCTATCCAAAAATCGACCATTACTTTACATTATATAGTTTCTGAGTAAGAAAACGTACCAATTGGAAGCCTTTGAGAGCAAAAATGAATTGTAAAATGAGTAAGAAAATACGCAGTTTGGATTTGAATACACCCTTACTTAGATGATTATTTTCTTCAACCGCTATGTATTTTTAATTTGTTTTTGCTGTAAGAATTGGTCCTATCCAAAACTTGTCTATATAGATGATGTAGACAATATTAAGAAGATATACGATAAATTCATGGGGATTTTATATCTTTTGAATTGACGGAGTTATGGATTTTTTACTTTTTCAAACACCCTTTTTGTTTTCGTTTTTATTTATTTTTTTTTTTTTGCGGTACGAATTGGTCCTATCAAAAACTTGTGAATATAAATGTTGTAGATAATATTAAGGAGATTTATAATAAAATTAATTGAAATTGATATTTTGAGAACTGACGAAGTTATGAATTTTTTTCTCCCAAAACCCCTATTTTTTGCGCCCCTTGAGCCCATTTTTAACTTTATCAAAAATCTGTGATACATAAAATTTTGGCCCTATTTTTAGAAGTAATAAAAACTTTAAACTGATTTGATATGTACAAAAATTAAGAAGTTATGGGGGGTTTTCGGTTTTCACAAAACCCCTCCCTATTTCCATCCCCTTGGTCCGATTTTGCCCATTACCGAACTTGACCGAGATTTTATGCCCTTTGATTTTATGTATCAGTTTGGAAGAGATTGGTGCAGAATTACGAAAGTTATCGTGTCCAGAAGAAAGTGATATATATATATATATATAGATAGATAGATAGATATATAAAGTTTTTTACAGAGGGTGGTTTTGGGTTCTAGGAGTCATGATCGGTGTAGATCTGCAAAAATTTTTCAGAAATTCCAACCTAGGAACGATCCCAATAGGTAGTATTTCATACGAAATCTACCTAAAAAGGGATTGTAATTTTAATATTATATTCAATACTTTTTTTTTTCAAAGAAAACAACTTAGATTTAATTCATTTAAATAGAGATAACATAGATTGTTTTTGCATACTTTTTACATGTGTTTCATGAAATTTGTTCAATCTCATTAAAAGAAAAAAAAAAAGCACAAGGGCATGAACGCCCTTTTCGAACAGTTTTCATTAAATGTTGGCGACTATTTATTATTATACGTTTCCCCCATTTCTAAAGATCTTTAAAAATATTCTTCGTTCACTCAATAACGAAAATTTTCCTGATGCAGTTAAGAAGTAATTTTCTTTCCCCTTGCCTAAAATTTTCAGCGTCTCAGATTCATGCGCCTAAGAATTGAATAGCATTTCCCATTTTGTTATTAATGCCATGATTATAAATAACATGATTTATAGTCATTTGCTACTCGATAACTAGCATTTCGTAGTTAAATGCCAAGAAAATCAGCCTACAAAGTCAAATTTGCCGTCATTTTTTGACAGATTTTTTTTAATTTTCTGTATAGTTTGAATACTTGCAAATATCTTTATAAATAAAAGAAATTCGCGAATATGTCAGAAAGTAGCTGGTTTAGATTGGAAAACAGCCTTATAAAACACAGAACATAGTTTAATTCTTTGAGCTTTAATAATCATATCTGCAAATTTTATGCCTTTATCATTAAAATTATTTCGAAAATGTGTCAGAAAGTAGCGCATTTTTGCTTGAAAATAGATTTAAATAAAACATACGCCAAAATAGTTGAAGATATTTTTGTCATAATCTTATAATAAACTTAACCTTAATCATGCTTTTTCACTTAATGTTTTTTATTGTTATATGACAAATAGAAAAGAAAAATGTTTAGAAAATTCATGGAACACAAGAAAAAAAAAGATTAGACGAAAGTTCAAAAAGCAAACAAAAAACTGCCCTACCCCTGCTTTCCTACTGCCTACACCTATAGCATGAAACAATTTTTGGCTTTCAAGCAATCATTTTTCTTATTCCATTTGTATAAAATGACATTTTGTTATCTTTCTAATTTCCTTCAACAAACATTCTATAGTTAGTTTCCAAGTGATATTTCATCATTAACTAAATCTGCTATCAAATACATAATGTCAACAGGCAAATCATTAACATTTAGAAACACGTCTTTTTTGTGACTATGTTTTAGTGAAAACGTTTAACCATTGCTTAACTAATTATCTATTAACTTGAGCAGCATATGTCTGTTTCCATTCATCCCGTATACGATCATTGCTTTTAAAATGTCAAGATGTACGAAAACATGTGGTGGCTAGTTGGTGCATCTGGATTTAATTTTTTCGGGAGAAAGAAATGTTCCTACCTAGAACGCGTTTCGAGAATTGTATCGTAAGCAAGATAATGTAAAACAACTAATCTAATAGGTTCTGAACGCAAAATGTTTGGCTTTTTCCATTGCATTCAAGCAGTTAAAAGATCTAAATGTTTTTCTTGCTAGTTTTTTTTTTCCTTTTAAGAAAGTTAAAACGTACATTTTGTTGAAAAAATAAAAAGTAGGGAAGTCGTTAGAGGGGGCTCTAGAGGAAGCTAAAGGGGGCTAAGCCCCCATAGCCCCCATCTGGTTACGGGCCTGCACGTGATACACATCCCCTGTGATCACTGCAGGGAGGATCTTTAGTGCGAAAACAAACAATGACACACCAGTAAAAGGATTAAGTTTTCATTACTTTCTGATTACTGGCCGATTACATACATAGGAATATTTTGCCGATTCATTGACTTGTAATAATAATCCAATTTCCTGCTGAAGTTTGCTGTCAACGTTATCTAGATAAATCGCTAGATTTTGTTCAGACGATATTGTGTCAAGCCCTCAATTCGACCACTGTTCATTTACCGGCTATTTTGGTATTAGGCCAAAATTTAGCCGATATCTGTTGCTATAAGGGGACGGTGTAAAAATTGAAAATGTGCTATGTTTAGAAATTTAAAATATTGCAGTAGATTATCAGCATTTAACCGTACAATGATCCGGCCCGTAGCTAGGTGGGGGCCAGGTCGGGCAAAGCCCGACCTCGAAAATTTTTTGCCCGACCTAGCGCGAGACTCTACATTCCAATATAAAATACCAATATAAATTTCTATTTTTTTTTTTTTTTTTTTTTTTTTTTAATTTTTGTCCAACCTACCATAAAACTAGCTAGACATTTCGATCACATTATCACCCACTATTTCACTTTAAATAACTTTTGTGTAATACAACATTAAATTTCCATTTTTTCTTTCTTCATGACAAACCTAGTCAAAGAGAGCCCCCTCACCCTCTACCTCTCTATTTCGTTTTTAGACCGGCAAACAAAAATAGAAAAAATTTCATTATACACTTTTATTTTGCTCTTTCTTTTTTAACAAGCCTGTCGGAAAGTGCGGCATTGGTCATTCCCACAGACTTCTCATATAAGTATCTTTACTCTGAGGTCATTCCTGGCTTTTTTGCGTTGTAGGAATTATTCCACAGTCCTCACCGCCTCACAAAGAATTCTTGATTAGCTTATATCCGTAAAACTTGCTTTCTTTGTACAATTGTCACCATACAAAATTAATCGTAGGAAAGTTGAAACCGAAGGCTTCTGAAATTACAATGAAACAGTCTATAATATTATTCAGTTAACTTCAATAATCTGTACCTGACAGTTCTGCTCAGGGTAGTTAGAATACATGTGTTCTACTTACTGTGCTTCTGCTTGTTTCACCGAAAATTGATCGAATTCCATGAAACTTCGTATTCCAACTTAGCATATGGACATTTTTGTTTCTCTTTTGTCATGTATGTTTACTTGTTTGCTTTGGGAAGAGGGATCAACTAAACCCAATACGCTCTTTGTTTCATTTTTCGCACTTTTTATTACATATTAAGGTATAATAAAAATTTGTCAAACAAATCTCTTAATTTTTTTGTAGAATAAATGTAATTACATTGAAAATATCATTTTTAACCAATAGAATATCAAATTTTGAATTAATTAACTGATATCAATTTAAGTTTCAACCAAGAAATTTACAGAATTTTCTTAATTGTTTTTAATATACATGTGTTTTAAACTTTTCCTTTTTTACGGATTTACGTGACTTTTAGCAGAAAAAAATTATTACCGTGTTACACTTTTGCATGAATTTCACTTTGAATAAATTTTATGTAACATAACATAAATACATTTTCATCTTAAACTAAAAAAAAAATCTGAAAGGAACGAAATAATATCAATCAATCAATAATAAATCAAGTGATAAAAGGAAAAAAGTTACGATAAGATTTAAATAACTACACTTCGATTTTATAATACAAAGTTTTCCCTCGCAAAAAATATTACCTTTTCATATTCTTTAAAGGGAGTTATGTGCTGATAATAATATGATTCAAGTAGGTTAAAAAAATTTCATACCTTTGCTTGCACTTTAAAAAGGCTTGTTACTAACGAACAGCGTAACAAATTAAATCCATCGTAAGCGCTGACTACAAGCGTTTGGGGGTACATGGGAAAATAAATTATCTGGAAATCACCCTAGAAAATTTTAGAAGAGAAACATTCTTTTGATAAGAAAAGAAGAAAAAAAACGCTATTCGATTTCTTGGGACCTCACATAGGGTATATGAAATAATTATGGATGAATGGGACCAAACAGACAACAAACATAAGTATAAACAATACGTATATCTATTTTTTTTAATTAAATTTAAGAAATATTGATCCTTTATGGGAAATGGACAAGTGAAAATATAAATTAAAAAATATTTTATATTTGCAGACATTTCTGCTCTAAACACTAAATTGAATAAATATTGTTCATTTTTAATAAAATTTAGCATGAAACAAGCAAAAAATGCCATTATTTATTCTAAAACTGAGAAGGCACTGGTTTTGTATTAATTAAGTCTTGAATAAAAGAACAGACGCATGAGAATTTAGAAGACTTCATCTATTTAAAAAAAAAAAAAAAAAAAAATAGGACGCCCGTGTGCAATTTTGAATTTGCCGCTTATGGTTAAGATTGCCCAGCTTCAAGACTGCAAAGAGATCGCCTCTCACAAGTATCATTAAGGCTGTTCTCAAATCCAAAGGGTCAACTTTCTGACATAAGTTTTAATTCGTTTTTGTTTGGAAACGCATGAAACTAGAAGGTGTTATTCAGAAACTATGCCATCGAACTGTTTTTTCCGTTTTCTTGTAAACGCAATAGATCTTTCAGAAAACACTGTCAAAGTTGGCATTTTGAATTGAACTTCCGAACGAAAGAAGAAAATCCAGTCAGTAAGGGGAGAAAAAGGCTGTGTCACGTGATCGAAATCGCTTATAACTCGATAGGTAATTGATTGATCAAAAAATGGAAAAAACAGTTCGATTCCAAATCGCTTCCATGGTCAGGCTTTCCAATTTTATATCTTTCCGTTAAAAAATGAATTTGTAAATGTGTCAAAACGTTTTGTGCTTGTTGGGCAGAGCAGTTGAGAACAGCCTTAAGCAGCCGAACTGTCTAGCACCCTTTAGTACTTGCTATTCAGTGATTTTCTTTCATATTACCGGACCACCTATGCTGTGAAATCGTGTTGTGTTATCCTTCCTCTAAATATTATGAAATATATAGGTAGTATGAAATATTTTCCAAAAGTTAGTTTTTGAAGAATTTACAATAGGACGATATGGATGCAATTTTTCGTTCCTGTGATTGTGCTGACTACGGACATGTGTTAGTGCAGGGCCGCCAGAAAATTTTTCAGTCCCGATCAGCAATTTCGAGGAATTGACTTTAGCGACTCCTCAACATCCATTTGTGAAAATAATGCACTATGCGCTAGTTTTAGCTCAACAGTTGCGGATTTTAGATGCTAATCAGCCTTTGGTGACAGAGTGAAAAAAAGTGTTCTCGATTTAAAAGTTATATATTTTGGAAAAGTGTGTGTGTATGAACTGATTACTTTATCTGGGATTACAAGATATATTTGAAAATATGAATATCCGTTCATTTATATATATAAGAATAGTGGACTAGAACAGAAAACAGCGAGTCCCGCTCTAAATCATGTGTAACTATTTACATTTATATAGTAATGATATTTACATTTATATAGTAATGATAAAAATTCATTATCATTAACTACTAAAAGTAAACCAGAAATTCTTAATCTCGGTTTGTTTAAAAGTAACAAGGCAAATAATCAAATCATTCCAAGGAAATTCATAAGAAAAAAAAATCAACGTTCTTTTCGGGGTGCTTGGTAAATGTTTGGTAAGTATCTAGAATATTAACCTATGAATAATAATGTCCAAAATTTTAAATTCAGTTATTTGGAAACGCTGCCTTTTAGAGGTTTTACTTTTTAATAAATTAACTGATTGAATGATTATTTTTAAGTTCTCGACAATCCACACCTGTAAAACAAACAAGCATTTTTTTGATATTTTTATTATAGCTTTTAATTTTGCTTAATGTAAAATGAAGAATGAATGTAATAAGAAGTATAAAAGCCAATGAAGATTTAAAAATTTGAACATGGACTTCAAAATCGCGTAAATATTGTTATTTATATATATATATATTTATATATAAAATACGTATTCACTAGTATCATATAAACATATCGGTCTTAAGCAGCAACCATACATATCCAACTCAACCGAGAAATCAAAGTTTTGCAGCCATAAAATCATGGTTAAGAATGGAAGATCAGGCCGAAGTCTATTGGTAGTTTCCCGTAAATAATAACTGAAGCTTTTAGATTCATCAAATATTTATTAGAAGATCATAAATTGCACCAAACTCCACTAGCAATATGCTACGTCGTAAAATGAAAACCACTAGATGTTAAATATTAGAACAACATGACGAAGATGCAGGAAACAAAGCTCTCCAGGTGACATGGGTTATTTAAGCAACTCAGTAATCGTGAATTTTTCTCTCTCCTAGCCAATGCAACAGGTTAAATACCTGCGAAAAATGCACGCGTATGAATACATTACAAGTGAAAGAACCAACCCGTAAAAATAGCGGGAGGACGTCACGAAAGGCAAGCTTACGATAGGACTAGCTCCGAGGGAAGGGGGGAAGTACGCGTGACGTCGATGTGAACTCTTTAGTCTCGGCGTCAGATTAATAACGTAAACAAATGTTGGCGGGCTTTGCAAGGAATTACGGGAAATAGAACATGAGAGAACAAATGCTATTAAAAACATTCGAAATAAAAGAATTTAGTTTCAGAATAAAATTTAAAAAAAAGTAATTTAATGAGTTTTATAAGATTAGACAAATGGATTTAAGGTTTTTAGAATAATAAAAGAATAAGCATTTAAAGCATGGAAAAAAGATAAAAGATATTTAAGATAGTATTAAAGCTAAGTAAAAAATGTAGATATTATAATAATTTGGAATAGTTTAAGATAAAAAGGCGAAAATTTTATTATTACATATATATATAAATTTTATCTTTGGCACGTTTGTTTTGTCGCCCTTTGAAGAAAAAAAATCATACTGAGTTTAGAAAAAATTTATGTTTTAAATGAGAAACATTTACCTTAAAATTGCAGTGCATATTTTTGAAGAACTACAATTAAGAGACTGGGAAAAAATAAAGAAATAATCAGCCCTCCCTAGAAAAACGTTTGCCCTACCTGGAAATATAGTCTAGCTACGGGCCTGACAATGATACACCTGCTTCGTTTTACAGGTAGCTTATGGTTAGATGTAACGTTATTTTTTTTTTGTGACGACACTTTAATTGTCTGAAATAAATAGCATATCGGGAGCTAAAAATAACTCAGTTTAATTCTGAAAGCGGTACATAGATGATTTATTTTACTTCAAAGTTCCTTTCAACAATGGAAATTTAACATCCAAAATATAAATCACTAAAGTACAGCGTCTAGAATATATAGTGTGGAAATTGGCTATCCCAGTAATACTACAGCGCCTAGAATACCTAGTGTGGAAATATGCTACCCAAACAGTGCTAAAAATTTGTACCCCTTAAATGTGCGACGATACTGCTAAAATTTCCAGTGTCGATCACAGCGACATCTGCGAGATTTTCGTATTACTAGTATTACATTGTATAGACTAGCAATTGCTTGCAGTTGTAGAAAATATCCAGCAGATTTCGCTGCGATCTGCATATTGCAGCAGTATCATTGCACATTTAAGGGATACAATATTTTAGCGCTTTTTTAAGTATTACAGGGATAGCCGATTTCCACACTATATATTCTAGGCACTATAGTAATACTTTTAAAAAATGCTAAAATATTGAATCCCTTAAATGTCAAACGATGTTGAAATCCAGTGAGCCGATCACGGCGACATCTGCAGGATATTTTCTAAAACTCCAAGACGATTTGGTCTAAATGCTGTAATAATACGATGTTTACTTTGAAATCTGAAAATATATCGCAGATGTCACTGCGATCGGCTTCCTGGATTTCAGGTTCATTGCACATTTAAGGGACACAACTTTTTAGCGCTGTTTATATAGAAGATTTCCACACTATGTATTCTAGACGCTGTACTAAAATATATCACACATACAATGTTTATCTTTTTAATGATATATCTGTCATTAACTTTTAAAAGGGGTTCCGTTGAGAGCATATGTTGAAGCGTCCCAACTCTTGTCACTGCCCACTTTTAAAGACTAATCTGCAATTAAAGGGGTCCGGGGCTAAAATTATAAAAAAAAATGCAATTTTTTTATTGGCTTAAAAAAAAATACCGAGTTTTTAGCGTTAAATACCACAAACCGCATGATTTTATCTTCATTAGATCCAAAGATATAACATCTTTTGCCTTGAGAATCGATGCATCAACTGCCCAACAACGAGAACTTTAACTTCATTTATCTCAGAATGAATTTTTTCACAATTTGTCAACTTTAAAAGAATATATCTAAAGTTCCTTGCAAGATATATGTATGAAATTTTCAACAGAGATTTTATGCTATATTTCCAACAAATTGTCTTCAGGATTTTTAATTTTCAGTGATAATTGTGAAAATACGCTAATTAATGCAAAACTCACATATAAAAAAACTTCATTTTTTTTACTTAAATTTTTTTTATAAAATTCATAATCAATATTTTAAGAAATCCTGAAGAAAAATTAAAATGACACATTTTCTGTACACAAAAGTGTAACAATTTTGTAAATCGAGTAAGTACTTCCAGAGTTATATCAAAAATTATATATGTTTAAAATTTAAAAATTTATTTTTTTTTTAAATATTTAAAAATTTTCAGACTTTTTTTATATGCAATATTATTATTATATTAAAACATATTTGAGAGGAAAAAAATTTCATAACAAAATCTCCATAAGTAAAAAAAATAGAATTTTGAGCCCCGGACCCCTTTAAGGGGTCTCAGAACTCTTAAAATCGGAAAAAAATGAAAAAATATTTAAAAAAACTACAAGATGCAGAATTAGCATTTATAGGGGGCTGACAGTTTGATCAGCAGGAAATTGGTATAACAGCTTACGCGCACGATTACTAAATAAGTTTTGCAACTAGAATGAAAATTTTGGTGCTTACTTTTACTTCAGATTGTAGCAATTACCCTGAATCTAAATTTGTATTTAAAGCATTTTTATATTTTTAATACAAAGTTGTATTTAGTTAATACAAAATTATGAAAATTTCAACAGTATAATCACCTAAAAAATGTATTTTTTTGAACAATAAAAATGAAATTTTAGGTTCAGTTTATGCAGACTAACATAAAACATGTCTTTTGAAAATTTCATGAAAAAACATTCAGAAGTTTTTGAGATATCCTGCGTGTTATGCCCAAAAACGCCATTTTGGAGAAAAATGACTTTTCAAAGTTTCGGAAAGGCCACTTCAGCTACTGAGCGGGTATAATTCTAAAAGCCATAACTTCTGTTCTAATGGGAATTTCAAGAAATCATATGAAAATTTTCAGAAAAGATAGGAGTTACATCTAAAAAAATTACAATTTCGAAAATTTTGAAGCTTTAAGAGTCCTGAGACCCCTTAATTATAATCTTGTCGTAGTCATTTATTTTATTGACAGTGATTGACATCAGAAATTTCGGTTGTCGTTATCATTTTCTTCTGACTTTATCAAACGCACATTTCGACCTAAATTTCTAAATTTTATGGCGATTTCTTCTTGCAACAACTTGAAACACATTGCAACAATCGAAAGTCCTAGGATTAGATAAATACAAGAAAAAAACTTTTTATTTTTCTCATTTTGCGCATCAGGAATGTCCGATTCAGAAAATGTCACTTCCAGGTATGTGTCACCGTAACCAGTAGTGCTGAGGGTCATAAAGCAGAAAAAGACGGCATGAATAAACGACCAGTTTTCCCATAATGAAAATATAAATGCACCTCCACAGATATACCCGGTGAGTAAAAGTAACACCACAGAAACTGGAATTCTCTGGTCTTCATTGCTCATAGAATCCTTATGTCGTCGCATATTGAAATCTAGTGTAGCTTCAGGAGTCATCATAAGAGCAGAGTTGCTGGTTTGAGTAGAAGGCATGGATAAAATTTTCTTTGTGGAACTCTTATCGTCATTATTGCACATTTCTGGAGTTTCTATAACTGGAAGTTTGTCAATGATATCTGTAAAAAAAAGAGCTATAATAATTAACTTATAGGTATATTATGTTTTTTGGACCATAATCCGCTCATAGTAGCGTTTGAATCAGACGCAATAATATTTATAAAGTTGCTTCTATTGTCAATAGGAAAGCTTAATTTGATAGCTAAATTATTACAGACCGAAAGCCGGCAACACAGACAATCACCTCATCGAGTTCACGGACGAAATTCTAGGTTTACTTAAATCTTGACTCGCATATTAAAACGCAATCGGTCTGCCAAGTCCTATCTTGGTGGAAAACACCTGAAAACCCGATTTTAGCGGCTGACTCGTAGGTTTACCATTGTGTTTTCTTGCACCGAAAGGTATGAAAACATGGAGGACTGGAAGCAGGAAAACAGAATGGTAAAGCTACGAGCCCGCCGCTAAAATCGGGTTTTCAGGTGTTTTCCACCAAGATCTGACTTGGCAGACCGATTGCGTTTCAATATGCGAATCAAGATTTAACTAATCCTAGAGTTTCATCCGTGAACTCGATGAGGTGATTGTCTGTGCTGGCAGTTCCCGGTCTATTATAAAAATATAAAAAGTAAAAAAAACACTTTTTTAAGCATTCAATGTGCATCTCAGAAAGTATGCTTAATTGCATAGTTAAAATTCAGGTATTTGTACCTTCATTTGAATGTTTTGAAGTTAAAACCTCTATTTTAATAACGGCATTTCAATTTCAAGAAAACAATTTAGGAAAAAGGTAATAAAAAAATAGTTTGCTAGATATGACGTCACTTTCTAATGATGCTTTATTCTGAATGGAAATTCTTGATCTTCTGAAATGAATCATTATTAATATCATCCATAAAGTGAACACTTTATTTTTAAGCCATGCGAAATAAAATTTCTGTAAATGTTATGTCATTTGCATGTATTTATTGCCTTTTCCAACATATTGTCAGGGAAATCGTATATTTCTTTAATATATATAGAACAATTGCACCATAAAATATAATAAATAAGTTGTATACGTTAAAACACATAAACTTGCTCAATGGTACACATAAACAAGAATTTTTATATGAACTTGTACAAATAAAATTAACGATAAAGCATATAATATCGACATTTCGAACTGCTTCTGCAGTCGTCTTCAGGATAAATATGATGTTGAAATGTTTAAAAGTCTAGAGACGAAAGCTTCATGTCGAGTCTTGATCGATTATATGAATGGAAAACTGTAGTCAGTACATCGGAAAAATTTTAAATGAAATAAGTTGAGATGAATCGAAATTTCACTTGGAGACAATAGAGTGCCCATGGAGACCATGGAGTGTGAATGAAGGGGAACGGATTACATTCAAACAAGGCCATGGCAAAAGAGAGAAAATTGAAATATTGCGAACAGGAAAATAATTAAGACTTTTTGTGATATTACGCCAGGTTTTTGGTGTATTATAAGACAAATTATCGTTACAGGCATTATGCTCACATGCAACGATTTCGACTAGTTCTCTGATCATGCTTTCAAATGGGTTATTAACTGGAACTGTGACTTTCGCCTTCTCAAAATTAATATCGCAGCCTGCTTTATCCAAACAAGTGGGTAAGTGTGATCACAGATCGCACAGAGGGTTTCATTTAATATTCCTTTCAAAACACCTTATCTTTTTGCAAAATCTGTTAGTTTTTACATTTCACAACCAGGGGGCGCACTCTATTCTACGCAAACCTCTATCTGAACGAAATTCCGTTTTACAACCTATCCATAGATATATTAGTCGAGGGGATCTGGTCTATAGCACCCGAGAAAGGTAGGCGCCCCTGGCGGTAAAAAGTGGAACTGAAATATGTAAGGCTATGTGCATAACATGAAAGAGTGGTCAAAGTGGTGTCGGCAAAAGTTAGAAAAGTACCCACCGGGTGCAATGGGGGAGGTTAGAAAAATTGCTTAAAATACACAAGTTAGAGCCCGGTGGGTAAATAATATAAGACTTTTTGAAAATTTTATGATTTTTCGTGTGATCGCAAGTGTTCTGCTATACGTATGCAAAATTTCAAGTCTTCAACTTAAATAGGAGCTCAGTTAGAAAAAAAAAGCTTAAAATACACAAGTTAGAACCTAGAGGGTTAAATATAAGACTTTTTCAAAATTTTATGATTTGTCATTTGATGTGATGTGTTCAGCTATAAGTGTGCAACATTTTAAGTCTTCAACTTAATTAGGGGCTCAGTTAGGACAAAATGATTAAAATACACAAGTTGGAGCCCAGAGGGTTAAATATAAGACTTTTCAAAATTTTAGGATTTGTCGTTTGATGTGAGGTGTTCAGCTATAAGTATAGAACATTTCAAGTCTCCAACATATATAGTTTCTGAGAACGGGCTCTGTGACGGACAGACAGACAGAGGAGCGAGGCGAATAGGGTTTCCTTAGATGAACAAACCCTAACAAGTGGGTAAGTGTGATCACAGATCGCACAGAGGGTTTCGTTTAATATTCCTTTCAAAACACTTTATCCTTTTGAAAAATCTGTTAGTTCCACATTTCACAACAAGGGGGCGCACTTGACTCTAAACAAACCTGTATCCGAAAGAAAATCCGTTTTACATACTATCCGTAGATATATTAGTCGAGGGGATTGGGCCCATAGCACCCGAGATAAGTAGGCACACCTGGCGGAAAAAAACGGAACTAAAATATGTAAGGTTATGGTGCATAATATGAAAGAATGGTCAAAGGGGTGTCGGCAAAAGTTGGAGCGGAGGTTAGAAAAATTGCTTAAAATACACAAGTTAGAGCCCAGAGGGGTAAATAATAAAAGACTTTTTGAAAATTTTATGATTTGTCGTGTGGTCTGAGGCATTCAGCTATACGTATGCAAAATTTCATGTCACCAACTTAATTAGGGGCTCTCTTAGAAAGAATTGTTCAAATACATATGTGGTAGCTCAAAGGGTTAAACGTAAGATTTTATGATTTGTCGCCAGGCCTCAGGTGTTCTGCAATAAGTATGCAAAATTTCAAATCTCCAATTTAATTAGGGGCTCAGTTAGAAAGAATGGCTTAAAATACACAAGCTAGAGTTGAAAGGGTTAAACATAAAACTTTTTCAAAATTTATTATTTGACGTGAGATCTGAGGTGTTCAGCTATAATTTCAAAATTGTATGATTTGTCATTTGATGTGAGGTGTTCAGCTATAAGTATGCAAAATTTCACGCCTCCAACCTAATTAGGGGCTCACTTAGAAATAATTGTTTAAAATACACATGCGGGAGCCCAAAGGGTTAAATGTACGACTTTTTCAAAATTTTATCATTTGTCGTATGATGTGAGGTGTTCAGCTATAAGTACCCAAAATTTCATGTCTCCAACACAATTAGGGGCTCACTTAGAAAGAATTGTTTAAAATGCACATGTGGGACCCCAAAGGGTTAAACTTACGACATTTTCGAAATTTTATGATTTGTCATTTGATGTGAGGTATTCAGCTATAAGTATGCAAAATTTCACGCCTCCAAATTAATTAGGAGCTCACTTAGAAAGAATTGTTTAAAATACACATGCGGGAGCCCAAAGGGCTAAATGTGCGACTTTTTAAAAATTTTATGATTTGTCGTATGATGTGAGGTGTTCAGCTATAAGTACCCAAAATTTCATGTCTCTAACATGTATAGTTTCTGAGAACGGGCTCTGTGACGGACAGACAGACGGACAGACAGACAGACAGACAGAGGAGCGAGACTAATAGGGTTTCGTCAGATGAACGAAACCCTAATAAAAACGAGAAAGATCTGTATTCTGTTTACACTGTTTAATGTCCCTACGATGGTCCTTAATTCTTTCAGATAACTTCCTTTTTGTCATGCCAATATAGAGTCTTTTATAATCATCATATCATATCATGTATATTATAAAGCAGTAAGCTCTAAAAGTTCCACTCGAGTGTTTTCAAAAACTACCCGGTGGATTTTTTTCCAAATTGTATCATTCGATAGGAAATATTCCCGGGGTGGTTTATGAGAAAATATACAGGGATAGCTATGATTTTTGATAATAAATTTCGTATTTTACTGCTATTTTGAACGAAAAGGTTGCCAGTGATTATCTTTTGGCGAAAGGTTTGTTGATTAAAGAATTAAGATGGCTATATCTGTTAGAAAATAATACAAACACCTCGCGAATAAATGAAAAAAAATACTGATATTTAATTTAAAAAACAACAAAAAAGTTTTAATAAGACATAATATTATAAAACGAAAATATTTAATTTAAACATGGAATAAATATTTGTAATGCTTAAAGTATAAATTATTGTGAAATTTTACAATTGGTACAATATTTGGCGAATCATCGCTTGCGATAGGTTAAAAAAATGAATCTGAAAATTTGATTTGACAATTTTGACTGGCAATTTTTTTTTCTTTTTAACTCTTTTATCGCTTGCGCCAGGTTAATAAAAACGTGTCTGAAAACTTGATGAAATAAAACTAGTTTACATACTTTAGTCTTTTTCTTTTTCTTTTTTTTTTTTTTTTTTTTTTTTTGTCAATTTAATTATTATTTTTATATAATTCTCCCATCATATGATTTACAGGAAAAACTAGAAGTATTTGTAAAAATGGCTGTATTAGTGAGTTACATGCTATTTATTTATTATCTTCGTCGCCAAAGAATGCAGTTATTTTAAGCCAAATAATACAAAAGTGTGAAATAAGCCGAGAGAAGAACATTTCAGAGTACATTTTTATATTTAAGCGTAAATTATATAAAAAGCAGTTAAAATTATAATTATGTAGTCAATCATTTAAATTTTAGTGTAAATGTCTTCCATATACTCACATATTCTAAAATAATTTACTTTCAAAGATTTAAAATATTTTTTTATCATAGTATGGAATACCATTACTATGGAAACATGCGTTTTGTTTTCCTCAAGCATGTCATTTTTATATCCTCGAACCTTACGTATTAATTGAATATTGTGTATTATGTTATTTTTTTTAATAAGCCGAACATATTGTCGATTTCACTTATAGGAATATTCTCTGCTTTAAAAGTTAGGATATAAGAATATTGTTAAGAAGATTTCTGCAATTATACGTTATTACTATTATAAAAATAATAATAAAATAAACATTTTGCAATAAATATTGCTTGCTAATTTGTTTTTCTTTTTAGCTTTTTCTGCATAACTTTCTTTTGCTTAACCATTGTTTAAAAAAATGTTTTATTGAACATATTGGACTAATCTTACGGAATCGTGTCACCCGCCAATTAGCATATTGGATGGCGTATCAAAATTCAAAAGATTAGACAGATTTTGAAATTAGCGATTACTAAATGGTGGCAAATGGAATAATGCCCGTGGACTTATCATTTCAGCCTAGATAGGATTAAATTACCTGGAATTTCAATCAGTATAAAGCGAATTGTCCTGACGCACACACTAGCAGCTAAACACAGCAACAAATTAAGAGTTGTTTTCATAATCTGGGTTATTTACACAACAGACGGAAGATTAATTTACTCTTAAATATAAAGAAAATAGCAGGCTTTTTTGTTTGTCCGTGTTTTATTTATTTATTTATTGTACAACAAACATACGACTTGTGTGCTTGACATGAGAGCCCGCTTATAAGTCGGAGACAAGATAGCACAAGGAAGTATTACAACGAAATACACCCAGGAAGTTCCACACAAAGAGTGTGTGCAATGGAACCAGTGGGGATCGAACCCACAATCTCTTACGCACAAGCGATTAGCTGACTGGTGCTTTGACCATTCAGCCACAGAGACTCCTTGTCCGTGTTATTATGCTCTTTAGAAAAATGCAAAATAAATCTTCGGTTCAGGTATTCACCAAAATGCATATTGCTAAAATTTTTGTATAACTAACTTTATTTATCATTGTCAGATCTTAACCCTGGTACACGTGCAACAATGTTGTTACATCAATTTTAATGTTTGGCGTGAACCCTCACAATGACGTCGATTACGGATAATTATAAAGGTTTTATTGGATGCATGAGGTTTATTTTTCTACAAGATTAAGTCATCGAATTTTTTCCCGGGTTAAAGGTTACATGATTTCATCTGGTCTACAAAATGAAAAAACAGTGAAAATGACGTCATTTTAGATTTATTCAGGCAATTCATCTTTAAAAACGCACATTTTTATGTTTCACTTTTCTTTTAAATATGAAAGTTAAACAATCTCCTTTGTCTGCAAATAATTTATTACTTTTTTGACAGTATTTACTCTGCTAGAATCCAAAGAGGGAAAACAGTAGTAGCACAAGAGGATGTTTATTAAGAAATATAACTAACATCCAGTGAGATTGTATTTAAGCTACCACAATCACATATTGCGTGAGCTGAGAGGCCAGGAGATCAAGGACAAAGAAACGAAAATAAACCACCCGAGCATTATTCAAGTTTAATGGTAAATCTCTGCAATCATTGTAATGCATCTCTAATTTAATATTGTCAGATATGAGAACATTTTGAGTCCTATTGTCATAACGGCCTCATTTCCCTACCAAAAGTGCACAGTGAATAATCAACTAAAAGAACTGCTTCTTAATAGCTAAATTTTGTCCAACGCATAAGGTAATATAATATCGCAATGGCGTTCGCATCTTTTCAGAACATAGAAAGACATTCAAGCTAAAGATCCATTTTTAAAAACATACAAGTTCGAATTCACCATTTCGCTTAATTCAAGGTTTATTTGGAAATACTGACCAGCGCAGCGGGCATAGCCTGCTAGTTATTTAATAAAGTGATAGGTATTTCATATATTCTAGATTTTTTGTCAAATAGGATTTTGTCAATCTTTTCACTAAAGGTATCAACTGTCTTACAACAGTCTATCAGATTTAACAAGTTTTTTTTTTTTCAAGATGTCAATGAATTAAGTAATAAGTATCAAAATCACATTTGAAATGGAAGAGAATTAATTATACGCTTTCACTTTTACATGTTAGCATTAATAGATGCAGTTCTGGATTAAACTATTTAGTTTATAGAAAACCAATGAAAGAAAACACTGTCATAAAGTTTTCAGCAAACATGCTCTTTCAATATAAAATCCCCGCCTTCCAGTCATTCATTAAAAGAGCCTTCATGATTTTTTCGGATAACCAATTGTATAAAGAAATCATATTTTCAAGAAAATAGCGTTTGATCATGGATTTTCAGCAAAATATATTGATAAGATATTTCAGCAGTACAACATTCCCCCTCTTTCGGGCCAACGCCAGGACAGGAATCAACTTGTGATGTGCAGAATATTTCACTATATTCTCACCATATCTGTTACCAAGTTAAAAGTGATCCTACAGAAGTATAAAATAAAGTTCGTGGAAATTCCACCCCCTTACCTTATTGATATCCTTAGTGATAAGACAAAATCTCATTTGACCAAAAATCTAGGATTTATGAAATACCTATTGCTTTATTAAATAATGGTAAAAGAGTCTATATTGGCAGGACAAAACGCAAGTTATCTGAACCTTACTTGAATGTAATACATTTCCTTTCATTCACACGCCATGGTCTCTATGGACACTCTATGGTCTTCAAGTGATTCATCTCAACTGTCTTCGATTCATCTCAACTTTTTTCATTTAAAAATTTCCTGATGTACTCAATGCAGTTTTCCATTCATATAATTGAACAAGACTCGACAGGAAACTTTCGTTTATAGACTTTTAAAATTTTCAACATCGTATTTATCCTGAAGATGATTGCAGAAGCAGTTCGAAACGTTCCTATTACGCTTTATCGTTAATTTTATTTGTACTGGTTCATATAAAATTTCTTGTTTATTCATACCATTGAGCAAGTTTATGTGTTTTAACGTATAAACCGTTTTTATAGTATACTAGGAAGGCTTCGACCCCCTGCTCGCTACGCTCACCAACCCCCCACGTAATCGCTTCGCAATTCCATTCGGTACCGCGAAGCAATCCCTATTTTCTAGCCTACCCCAAATTAATGTTTGTGCTTAAAAATAATGTAAATAGTTCAATTAAGCTTTATTCATAAGCTAATATTAGTTTTCGTTGCATTAAAATATCTCAATTTGTTGATTTTCTGCAAGCAAGTAAACCCTATTGTATTTCAATGGGAGTCTATGGAAATTTGGCGAAATACTCGAAATAGCGCCAAGTCGCCGTCACTTTTGGCAACTAATTTTGGTCGCCAAATTTGGCGATATATCGCCATGTTGACGACAGACCCGGGTCCCGCCCTCCTTGGTAACCCCCCCCCCCCTTATAGCGCCAGAAAGCTCTGACCAGTCAGATTCGTTTCGCGGTATCTACGCAGATTTTCATTGGTCCACATTTCCAAAGCGTTACTTTTCTTTCTATATATAAAAAAAGTAACGATTTAGAAATGGACCAATGAAAATCTGCGTAGATACCCTGAAATGCATCTGATTGGTCAGAGCTTTCTGACGCTCTAAGGAGGGTTACCAAGCGGGTGCTCCGTCGCCAAACGTCGCCAAGTTTGTCGCCAACTTGGCAATATATCGCCAAATTTGGCGACCAAAATTAGTCGCCAAAAGGGAAGCCAACTTGGCGCTATTTTCAGTATTTCGCCAAATTTTCATAGACTCCCATTGAAATCCAATAGGGTTGCTTGCTGGCAGAAAATCAACAAATTGAGATATTTCATTGCAACAAACACTAATATTAGCTTATGAATAGAGCTGAATTGAACTATTTACATTATTTTTAAGCACAAAACACTAACTATTTGCAATATTCGTAACACTATATCTATAATTTTTTATTTAATAATTCTTATAATTATGAAACTCTATAAGCTCTAATGATTATGGGCTTGGAGATAAGAAAATAAAATTGTCAGGAGTTGGGGAGGAGCACATTTTTGCGAAGTGGAATCTAAAAATTTAATGCATAGAAAATAAGAGATCACGAAGTGATCCAGAATGGAAACACGAAACAATTACGTCTGGCATTGGCTAAAAAATAGGGGTTGCTTCGCGTTACCGAATGGAATCACCCAGCGATTACGCGGGTGGTTGGTGAGCGTAGCGAGTAGGGGGGCGGAGCCCCCCTAGTTTTGTATATAGAAGGAATTCTGTTCCACGCGCCAAAGAAAACAAACATTCTGATTTTAAAAGCTGAAATACTTTACTATAATTAGGTCATAATAACTTCGTTTTTCATAGAATTCAATTACGAGATTTTTAAATTGAGATTAAAAATCTCTATCTCAAATACAAAAAAAGCGTTAGCATTTTGAAAGCATGAACGTGAGGAAAATATGAACATGAAGAAAAAACCGTTTAAAGTTTTCATTTGTGTAGGGAATTGCGCTGGTTGGATTAACAAAATTTACAATATCTCGCGATATAATTGCTGTATGGATTAAAATGATGTATCAAAATATTCACAATTAAAAGGGCTTTCGTTTAATATAAAAAAAAATTAACATTTTGACCGATTTTGAGGTAAACTGTCCCCTTAATTTGCTCTGGGAAATCAAATGCCAATTGTAAAAAACCATCTGTCACTAGCTACCGGGTATCCTAAAAAGGGCTGACTGATTTTAAAATTCAATAACTTGCAAACGGTGACAGATATTTAAAAAATTGTTGCAGGAGGGTTATGCATAAGGTCAAAAGTTTTTTTTTTACAGTAATTTTCGATTTTAGTTCGGATTACAAACAATAGATGGCACTGTAAGCAATAGGCGCTAAATACAGGCTCGATTTTTTTGGCCGATCTCTTCTTCCATGCGGAAAAAGGAGATTGAAATGCATTGAATGGGTCCCGATGGACCAAAAATCGAGCCTGAATTTAACGTCTATTCGTCGCAGCGCCATCTATTGTTTGTAATTCGAACTAAAATCGAAAATCACTGTAAAAAAATCTTTTGACCTCATGCATAACCCTCCTGCAAGAATTTTTTAAATATCGGTCCCCGTTTGCAAGTTATTGAATTTTAAAATCAATCAGTCCTTTTAGGACACCCAGTACTTTTTATCAGTTAGCAAACAACTGTGAAATTTTCGGTCTAGATTTTAAAAAAGTTATGCTTGAAAATTATTAAAAAGTCATAAAAATAACAGTGAGCTACAGTTTTCAAAAAACCTAATCCAAAAAAGCATTTTTGTTCTTATACGACAGTATAAAAATTTAAATAATTCTATTAGGATTGATGCAAGAAAATTTATGAAAGTTATACCGCCGGCCGTTGCCACAATCCTTAAGCATTTCTAAAAATATCTATTTGTTTTTAGCAGTAGCTCATAAGTGAACTACGATTCTTTGGAGACAGCAAAAATGTCTATAGTAACAGAATTAGGACATTTTTGCTGAAATGGTTGCTAAGAATAGTGAAATATTTGGCGATTTCTTTGGCCATTAGCTGCTAGCATACGGCGAATTTAGATGTCCAGTATTTGATAAACTTCAAAACTTTATATGAGTATATAATTGATATTTTTCATATAAAAATAATTTCTGGTGTTCTTCATTGGAAATTTAAACTAGTCGGATGTGCCAATCCCAAAACTTTCTTCTATCTCATACTTGTTAATACTTCAAAATTCGCTAGCACAGTACCAAAATTAATTGGCAATCTATGCCCATCATGAGGATTCTAACAGATATGAAATTCCGTGCATTAGTTCTTGAGGTATGACTATCGCTAATATCATGTAAATCATCCAAAATGCAGCATAGCAGCGCCACCTACTGGTGATTTACACCAAAACCTGATCAGCAGCAACTTATGTCAACGTCTAACTGGATCTGAAGTTTGATGAAAATCCGTGCATTAGTTTTTGAGATAGAGCTATTGTAAAATCGTGGAAAATCCAACATAGCAGCGCCACCTATAAGGCGATTGGCACGAAACCCTAATCAACAACAACTTGTGTCAACGTCTAACTGAATCTGAAATTTTATGAAAATCAGTGCATTACTTCTTGAGATGGAGCTATTGCGGAAATCGTAAAAAATTCCGCATAGCAGCGCCACCTGATTTACACCAAAAGGTATTCAGCACCAATTCATATCAAGGACTAACTGGATCTGGAGTTTCATGAAAATCCGTGCATCAGTTCTTGAGATAGAACTATTGCGGAAATCGTGAAAAATGCTGTATAGCAGCGCCATCTGTTAGGCGATATACACCAAAGCTAATCAGCACCAGTTTATGTCAAGGTCTAACTGAATCTAAAGTTAAGTGTAACTCCGTGCAATTAGTTCTGAGATAGAGTGCCCACAAAATTTTTCTCACATACAGGCAGACTCACAGAGTTGCAGACAGACTCACTGACAGACATTTTCTAAAAACCATCAAATCGTGTTCAGGACCTTCTAAAACGTATAAATCCATCAAAAACCGGAAGTCAAATTTTTTTACGAATCCAATACTTTCTTCTTGTAAAGATAGAAGAAAGTAAAAAGTATATTAAATGCATAAAAAATTGCTTTACAGTTAAAATTGAAGTTAACTAATATGTCCTTACCCTGGGTAACATCTTCTATAACGCGGGAAGGGCAAGTTGGATCTCCTATATGAGTGATCAAAATATTAAAGTGAAAAGAGAAAAAAATAATTTTATAAAGTTTCACCAAAAATTTCGGTAATTTTTTTGGTTTTTCTTTACTCTCTTGCATCCTCTGTTTAGTACACATTGAGGACACACTTCAGCGATGCAAGTAGTCCCTTCTTTGATCGCGAAATCTCAGATTAGCCTATATAGTAAGGGTGCTACGGTTGAGAAAACTGCAAATCGTGATAAGCATATAACGATTGGTGAGTATCTACTTTATATTAATACAATGCATTTCAGAGGGGGAGGCATCGCGTAAAATCGTGGGAATTCAAGAAGCCGGCTGTTATTCAAAATGGCGTCATTTTCTGAATTGTCTTACTTTCCATCACAAAAATGTGTGTTTCAGGTCAATTTTCATGCTTTTAACATTAAAAATTTCATTTTTAATACTTTCCGTCATAGTTGAATGAGTTTATAAATTCAGTTTGTCTGTTTGTTTGTCTGTCTGCTTTCTTGCCGTTCCATGCTCTAACTCGCTTAAATATCGCTATTCGCTTAAATTCCCTCAGATTGTCATGTAATTTATGTATGTCAATGAAGTTTATAATAATATGGTCCGAATAAAAATGAAGTGTATACGTTTTATAGCCCGTTTACAGGGTCCTCAAAAGAATTCCATTACTTTATTGTCTATTAATACGAGTGCTACGGTTGAGATAACTGCAAATCGTGAGAAGAATATACCGATTGGTAAGTATCTACTTTATATTAATAAAATCCATATAAGATGAGGAAGCATCGCGTAAAGCCGTAAGAATTCAAGATGGCGGCTGTTATTCAAAATGGCGTCATTTTCTGAAGTTTCTTACTATCCATCATATAAATGTGTTTTTCAGGTCGATTTCGATGTTTTAACGTCAAAAGTTTCGTTTTTAATACATTCCGCCGTAGTTGAAGGAGTTTATGAATTCAGTTTGACTGTCTGACTGTTTGCCATTCCATGCTCTAACTCGCTTAAATTCACTCAGATTGTCATGTAATTTATATATATTATTGAAGTTTACAATAACATGTTCCGAATAAAAATTCAAGTGTATAGCTTTTATAATCCGTTTACAGGGACCTCAAAAGAATTCCATTACGTTATTGTCTATGGGGAGAAATCGTTTGCAGTGTGTCTTAATTATGTTATACTCTCTGAAACATATTCAAATTGACATGCGTGAGTGAGATGCACTACAAGATACTTACTATAGAATAAGGTGTGCTTAATATTTATCGTTTATTTACAGTGACACACCAAAAACAGAATACGTGCATACATCAGTTAAATCAACTGTTATTAGTGGATCTGCTATGTATGAAAAAAAAATGTATTTTGTAAAAAAGATATCCTGAATGGTCAGTATCTATTTCATATTAATACAATGCATATATAGAAAGTCTGGGCATCGTGCAAATTCATAGGAATTCAAGATGGCGGCTGTTATTCAAAATTGTTTGCATTTTGATTCCTATACATCATATAAAAGTGTCTATGATATCCATTTCGATATTTTTAAACTGAAAAATTCCCGTTTTAATATCAGAAAAACGTTTAAAATGAAAATAGGATAATTATTAAAGTATTTTTGTATCTTATAGTGAGGAAAATGAAAGGAATAAATAAATAATAAAAATACATTTTTATTATTACCTTAATTATACAAGATATTAAAAAAATTGCATGTTACATTTAAAGTTAGAGAATATAAAAATGTTCACTTTGTATCATCATATTTCTCACATTCGTTTTTGCAGTTACACAATAATGTGAAAGAAAATCCAACCTCACTACAGCCACAGTTATTTTTACAGATTTTGCATCAAACACGCGCTTATACGATAAATAGTATGAAAATTGCAAGAATTCCAGAAAATGATGGCATGTTGAATAACAGTCGCCATCTTGAATTCCCTACGACTTGACGCGATACCTCCCCCTCTTATACGGATTGTATTAATATAAAGTAGATACTAACCAATCGGTATATTCTTCTCAAGATTTGCAGTTTTCACAACCATAGCACCCACACTAATAGACAATAACGTAATGGAATTCTTTTGAGGGCCCTGTAAACGGGCTATAAAACCTATACACTTCATTTTTGTTCGGAACATGTTATTATAAACTCCAATAATATAAATAAATTACATGACAATCTGAGTGAATTTAAACGAGTAGCGATATTTAAGCGAGTTAGAGCATGGAATGGCAAGCAGGCAAACAGACAAACATACAAATTGAAAACTTAAACTCCTTCAACTATGACGGAAAGTACTAAAAACGAATTTTTTGACGCCAAAAACATCGAAATCGACATGAAACATTCATTTATATGATGGATAGCAAGAAAATTCAGAAAATGACGCCATTTTGAATAACAGCCGCCATCTTGAATTACCATGATTTTACGCGACGCCCCCTCTGAAATGCATTCCATTAATATAAAGTAGATAGTGGCCAATCGGTATATTCTTATCACGATTTGCAGTTTTTACCTTATTTTTGTCGTGTAGCACTCGGACTATATAGGGAAATGAGTAGTCATTTGTATAAATTTCTACCCATTTTAACTCAAAAAACCCGAAGAAAATCAGGTGGTACTGCTCAATGTATACAAAGTTTTTCCGTAAAATTTTACGGAATAGTTTCATTTTTCTACGAACTGTAACTTTATTGTTATTTGAATTAATAGCAGGAGAGCTGTTAAACATTTTTGGGTAGGTATTTGAGGCACCATGAAAATTTGTGTAAAACTTCTTTTGCAATGTCGGAATACAAAATCGAATGTCCGGCTGAAGGATCGTGGCACTTAGCCGACCCGTGAATTTTTAAATTTCCAAAATTTTCGTTGGAAAAAAAATCCTTCAGGCGTTTTAAAAATTTAATACCTTCAAATTTAGTATTTAATGGAATAAAAAGTATAAAAGCCAGACACTTTAATCGGCCCAAAAACTCTGCCAAACACGTCTCAAGTGTTATTTTATGACTACCGAAAAAAGGTATATGAGGCACGCTGAGATTCAGACAGAAAAATATTTATGCTTAGAAAAAAATATTTTGAAAAGGACAGACACTTTTGTTGGCAATTTCTACTTGAGAGACAACAAAGAATGTTAAACGCGAGTGCCAGCAAAGCTGAGCTTGCGGTGCCGTGCTGAAGATCCATTTACTGAGTTACGATACAAACAAAGCGTAAACCGCGTTTAAAAGTGCCTCGCGAAAGCTATCTTAAGATGAATTTCAACTGGATGCATGTGCAGTAGGGTGGAGCGAAAAAAATTATTTTTTTAAAATCAAAACCGGGTAGGTGCCAAAAGTTGCCTTTATACTAGTACATCATCTGCGTGCAATATTACCGCTGAAAAAAAAATAGCTTGAGTCTGCGCTTTTGGTCCAAAAGTCAAAATTTTGGGTAAAATTTGACATTTTTTCAAAAATTTAAAAAAAATTCTATAGAGATGGTTATTATTTAAAAGTGTTATTTAAACCTTTATTATTAATGACTTAACATATTTAAACGATAAAACTATATCTTTGTTCTGTATAACTGGAACAAAACTGACAACTTTTGGTGAAAAAAAGGCGTTTCCACTCTGTTGTGTCATACAACTAATTGTTATTTGGAATACAGCTCTTACGTAGTTGCTTTGAAATCTACCAAGGGGGTATCAGGTGGGAGTGGCTGCATTTTATGACACAAGAGTGCATAGCTTGACCACCCTTCCATCTGAGCGCAATGTTTTATTTATATATTGAATTGTGATTTTTTATCAAAAACTGACATAAGATTCCTATGTATGAACCTAATCCATTTCTTCTTTGTATCCACAGACGTTGGATTATGTGGCTGTGATACTTCTTCACGTATATTTCTACTGCTTGTGTATGATAAGGCAAGCAGAGTAATGCAGTGGAATTAATGGAATCTATTCAGCCCTCTAATATCTTCACCAAAATTACAACCAGTTACTGCATAGTGATTGGGAGTTCCGTTCCTAAAACATTTTACAACATTTAGGTATTTCACCTTTGAGTATGCCATCATTTACTCTACCACTTGAATTTTTTATATGCTGATAAGCTTGTTGTTTAATGTGATGGCGGTCGTCATGAAAATTGCAATAAGAATTTGCTCTCGATGTGAAAAGCTACCATTGTCCTAAGTAATATTTTTAGTATTTGTTTTTTGCCGATTTCTGTGATGTTTTGTAGCCGAGTAATTTCTCATAAGTTTTTAGATCAATTTTTTAGATGTGAATTTTTTATTTGGTGTAAGCCATCATGTGGCATAAACTTGGATTACATACTTTGTGAGTGAACCAGACTCTGATGGTCAATCAGTTCAGTGCTTATATAAAGGCGAATAATTTTATGCGCCGTTGTGGGCCATCTTGCGTAGGACAAGTTTCTTGGGTTCCTATTCGCTAGTTCTTCTGAGCAATATCTTGATAAAATAATTTGCAGATATCTATCAGGTATTTCTGGTATGTGCTGAGTACCCTTTTCTTGATTTCAGGAAATAATGTTTAAAAAGGCTATGGCTCTATGGCTTCAAAAATTGAAATAAGCAGGGAATAAGCACGTGGAGAAAGATTTTCCTATTGGTCCGCGCATCCCTGTGGGTTAGAATCTAATTTTTGCCAACGATTTTATCTAATAAATGATGCAGAGGAAATTAACTGGGCTTGAAGGAGACATATGATCAATTGTAATGGTTCATTCTAAACATGCCCCTCGCAGAATGGATGACAACAACTAACAGAATTATCCGCCTTCAAATGAGCACCCACTGCCCATCAGAGTCTCTACGTTCACTCAAAAAGTACTATGTTATCCAAGTTTGGCTCCAGAATAGTTTACAATCAAATGTAATCCACAGCTAAAGAAGGGATCTAAAAACTCATGGGAAATTGGCTACACAAAAACAACTTGGATACTAAACAACACACAAAACGGAAAAAAAATACTGAGAAAAAGGTTATTTAGGACTATGGTTGCTTTGCATATACAGAGGAAATTCTTATTTCAATGCTCTCTGTTGATTGCCATCACATTAAACAGCTAGCTGCTCAGCACATAATAGTCGAAAGATGAGAGTAAATGATGGCATACGCAAATCGGAAATATCGACATTCAACTTTGAAGCGGATAATTATATAAATTTAACTCATTGGAAAAGTGTTGTGGTAACAGAACCTCTAATCAATATGCATTTATCGTGTGCAATCTTGGTGAAGATAATAGAAGGCTGAATAGATTACATTAATATCATCCGCACTGCATTACACTGTTTGTCTTCTCTTACCCAAACAGTAGAAAAATATGTAAATGAGATCACAGCAGCAGCATTCAAAATCTATGGATCCAAAGAAGAGATGTAGCAGGTTGATACATAGAAATCTTATGCCAGTCTTAAAAAATCACAATTCAATGTATAAATAAAAAATTGAGTTCAGATGGTAGGGTGGTCGATCTATGCACTGTTGTGACATGAAATGCAGCCACCTCCACGTGGTACCTCCTGGGTAGTTTCGAAAGCAGCTAGGTAAGAGCTGTATTCCAAACAACAATTAGTTGTATGACACAACAGAGTGGAAACGCATTTTTTTCACCAAAAGTTGTCAGTTTAGTTCCAGTTATACAGTACAAAGATATAGTTTTTTCGTTTAAATATGTTAAATCATTAATAATAAAGGTTTAAATAACACATTTAAATAATAACCATCTCTATAGAATTTTTTTTTAATTTTTGAAAAAATGTCAAATTTTACCCAAAATTTCGACTTTTGGACCAAAAGCGCAGACTCAAGCCATTTTTTTTTCAGCGGTAATATTGCACACAGATGATGTACTAGTATAAAGGCAACTTTTGGCACCTACCCGTTTTTGATTTTAAAAAATTGATTTTTTTCGCTCTACCCTAATGTGCAGTCACAACAAATCTAACTGCGATAGGCTCTCGCAAGACCACGTAACTCATAGCAAGCGTGCAGTTGTTCGGAAAATTTTGGTGTAGTTAAAAAATTCTTATTTGCAGTGAAACATGTGCAGCTTTAAAAGTGCTATTTTGTTTGTATATTAATTTTATATATATATATATTACGCGTTACTTATATATATTAATCAAGAAAAGTAAAAAAAAAAAAAAAAAAAAAAAAAAAAAATGTGTTATTTGCACAAGAAGCGATGGAAAAATCACTGTTTTTAGTGAAAAAACTGTACAAAAATGTCGTGAAGTGTTGAAAATTTGGCAAAAACATAGGTTAAAATATAAAGACATTATTTTACCATCCAATGCTAATCTGTAAGAGGGTTATCATAGACATTGTTATAAAAGTTTCATAGCTTTAATGAAGAAATCCTGTGACGACAACGCTTCAAGAAAATCCAATATTCTTCTTCATTAGGTATAGTATAATTTTATTTTTATTCCACATAATAATATATTTACAAATAGCGTAAGACATTCATAGTCCTTCACTAAAATAAATCTTGTCTATCGGATAGATGAAAACACTCATTATACCAACTATGGAATATATTTTTGTATACTACATTTATATCTTTTACCTGTATAGCTCAAGACAATAGCTGTAGCATCAGCTCATCTATGAATTTATTACCTGCATGAATTTTAATAGTTGCCTCAGTGAATGTAAAGAAACATTTTGCAGCAAATATTTTTTTTAACATCATATAATTTTAGAAATTATTAACTAGGAAGGTTTGCATAATCGCATACTCAGAAAACTTTGGAAACTTTTATGAAAAATACTCTTTAATAAAAAAAAAAAACTTTGTCTACTCTTTATACAGAACTAGATCAAGAAAGTTTAACTTAAATAAATATACATTTACAGTTATAGTATAACCCTAAGGAATATTTAGTGTGTTATCACATGCGGACGTCTAACGGAAAAATGCCGTAAAATTAAATTATTAATTTATAATCAAGTTCTAAAAACATCAAAATGTTCTATTGTCATTACAAACACACCTATGTACATAGTTTTTATAATTCTATCCTATTAAGGTTGGGTTCGGTTGATTTTTGACGGCCAATTATCTACTCGAGGGATATAGGCCCTGGGGAGGGGAGTGCCTTTCGTGGGGGGTCTTTCTAAGGGAACCTAACCCATATTTACGCATGAAAAGCCATGGTTTGAGGAAAACCACGAAAACTCCGAACGAGATTGGGTTCGAACCCAGCACCTCCCGTCTACCAGCTTCGAGAGCAGAACCTCTCCGCCACTGGTGGGGCCTATCCTATTAAGAAACTAGTGTAATCAGTCAAAACATTCCATCTTTGCACACAAAATCCAAGCTAAGTTAAATAAAAGGGTGTAAAAGGGGGAGGGTTGCATCTAGAAATTGAGAAAAAAAAATTGCAGAATAATTTTTTTTACTCAATTATTATTTTTTTTTTTCGGATGGCCTAATTATTTTTATTTTGTTTTGTAAAAAAAAAATTGTGGAAGTGAAAAGTTCACGTAAAAATTTGTTTTACGCAAATGGATAATTATTGCATTGGAATTTGTACATACAGAACAGTATTTTTCACGAAACCATTTGCATTCGTTAATGCCCGAAATTTGGAAGTTTTCTTATCCAATACCACGAAATCAAACAGATCTTATCTTTTCTTTTTTTAGGGGTCTCAGGACTCTTAAATTTGGAAGAAAAGAAAGACCTTTTTCAACCTTTAATATCTTAAAATGTATATGATTTAAAAACACAATTTTAATTGGGGTGAAAGATTGAAGTATGTTCTTTTATTTCATGTATTTAAAAAATTGCAAGATGCAGAATTAGTATTTACAGGGGGCTCCAAACTGTCAGACATTTGTCGAACAGAAAATTGATGTAACAGCTTACGCGCAAGATTACAAAATAAATTTTGCAACTAGAATTACATTTTTGTGCCTACTTCAGATTATAATAATTACTGTGAACCTAAATAAATTTGTATTTAAAGCATCTTTATATTTTTAATACAAAGTTGTATTTAGCTAATGTAAAATCTTGAAAATCATAATCACCTAAGTAAATATCTTTTTCGAACAATAAAAATGAAATTTTAGGTTCAGTTTATACAGACTAACATGAAACATGTGTTTTGAAAATTTCATGAAAACATATTCAGAAGTTTTTGAGATATTCTCAAGCAGTTAGCAAATATTGAAGGGGGCCATTACTCATATGACTGGAAAAGTAAAATGCTATCTGAAGACAGTAGCATTAGCGACCCACGCTAGACTTCTCAAATGCACACAAATCTCACATCAATAACTATGCCCATGTAAAATTAATTCCAGCTGAAATACAATTCATAGTAAATGTAGAATTACATTTCCCTGAGAGGAGCCTACCTCAAAAACTTTTTTAGGATAAGAGCCAAAAGCTTAAGGCTGCCTACAATAGAAAAAAATGTAAATGTTCAAAAAGGGACTGGATGCTTTCGATTGCACACGGTTTGTCGAATATCTACCCAAATTATTTGCGAATTGTTCTTGAACTTCTGGGATATAAATAACATTTTTGATTTCATATTTCTCGGTGGAGATTTGGTCGGGAGGACAATTAGGGGGCTAATAATAAATTTAATAATAAAATAATATTTGCTATCACCTATGTAACAGAAAATGCTGAAGATGGTTTGTCACTGTGTTAAATGACTATTTGAGTCCTGTTCAACGTTTTTGTGCATTTGTGTAAGCATAGCACTCATATTCGTGAAGATGTTATTGTGTCTGTGAAAAATTCAAATGTTTTTTGTTTATAGCATACAGAGTTTTCAACCAAATTTAACACAACTTTTCTAAAACTGGACAAAGAACAGTAGCAACAGTATACTGCAATTACATGAATATATTGAATATTTTATGAGATGTGGGCATTTGTATGAAATACTTTTTAACTGCGCATGCGTGGAAGATTTCAAAATTTTTATTTCATAATTTGGTCGTCAGCTATTTTGGGCAACTTCTATAAAAAGTCCAGTCAAATATTGTAAAAACTCAGAAAGATATAGTGAGCTGATTGAAAAGTTGTGGAAATCCCTTATAACAAAGCTATTTTTAGAAAGAAACTCACTATATCGCCCCTATCTTTGTGAAATTTCGCGCTTTTTGACTGGAGTTTTTATATAAGTTGTCCTAAATAGCTGACTACCAAATTATAAAATAAAAATTTATGATCTTCCACGCATGCGCAGTTAAAAATTATTTCATACAAATGCCCATATCTCATCAATTATTCAATATATTCATGTTTTAATATCAGTACACTGTTGCTACTGTTCTTTGTAAGGTTTTCGGAAAGTTGTGTTAAATTTGGTTGAAACTCTGCATGCTATAAACAAGAAACGTTTGAATTTTTCGCAGACACAATAACGTCTTCACGACTATGAGTGCTATGCTTACACAAATGCACAGAAACGTTGAACAAAACCAAATAGTCATTTAACATAGTGACAAACCATCTTCAGCATTTTCTGTTACATAGGTGATAGCAAATATTATTTTATTATTAAATTTATTATTAGCCCCCTAATTATCCTCCCGACTAAATCTTCACCGAGAAATATGAAATCAAAAATGCTCTTTATATCCCAGAAGTTCAAGAACAATTCGCAAATAATTTTGGTAGATATTCGACCAACCTTGTTCAATCGAAAGCATCCAGTCTCTGTTCCTTAACTTTTGGAGGCAAGTGTACAATGCATATACACCTCCTAAGGATAGTCGTCATGCCCGTCTAAAGATTACATAAAATGTATATATGTAGTACATTTAGAATTATATTTCTCTTAAAGGGGCTCGTCTCAAAAACTTTGGTAAGGTAAAGAGCCAAAACCTTAATGCTGCATGCAAAATAAAAAGCATGCAAATACACTGGTATCCAAAATTAAGGACCAGTCACAAAATTCTAATTTTTAAGTAAGCGAATACTCAAAAGGAAATAATATAATTCAAATAATTACTATCCCTACAGCACAGCTTGTCCATACAGCATCTCATTCATGTCACACATGGTCATAAGTGTCACAGTCACTGCGGTAAAGCAAAAAAATAGGAAATTCCACACGTCTCATTATGAGTCTCAAATGATCACTATATGTGACTCCACCGAGACGGCAATGTGACTGCTGCTTTGTGACGAGTCACCAGGTGCCTTTACAATGTAGTTACATTGTGACTCTCACGTGGCTGTTATTTTTAGACTCAATTTCAAAGTCATCATGAACGTTGCATTATGATGTCACCAAATAATATCACATTATAGTCACACGGTGACTTTTTATAAAAGAGCACAAAGGTGACTTCACAGTAGTCTCCCTGTCACCTGAAAGTCGTCTTGTGACTTTAATGTGACATTATTTGGTAACTTATCACAATGCAGCGTTCACGATAACTTTGAAATTGAGTCTGCAGATGACAGTCACACGAGAGTCACAATGTAACTACATTGTAAAGTCACATGGTGACTCGTCACAAACCAGCAGTCACAGTGACGTCTCAGTGGAGTCTCATATAGTGATCATTTGAGACTCATAATGAGATGTATGGAATTTCCTATTTTTTTGCTGCATCGTAGTGACTGCGGCACTTGTGACCATGTGTGGCATGAATGAGATGTTATATGGACTAGCTATGCTGTAGAGATAGTAATTATTCGAATTATATTATTTCCTTTTGAGTATTCGCGTACGTGAAAATTAGCATTTTGTGATCGGTCTTTAATTTTGGGCACCAGTGTATTAGCGATTTAATATTTGCAAGCATTTTTTAGAAGGGATTTTATATTTTTAAAAAGTTATCAACAGGAACGAGCGCAAAATAAATCCTTCAACGGACGACATGGAACCCGTGGGCGCTTGGTTGGACCACCCATGCTAATAGTAATCAGCTATAACTCAAGCTATTCTAATCTATATTCAATACATATCCAATAGAAATGTACAAATCATGATTATAATTTGTTCCTTACACCGTGTGTTAGGAATAAAAAAATAATACGTGAAAATGTTCTATTCATACTTTTAGTGCGATCTTCAGTAACGTTGTTTGGAGAAGGGACTACATTTCTTGTTCTACGATCAGAACACAGGCGGCCAAAAGGTGAATAAATGAACTTGAAGGATTTGGCCATAATGTCACCCATGTTGGAAAAGAAGAGAAGCGACATTGGGATGCCAAGTGATGCGTAGAAGACGGTCAACAACTTTCCACCGTCTGTCCTTGGAGAGGTGCTGCCATATCCTGTTCAAAATATGAAATAAATCGATAAATAAAGAAATTCCGAATACAGATTTCTGTCATGTGATTACAATTAATACGATTTTTAGTTAGTGAAGTAAACTCTTTTTAATACTCCCTCAATTAAAATTTAAACTTTATTGCTTTGTTTGAAATGCGATTATATTATGAGAAATATTGGAAGCAGACAATAATACGGGCAGTTACCAGTTACACTATGTATAATATCAGCTATATTAGAAAATATTAATTTTGTATTATTTGGATGTGGACGGTAGCTGTTTCTACTACTTCTTGTACAGATAGACTGACCGAAATCGAAAAATTCTTTTCAACCATGTTGGAAAGTGTTAAAAAATAGAATAAATCTGAAATTTGTTTAAACAACTTTAATTATTACAAAAATTAAATTTATGTTTAAAAATACAGTTTGGATTCTGCTAACCGAAAAAAAGCAAAGTGATAAAGTTGATAAAAGCATTTTTTTTTTATTATCTTAATAATCTACGGTTATAAATTAAGTATAACATCATCCCTTAAATATTTCCATTTATTGTTATTGTAAGTGCGTACTCCTGCACCATCTTACCCTACGTACAATATAAGAAAAAGCATGCAACGAACGAAAGATTTTGGAAAGATGTTAAAAAAAGAGAAACATCATCTGCCAATCATAAATTACGAATCATTTTCCATCACTTCCAGAATACTGTAACCCAACTTCGGCTTTTAAAAGGATTAAAGAAAATAATCTAAGCAAAATTTTACAAAACCCATAACCAGGGTTCTCGCTGCCTCTCGCCATTGCGCCAAATCGCGACAAAATGCCAAGATGGTGAGTAAGCGAACAATCAGACTCGCCAAATTGTGAGTGTTCAAATTCTGCTCTTTTTGTATGCGTGCATGTGCATGTGCCAATATAGTCGGGATTCTTATCCGCATTGTTGAACGATTGATGTCACTTTAAATGTTCAATCGCAACGTGCCATTTACATTGCTCTATTTATAGAGATGCTGACTCAACACCAATTCAGTTTAGCAACAGCCAAAGGCACAGAAAGTATTATGCGATAGGTATTTGTTGTCACTTAATCATTATCTATGTTCCGGTGTCGCGGCACGGAGGAAAAACACAAACAAAAGTACTCGCATCAAGTGCCAAATAGAGAAAAGTTTTGCTGGAATACGTTGTTGAAATTAGCCATTTGCCATACTATTTATTAGTTGCATGCAAAAGTATCATCGGCCGCTTAATTTTTTCTGTCCATTAGAGTCGAAATCTCATAGCAATTTTTAGTGTATATTTTCACTAGGGTAAACCAAATATAGCTGTTTTGAATTTTTATTTAGACTGCTAAAAGAATGTCTGAAAAATTTACTCATTTAGGAGACATTTAGGATGTACTTAGATTTAATAGTTTCTGTAGCGGAGAGTCGAATTTCTATTTTATAAGCAATTACAAGAAACTAGGGTTATTTTAGAATTAAAAAAATGATATATAATATAAAAATTATATATTTTGAAAAAAAACGATACAATAAGTGGTTAAAGATAGATTTTTCTATGTTTCACGCCGTATCTATTTTGCTAACGTTTTCTTAATTTGGCTATTGTTTTTTATTTCTTATTCGCCAAGTCGCTAATGTTGATCAAAAGCCAAGCGAGAACCCTGCTCATAACGCATGTGAAAAACAGATTTCAGCAACTACATTCATAACTAGAAAGGTACTGGAATTCTTCTGTACACCAACATACATCTATAGATCTGTATACGCAATAAATATTCTCCAGAAATTTAGCTTAGTTACAGATCGGATGATTCAGTCGAAAATCCACCTTCAGCAATTTCCATCAATCGATGAAAATGCACTGGAATATTATTGTACAGCACTGTACATTATCAACAGAGTTTTATGTATATGATTCATAATTGACTAAAATTTAATTTGGGGGTAAACAAGTCAGAAATCGTACGTCAAATGTAGCAAATGAGGTGCGTTCGTACTATAACCAGGTTTATAAATATTCAGATCCTGGTGCATTAGCTGTCGCACTCTTATGCAAAAATTCACGAATACAAAATTTATTACGATTCGATATATTAAATTCAGTAATACGGAAATTATAGGATTCCATCTTCAATAGGACATCATCACCATGGCAATCTTGAATCATTACCTAGCAAGGGATATCATTGAATTAATGAAGTAGTTTAGGATTTAATAGAATGAAGGAAACTTTTATTAATATCTTTTAAGTTTTGATTCGATTTTCATAAGATTTTAAATGACTATTCTTTCTCTGAGATATTATGGAAAGGGATGAGATAATATAGGAAGTTTTGTTAATTATTTTATTTGCTTTTGTATTAAATGATTTTTTTTAAGAGTGACATTTGAAAATTGATATTTCATTTAAAATGAGAAACATTTTCCTTTGGGTATTTTTTCTTCAAAAACTTGAGAAATTCAGCTAACTAGCCTAACCATGTTTGTTGCAGAACGCAAAATATTCAATGACTGGGATAATAAAATCTTATGAATTAATTAAAGTGGGGGATGGCTGGCATTTCTAGAACGCTATATTGACAGTCGTTTAAACCCTTCGACTATCAAAAATAAGTGCAAATAGTTCCATATGGTTCCATAGTTAAATATGTAGTGTTTTGATACGGAAAATACAAAGTCTAACAGAATTTCCTGACAAAGTTTATTTTAATATTTGTGTAATCATAACATTCATATTGTTAAATTTCTATAGGAATTCTTTTTAATTATAATTGTAATTGGTTAATATTTTGGCAATAAAGTTTCTTTTATAATTGTTGTAATTAAACTCCTTACAGCACCAAACAAACTGTTATTTTTAAGGCCCTGCTCAAGTCTCTGAACGGAAATCTGTCATAGCCATACCATATTATCCTAAAAGGAAAAGCGGTCACACTGTTGTGGAAATTTACATAAAACTTGCGGAATTATTTCTACTGCAATTTATTTACTTTTGATTAAAAAAGTAATATATTTTGAAAACATTAGTAATTTTTTAGTGAAGATTTCAATTACAGATTTGTGAATTGACTTTTAAATACTCTTTTGTGAATCAAAGTGGGGGGGGGGGGGATAAATCTGCAAGTTTTATGTAAATGTTTATAACAGTGCGACTCTTTTTCTCCATCAGGATAACAGGGACGGTGAATTTATATAGACTGAGCAGACTCTGAACACGAAATTTGGTGTGATGCTGCATTTAATTGGCGTACCCTAAATTAGTTAGTAAACACTCAATTTGATGTTAAAGTACACCAAATCAATGATGGTGTTTTATCACACTATTTTGGGTGGAACTAAGTTGACGCCAAAAGTTGTGTTTCTGTACAGTAATTAATATTTGATGTTTCATTACATCCATTTACAAATGGTGTTTCCTTGCACCATTTTTGGTGTAAAGTAACATCAATTTTTACAGTGTAGGGATGAAATCCCCCAGTCCAGGGGATTTCTATCTTTTTTAAGAGGGATCACCTTAAAACTTTTGAAAAAGTCAAATTTCTTTTTTTTTTCTATTATGAAAGAATAAGGGGCTATGCATATATAACGTTATCATTTTTGGGGCAGAGGGAGGGTCAGGCACATGATATCGTAAGATATCTCTAGGGGGAGGGGAAGTTTCTCTTTTGTTATCGTTATCATTTTTGATCCAACAAAATTTTTCTCTTCTTATTTGTAACTTGGTTTTTACATTAAAATAGTATGTTCTCTTTCTTAGTATGTTATCTATTTGTATGAAAATACAAAGTTATTATTAAAATCATTAAATGTCTATAAATTTATTCAATTCCAAAATATGGAATTCCCAATGTTTGGTTTTCCTATTCTTCTGACATACGTGTTAGCATATATAACATAAATAAAAGAGAATGTTATCAAACCTGTTTTGTTGATAAGAAGTTCTGTCTGCCCCCCACCCCGTGCGGGGTAAAAAGACATTATTACTGTTGAATGCAGTATGCAAGAAAAAGCTATTATTAAATACTTTTAAACAATAACTGTTTCTTTTAAGTGTTATTTGACTTCCCTTCATTTGAATCAATAAAGTACGAGAAAAATAAATGTAACCGTATTTGTATATAACTCCAAACAAAAGAAAAAAATTCCAAAGATTTTACACATTGATAACGATATCATTACTGGGGGGGGGGGGGGTAGAGAGATGATAACGTATGATATCGTAAGGGGGGGGAGGGGGTCCAAAATTACCAAAAAGTTGATAACGTTATATATGCACAGCCCCTAACATGTTACCGAACTTTTAAAAAAAATTATGCCCATACTGCAATTAAAACCGGTTTTATGATAAAATATGTGGAGCGATACCTATCCAAATCAAGGTAAATTCGAACTTTAAAGCTATTTTACTCAAATCGGATATTTTTGTCAGTGCGCGCATCCTATATCCAAAACTAAGTAACATAGAAACTTAAAATTGTGAATCATATTGTATCTTATATATATTTATAACCTCTACCTATTTTTATGTAAGTAGCTGTAATATATTTTTTATTTTTTTTATTTTTAATGACATTCCATCATAGAATTCTTTTTTTTTATTGCCTGAAAAAAAATATTTTCCTCTGTAAACTTTATTATTACTTTAGATTGAAGTTAAAGTACGATATTGTACGAATTTATATAATATGTAATATTAAGTGGATGTATCGAATATATTTTTTTATAATCCTGTGCACAACTCATGTATGTCATTGAAAATCTTTAATTAGTCTATCTTATTTAAACTAAATTCTAATTATGTATCATTAAAATTATTTAAAGGAATACGTAGACAAACATTTGTATAATTTATTCTAAAAAAATTGTTTAATTTGAAGAAGTATATTTACAGCTCCATTTTTTTTTTCTTTTTGTGTTAAAATCAAGCAGTATCGAGCTTCTGTAGGTGATCTCCAAGAATCTGAGAACGGATTCCTTTACCCGATACTGTAGATTTTTCACTGCAAAACCCAGGCAGCTAACGAAATTGGTAATTTTAAACTAGACTGTTATAAAAAATGTCATTTTTTTTCATGTAATGAGTTTTACTGTACGAATTATTGCTTGAAACAAGCAATAACACTGGAGCTGGGAACCGTTTAATCATGTGCACATTACTTCTTATGAAGAAATTTGATCGATTCTTGAACACTTCTTTTGAACTAATTGTGTTCGAGAATTTAGCTACTTTACATTTCAAAAAATAAAATTTATTTCCGTTAAACTGCGTACGTTAGGATGAATATTCCAATCTCTTGTTCGATTTAGCACCTTTACGTTTGGAGCCTAGTGGCGTACCAATAACCGGAAAGTACCGAGCATTTTAAACATTATAGAAGAGAAGAAATGTCAGAAAACTTACCAATAGTAAAAATGATCGTTATGCAGTAAAGTAGAGCTCCAGAGAACGTCCACTGAAGGTCAGTATCCTGCCCACTTAAGTTTACTCCATATTTTACCGCATGGAATAGTTGGTTTTCATATTCTCTTACCCTGACATTCAACATTGTGAAATATTCCTCATCATGGCCTTTGGTGTGGTTAGTAATATTCCACAAATCAAAAAAAAAATCATCTCTTTGAAATTGAAAATCATACATTTCTTTTAACTCGACTGGAGATTCAATACTTTCAAATATGTGTGCACCAACAAAAGCATAACCTATTATCAAACCAAAAAGACCTACATGTGAAAACAAATATGTGAGGAACACTTGTAAGCAGAAACGCCACTTCGTCAGATTTGAAACTTGTGTAGAATCGGCCATTCTAATTAACTGAAGAAACAAAAGAAAATTTTAGTTTAATATGCAGAAAAAATAAAAGAATCTTTACTTCTAATATGCACACAATAAATTTAATAGTTTAGAACACAGTATTAAAATATAAAAATATCACAGCGATTTGTATTAGTAAATGCTTTTGCTATTTATTTAATTACTGATAACGAACGTTTATATTAGGCCCTACTTCAGTTACGCGAAAAGACCCGTTCACTAATGCTATTCCTATGGAAGAAATATATAAAGATATCTCGGTCGCATTTCAATATTTTTAAATGATTTCTTTTGCATTGAATAGTTGAGATCGATCTGTATGCAGTCCGTTGTTTACTTTTTTGATTTTGATTGTAGATATTTTTTATGAGGATGCTTTTACTTTCAAAACCGGTTCCGAAAATGAAAGTGTCCTCATAAGAAATACCTGTAAACAAAATCGAAAAAGTAAAAAACGGCCTGCATACAGATCGATCTCAACTATTCAATGCAAAAGAAATCATTTAAAAATATTGAAATGCGACCGAGATATCTTTATAAATTTCTTCCATAGGATTAACATTAGCGAAAGGGTCTTTCCATTTGACTGAAGTAGCCTCTTAATCGCCGAACATGTAGTAAGGAATAGGGGAGACTAGGGACGGTTGACCATACGGGAGGCTTGACCCACCCAACAATTTCCACATTTAAAAGAATTTCAGAGTTTTATCAATAGGTGTCAACCAAAGCCACTGGAATGCTCAAACAGTCTTCGTTTTGTAGAATAATCGAAATAGGTGTCGAAAAAATCAATAGTGAAGCGTTTTCAACCCAAAAGTTGTGTTTTTTAGAAATACTTTGTAAGCTTTTTAAAGATGAATCATATCATAGAAAATTAAGTAAGAAGGTTTAAAGTAATGCAGAAATATCGAGCTTTCATTCCAGGCATAAAGATTGTACAGTAAGTTAGGCTTAACATAACAATGCGCTATTCTTTAGAAAAGGTCTATGTAGGGAGGGTTGGCCCAGTCAGTGTGAGGGAGGGTTGACCAGATGCTCAAGGCTCCCTTAATTAAGTGGTTTTGAAAATCATTTTATTATACACTCTGCATAATGCAAAGTTAATGGTTATATATATAAAATAATGTAAATTTATTCTGTAAATCTACAGTAAAATTGTGTGATGGAAAATAAAATGTTTAAAACTGACTAAATAAAGATGTGAAAATTTGCTAGAAAATGGGAAAGTTGATAGGAACATTTTCCCATTTAAATATTACTTATAATAGGTAAATAGAAACAGTAGGAAAGACTAGAAAGGACAAGAAATGAAGAAAGCAGTAATCTTAAGCCTTTCAGGGGCTGTAGTATGTTTATAAAATCATTTAATTTTAATTCCGAAGCCTCACATTGGCACCAGAATTTTGCTACAATAGTTTCCATTTAATATGTATGCAAAATACTTTTTTTTTTTTTTTTTTTTTTTTTTTTCAAATAAATTTGTTCGTAAATTCCGGTGCCAGTCATTTATTTCAACATTTTAGTACTGACAGTACTTTGCCCGTTAAAGGTTTAAATCATGTTAATGATAAGTTATGTGCTCTTGCGGCGGCAAAAGAACATAGCATGGATCGAAAAAGATTAGGAATGGACAAATTTCACCAGGGTGAATACAGTGAGATGAAGCAAAACTATGTTACAACTAGAGTTGTCAGGTCGAGTGCTACAAAAAATAGGACAAGGAGACAAAAAAAGCGGGACATTGGCTCCTAAATCCGGACATAATAACATGCAGCACTATGAAAACAGAACCTGTCTCTAACAGAATACTGCCTTAAATGTTAAAATTTCATTTTCCCTGCTGTACAATTATACCTGCTCAGACAAAATCCTGTTTAAAACAAAATTTCTCTCCTCTGACTTGCTATTGCGTCGCTACAGATCTGTTTAAGCATGATATTTAAAAAAATACTTTTTTATAATAATTAAAGCATGTAGCATAAACTTATTTGGCCTTTCTTAAAACTGATTTTATTTCTCTTCACAAATATTGCAATATAAAACCAAGTGGGTCAAGCCTCCCATATAGTGGGTCAACCCTCCCATATGTGGGGAGCCTTGGCCCATTATTTTGTCATGATTAAAATCAATCATTTTTCAAATTTTTTATATGTTACACTTATGTAGTAATTTTATTTTCATAACTGATTGTATAACGAATAAAATGATACATAAAACTTTATTCTACGTTCAATATTTAAAAAATGAAAAATAATTTTGTAAAAAGTGGGTCACCCTCCCTAGTCTCTCCTATTCTTTTTCGAAATTGCAGTTAGCAAACATTCTAAACATAATACCATGCACATTAAATGAGAAATTTACTAGAATTCTTTTGTGCAGCCCTGAATATGACTATAGAATTTATACGAACCAAGTAATATTAAAAAAAAATTAATTACATTTCAAAACGCATACCACAACAGAAAATACGATTCCACTAATTATCCTCATAGACACTAATGTAACCGAATTCTTCTTCGCGTCCCCATGTTATACAGTAAGCATCTTGCGGCATACTTCACTGATATATATCAATTTCAATATACTTGAAATATTGTAACATCATTAAAATACATTTCAAAATATTTTTTCGGATAAACCATAAATTAGCGGAATTATTTTGAGCGTCCCTGTAACCGAACTCTAAAAGCTGCATATTTCATTTTCAATACGGAACACGCCATAGTAAACTCCAATAATATATATCGATTAGAAGGCAATCCTAGTATAATTAGGCAAGTTAGAGCCCAGACAGAGAAACGACCAGGCAAACCGAATTCGTAAACACTTTTAAATTATGTTGGAAAGTGTTTATGAGTTCAATTTAATAAAGTTCGGTTCGTTTAACAAAGAGTTTTCACAAAAAAAGCCCAGTGTCAAACGACACTCGTTAAAATATGTCAACTGATGCCCAATAAATAAATAAACAATTGGCGATGCTAATTACACATATTTTTTTTCACAATTAGTAAGCAAATCGTGTATTTAAAAGAATCCCCCCCCCCCCCGACTCAGCCTACAGGCGAAGGTAGATTTCGAAGTTAAGTACTAATTTCACCAATAAAAACTAAATCAAGATCAGAGATAAACCCAGTTTAACAATTTTATTTGGACGCTTTAGACGAGTTTTTAATTTCATTTTTCTGTAAGAGCTGTTTTTTTTTTTTTTTTTTTTTTTCCAGAATCATGTTAATACCATAATTTTTTCTTCAACCGATATTTAGGTTTAATTTGTTATTTCTGTAAGAATTGGTCCTATCAAAAACTTGTCAAAATAAAAGTTATAGATAATATTAAGAAGATTTATAATAAATTCAAGCGGATTTGATTTCTTGTGAATTCACGAAGTTATGAATATTTTTCTTCTTCACCCCTCCCCCCTGTTTTTTGTTTTTATTTTATTTTATTTTATTTTATTCCGGTAAGAATTGGTGCTATCAAAAACTTGTCAATATAAAAGTTGTAGATAGTATTAAGAAGAATTATAATAAGTTTAAGTGCATTTCATATCTTGGGAACTGACAAAGTTATGAATTTGTTTCTCCCTAAAGCCCAGTTTTTTTTCTTTCCTTGAGCCCATTTTTAATTTTATCAAAAATCTGCGATACATAAATTTTTAGCCCTTTTCCTAAAAGTAATAATAACTTTTAACTGATTTTATATGTATTATTATTAAGAAGTTATGGGTTTTTTTTTTCGGTTTTCACAAAACCCCTCCCTATTTCCACCACTTGGTCCAATTTTGCCCATTAACGAACTTGATCGAAATTTTCTGCCCCTTGCTTTTATATATCAGTTTGGAAGAGATTTGTGCAGAATTGTGGAAGTTATCGTGTCCATAAAAAAAGTGATATAGATAGATAGTTATATAAAGATTTTAACTGGGGGGGGGGGGGGGGGCTAGGGGTCATGATCCGTATAGATCTGCATAAAGTTTTAAGAAATTCAAACATAGGAGAGAATGTAATAGGTAGTATTTTTACGAAATCTACCTAACAGTCACTTGAAATCAGTTTTACATGTTATATAAAGATTACTTTTTTTTTTTTTTTTTCCTGTAATCCTATTGAATTTGAAATTTACTCTCCGCGGGATTAGATTTCGGTTTCATATATTAATATCCAGCTTTTTAAGAATATTTTCCCATTATTTTCCGAAAGTGTTCTACTATTTAAAAACACGACATTTGTTTAATGATTCTAAATGAATGTGCAATTAAGCCGCTGCAAAAAGAGTTTTAATTATTAATCTTACGGTTTGTTACAATATTTTATAAATTCGCTGATTCAGTCACTTTTAGTCCAGTAAATTTCTCTAATCAACTTAACTAAATTTTAAATTACCTTTAATTATGTTACAATGACTCAAACATAATGAAATGGGCATTCATCTCTGAAACATCCTTTCTATAATGTACAGAGTAAGTAGTGTTTATAGTTCGCTTACAGAGACGCACAAAAGAATTTCATAACATTATGATCTGTGGAGAAGAATCGCTTGTGATGCATTTTAATGATGTCATGATACATTAAACATAATGAAATGGGCATTCATCTCTGAAACATCTTTTCTATAGTGTATAGAGTAAGTAGCGTTTATAGTTCGCTTACAGAGACGGACAAAAGAATTGCATTGCATCATGATCTGTGGAGAAGAATCGTTTGTGATGCTTATGCATGACATCATTAAAATATTTTAATGATTTCGTGATATTTTAAACATAATGAAATGGGCATTCATCTCTGAAACATCTATTCTATAGTGTATAGAGTAAGTAGCGTTCATAGTTCGCTTGCTGAGACGCACAAAAGAATTGCATTGCATTATGATCTGTGGGGAAGAATCGTTTGTGATGCATTTTAATGATGTCATGATACTTTAAACATAATGAAATGGACATTCATCTCAGAAACATCCTTTCTATAGAGTATAGAGTAAGTAGCGTTTATAGTTTGCTTACAGAGACGCACAAAAGAATTTCATAACATTATTATCTGTGAAGAAGAATCGTCTGTGATGCATTTTAATGATGTCATGATACTTTAAACATAATGAAATGGGCATTCATCTCTGAAATATCTTTTCTATAGTGTATAGAGTAAGTAGCGTTTATAGTTCGCTTACAGAGACGGACAAAAGAATTGCATTGCATCATGATCTGTGGGGAAGAATCGTTTGTGATGCTTATGCATGACATCATTAAAATATTTTAATGATTTCGTGATATTTTAAACATAATGAAATGGGCATTCATCTCTGAAACATCTATTCTATAGTGTATAGAGTAAGTAGCGTTCATAGTTCGCTTGCTGAGACGCACAAAAGAATTGCATTGCATTATGATCTGTGGGGAAGAATCGTTTGTGATGCATTTTAATGATGTCATGATACTTTAAACATAATGAAATGGACATTCATCTCAAAAACATCCTTTCTATAGAGTATAGAGTAAGTAGCGTTTATAGTTTGCTTACAGGGACGCACAAAAGAATTTCATAACATTATTATCTGTGAAGAAGAATCGTCTGTGATGCATTTTAATGATGTCATGATACTTTAAACATAATGAAATGGGCATTCATCTCTGAAACATCTTTTCTATAGTGTATAGAGTAAGTAGCGTTCATAGTTCGCTTCCAGAGACGCACAAAAGAATTGCATTGCATCATGATCTGTGGAGAAGAATCGTTTGTGATGCATATGCATGACATCATTAAAATATTTTAATGATGCCATGATATTTTAAACATAATGAAACGGGCATTCATCTCTGAAACATCTATTCTACAGTGTATAGAGTAAGTAGCGTTCATAGTTCGCTTGCAGAGACGCACAAAAGAATTGCATTGCATTATGATCTGTGGGGAAAAATCGTTTGTGATGCATTTTAATGATGTCATGATACTTTAAACATAATGAAATGGGCATTCATCTCTGAAACATCTTTTCTATAGTGTGTAGAGTAAGTAGCGTTCATAGTTCGCTTGCAGAGACGTACAAAAGAATTGCATTGCATCATGATCTGTGGAGAAGAATCGTTTGTGATGCATATGCATGACATCATTAAAATATTTTAATGATGTCATGATATTTTAAACATAATGAAATGGGCATTCATCTCAGAAACATCCTTTCTATAGAGTATAGAATAAGTAGCGTTTATAGTTTGCTTACAGAGACGCACAAAAGAATTTCATAACATTATTATCTGTGAAGAAGAATCGTCTGTGATGCATTTTAATGATGTCATGATACTTTAACCATAATGAAATGGACATTCATCTCAGAAACATCCTTTCTATAGAGTATAGAATAAGTAGCGTTTATAGTTTGCTTACAGAGACGCACAAAAGAATTTCATAACATTATTATCTGTGAAGAAGAATCGTCTGTGATGCATTTTAATGATGTCATGATACTTTAAACATAATGAAATGGCCATTCATCTCTGAAACATCTTTTCTATAATGTATAGAGTAAGTAGCGTTCATAGTTCGCTTGCAGAGACGCACAAAAGAATTGCATTGCATCATGATCTGTGGAGAATAATCGTTTGTGATGCATATGCATGACATCATTAAAATATTTTAATGATGTCGTGATATTTTAAACATAATGAAATGGGCATTCATCTCTGAAACATCTATTCTATAGTGTATAGAGTAAGTAGCGTTTATAGTTTGCTTACAGAGACGCACAAAAGAATTGCAGTACATTATGATCTGTGGGGAAGAATCGTTTGTGATGCATTTTAATGATGTCATGATACTTGAAACATAATGAAATGGACATTCATCTCTGAAACATCCTTTCTATAGAGTATAGAGTAAGTAGAATTCATAGTTCACTTACAGAGACGCACAAAAGAGTTGCATTACATTGTGAGCTGTGGGGAAGAATCGTTTGTGATGTCTTTTAATGATGTCATGATACTTTAAATATAACGAAATGGGCATTCATCTCTCAAACATCTTTTCTATAGTGTATAGAGTAAGTAGCATTTATAGTTTGCTTACAGAGACGCACAAAAGAATTTCATAACATTATGATCTGTGAGGAAGAATCGTTTGTGATGCGTTTTAATGATGTCATGATATAAACTATATATAAAAATTACTTCAAAATATCACAATACTCAATAATTGCTATAAGTGATAAAGATAAATTTTAAAAAAGGCCAAATATATTTATTTATTTACATTTCGACATATTTCATTGCATCAGACGGCAACATTCTCAAAAATTCAAATTGAAAAACTAGTAAACAAAAACAAAAATCACGCGAGCACAAGGATAATGAAATTAACTGAAATATTAAAAATGCAAATTTGTGAACGTGAATTACTTTACATTATTGTTTCATGACTCTGTGTTGCATTTCTTTCCAAATTTTAGGTTCCTCCATGGATGCTGAATCATTGAAAATATTCTCATTGATTAAGACGACCTCTATTGATTCTGTGTTGATGGATGGCAAATAAAATCTTGATAGATAAATTATTCTACTATTTTTAAAACCTATTTGTAAAGGGGTCTGTGTTATATAATTATTGTTACTGTTTAATGACGTCATGATACTTTAAACATAATGAAATAAAAAAGAATCACCGAGGTGTGCTACAACATTTGTTTTTATACATTTAATAAGAATGTGCAACATTTCTGTTCATTTAACCTTTTATATCCCAAATTATGCATTTAAAATGTACCTCCTTGAAGCTTTTTTCCTTTGCATTACTAAGATACATTAGAAGATAAATGTGCTAAAAATAAAATATTTTTTATTTTTCCGTTAATTATGACTAATTATTGAAAATTGTACTTTAAAGTACCGTTGGTTCATAACACTTGGAAAAAAATCCAGATTTAAAAAAACTATTCAATTTTTTCTTATTATTTTAATTTGACTTATTATGTATATATCTAAATGTATATATGATTATGAATGTATATATGATTATGAATGTATATATGATTATGAATGTATATATGACTAAATGATGATGCTGTTGGTTGGTCATGAGTGATCATTTCGTCATCAGAAGAATATTCTATAGTTGTACCACTATCTTCCGATGGGAAGCATATCTGAGAGAAATTCGCAAACTTGTGGTTGTAGAAAACTCAAAATGATTCATAAAAATGCTAAAAGATATATATATATATTTTTTTTTTTCTAATCTGTAATATTTTAAGTTTCGTTTTATAAAAATACAATATTTGTTCTAAAGAAAAAATAATGTGCTTTTTTTTTTATTATTCATCAATGTCATGCGTAGATCATGCCATATCGTCCTCTATTTTATTCCGAAATCCACCTGTCTAGTACCCATTCATCCCTAGTAAATATATACGTTTTTATGCACCATATATATTCAAATGATAAAATCCTAATTAAAAATCCTATTCAACCCAAGTCCAGACGGTACTTAAAAGAACAGCTTTGAAAAGTGTTCCGTAAATTAAAGAAACAAAAACTTTATAAAATAAATAATGTGAACATTATAAAGGTCCACTATCTTACTTAAAAGGCGACTAATGTAATGAAAAAGATACTACAAGTTTAAAATATACATTTTATTTAAAACTTGTTAGCACTTTCAAGCCTTCTAGGCTCATCATCAGAGAATATCTTAATAACTAAATGTTGTTTATTTATACAAATACGTCATTTTGTTTTGAAAATGAGAGAGCCAATAATTACTAGAGTTGAAAGTAGAAGTAGCAGTATTATTGGTTCTCTCATTTTCAAAACAAAGTGACGTATTTGTATAAATAAACAACATTTAGTTATTAAGATATTCTCTGATGATGAGCCTGGAAGGCTTGAAAGTACGAAGAAGTTTTAAATAAAAAGTATATTTTAAACTTGTAACATCTTTTTCATTACTTTAGTCGCCTTTTAAGTAAGATTGTGGACCCTTTTAATGTTCACATTATTTATTTTATGTTGAATCAAGGTGAAAAATTGTGTTTCGTCTCATGATATTATTTAGCAGAAACTATTTTTTTTTCCAATAACATATTGGCAAGTGACTATTTAAAACAAGAAAAAAAATATATGATAACCTTGCCTTTAAAATGTCAACAGTTTCCAAGCAAAAGTTAGGGATGCCTCGTCAGAAGACAAAATGGAAGCAAATTTGGCACACACACGCACCAAAATAGGCTCGTGGATAAGTTTAAGCTTCCTAGAACTGCTATTGCTAATTAGTAACGGTCAAGGGAAGTATTTACTATTCACTGTAAAAAAACGGACTAAAAAACAGAAATACTACTAGCAATATAGACGCCAGTACTATTTCCATTTTTTACGGGAATTTTTACCCATAAATTACAGAAAAATTTCCGTTTTTAATCAGAAAAACGGAAAAATTTCTGTAATTCATGGGTAAAAATTCCCGTAAAAAACGGAAATAGTACTGGCGTCTAGATTGCCCGTAGTATTTCCGTTTTTTAGTCCTTTTTTTTACAGTGATTGTGTCTTAAATGTATCATTGGGAATGCATGCAATGAGTGTGTTTCAATTGGGATAGAAAACTGTGGTGCTTTAACCCTTTACTGCATGTTTTTTTCTATTTTTATTAAAAAATATATATATATGAAATCTATATGTCGTGTAATAATGGAAAAAATAGTAAAAAAAATTTTTTTTCAAATTTTCAGCTAAAATTTGATATTTTATGGAGTGTGCCACATGTACACAAGTAGGGTTTTAAAATATTGTATTGCTATATTTTGCAACTAAATGACCTTAAAATAATGAATTTTATCTGCGTAACACTCTGAAACTTTTTCTAATATTTTTAAGTATTCAGCAAAAGTAATGAAAGTAAATCTTACCACACTAGCTTGATCAAGATTTCTTTTGTTTTCGAGGAACAAATTCTAATTTTTTGTCTAGTACAGCCATTTGACATGGACAAAATAAATATTATTCCAATCTTTGGATTATTCCTGATCAGGGACAGAAATCATATTGGTCAAATCCATGACACATAATGAAAATTATAATATTTTTAGGTATGTGCCAGATATGGCACGTGGTGCAGTGAAGGGTTAAAGTACCGTCTGGGCATAAAGGGTTAAAGAGGTGCACAAAAGAATTCGCTTACTGTATGGTCTATGATCTATTTCATTGTATGAAAAAATGAAATTCCTTAACAATATTCGCTTAGTTTTAAAAGTTTTTCATAATCTATACCAAATGCATGATTTTTCGTTCTTCTTTTAATTTGTTTTATTTAATTTAGCCTATGAAAACATATTTCAGGCTCATACTTGAATCCATGGTTTTGTAATTTTTACTCCTTTTACTTTTCAAATTATGGTTTATATTTTCTTAACATAACATATATGACCCAGGGAAAATATAAAAATTTAAAAAGTTTAACTATTTGAAAATTAATGGCGAGGGTATTTTATTAACATAATCTAAAATACTGCCTTATTTAAAACACTTTTGAAATTTACATTGTCTATATATCTCCAAGGGATAAAGAGTTAAACGCGTTTCAGTCTTTTGGGTATATCTTGTATAAAATGTTGTTATACAAATTATACTTGTAACACCCGAAAGAACAAAAAATTAAATTTTACTTACTCAAATAGCCCAAAATGATAATGAAAAGTGGCGCTAAACCACTTTCAACATATGGAATAATATTTTGTAATGCTGTAATATGTTTTATATTCTAAATTTCCGTTCAATATAAATTTCAGTCGCCGAACAAGGGTTTCCTGTTCATATCTAAATCCTGGATTTTTAACATTTTCTATTGTTGTCAGTTAATTTACTTTTAGTCCACCAAACGTCTAATCACTGCTGTGTATTCTATTTAACCAACTATCACTAAAAATAAACATAACTACCAATGTAATTTACTATAATCAATTTCACGAAATTAAAAACCTCTTGCTAAAAAGAAAGAGCTACCAATTATCCTTCTTACCTTTTGTAATCCTACAACTTTTGAAGCACTAAATTACATCATTTAACCCTGAATTTATGAAAATTTTATCTTCTAAAGCATTTTCCGTGAATTGTTTAAACTACATTAAAAGATTTACATAATCATTTAATAAATTTTAGAAAGGTTGAAGGATTTAGAAGGATTGATTAAATTTGAATTTATAGGAATTTTGTGCAATATTTATAACTCCACTCAAATCGTTTATTTTAAATCTTTTTCTTAGTATTTTGTAGAATTAGGAAATGTTCTTACAATAGAAATACTTTCGAATTGAAAAATTCCCACCTCTCCACCCAACGGCCAGAAAGCTGAAAAGATGCAAAATCAAAAGAAATCATCCTTTAAAAAATATTCTTGTTTTGTGTAACCCATAATGCTTTTGGTACAAGATAAAGTAATGTATCTATAACTCATTCTAATCTGTATTACTACTAATCGATGTATTAAAGGAATTTTATAACACGTTATTTTAACCCTTTAGTGCGCACCTTTGCATATATGCAAACAACAGTGTTTTGAATTTAATAGATTTTTTTTATTCGTATATATCTAATTCACACCAGAAAATTGAAATAGCAATATTTACATTAATTGATAACAGATATTCTGTATTTAAATAAAACGAAATTAACCATTGAAACTTTCTGGTGTAAAGTCAGATTCTCTGAACAACGTAATTTCTAGAACGTATTCTGTCATGGGAATGAAAGGGTTAAATGTTAAGCTTTATAAAATAAGGTATTTGGAGACATACTTATTAAAATATATACTATTTGTAATATTTTAGCGTAAAACAGCCACAGGACCGTAGTTTTTACTTGTATAGCAGATATGCAACAGAAGAAAAGGTTTACGAATTATATGAAAGTATTTTTTTCATTATTTTTTCTGTATAATAAACCTTTCAGAGAATTATATATAATTTTTTCAAAACAAAATAAAAAATCGTGCATTTAAGGGTTAATGGTACTTATAAGTACCGTTAGTAGATAAAGGGTTAATGTTACATTACGATTTTTTATGTTTATTATAATCCATCAAAAATATGGTTTTTAAACACTAAACATTCCACTTAAAGAGAAAATTAAAATTCAGTTTTTACTTACTGTAAAATCTTAACGGAGTGAGAGCGAGAAATTTGAACCAAAAATGGGATGACACAGTAACTTGAAACTGTAGAAGTGAAAAAAGGAAAATTTCGCTGCGTTTGACTAAGTTTTTATTTTTAATTTGTTGCTAGCGTAGTTCAAGTGATCGATCATTAAAATGGGAGCGGTTTTTACGCCCCTTTTCGTGCAAACTCAGCTAATTTTTTTTTTTCACAGTAATCCTAATTAATTGTATTTTAATGTAATTGTGTTCGTAATTATTTATAAACTAGCCGGACTTCGCCCATCTAGATGGTCGCTTGGGGAGTCCCAAAGTGCATTTTAGATGCAAATAGAAATAATTAAATAAAATTCTTTATTCTATGCATAAATTATCTCTATAATAATAGCCTAAGTCATGTGACTGTCAAAAATAGTTCCGGGTTGACCGCTTCACTTTTTATATGCCAAACAGAAAATTTGGTAATTTAATGTTAGCCGGGCGCTGGTCATAAATCGCCAAATATTGTTCCATCGCCATCATATCATCAGTATTCTAATAGTCCATCTCATGCGACACTCATAAACAATTTTTCGCGAGGTAAATTAAAACAAAGCTTTGATGTTGAAATTAAATGTCATAGTTTAGAGTATTATTTATTACCTTTTTTTTCTTTTCTTTTCTTTAAAAAAAAAAAAAAAAAGAAAGAAAGGAAAAAAAAGAAAAGAAATAAGGGAAAATTGAGAGTCATAAATTTTACGTATTTCAGTTTTAAAGTTATGTATTTTAAATAAAATGAGTGAAAGTATTATATTTTAAATGAAATTAATAAAATAAGAAAAAATACGATGGGTACAATGTTTGGCAATTTATCACCTACATTCGGCTAACATAAAAATACCGAGTTCATGATTTCTGTATCAGAATCTTCCGATTTGGCTAAGGATTGAGCAAGTAAATTAAATTATGAATAAAAGTAACATGATAGAATACTTAGCATAAATTTAAAGGAGACCACACTGGTCGCCAAGGGCGGCTAGTACAGAATAACAATACAAATATAAAAAGCATGAAAATAAAGTTTCCACGATATAAATAATACATTTTATTCATGAGACCGCTGACAAGTTTCGAGAGATCCCAAACGTTTTTTCTCCATTAAATAAAATAATAAAAAGAAATGGAATATTATATTAATAACCTATAAATGTAATCAATGTTGTTGTTTTTTTGTTTGTTTGTTTTTAGGGTTTCGTTCATCTGACGAAACCCTATTCGTCGTCACTCCTCTGTCTGTCTGTCACACAGCCCGTTCTCAGAAACTATATACGTTGGAGACTTGAAATTTTCATACGTATAGATGAAAACCTTACATCAAACGACAAATCATAAATTTTTGAAAAAGTCTTAAATTTACCCCTCTGGGGTCTAACTTGTGTAATTTAAGCATTTTTTCTAACTGAGTCCCTAATTAAGTTGGAGACTTAAAATTTTGCATATTTATAGCTGAACACTTGCGATCACACGACAAATCATAAACATTTTCAAAAAGTCTTATATTTATCCTTCCGGTCTCTAACTTGTGTATTTTAAGCAATTTTTCTAACTCAGCCACTAATTAAGTTGGAGACTTGAAATTTTGCAAACTTATAGCTTAACACCTGCGATCACAGGAAAAATCATAAAAATTTCAAAAAGTCTTATATTATTTACCCCTTCAGGCTCTAACGTGCATTCTAAGCAATTTTTCTAACCTCCCCCTTTTCACCCGGAGGGAACTCTTTTAATTTTTGCCGACACCCCTCACGTGATATATCACTGCACAGCCCTTTGATCACTTTTTCATATTATGCACCATAACCTTAGACATTTTAGTTCCTTTTTTACCACCAGGGGGTGCCTGCCTATCTCGGGTGCTATGGGCCCGATCCCCTTGACTAATATAGCTACGAATAGCTTGTGAAATGGAGTTTCGTTTGGATAGAGGTTTGTTTAGAAGAGTGTGCCCCCTGGTTGCGAAATGTGGAACTAACAGATTTTGCGAAAGGATAAACAATTTTGAAAGGAATATTAAACGAAACCCTCTGTGCAATCTATGATCACACTTACCCACTTGTTTTTTTGCGGGGGGGGGGGGGGGGGGGGGTCTTTACTTTAACTCCTAACGTGGTTAAAGGGGTGTTGAAAGTTTTGAAGGGAGAAGAAGGAAAGTCGAAATCCGTCTAGTTTAAAATTGCAATAGTTCCATTTCCATATATATAGATAGGTCTACAAATTAGCTGTAGACTCGGGAAAACCAGTAGACTTTGAAAACCAGTAATGTTTTAGAAAGAAATTTGTGGTAGGTTTTTGCAACAATTGCAAGAAAAACGCGTTTCCCGGTATGTTTCCATAAAATTTAAAAACAAGATTTTTTTTAAAAATAAAAGTGGTGTTCAAAAAACGGACCGAGTGGGAGCCCTGTAGACTCGATTATGGCAAAATCTTTTGTTTCGAATCTTCAGAATCCCCTTTCCCAAGGTTGAATTTCTAAAATCGCTAAAATATGTGTTTAACCATTTTTTAGTAGATTTGTTATGATGCATTTTACGCTCCTATTTAAAACTGCTGCTGAGGCATGGCGAAATGACCAAAAAGTTTCGACATCCCCTTAGGAGTTGAATTTAAAAACTTACTAATCATAGTAATTTGTTACTAATGTAATATTCCACTTCTTTTTGTTATTTTATTTAGTAGAGAAAGTTTAGAGATCCTAAATTATATTAGCAACAGGTATATATCTAACAAATGCACCCGGCTTTGTTCGTGCTAATCTTAGAGGAGAAAGGCTTTAAGGTGAAATAAACAAAAATGGAATAGCCTAAGAAATATGTCAGTCATTGTAAATGGGTTTTGGAGATTTCGTGCCCATAAATTGTTAATACAGTAATCAAAATAATTGGACCGTGTGTACTTTGCAGCCATAAATAATTAATACGGCGATCACTATAATATTCCCCTGTGTCTCATAAATCATTGAAACGACAATCACTTTAACGGGTCCTGTTAATTTTGAAAACATAAACCATTTAAACAACAATAATTTTAACAGAGCCCTGTGCGTTTCGCGCCTGTAAATTGCTAATTATAATCAGGGTCTGATTAAACTCTGAATCTAGGGAAAGTACATAATCATTTTGGAAGCCCCTTTCATTTTGAAATTTTTTTTTCTAAATTCTGCGTACGTGAAAACTTATCAAAGCTACTAAAATTAATCCCCTGGGTAGCTCACAAGAGTTCACATATAAGGTAAGGTAAAGCAAGAGTGCAAGAGTATGCAGACCGATTATCTAATCTCAAAACAGAGTTTTACATTTAGCTACAGTTGTAAACGATGTAATGGCATGATAAGTTTATAGTGAAAAAAACTGCGTATTTTAGTGAAACTTTTAATGATAGGAGAGAAAAAGTGATTTTGGCCTTCTCGTTAAAATATTTATGTTTTGAAAACTGGATCATAATAAAAATTACAAAGCTAATTTACTTTTTTTGGTTTTTATGGATCAGGTTATAATTGGACTACCTGCAACCTAAGTGATTTGGATTTATTTATCAACAGATGGCTTTACCGATGTTTCAAAGATATTTAGCGACGATAGTGCAAGAATGTGCAGTGCCAAAGTGTGCAAGAATGCGCACCTGCTTTTGGAATAAGTGCTACCGTTGCTAAAGCAGGATTTAAAAAAAAAATTCTATAGCCTTTTAAAAATTATCTTTTTTTAATACCGACTTTTCAGCAAGCAACGTCACTGGAAGACCATTAGAATCTAAACTTGTTGAATAACATAAGTCAGTTGAACCACAGAACACTGAAAATAAGAAGGAAAGAGAATTGCTTTCAATAGAAAATGATATTTCAGAAAATACAGTAAAGCCAAATAAAGAAAAGACGCGCACTGAATGTAAAATAAACCCAACTTCCGTTTCGCAAAATATAGCTTCGACAACAACAACGTCATCTTACATGAAAGTAGCAGAGGTCACCGTATCCAGAATCATCTGTGCTACGATACTATAATAAAAGCGGCAGAAAGTCTGAATTTTGAAGCAGTTCACCAGATAAAAAGCAGCTTGAATATGACGCTGCGGAAAGAAGATAAAAACCTTCACCAAAAAAACTAAAAGTAAACCAATGGAGCCAAAAACTGCACCAAACAGAAAACTATGGGTATGTCTATGCTGCTCAGAAATCTATAGAAAACCAGTTGTAGAGGATTGGATTGAATGCATTTCTTGCAGAGACTGGTGGCACGAAGGCACAGATTACGTAGGTCGTGATCACTGCAAATGTGACGTTTGTAAGTTAAATCCTTCCTTTTTTATATTGCGCACTCATGCCCTCAACAAGCGCACATCCGTAGCAGTGTCTCGAGGCAATCCTGCCCGGTCGGTGTGTATGCATAAAGGCTCCGTAAGCCTAGGTCCGGGAGGTAGGGACTCCTTTTCGTTAACTGAGCAATCTTTGTGATCCTTGTGGAACCCGCGGCCAAAATCCATGTCAATGGATAGCGTTGTCGGCAAGATTAGGACCATATTGAGTGACTGCAATACCTAACCCTGTAAATATAAGAATAGATTATAAACATTTAATAAAAATTAGGAATAAAAATTTTTTGAGCATTTTTATAAGCTGTATTGACTGTATAGATCAGTATTTATACGTTAAGGAATAAAATAAAGTTGTTATTGAACTACTTTTTGATAAAATAATTAAAAATAAAAATAACCCAAAAGTATTTTTTTTACTAAGTGGATCATCAAATTCTTTAAAAAAATGTCTTCATTTTATATAAAAAACGTTTCGGTTTTATGCTTATTCGTCTTTTGACATAAATAAAAATCTGTTATATACTAGTACCATGAGGAGTGTAATAACCTGAAACTTCTCTTTTTTATATGTGTTTAATTTTTTTTTTAAGTAAACAGCCTTAATTTTAATTGTTTGCGTGTAATTGATGCTCAGATGTAAGATGGATATGTTTTTAAAACTGCTTAAAACTTTGAAGGGTGAGCATATCTTATTTTTTCGGTACAATGATCTAAAGTATGCTATTCTTCAGAAAATTTAAATTGTCAGAAAAAACAAAAAAGCTTTGGAAAAAGGCTAAACAAAAAAGAAAGCGATCTATAAGTAAAACTGAACAAGTGATGACTAAATCAGATGTAGTAGAACGCGTTCTACATGAAGAAGCTGCTCTCTTATTAAAAAACGAGTCGAAACCCGTCGAACGAAAATGTAAAAGAAAACCTGATTGACAGAATTTATTAAAAGAAAACTACAAAAATAATTACAATTAATAATCAATTATATATTGGCTTGCCAATCTAAAATTGACAAACATTATTAACAAATATTAAAACAAATATTAACTTAATATTACTTAAAACAAATAGGTACTTTTCGGTTAGCCGGGCGCCAGTGTTATATGTACATATGTATGTATATCTATATATACATATATATGTATATTTATACATACATAGAAGCTATATGTATACATATATATATATGTGTGTGTACATATACAATATATATAAATGTACATGTATATATACATATATTTATAACACTGGCGCCCGGCTAACCGAAAAGTACCAACAAATATTATTTTTAACTAAAGTTTAGTTTCAACTTTTTAAATTATTGAAAAATTAAATTTCATTTCTATATGAAATTAGTAACATGCAATTTAGATACGAGATTATGAAGTTATTAATTGGGACTTTGATCTTTGGTATTACGTAATGAGAAGTCAACAAATATTAAGCCAGTATGACACAATCATATTTTTTTTCGACAAAATCTAAAAATAACATTCTTTTCACCATCCCAAAATTTACATTCATACATTTCATATTCAATTCACTATTTAAAAAATAGTTTAACGTACCATAGACTATTAATAAATACGAGATGGAACCCGCCGAATTTCGACGAAAGAAAATGTTTACAAAAGAACTGTTGCATCAAATTTATAATACATCAACAACAATAATTAGAATAAAAAATCCATCTTACATTTGTTAATTTAACTCTCCAAAGACATATTTTAACCTAAGATTAACAAAATACTTTTTTCATAAACTTCAGCTGTTAAAATTATTGAAAAAATAAACTTAATTCCCATACGTCATCAGTAACATATAATCAACGTAAGTCATTTTGATTAAGTTATTAATTGATGCTTGGTATTACGGAATGAAAAATCCGCAAAAATGACCTTGACATAATCATAGAATTTTTCTACCTTTACATCTAAACCAAATCAAGTCATTTTCCACGTTTCACATCCATATTAACCATTTAAAAACATTTTAATGCGCAATAGGTTATTAATAAATATATTTTCAAGCTTGAAGTCACGTTTGTCAACGATGTTAAATCTATTGTCCATGTTTATTTATTTGTTATTATCCTCTCATCTTTATTCTCGTGATAGGGGAGAGTCGTCCAAAACGGGGACGGCGGATCAAATGGGGACATTCGGTTTCTCACTGATAAGTGCTGACATCTGGTGATCCAATGTACTACTATTATTCCTTTACATGAGATTGCCATTTTGAAAAGATTTGTTGACGCAATTTGCTGTTATTCTTTCTGCTACGAAGTTTTGAATTTTTAGCAAGAAAAAAGTTCGATTTTGCCCCTGCACTATATTGAGCTGTATGAATTTACATTTGAAGATTCAATTTTGGTAAGTAAATCATTTTTTTCGCTCTAGTTTTAAGTTATATTCTGATATGTTTCTTCATTTTCTATCTTACATGTGTGTGAAGAGATGCCATGTTTTCTAGCGTTCGTCATGGTCGGCTCAAATGGGGACATAGAGGGTAGTCCAAAATGGGGACGTCCCCGTTTTGAACGTCTCATAACAATTTTGAAATATGTTTTAATTTGCTTTAATTCTGAGATATTATGTTGTGAATTAAGTGCTTAAATTGAGTGTAAGAGATTATTTGTGTGCATAACGAATGTAGATTAAACAAAATTAGTTTTATAACGATTTAATAAAATTAATTTTATAATGATTAAATGTAATTATTTTTACAAAGATTAAATATAATTAATTTAATATAGATTAAATACAATTAATTTAATATTGATTAACTAAATTAAATAAATATTTAAGTTACACAAATAAAATTTAATGTATAATTTTTTTTAATGTCAAAATGATAATTTGTTCTGTTATTTACAGAACTATCATTTTATTTGAAGACGAGATGGGGCGCTATCAAAGGAAAACTGATCGATAGAGCTGGTCGACAGAGAGCATGGCTGGTGCAATCCAAGAAGTTTTAGAAGGGGAAATGGGTTACAGGAGAGCATCTAAAGCCTACAACGTTCCACAGACAACTCTGGAGAGGAAGGTGAAAGAGGCTCGACAGAAGGAGCTCTCTTCACAAGCGGCTGCTGCTAAATGCTTAGGAAGATATAAAACAGTTTTTTCGGAAGCCCAAGAGAAGGAATTGGTGGACCATCTGTTACATTTGGAAGAGAGGTTGTTTGGCGTTACGCTATCAGATTTGAGAACTCTCGCGTTTGAGCTAGCAGAGAAAAACAAAATTCCGCATGTTTTTAACATGGAACGGAGAATGGCTGGAAAGGACTGGCTTTATGGATTTCTAAAACGTCATCCAATATTAGCTCTACTTAATCCTGAAAAAACCTCAATGGCGCGTGCAAAAGGTTTTAATCGCGTCGCTCTCAAAATGTTCTTTGATTTATTAGAGTCATTGTATCTAAAATATCAATTCTCACCCAATGATATTTACAATGTAGATGAGACAGGCATCTTGACAGTGCCCAATAAGCCATCTAAAGTCCTTGCTTTGCGTGGAAAAAAACAAGTTGGCAGTTTGGCATCAGCCGAGCGAGGGGTACTTGTGACAACAGAAATCTGTGTCAATGCCGCGGGAAATTTCGTTCCAACAATGTTTGTCTTTCCTAGAAAGCGAGAAAATGCTCTCTTGATGGATGATGCCCCTCCTGGATCATTTGCGGTATATCACGAGAGTGGTTGGATTAACAAGGAGACTTTCCTTGTTTGGTTCAAGAAGTTTGTGGAACATTCAAATCCAGGACCTACAAAGCCAGTGTTGTTAATACTTGATGGCCACAATTCCCATACAAAAAGCTTGGAACTGGTGAACTTTGCTCGGGAAAATAACGTGGTGTTGATATGCTTTCCCCCTCACACCACACATCGGTTGCAGCTACTCGATGTCTCTTTCATGGCACCACTTAGTGCCTTTTATGAGCAAGGAAATGGCTCATACATCACCCTGGACGCTACGTGACAATTTACCAGGTCGGAAACCTTTTCAAAAATGCATTTTCAAGAGCAGCTACTGTGCAAAATGCTATGAATGGGTTTAAAAAAACAGGGATATATTCCTTTAACAGAGATGTGTTCCCTGAACATTTATTTGCGCCTTCAGAAACAACTGAAAAACCTGCTAACAACCCTTTAGAACGTCATTTAGCATCGAGTGATGGAATCGTCACACCCCAACCTTCCACTTCATCGTTTGGAATATCTCCAGCTATAGAACCCCAGACATGTTCAGCGTATAACATTTCACCGAAAATAATAATGCCTCCACCACAAGAAATTGAACGCATGAAAAAAAAAGTGAATGACAAGAGGAGAGGTAAAACTGCCATACTCACTTCATCGCCTTATAAAGCAGAATTGGAAGCTATGGAACAGGAGAAAAATGAAAAGCAAAATAAACTGAAAAGAAAATTGGTCAAGAAACCCACCGAACCCAATCCTAAATATCCAAAAGCTAAAAATGAGAAGAAAATAAAAAAAAAATCAAGATCCGTTATCATCTGATGAGGAAGAGAATAGCGATGACGCTTGCATTTTTTGTAATGAGCTTTACATTGACTCGAAACACAAAGAGGGGTGGATTCAATGTAGCAGCTGTCGAGGTTGGGCCCATGAAGCATGTTCAAGTGTTGACGAAAGCGATGTCAATTTCATATGTGACTTTTGTATTTGATTACTTTTTGTGACATTCTAGTAACTGTTAAAAAAAGGTAAAATTCCTTATCTGCATTTTGATTTTGCATTAAAGTCAATCTTTCTTTGTAAAACAAGTTTTTCTAATAAAATTTCGCAGTAGAACTTGAATTTATATGCTATTTCATATGAGTACCCCATTTTACCCACCCGGTTGTCCAAAACGGGGACTTCGAACATTTTTCAGAAAAATGATTTTTTTGCCTATACTAAGGATTTTTTTTAAAAAATCCCCTTGCCATCTCATAGTCTAAGACATGCTCTAAACGGGAAATGCTTTGCCACATTTTTCTTATTTATAGATTTTTTTTGCAGACAGAAATATGTTAGCGTCCCCATTTTGGACAACTTTCCCCTACCTTTTATATATGATGTAACGTGAATCAGAAATTGTATTGTTTATTATTGTTTGAATATTTTTATGGAAGAAGGTAAAAAGCTTTACCGGTAAATAAATTATTTTTGTTTTGAAAAGTTAATTGACTTCTTTATGTACATTTTAACTTCATAAATACATAATTGGCGTCCGCATTATATTCTGAAAGCTAGGTTGTTAAAATAACATCCTTTTTGAACGCTTTAATTAACATTGTGGCGTCCGCGACAGGACATTTTACAAAATTTATTTGAAGCAAAATGTTTCAAGCCGTTAAAAATTTTAAAAAGGTCGACTTAAAGTTCGTGGTAGAAGAGCTTGGGGAAACAATCCCGCAAGAGTATACGATTGGGACACTAAAGGAAATTATTTTGAATAGTAATGAATATAAACAGGATCCCGCTTTTGTACAAGAAATTTTATCCAACGCTGTTGCTGAGAGAAAGGAAAAAGAGGCTAAGAAGTTAGAAAAGGAGAAGTTGGATCAAGAAGTAGAGTTAAAAAAGTTGGAATTAAATCATCAATTAGAATTAGCAAAAATCCAGTCACAGGGACAAATGCAAGGTGAGTACATTTCCAATGATTACGAAACTGATAATTCAAAAAAGAAATTTACGTTGCCCAAGTTGGAATTTCGCCAATTTGATGGTGATTTAAAGGAATGGTTGCCATTTTGGAGTCAATTTGAACAGATTCACAATGATCAAGATATTGCGCCAGAAAATAAATTCCAGTATTTGATCCAAGCAACTGTCACTGGATCTAGAGCGCGAGAAGTTGTTGATAGTTTTCCGCCAACTGGCGCTAACTATGCCAAAGCTATAGAGAGTCTTAAAGCTCGTTTCGGTAGGGAAGATCTTTTAGTTGAAGTGTATGTGCGAGAATTATTAAAATTAATTATATTTGTGCAATCTAAAGGAAAATTTTCTATTACATCATTGTATGATAAACTTGAGTTGTATTTACGAGCTCTTGAGACGTTAGGTGTCACAACGGATAAATGTGCTTCAATATTATATCCAATGGTAGAATCTTGTTTTACTGCTGAATTTTTGAAAGCGTGGAATCGAACACATACGAATTCGGTTAGTTCTTATGCAAAAGAGCGCCTAGATAATTTAATGGCGTTTCTCAAATCTGAAGTTGAAGGAGATGAAAGAATTAATTTAGCAGTGGCAGGTTTTGGTTTGGCGAGACAAGATGACGCGAGTTTTAGAAAAAACAAAAGTTATAACGATGTTAATAAACATTTACCAACTGCTGCTACTTTATTAACAACTTCTTCAAGACCAGATTTAAGAAAAAATTGCGTTTTTTGCAAAGGAAGACATCTGAGTTCAGAATGCTTTTCGGCACGGAAGATGAGTTTTAATGAAAAGCAGAATATATTGAAGGACAAAAGATGTTGTTTTTCATGTTTGGCAACAGGTCACACAACGAAGCAATGTAGAGCTATCTTGAAGTGTTTCTTTTGTGATAAAAGACATGCGTTTGTGATGTGTCAAACGCTCGATAAGAATAAGCTGAATGAAAAGAAAGAGGAAGACACAGAAAAGTCGCCTGGAAAAGAATTAAATATGGCCAGTTTCAATAGAAATCCTAAAGTGTTCCTTCAGACGATAAAGGCAAAAATATTTTCCGAAAACAAAAAGAAAGATGTTAGACTAATTTTGGACTCAGGTTCTCAGAGATCGTATATTTTAAAACACTAGGGGGCTCTGCCCCCTACGAGCTACGCTCGTCAACCCCCGTTCAGACACGCAGACTCTAACAGCACGCTAATTTGATCGCCTTTAAAAAGATTTCTTAAGATTGAATTATAATTTGAATCTGACAATTATAATCTGACGTAATTTTCACCAAACTTTTCTTTCCCTTTTTAATATTCACGTCAAAATACTTTTGTTAGAAATGAAATATTATGATCATCTTAAAATGTCAAGTAAATGTCTCGCGCAATTTTTAAATTAAAACTGTTTTGCAATATTATTTTTTGTTCATTTTACGTAATATCTGTAATATGACGTAAATTCTCCTATTTAGGACTTCTAACGCATGTTACTGAATTTATTATTTTACAATATTCTTTCTCATTTAAAATTCACGTGTAACTATAGTTTTTATGACGTAATTTTCAATGAGTTCCTGCTTTTTATATTTTTTGTTTATAATAGTCACGTGTAAAATAAATTTTTAATTTAAAGCAAACATTACTGTTTGCTCTGTTTATACTTTTGGCAACAGTTTAAATTAATACAATTTTCTGAAATTTGTAAAAAATATCTCTCGAAATGCTGAAAATTTGAATTTAAAATAGAAATAAAACCACGAAAAATTATTCAATTTAAAAAACTAACGGCAATCTGCACACCGGGAAATTCTGACGCATAAAATGATCTAAAAATGATTAAATTCCTATGTACAGTTTTTGCTCCTATAAAACTTTTTTAATGGAACCATTTTGTCCAACTTTGGCATTAAATATCTCTCAAAATAATTCTTCGATTTGAAAACTGTCTGCATCAGCGTGTTTATCAAACATTTTTCTATAATACTACCGATTTTTATATTTTTGTATGCAACAGTTTTTTTAATATTAACGAAGAAAGACCTCCGGTCACAAAAAATTCAAAACCGGCGGCGGCGGCGGCGGCGGCGGTGACAGCGGTAGTTACTTTTTTTTAGAATAGAGAGATTTAGCCGAAGAAATGAAGTATTTACCTCTTCGAGAAGAAAAAGTTTCTCATTCCCTTTTTGGCGGAGCCATAACAAAGGATTATAATCATCATTACTACAAGGTAAGATTAAGCGATTTGAAAGAAAATTTTAAATGTAATTTTGAGGTTTTGGATCAAAACATTATATGTGGAAATGTTATGCCAGTAGGAAAAGGATCCTGGTTTAAAGAATTATCGGAAAAAGGCATCACTTTGACGGATGTTGGTGAAACTCCAGAATCTATTCAAATATTGATTGGAGCTGATGTAATGGGAAAATTACTGACAGGTCGTAGAGAAATACTCTCGTCGGGATTAGTAGCACTGGAAACATTTTTAGGTTGGACCTTAATGGGAAAAGTGCCTCAAGATAATGCGTCTAAAGAAAATTTAGCTTTGTCAGTTACGTCTATGTTTGTAAAGGAAGCAGAGATTGCTGATTTATGGAAATTGGATTTGCTTGGAATAGATGATCCGATTGAAAAACAATCTAAAATGGAGATTGATCGTCAGGTTAAAGAGCATTTTTTACAGACAGTAAAAATGAATGAAGATAATCGTTATGAAGTTTCTTTGCCATGGTCAGAAGATACACCACCTTTACCTGATAATTTGAGTTTAGCCAAGAAAAGATTGAGTAACGTTACAAACAAGTTGCTTTCCGATAACATTTATCAAAGGTATGAAAAAGTACTTTTAGGGTGGCTTGATGATCAAATTATAGAGGAAATTCCACAGGTTGAAATGAACCTTTATGGAAATTATTTACCTCATCGACCAGTAATAAAAGAGAGCAGTACAACTCCCATTCGTCCAGTGTTTGACGCATCAGCTAGAATGCAGAACCATCCATCTTTGAATCAATGTTTGCATTGTGGGCCAAAGCTTATTGAATTAATTCCTGACATTCTCTTACGATTTAGAAAAAATAAATTTGGTGTTGTAGCTGATATCAAGAAAGCATTTTTACAAATAGCTATTCGTAAAGAAGATCGGGACTATTTGCGTTTCTTGTGGTGGAGTAATCCAGAAGAAAGAAATATTAGAATGTTTCGACATACTAGAGTGGTGTTTGGAGTCAAAAGCTCTCCTTTTCTTCTCGGTTCCGTCATAGAATATCACATTAAAAACGATGAAGAATACGACCCCAATCTTAAACATCAATTGCTGAGAAGCTTTTATGTTGACAATGTCGTTGCTAGTGTCCACACACAGGAAGAATTGGAAAGGTTTATAACTGATTCTAAATCTCTTATGGCTAAAGGTGGATTTGAGTTGAGAGGATGGGAACAGACAGAAGAAAGAAACAATAGCGAAAATAGCGAAGAAACTGCTGTACTGGGATTGCAATGGAACAGACTTCTAGACGTTTTAAAAGTTAACGTAAGCTGGACGAAAGATATAAATATAGAAAAAATAACAAAAAGAATCATGCTATCAGTTGCACATAAAGTTTTTGATCCAATTGGTTTTACTGCTCCAGTTATGATATGTCCCAAGATGATGTTACAGAAAACATGGAAAGAAGGAATCACGTGGGATGAAGAAGTTACTAGTGATATAAAAAATGAATTTATTGAATGGTTTCATGAATTAAATTGTTTACAAGAAATTCAGATTCCTAGATATATTCAGTTCACCCCAGATAATTTAAAAGGTTGTACTCTTCACACATTTTGTGATGCAAGTCAGTATGCGTATGCTGCTGTTATATTTTTGAGGATAGCAACTAAAAATCGTGTAGAGTTATTCCTTCTTGCAGCGTAATCCCGCATAGTTCCTTTAAAATGTGGAACTATACCTAGAATGGAACTTTTAGCTGCTTTGATTGGTGCTAGATTGGCTAAATCAGTAACTGACGCTATGGGCTGGGAAGATATAGAAAGATATTTTTGGAGCGATTCCACAACAGTGCTTGCATGGATATCCAGGAAAGAAAACTGGTCTGTTTTTGTTAGAAACAGAGTTCAAGAAATAAAAAATTTGACTGATCCTGTTTTATGGAAACATATACCTGGTGAAATGAATCCAGCAGATCTGCCATCTAGAGGATGTAAAGCAAGACATCTGGTATCTCTCAAATGGTGGGAGGGTCCATCTTGGCTTAAAGATTCTAAAGAATATTATAAATATATAGATTTCAAGTGCCAAGACATAAACGAAGAAGAAATTGAAAAAGAAAAATTGAAGTCTACAAAATTACTGGTAAATGTTGATGAAAGTCCAGAGAAAAGCTGGTAATACCAGTATTTTTCCAGTTATGAGAAAATCGTACGTCTTGTTGGTTGGATACTTCGTTTCAGATATAATTCTTCTAATCCAAAGGAACAGATCAAAGAATAATTGATGAATCTTGAATTTAAGAGAGCAGAAACGAAGATAATTTGGATGATACAAAAGGAATGTTTTTCCCATGCAAGTGAGGGGAGATGGAAAACTCTAGAGACGTTTAAGGATGAACAAGACATAATACGTGTAAAGACTAAGATTACGTATAGACAAGACAATATGAATTTCCTCACACCTATGGTTGTTCCTTCAAATCATGAAGTTGTCAAACGATTAATTTTACATTACCACCGCAAAAATTGTCATGCAGGTCCTCAGATTCTTCTGAATTTGCTTAGAGAAAAATACTGGATTTTGAATGGAAGAAGAACTGTGAGCTCTGTTCTATCAAAATGTACCATTTGTAAAAGATTTAATTCGAAGAATTTAGAATCTTCTCCAGTTTCTCTGCCAGAAAATCGAGTGAAAGATGCAGCTGTATTTCAAATTATCGGCATTGATCTGGCTGGCCCTTTGTTCTTAAAAATAAACAGAAGAGTTGGGTTATCTTATTTACATGTGCCATCTACAGAGCTGTGCATTTGGAGCTTGTGACTTCAGCTTCTACAGAGTCATTTTTAATGGCTTTTCGAAGATTTGTATCTCGTAGAGGAAGATGTTCTGTTATATATTGCGACAACGGTTCCAATTTTGTTGGTGCATCCAATTTTTTAAAAAGATTGAACTGGAATCGGATACAGAAATATGGAGCAATAAATTCTTTCAAATGGAAATTCAACCCTCCGACTGCTGCTTGGTGGGGCGGATGGTGGGAGAGGCTCATCAGATTGATGAAAGATCTATTAAAAACAGTCTTAGGAAAAGCCGGTTTGAACTATGAAGAGATGATAACTGTATTAGCTGAGTGCGAAAGTATTATAAATTCGCGACCACTAACTTACATGTCTGAGAAAGAGTCCATCAAACCCATATCACCGGACATGTTTCTGAAAGATATTCATGAATGTGGTTTACCAGACGTTGATGCGGTTGAGGAAGGTTCTCTCACTAGAAGACTTAAATATAGGCAAGAACTGCAAAAAGAGCTCAGAAATCGATTTAGATTAGAATATTTGGGTCTCCTTATCCAACGACCAAATGGGAGAAGATTGCAACTTTCAATTGCTGTAGGAGATATAGTCTTGGTGGGTGCAGATAACAAGAAAAGAATCAATTGGCCCTTAGGACGGGTTACAGAGCTCATTCAGGGCAAAGACGGAAAAGTTCGTCTTTTGAAGTTACAAACGTCTCATTCGCAGATGATTCGGCCTATTCAACGAATTTACCCTCTGGAAGTGTCATCAGTGGATTTTACTGAAAACAATTTTCCTAAACCAACTTTGAAGGAAAATCAGGTTGAGCCTGCAAAAGACGAATCGCAAATTAAAAAGACGAGATCTGGTAGAATGATAAAGGTTCCAGAAAGACTCGATTTATGATGTTTATGTAAATGTTGTATTTATTTAATGTGAAGTTTTGATTATAATATATAATCAAAAGGTGGGAGGATGTTAAATCTATTGTCCATGTTTATTTATTTGTTATTATCCTCTCATCTTTATTCTCGTGATACCTTTTATATATGATGTAACGTGAATCAGAAATTGTATTGTTTATTATTGTTTGAATATTTTTATGGAAGAAGGTAAAAAGCTTTACCGGTAAATAAATTATTTTTGTTTTGAAAAGTTAATTGACTTCTTTATGTACATTTTAAGTTCATAAATACATAATTGGCGTCCGCATTATATTCTGAAAGCTGGGTTGTTAAAATAAAATCCTTTTTGAACGCTTTAATTAACAAACTATTACAACTTTTCATGTTAAAATTCCCACTCGTGATTTAAGTCTTAGTATAATCTCTGTACCTGCGCTTAAAAATTCCAGAAATTTATAACTTTTAGACGTATTCAAGGGGAAATATCTCGTTTTATCAAATAAAATTATCGTTTACTTTTAAATATGACGTCATTTTCAGTCGCTGAAATATTTTGCCTATTGACTCAAACTCAATATCAGCGAAATGAAAAAATAGTGAAATATAACAGCATCATCAGAGAAATTGTGTCTTTTTTTAAGCGTGACGTCATTTTCTGTTCAAATTTTTAAAAATATATTTTTAATTGTAATGAGAAAATGGCATCAGTAAGAATATAATCAACAAAAGATAACTAATCCACTTTTAATAGAAATGAAGCACTTCAGTTGCCACGATTAGAAAATTGGTATTAAAAACTATAAAAAAATTGATATCTCAAAAATAAACTGAGATACGGCTTTCAAACAAATTGCATTTAAAAGTGCATTTTTTCTGCATACGACGATGTAAACATTTAAAATGTGGGATGTTTAGAAGTTTAAAAATTTGCAGTAGCGAAAATTGCAAAAGCGAAATTTCATTTCAAATTTCAAAGTGTTGCCATTCGCAGAATGACGTATGCGTTACGCACAGATATGTTTGTCCTTTATAATATACCGGGTGTCCTAAAAAGGACTGACTGATTTTAAAATCCAATAACTTGTAAACGGTGACAGATATTTAAAAAAATCTTGCAGGAGGGTTATGCATAAGGCCAAAAGTTTTTTACAGTGATTTTCAATTTTAGTTTGAATTACAAACAATAGATGGCGCTGCGATCAATAGACACTAAATTCAGGCTCGATTTTTGGTACTTCGTGGCCCGGATAATACATTTCCATCTCCTTTTTCTGCATGGAACAAGATAAAGGACCAAAAATCGAGCCTGTATTTAGCGACTATTGCTTACAGCGCAATCTATTGTTTGTAAATCGAACTAAAATTGAAAATCACTGTAATAAAACTTTTGACCTTATGCATAACCCTCCTGCAAGAATTTTTTTAATATCTGTCACCGTTTGCAAGTTATTGAATTTTAAAATCAGTCAGTCCTTTTTGGGACACCCGGTAGATAGTCTCAAACTTGATGTCACGTTTGCCAGTTACAATTTTGCATCTGAACATTCACACTCTTGACTTGAGGTTCTAATCTGAGCTCCTGCGAAATCCAGAAATTTATGCTTCTTTAGACGCATTCGTAATATTATATTTATGCTTATAAAAGCAAATACTCATTTCATTTTTACTATGACGCCCTTTTCACTCACTGAAGCCCTCTGAGATTAGAATCTCAATCTCAGAATGAACGGAATGAAGAAATATTGAATTGTAACAGCTTTATGAGTAAAGATGCGTTTTTTTACCGTGACGTCATTTTATGTTCAATATTTTTTTTAAAGTTATATTTAATTGTAATACAATAAAACACACATACACTATAATATATAATAAAACACACATAAATAACGCCTGTATTCAACGGTTAACAGTATATATAAATGTTAAACAGACATGCATATAATAAATACAATAATCCCAACTGGAGTGAAAAATTAGCCAGAGCCAGGAATTAGCGACTGTCTATAACTAAATTACTACTAAATTACTTACGGACTAAAATCTATAACAAAAAACCAAGTTATGCCGAATCAGTCTTTTCTCACGTACTGTTAATAAGCTTTTCCATAACCCTTAATTCATCTTGAAAGTCGATTCGAAGTAATATATATTGCAATGCAATGTAAAATATTATGTTTATAGCGTTTCAATTGTACATTATGATGTATTTTTTTAATAGATTTTAGTCTGCCGGGGGTTTCTACCAGGATATGTGCAGGGAGACCAAAATATTCTTAAAAGATTTTATTTTACCTTTAATTTGGCACCGATTTCATCCCGTAACTCGATGACGTGATAGTGACGCCAAAATGACGACTTGGAGCCCGTTGCTGCTCATATCGTACCAAGAAATGTCGAGGCAGACCAGTCATTCCTTAATCTACTCCTAATAATCTTGTCCTACATGAATTTCATGTCGTAACTCGATGATATGTTAAAACAGCCTAAATTAAGAATTGGCGCCCGCTCTGCTCGTCTCAAACCAAGATATGACAAGGCAGACTGAAATATTCTTATTGTACTGATATATTCCTTTAATGTGCCAAATTTTCAAGCCGTAACTCAATGGCGTGAGTATATCGCCAAAATTAGAATTGGCGCCCCGCTCTGCTCATCTCCTACCAAGATCTGACAAGGCAGACTGAAATATTCTTATTGTACTAATTGGTATGTTTAATGTACAAAAATTTCAAGCCGTAACTCGATGACATAATAGTACTGTCAAAATGGGGACTTGGCTACCCGTTCTTCTCGCTTTGTACCAAGTTATGCCGAATCAGTCATTTTCTCTCTTACTATTAATAAGCTTTTCCTAAACCGTTAATTCATTTTGAAAGTGGATTCGAAGTAATACATATGGCAATGTAATGTAAAATATTATGTTTATAGGGTTTTAATTGTACATTATAACGTATTTTTTTGCTATAGATTTTAGTCTGCCGGGGGTTTCTACCAGGATATGCGCAGGCGGACCAAAATATTCTTAAAAGACTTTATTTTACCTTTAATTTGGCACCAGTCTCATCCCGTAACTCTATGACGTGATAGTGACGCCAAAATGACGAGTTAGCGCCACTGCTGCGCCTATCGTACCAAGAAATGTCGAGGCAGACCATTCATTCCTTAATCTACTCCTAAAAATCTTGTCCTGCATCATGATTTCATCCCTAACTCGATGACGTAGTCATACGTGTCGCCGCCGCTCGGTCTATTACAATAGGTGCCGCCAAAACAATATTTACAAACGCATAGAGAAAGGAAATAGAGTTATTTTTGGTTAACAGGTTGCATCGTTCCACACTTGCACAAGTAACAGGTTCCAACAACCTGTTATTTTTGTAACGTATAACTAATCAATGCAAAAACCCTTGACGGGTTAAAAGTTTCTGACGCAGCACTTTATCTTACGCTCTAAGAATTTTAAATATGGAACTTAAAAATACTGATATCAAATTTTGAGTGACGTTATGCTATTTATTAAAAAATACATTTGTATTTATTTCATCATTTTATTTTTGTTTTATTTATAATCGCATGTGCAAAAGTTATGTTCAACATGAAAAGCTGCATAAAATTTTATTCGCTGTTGCTTTATCATTTACATCTCTCATAAATTCAAAATATGAGTTTTAAAAGATATGATATAAAATTTAAGTGACGCCTTGATGTGACTTTAAAAGGTTTGTTTTAAAATTCAATTTAAATTCTTTTTGACTTGGTTAAAATATTTTTTTACATCTACACAATACTTTTAATTTTCCAATTCACTGTTAAATATATCACTTTCATTGAATCTGTACTATGCATTGAAATGTATTTATTTCAATAAATTGATTTATCTTTTGTGTCACGCTATTCAAAATTGTGAGTAAGATTTATGTAAATGGTTTTTTTGCGTCAAACTATCCTTTTTCATACATTTCATGTAGTTTGGACACAATGACGCAAAGAAACCATTTACATAAATCTTACTCACAATTTTGAATAGCGTGACACAAAAGATAAATCAATTTATTGAAATAAATACATTTCAATGCATAGTATAGATTCAATGAAAGTGATATATTTAACAGTGAATTGGAAAATTAAAAGTATTGTGTAGATGTAAAAAAATATTTTAACCAAGTCAAAAATAATTTAAATTGAATTTTAAAACAAACCTTTTAAAGTCACATCAAGGCGTCACTTAAATTTTATATCATATCTTTTAAAACTCATATTTTGAATTTATGAGAGATGTAAATGATAAAGCAACAGCGAATAAAATTTTATGCAGCTTTTCATGTTGAACATAACTTTTGCACATGCGATTATAAATAAAACAAAAATAAAATGATGAAATAAATACAAATATATTTTTTAAGAAATAGCATAACGTCACTCAAAATTTGATATCAGTATTTTTAAGTTCCATATTTAAAATTCTTAGAGCATAAGATAAAGTGCTGCGTCAGAAACTTTTAACCCGTCAAGGGTTTTTGCATTGATATCATTACTTTTTTGAGGTTAGTGATAAAATGATTAAAAAAAAGATACTTATGGGATATAATGCAGATTTAATTTTTACTATTTTATTACAATTTTCCTTATAGCAGTTTGTATACAAAAACAAGTGGGTAAGTATAATCGCAGATCGCACAGAGGGTTTCATTTGATATTCCTTTAAAAACCCTTTATCCTTAAATTAATAAATCCAAAATGTTAATTTATAATTATTAAATCCTTACATAGATGGTGCACCAATAGTTCCAATTTCCATGGGGCAGGGAACGCACTCTTTTAAACAAACCACCTTCCAATTGAAGTCATCAAAATCCAAGTTGAATAAGCCAGACCCCGCTGTGTTGTTTGACAAACAGCACTCTCATGTCCCCTGCTTCCCCCCTTTTTCAAAAATTTTCAGACCAGTACCTAAGAATGGAACCGAAGTAATTTTTTCTCTTCAGAAATTACGATAAAAAAATAGTATGCAGTACTCATAAATTTACTTTAATGCTATATAGGGTGATTATTAGGTTAATTATAACGTTTGGAATCTGTTGCATTGATGTCCGAAAGGTAGTTTCTGAGTTATGGAAGCTGGACCCATAAGGTGCCATAGAGGGGCGAAGCCCGCTAGTGTCTATCATAATTATATCTGCCATGTGGACTAATTGCGATATTTAATCAAAATAGCCCCCCCCCCTACTCATCCCCGGAAATATAACAAATACAAAATGTGTCTTTATAAACCTATCGTCAAATAGGTTTTTATTTCTTTTTCCCTAAAAAAAAAAAAACATGATTTTTATATCCGTAACGTAAATAGCGGACGAAGCCCGCTAGTTCCTATCATAATATATATTTTTAATAATTTTAAATAGTCTATAATAAAAATTAGACTTAAAATAGTCTAGTTCCATGAGTACTTGTAGTGTCAGTTACATGCTACGATTTTTGGATACCAGTATTTTAGAACGGGAAAATGTGACTTATTTTATCGGAGATATCTCATTAATTGAATAAGGTGAAGCAAACTTTTTGAAAAAAGGGTGGCCAACAAGCATGGCAGTTATCAGCTATGTGACTTTGTGCTAAAGTCCATTAATTTGATCTGCTTTAAAAAGATTACGGAAGATTGAATTATAGTAGAACCTGGATTAACCGAGCTTCGATTAATCGAGGTTTCTGTTAACCGAGCCGATAACAAAGTCTGATTTTTTTTCCTTTTGAATGAATGAGCCTTAAAAATAACAACACTCTTTAGCTCACTGTCCGTGCTATACAGGCCCTTCTGCCCCCAAAAGCACTCAACTCCAAAGAAACATTGGACCCTGAGAAGTCAATAGCGAACAATGCTCTGTTTCCAGTGGCTGTGTGAACTTTCGTAAATTTTTCAATTTGCATTTTAAAATTTACTACTGGTAGTTGATTTTCTTTTTTAAATTTGTTAAGCTGTGAAACAGAACTTTACATATATTTATTTTTATTATTTAAAAAACGTTCTATATATATTTTTTAAAGAGATGTTAAATTCGCAAGCACGGCGAGTTTTTACACACAGTTTCTATTAACCGAGATTTCCGATTCCGATTTACTAACAGTCCCAATTAGCTTGGATAATCGAGGCTGCTCTGTATAATTAAAAAATCAATGACGATCTTACTGTAAACGGGTTTCCCTTTTACTGAGGGATTTCAAGACCGAATCAGCTGATGTTAGTTGCTGTTTCCGTGCTTGATTAAATAAGATTAGTTAAACATTTGAAAATTACCAAATATAAAAGGAACTAAGTCAACAGAGTCTTTGCTTTATGGTATTTTTTAACAACGCTATAAGAAAATGATTTTAAATAAGAGATTTTAAATGTAACGTTTTAAATCTGACAAAATTTTCACCAAACTTTCCTTTCTCTTTGTAACATTCAACTGAAAATATTTTTATTATTAGAAAGATAATATTATTATTTGCGCTACCTTAAAATTGGCAACTTATAGTTAAAAATATCATCTCGAAATTTGAAATAAATCTCTCATATAAATATATTTTTTAATTTAAACTGTTTTGCAATATTATTATTTGGCCACTTTGGCCAATATGACGTAATTTCCTCCATTTACGACTTTTAACACATATCAATGAATTTATTATTTAAAAATTTTCTTTTTCTTTTAATATTCACGTGTAAATATAATTTTTATGACGTAATTTTCAATGTTTTCCTGCTTTTAATGCGTAATCATTTAATTCTAATTTGAAAATAATTGATTATTTTATAATTTTATTTCATTTTAAGTAAGCATGTGTAAAAACAATTTTTATGACGTAATGTTTAATATTTTCCATCTTTTAACACGTTATCATTTAATTCTAATTTAAAAGGATTTTTTTCTGTTTATAATAGTCACGTGTGAATAAATTTTTAATTTAAAGGATATATTATTCTTTGCGCTGTTTTAACAATTGGCAACAATTTAAAATAACCTTTTCTAAAATATGTAAAAAATATCTCTGGAAATTCTGAAAATTTTAATTTAAAATTGAAATAAACCGTCAAAAAATTAGGCAAGTTAAAAATAATAAATGCACTCTGCAAACTTCGAGTTTCTATTGAATGATTAAATTGAATGAAAATGATTAAATTCCCATGTATATATTTTTTTTCCTATGAGACTTTTTTAACGAGACAATTTTATCCCGATTTAACATTAAATATCTCTTAAAATAATTCTTCGATTTAAAAACTGTCTACTTCAACGTTTTTATCAAACATTTCTCTATAATACTACCCATTTTAATATTTTTGTATGCAGTAATTTTCTTAATATTTGCGAAATAGACCTCTAATCACAAGAGATTCTTTCAAAGCGGCGAAGAGCGTTAGTTTTTTTTCCCCCGAATAAGAGACAAAATGTAGTACGCAATTGCGTCAAAAGATGGCGACACCAGAATTCTGATATGCTTATTATGTAAACTGTAAATATTACAAAGTTAAATAAAAACAATTGTCTCGGGGTTATCAAACTTCATTGTTATTTATAAATAAAACATTTCAACTAAATTATTTATTATAAAAGAATTATTACATCACAATAGTTTTTATGCAAGGAAAATAATAATTATAATAATAATAATATTATGGACGTCAGTGATTATATATTGATTGACCGTCATAATAATAAAAAATGATATTATAAAAAGAAGAGCTGAAATGAATTATTTTTTACGTTTCTGATCGTGTGATTTATATTCAAATAATAATTATTAATGTATATTTTTTGTAAAGTGATTGAAATTAAATATATTTATAAAATTTATGGTAATATTTTTATTGTTGAAAAATTGCCAAGAAATAATCATCATCAAATTGGCGTCATTATAATTGTAATTTTATTTAACTTAATAGCAATTAAAAAATTACAAAGGAACTGAGAATAATGGTCAACTAACAGACTTTAAAAGAAAAAAAAACACATTCACATGTGAAAATAAGTACCAGAGAGTATCGAACTGCCTATCTTAAGATCAGTAGACGATGGCCCTTAACCACTCAGCCACTGGGAAGACAAAATTTTTCTCCCCAAAAGTGGTTAAAAAGAAAGCATGTGTATGAATACAGTGTCATGCATTTTCGGTGAAATTTCCATAGAATGGCGAAGAAATATAGTCCGATTTTTCATGCGCATTATAAAATGAACAAGAGTCTTGCTGGAAACAAGTAAATTGTTATTTGGTTCATCTGAAACATATTTATTTGATTTTTAAAAAATCGCCCGTGTTATTTTCGAGAGAAAAAAAAATCGATTTAACGAACGAGAGTTTTCCCAGAAAAAAGAAAAGTGTTATTCACCTCGCCTTAATCACATTTATATTATGTATCAATTTAAAAATAATCGTTAGAACCGTTTTCGAGATTTTCAAATTAGGAACTTCCTCGATATCATACCAACGTTTTCACTTTAAAAATGGCTATTTAGATATCAAAATATACTGCACGTAAAAATGTAAAAATTTCAGTATACGATTAGACTGCAGATATAAGACTGTTCTAGAAAATTCAGAACAATAAGACCTATATCTGCTGAGTTATTAAAAGGCGGCTTTTCGCGTTTTCTTTGATGTCGAGTTAGCTGTATATATGAGTTCCGCCATCTACGAATTCTATGATACGATACGATACGATTTTAACGATACGATTTTAGGCTTAAGGCTGCGTTACTCGGAATACTACCGTCTTCCATGATCACTGTGTATGCTGTCAACGGATGTTTTAATTAGAAGGCCTTTAAACAAAATGTTTGAAATAATTTTGGGACATAAGTATAGACGCAGTTTTTTTTTTTTTTTTTTTTAGATGAATCTACACTATTAAAATCAGTTTTTGATTAAAAACTTAATTTTTGCAGATCAAAACTTATAACTAGTTATGATATTTTTAATTTCATGCATTTTCATCTGTTTTGGCACTAAAAACATGCTTTTTCGTTTATGGTGACTAAAACCTAGAAAATTCTAAGTACCATAACTCAGTAAGTTTTAGCTATAGAAGAATAAATTTTTACTGTTTTACTTGTTAGAACATAGTGAAACTTTTTCTGAATAAATCTTATAGGACCCAGACATTGTATTTTTTTTTTTAATTTTCTTAACTATTTAAAAGAATATTTTAACCAGGACTGCGAAGTCGGAGTTAGACCCATTTTTGAGCAAAAGAGTCACAGTCTGAGTCAATAAAAAACAAGTCGACTCCGACTCCAGATTCTTTTTATAGGCATGTTAAAGTGAAATTAAACTAATTATTTGTAATTTTAAATCTATAAAATGAATTATTATTGTTATTTATAGACTATTTCATGCTACTCAAGTTACAGATGACCGATTTACTGTGGTGTTCAAAATAGATACAGGGTTAGATCAACGCCGCCTAGATAAGGGAGAAAGCCTTGACAAGCGTCTCGAAAACGTCACACAAAGCAGGCAAAACGAAGAAAAAATACGAACAACTTGCATGTTTCGTTTTCTTTGGCTCGTGGAATTATTAATTACTTTTAGAAAATAAGAATTAATAATTCCACTAGCCAACGAAGTCGAAACATGCTAGTTATTCGGATTTTTTTCTTTGTTTTCCCTGCTGTGTGTGATGTTTTCGTGGCGCGTGTCAAGGCTTTCTCAAATATCTAGGGGGCATTGATTAGGTACAGAGTAAGTACAGTAGACTACCCGTGTACAAAGTTGTTGAAAACTGTTTTAATTCATAACTGTAGTAGATATTTTACATTTAGAATAAAAGTACTTCTTCTCGTATTTTTGGGGGTTGCGGATAGAACCCGAGGTATAAAATCTGCGATGACCCAAAGATCGCAAAAATGAAGGCAATTTTTCAAACAGGTGGTGTAAGTAGAATTAAGACAATTTACATTAATGGGTCGGATCAGACTGATAAAAAAATTGAGCAGACTGCCAAGCCCAATGTAACAAATTTGAAAGAATCAAACTACGCCGATAAAATAGGAACAATTTACAATAGGCATGATTGGGGTGAGAATAAATACTAAGGCCCGGCCGAACATTTATGGGATGGGCCTTATCATTTTGGCTCATGCAGATCTCTTATAGGAGGTAATGCGAAAATTATAAATTTATTCTACACTGTTAAAAATTTTGCAGCATTCTGGCAGGTCATTCGACCGTTTTTTGAAAAAACGGTTTCATAACCATAATTTAATTATATTCTGACCACAAAATGGCCAATAATATGGTCAGAATAATGTTAAATTACAGTTGTGTAACCGTTTTCGGAAAAAACGGTCAAATGACCTGCCAGAAGGCTGCAAATTTTTAACAGTGTATTTTTGGAGGCAAAAGAGCTAAGAACACGGTATAGTATTGTAATAGATGCCATTTTCTGATTTTTTGCCCTCAAATTTTTCCGGTCTGTATGACCAAAAGTCTAAATTCTAAAATACTCTTCCTTTATTTATTTATTTTTGTGAACAGAAGTCAAAATAAGATGAAATTGTAATTCTTTTTTTCTGAATCGGCGTTAGCCAAAATGACAATATTATAGTGAAATTTCGTTACCTTTCACCTTTTGAATTTCGGATTTTTCAGGTCTGCAGAACCCGAAATAAAGACAAAATTGTAAAATTAATTCAAAAAATGTATTTTATTATTATTATTATTGTTTTATTAAAATCCACACAGCATTTGAATTATTTCCAAAATAATTTTTCCAATCCAAAATCAACTTTATTTTTCCCATTTCCATAGAAATTTTTCGAGCTGGAGGACACAGCAAAATAACAACTAAATTGTAACGATTTCGTTTTTTCTTTTCAACCCGCAGATACAAAATAGTAAAATTTTCCACTTTGTGTGCTTTAGACTTCGATAGTTGGATTTTTCGGGTTTGCGGGCACGAAATTGCAAAATTAATATTGCAGAAAATTTTATTTTTTATTTTGAAGCCCTAAAAAGAGAATCAATGTCGAAATAGTGAGATTTTAGCTTTATTTTTCGTATATTCCATCATTATTTTGACCAACAGGCAACACTAGTACATTAGCTAGCCCGGAGTCTGAGTCGCCCATTTTCCCCCACCGACTCCGCAGCCCTGATTTTAACGTAAATTGGTTTTTAAATGATGCAAAACAAAATCTGAAATATTTTTGAATTGGAACTATATCTCTAAAACTAAAGATTTAGAAATTAGCTTTTGGTTAACAATAAGAAGAGACACTCTGTATATAAATAAACACAGTTTTAACAACATGATTTAAAAAAAAATAAAATGAAACCTCGTTCCCCACTTCATTGTGGGTGTGGCCATATCCCATATGTATCAACACACATCCATAGCAAATACCACAAGAACGTTTCATTTATACATTTTTATTCAAATGCAATTTATCATTTCAATTTATAACTAAAAACATGTTTTTCCATATTTGGTGACTAAAACACTGGAAATTCATTGAATTGCAAATATCATCAGTAAGTTTTGGACATAAAATAATACATTTTTACATGTTAAAACACGTAGAAACTTACAAGACCCAGACATTGTAAAAAAATTTTAATTTCTTAAGTATTTAAAAAGCAGCTATTTTAACATAAATCTATTTTTATACGAGGCAGAACAAAATTTGAAATAATTTTGCAATTGGAACAATACATCTAAAACTAACGGTTGAGAAATTAGCTTTTGGTAAATGATAAAAAAAGAAATTCTGTATAAAAATAAACACTGTTTTAACAACATGATTTAAAAAAAAGGAAATTTGATCCCGGACTTCACTGCAGCCATATTTATCAATGCATATCCAAAGCGAATCCACAAGATTATGAAAACATTATTTAAACACTTTTAATCAAAAGAATTTATCGAAAAAAAATTATTAACCTCTTCAAATTAGCTACAAATGTTATTAAAATTAAGTGCTTGCTATTAATGCGATAATTAAGTAAAAACTATCGTGTTTTTTTTTTTTATTTATAGTAAAATAAAATCACAGAAATAAAAATGTTTTCTAGCTCTTATTTTCTAAAAACATAGCCAATCAAAAAAAAAAAAAAAAAAAAAAAAAAATCTAGTACCAAATAAAAAAAGAGAAAAACCTGCCAAACTCCATAAGCAATATCCCTTTTAAACATTCAAATTCAAAGAAACCACCAACCGGTCAAAAATAGCTTCTATACTAACTCTTTGAAAATGAAGCAAAATCAAAATTATTCCCATTGTCTGATCCCTTTTAAAAATTCAAATTAAAAGAAACCGCCACCTGGTCAAAAATGGCTACCGAACTAACTCTGCCAAAAATGCAACAAAGTTGGAATTATTTATTATTCCCATCTTCCGATAACCTTTAACCTTTATTAAAAAATATTATTTACTTTTCATTCCAAAAAATCTCATCTACTAAAATGATTGCATGTAACACTATTTATCTGCACAACATATTACAAGAGTTTAAGTTATATCACTGTGTAGTGTTAAAAAATATTTTGCTTTGTTCTGAATGAAATCAGTTGCAGTATTAAAATCAACAGTAATGAATATTTGTAATAAAATAACTGTTAATCTCTATATGGTTTCTCAGAACATTTTAACAGTCGAAGTGTTCTAGCGAATGGCCAGGTGTTTGCTATTGAATTGGACTCTGACTGGTTGTTTGCGAGAGTGCTTCACAGCTGGGTCATTCGACGTAAAATGAGCAAAAATTAAAAAAAAGTCGTGGCCACATAGTAACCGATTATCATAAAATTTGATACACAGGTTCGATTCATAATAAAATAGAGCTCTGCAAAATACCTTCACACAAAAAAATTATTTTAGAAATAATTGGACATTGGACATATTTTGAATATAGAGTCGCATTTAGCCAATATTGAAGTTTTATTGAAAATGATATCACTGTAAGACAAGTACATACAACAATTAATTACTAAATCCTGAAATCTATTATTTTACATTTACTCATAAACAGGTATGATCTACTTATATACTGATTTTTATTAAAATCTGTGAGATGCCTGCCACAGCTGATTTGCTCATTTTGTATGGAATGACCCAGCTACTAAGCTTTGCTCAATTTTTTTGCAGTCGATAATACTTCCTAATCACTGAAGGCTACCAAAGACATAAGGCAGATTTTTGACTCACTTGGGTTGTTAATGATTTGTTTCTACTAGTTTTGGCGCGTCATAATAATGGTTTAAAATAGGACTTTTTTTTTTTTTTTTTTTGAAAGTACATTTTTTAAGCTTGTTTCTTATTAATATTGACAACAAATTTCGGAAATTTTATTTTTATTATAATTTTAATATACATTTCTGAAAAATTGTTGTTTCAGGTTTTCTTTTCTTTTTTTATATACAATGCGTTCCAAACGTAACAGGGGCTTTCCGTTAATCTGTTACTAAATAATAAACAATAACATTGTTATTCATCTTAATACGTTAAATAATGTTCATCTCTACAAACAAAACTTAATTGATGTTCGGAAGCTCATCGTTATCTTTATCTACCTCTTTTTCCTCTCACCCGATCGGCAGCTGAGTATGGGTCATGAGTTTCTTCTGCTCTGAGTGAGTATTGCGATGTCTAGCTGCGTTCTTTGATTGAACTATACGCATATTATTATTGTGAGATATATGATTAATTAATGATACAATATTTTCTCTTCGAATCTCAAGTGATTACAATCTGATTTTTACCATAGTTTTCTGTGATTAAATTGTATGCAATTCTTGCATCTATTTTAACCTTTATTTTAGCTACTCAGTTTGATATATTATCAATGTATATTGCATTATGTTGCTTAAACCTCTCGCTGCGTGATTGTTTTATCAAAATAGCTTCAAAAATTGCGTATTTAACCACTTCGCGACGAGTGTCTTTTAAGAATTTTTATTCTTTTGTCACTGCTTTTTCAAAACAAAATTTTTTACGAACTAAAATAACTTCTTAAAACACCATCAAAACCTTAAATGCGCTAGGCCTTCCGAAAGATAACTATGAAAGATACTACGAAAGATACTATGAAATCAGCAGCAAGGCTTGCTGCTGCTTTCATAGTAGAAGCACGTCATTTTGCACCTGACAAAGAAAGACTCAGATCTTTCGAAAGGCCTAGCGCATTTAAGGTTTTGATGGTGTTTTAAGAAGTTATTTTAGTTCGTATTAATTCAAACCAGTTTCAACTTATTTTCTTTCAAATTTTTTTGTCCTTTTTAATCGGGAAAATGCTCCAATTAAATAAGGCAAAATGTACACTAAAAAAATAACTGGTAGGAATAATCAAGGAGGGTTAATTAAACGGAAAAAAATGCATCCCCGAGGAAAACCCGGGTTTCGCAAATTTTGCTACTTTTACGTTGCCCAAGGAAATCTCGGGTTGCGCAGTGAGAGGGTTAAGCTTTTCACGGTTAAATAAATTTTATTGCTAAAATTCTGAAAATGATTGACTGTCAGGAAAATAATATTCCGGCGTAAACACCCACTTAAGATCGGTGGGTGTTTCTTGTGTTGCATGGTACAATGTTTTTCATACAGCTGAATCATATGTATGCTTTGGATTGCCGGTCAGTAGTAGCTTCGTTCTTTTAGTCTTTAGTTGGTGGCAGTTTACAAATGATAATACTTTTTGTTTATTTCTGGAAGATGATCCTGTTGCAATATGATGAAGTTTTTGTTTTTAAGAGAAACTATAAGTTTAAGCTAGTGTTAATTTTTTTTTATGTAGTGATTCAGTGACTTAGCTCATTTAAATCTTCTTCCTGTTGTTGTCTATCGTCTGCCATTATGGAAGCAAGTGGGGATTTTCAATCTAAACTTTGTATTTTTATGAAATTGCCAATATTGAGAATGCATGGTCAACTTGTATTAGATCAAGGTTCTTGTGAAAGAAATGTATTTTCTATTTTTCGAAAATAAACTGATCATGTGAACAGACCTATATCAATAGTGGAGGAAAAGTATTTCATCGTCTGCTGCAAGTTTCACCTTTGCCATATGGAGAGGTCAATGTCCTTGGGGGGTGGATCATGGGAGAGATCAATGGACTGTGTTTGGGAATTCGATGAATTGACTGTCTGGTTTTTCTCATTTTGCAATGAATATTTAAGAAAGTGTTTTCCCAGAGATTTCAGTGTTTCGCTTTTGCGTAAATGCGAGTCTGTGTTCGGGAAAGGACATTGTTTCTATAGACATTATGACTAAAGGAATGTGCTTTGCTCACTGGTTCTTTATAATGTATTTAGCGAACTGTTTCTCAGGAAGATCTACAGTATTTTTCTTACGGTTAATTAAGAGTAACTTTTAAAGTGTTTTACAAGATTATAATAGTGAAGCTCTGGTGCATATCTACATATATATTTAAACAGAAATAGTAATTTAAATATCTTGTGTTAAGCCATGGATTTTTTTTGGATGTAAATTAAGAAGTTTTTTTTTTAATTTTGTTTATTAGAATCATTGTTATATGTTTAAAGGCAATTACTTATTTTATCAATATATTTTTTACTTATTTATTGAACTAATAAATGTTAAGGTTTTTAATTTGCTGTATGTCTTTATATTTTCCACTCATTTCGGTTTCTTTTTTTTTTATTATTTGAAGTCATTTAAAGTCAGTGGCGTAGCAACATATTCAGCGCCCTGGAGCAAGTAAAGTTTGTGCGCCCTCTTATCACTCAAAAAAGTTCTGCGCAATTTTGTTTTGAAATTAAAAATTTATCTACCCTTCTTAATTCAATTTAAAACCTTACTTTTATTTAAAAGTCAAAGTATTTGAACAACTCATTAAATACAAATAATTTGAAATAAATAATGAATAGTGAAATTAATTATAATTCTTTAAGTACGGAGTACCTACCAATACTTTCTGCGAATTGGACAGGAGTTTCGTTTTAGATGCGTAAATGGGTCTGTACAGTCTGTCGCATTTAATATATGTTTTTCTTTTCAAGAGTTTCGAGGCATTGTACAATACTAATAAAAAAAACACTATTGTTAAGATTTTTTTTTAACTTTTTACTTTTCGCATATGGACGAAACATGTGTTTAATTCCCGAATATATTAAAATTCCATAAAATTCGAAGTATCATAACTCAGTAAGTTTTAGTCGTACAAAAAAGAAATGTTTATTATTTTACCTGTTAAAGTACGTAGAAGGTTTTTCTAAATATAACGTACGGAGCCCAGAAACCGAATAAAAATGTAAACGTCGTAACTTTTAGAAAATAACTACTTTGACGTAAATTACTTTTAATAGGATGAAGAGCAACTTTGAAATTTTATTAGTATTGGAACTATATTTCTACAAAGTTTACAACGGGGTTCACGCTGGCTTTTGACTAATCTGAGCAATTTGGCAAATCGCTAAAGAAAAATTAGCCAAGTTCAAATAATTCGTCGTGAATCACTAAGAATATCAAGACACAAATAATGAGTTACGCAAAAAAGGTTTAATCGTACAGTTTCATCATTGAAAATGTCGCCCCAAAAAAAAACATCTCTTGCAATATGACGATTTCAATCTTTAGTTTTCTCGCCAAATGAAACATTTTGGTGCAGTGGTGATCGGCAACGAGAACCCTGATTGTCACACTTATATATTGCTCAAGATTGCAGATTTTACTTTCCATGCATACAATGTAAGGAACGAAATATGAAAGCTTTCTAATCATAATAAAAATAAATGAAAATAATGTATATTTTCCAATTTTCAAATAAATCCATTCTCACAATTTTTACAATTATTCAATATGTAAGTGTGCATGTATGTTAGAATTTCTCACGTTTTCAGATTTCCAGAGCACGATTTGATATGCTTTTGATGATGTCGGCAGGCATGTTATAAATCTGTCTCAAAAATTGCATTAATTTTCAAAGAGATCGGCCGACGAGTTTTGGTATCTAAACTATTTTTCAACCATTCTGTGACGATAACTGATGACAGGGTTCGTAAGGGTACCGTTATTTTTAAGGTGAAATATCAGTATTATTTATCAGAAAGAAAACCTATATTAAACGCGCGAAATTTCATATTATTTAGAGCGCATCATATTAAGCAGAGATTTTCTATAAGAAAATACTGGTACCGAAGAATTTCTTAGTCTGGAAATTCAAGAACCCGTACGAACCCTGGATGAACATTTTCTGCGATATCTCAATTAAATTATTTTTATTGCTCACGTTAATTTTATATCTATACAATGTATCACCACGCAGACAGTGGGGGCTCGAAAATAATTTCACTATCACTTTACTACACCATAGATCTCATGAAAAAATTTCTTCTTGTTTAATCATAGAAAATCACACGATTAAAACAGATCAAATTTTATGTACCAATATTCTGGGAGAAAAGTGATTGTGAACACCCGAAGAGCCGTTACTGCACACAAGATCGTACCCGGTCGCTGTCAAATACTCAGGCATTGGATTTTTGGAGGGCGCAACATTTTAGAAATCCACTATTTTACCATCTTGCTAATAAATACCAATAACATCCACAAACATTTCATTTTTAGGGTTTCGTTCATCTGCCGAATCCCTATTCGTCTCACTCCCCTGTCTGTCTGTCCGCCTGTAGCAGAGCCCGTTCTCAGAAACTATATATATTGGAGACTTGAAATTTTGTATACTTACAGCTGCACACCTCACATCAAAAGACAAATCATAAAATTTTGAAAAAGTCTTATATTTACCCCTCTGGGCTCTAACTTGTGTATTTCAAGCAATTTTTTTTAACTCAGCCTTTAATTAAATTGAAGACTTGAAATTTTGCATACTTATAGCAGAAAACTTGCGATCACACGAAAAATCATAAAATTTTCAAAAAGTCTTATATTATTTACCCCTCCTATCTCTAACTTGTGTATTTTAAGCAATTTTTCTAACCTCCCCTTTTTCACCCGGTTGTCACTTTTCTAACTTTAGCCGAGACCCCTCACGTAATATATCGTTGTACAGCCCTTTTACCACTCTTTCATATTATTTTAGTACCGTCAGGGGGCACCTACCTATATCGGGTGCTATGGGCCCGATCCACTCGACTAATATATGTACGCATAGGTTGTAAAACGGAGTTTCGTTCGGATAGAGGTTTGTAGAATAGAGTACGCCCCTTGGTTGCGAAATGTGGAACTAACAGAATTTGCAAAAGGGTAAAGTGTTTTGAAAAGAATATTAAACGAAACCGTCTGTGCGATCTGTTATCACACTTACCACTTGTTTCTTTCTGGGGACGCTTTCAATTTTGAAAATGGACCCGAAATTGAAAGTGTGCTTAGAAATAGAAAAAATCGAAACCGTCTAAAGATAACCGTTTAGACATCGACCTCGTATATTCTATGCAAATAATAATAATAATAAAAACAAATAAATAAAATAAATATTGAAATGTAAATGGGACATTTGTAAAGATCACTGCCGTTGGCTTAACATTAGCTTGCGAATGACTAGTGTAGGATTCTAAGTATATAAGAATTTTAGTGCTAATTAAGAATGTTATGATTAATTAAACCTATTTTAAACTGTTTTTGAAGCTGGAGGTTAAAAAATCTTAATGCTGCTTGTAATATTAAGAAAAGTGTAAATATTATTAATTTGATTTTAAAGCAACGTATCTTTAAAATAGATTTTTATGTAGTACATTCTGTCTAAGTCTCTATGCAAGATAGATTTCTGTCTTATGTAGAATCCGCCTTAGGCAGAATGTACTGTATTTTAAAAAAAAAAAAACTTAACATCAAGGTATAATCGAACGCAAAAAGAACCTTCAAAAGGCACCCGCGTTTAACAATCCTATTCTAACGTATATATAAAATAGCTGACCGCCACCGTGCCGTTCTGATTATCACATTTCAAAACAATATTGAAACTGTCCCTTTTCATATTAAAGTAAAAATTTTAACAAAAAAAAGAATGTCCAACTTACCTTTTCTTTGCCGAAAATATTCTTTATAAATATTTTTGTGCATCAAGCGCAAAAATCAATATAATAATATATAGGGGAAATTACAGTCACAGCTTTGTAGAAATACACGAAGCATACACATTTCAAACAATTATTTAATAAATGATTTTACAAAAAAAAAAAAAATATATACCGGGTGTCCCAAAAAGGACTGACTGATTTTAAAATTCAATAACTTCCAAACGGTGACAGGTATTAAAAAAATTCTTGCAGGAGGGTTATGCATAAAGTCAAAAGTTTTTTTACAGTGATTTTCAATTTTAGTTCGAATTACAAACAATAGATGGCGCTGCGATCAATAGAGGCTCAATTCAGGCTCGATTTTTGGTACTTCGTGGCCCGGATAATACATTTCCATCTCCTTTTTCTGCATAGAACAAAATAAAGGACCAAAAATCGAGCCTGTATTTAGCGACTATTGCTTACAGCGCCATCTATTGTTTGTAATTTGAACTAAAATCGAAAATCACTGTAATAAAACTTTTGACTTTATGCATAACCCTCCTGCAAGAATTTTTTTAATATCTGTCACCGTTTGGAAGTTATTGAATTTTAAAATCAGTCAGTCCTTTTTGGGACACCCGGTATATATATATATATATATATATACAGTAGAATTTTGCTGATCCGAAATTCCAGTTGATCAGAAGCGATTTTATTTTCGAAAAATATACTTCAACAGATTAAAAAAAGCTGTCTCAAACTCAATAATGTAAAAGTAGAACATATTATGCACACGAATATAAAATGAAAAAGTGCACTGTAAGCCTACTCGCACCATAAAGTTCTTTTCTAAAATGCAAAAAGTATTTAATTCAGATGATAAAAATTTATTTTCCATTCGACAGTTTGATTTCGCAAATTATCTACAGAAATGTTTTTTTCTTCGCCCCTCGTCGACGTGGTGATAGAGCTGTTTTATAGATTCCTGATTTTGAACCGTTTGCAATGGATTGTTACGTAATTCCTCATTCTGAAGTTCCGATGGATTATTAAAAACAGAAATACTATCTTTTCCGAAAGTCGTGCCGGATTATACAGGACCTTAGGATGCCGGATTACAGGATGTTTACAGGTCTATTGAGTACTTATAACTTACATTTTTTATAGCACGCATCTTTTTCTTTTCGATTTTTTGTCAGAATGTTGGGCAATCCGAACTGGCACCGATACTAATTACTTACGATTAGCGGGGTTCTACTGTATATATATTTTGAAATTTTGGTGACCCTCTTTGGTGCCAGGCAAGGTGAAAATCCTTATGGTAGATCATGTCGCCATTGGTAACAGAGAGAATTACAGAATATACATTAGGTTTTAAAAGATTTAAATAGTCCTCTGAAACAAAGAAACTTTCAAGAAAAAAATTGAATTCTTCTGCTTTGCAAATAGAAAGAAAATCATGAATAAAAAAAAATTCAAAAAGTGATTTTTTCAAAAATTATTAAATATTTAAGACTGTAGAAATTTAATGCTTGTACCAAATTTTGTAGCTTTTAGCTTCGCTTGAGGGAGGGCGCAGCTTTACCTGGCTTGGGCGCACCGAGCACTAGGTCAGTTCAGGGGCGGATCCAGAGAATCGTTTTGGGGGGGGGCGATCCCGAGTGACATATAATCAACGTAGTCATAATTTCTGTTGCTCAGATCATTCCTTGCAGTTAATTTTTAAATGAATATGAAATAATTAATGCGATTTGAAAATGTTACAGACTTTCGATTATCCGACGTCCGATTAACCGAAACACTCGGTTATCCAACACTCTTATTATATAATCCCGCCCTCTCAAAATATTGTTTATTGTTACTTATTAGGTCGTAAAATTAAAAACGTTATAACAGAATTTATTTATTAAATGTCTTATTTTTTTTCTTTTTCTTTTTACTCTTGTACTATGGTAATTATTTATCTTATTTTTTGTTCTTTTAGTTATAATGAACAACATTAATAACACAAGCCTGCGATGATTGTGTTTTTTAACTTTTGGTAATTGATTTTGATGTATTTTTTAGCACTGGATACGAAAATGACCTTCATTTTTAACCACCACGTCACGATTTTCGCAAATCGTAAATTTCGAAGTTAAAAAGTAAAACTAGAAAACAGGAATTCTGCTTTTCAGAATTTAGTGTCGCCCCCGATGACAAAAAAATATATTTATATAAATATAGATACAGTAGAGTCCCGATTATCCGACTTAATCGAACTTATACCTTTGGAATGAATCATTTTCTTCTGATGGACTGATGGCTTCCATTATTATGAAACAGTCGTTATAAATGAAGTGTTATGTGAAGATGAAAGAGCAGTCGTAAAAAGTTAGAACTCTGATTTTCTGGTCAGAATGGGGGGGGGGGGGGGGGTGGCTATAATTTTTTTTGGAAAAAAAAATTATAGCCATCTGTGAAAGCGGAAACTCCGATAATCGGGACTCTACTGTAGTTCAGTTTTAAGACTTATAACATGCGATTTTATTTTACATAAAGTGACGCCATCCACATCCGCTGAAGAATTCATCATTTGCGATCCAGTGTTAAACAACATCTACAGTAAAGTACGCTTAAGACGTCACTATCGCTGAATAATACACACACACACAAAAAAAAGAGATTTCGTCATTCAAAAAATCGGCCATCTAAAGATTCACAAGCCTTCATTTGTTTGTATTATCATTATAGATATTTAAAATGAAATTTAGTTTCTAAATGCTCCCTGTTTTATCAGAAATCTTTCATTTATATTTTTTGAAAATAGCACGTATTTTAACTGTTTTTTTTCAGTCTTTATGGGAAAATGGCAACAAAAAGATATAATTGCTATTTTTCTTTCACTTTCTACAGAAATGGAGTTCTTCCGTTGCCAATATTAAGCAAATGGCTCTAAAAACTACAAAAAAAAAAAATTAATATTTCAAAAATAAATGGAGATGCAGTTTTCAAACAACTTGCATTATAAAGTACTTTTTTTTTCGAATATGACGGTATAAACATTGAAAATGTGCGATGCTTAGAAGTTTAAAAAATTGCTATAGAGTATTTAATCGTACTGCTTTGCTTCACGGCTGGCTTCTGTAAGGTAACGTTATTTTTTGGAGATGTCACAAAATAAGCTGGGAGAAAGAAATAGCATACCGTACCGGGGCTAAAAATAGCGAAAATCTCTCAAAGCAATTTGTAAGTACAGCAACAAAAGAAGGTAAATGTTTTAAATACATCTGCCACAAATTTCCCAGCTTTATCAACCGCCAAAATAAAAGAGGATACCGAGATGAACCCCATAGAGAAGATTAAAAGAAAAGTGCGAAGCAGACCATGAGCGGTTCAAAGAAACTTCCACGCATGGAATAAAATTATAAGGATTTTAAATACACAATATTTTACATGTTTAACTGTAAAAATCCATAGTATAAGCAAAAAAATGAATAAGTTATTTTGAAAAAAAGTTACGTCTATTTTACAGCAGCAGATTTCCGCAATATTTTGACTATTTAAAAATTTGCGATTTGTGAAAAATCCTGACGTGATGGTATGGTAAAAAATGAAGGTCATTTTTGGATTCAGCACTAAAAAATACATAAGAACCAACTACCGTAGCTGAAAAACATAATCACATCTATTTTTTAATATCAGATTTCTGGAAGAGAGTAATCTCTGAAAAAGGATCGCCTTCAAATTTCTGAAGGCGATCCTTGAAAATCAAAATGTGTCATCTAAGTGGTGTTTATACCTTTTCATAGGCGCGAATCGCCCCTCCCCCCCCTTGGTCAAAAAAATATAAATCCATCGATTATCGCGAATTGCGGCAAATGGTTGCCGAAAAAAATCGATTTCATCAATCGTTCGCAGGTCAAAGGATCTCGCAAAAAAAACGCGAATTTCGTCAAAGGATCGCGCAAAACGCGAAAAACGAAAACCAAACACTTTTCGGGTATCAATGGTAAACCTCTCTGACGTTTCGGCAATTAGTGAACAAAATAGGATTATGTCCAGTCAAAAGGCATATGGCGACATAATTTTTGACACTATGGGTTGAGGTGGGGGACGATGCCACTTCGTGTACCTTTTGTTGAATCTCTACAACATAAATTGACAACGTTATGCGGATCCCTTTAAAGTGTTGAAACTTTTTCGTTCATTCAAAGAAGCTACAATTCTAATTTCTGTATAACAATATTTTTGAGGAGTGCTTTATTGTTTGAGAAAAGAATGGGATTCATACAACTTCCAAAGAAAGAAAGAAACAAGAAAAAGAAAGGTCCTTTGAAAAATTCAAGCATCTTAATGTTTTCTGAAGACAGCCACTAATGTGTAAAAAATGTACTGTTATTGCCACCCACATTGGTAAATTTTAAGGGTATTTGATGAATGAACAAAAGAGGATTATATCCTAATCCCAGTCAGTTAAAAAGCGTATGGTGTGTTGATTTCTTATAAACCAACTTGGTAAATTTGTTCTTCTCTTCTTTGCCCGATCGACCCCCCACCCCCTTCGTAGATGCGCACCTAGGGGAATCTCTTCCCTGTGCTAATTGTGCGTTTTTTCCGCGGCCCTTTGACGAAATTCGCGTTTTTTCAGCGATTCTTTGGCAAAATTTGCGTATTTTTTTCGCGATTCTTTCGCGAAATCAGCGTTTTTCCGCAATTCTTTGTCGAAATTGGCGTTTTTTTCTGTGATCCTTTGACGAAATTCGCGTTTTTTTCTGCGATCTTTTGACGAAATTCGCGTTTTTTCGGGGTCTTTTGATGAAATGCGCGATTTTTTGACGAAAATCGCATTTTTCCGCACTTCTTTGACAAAATTCGCGTTTTTTCGCGATCCTTTGACGAAATTTGCATTTTTTCTCGATCATTTTACGAAATTGGCGTTTTTTGCTCGGTCTTTTGACGAAATTTGCGTTTTTTGAGACCCTTTCACCTGCGAACAATTCACGAAATTGTTTTCTTTTTCGGAGACCATTTGTCGAAATTCGCGATAATCGTTAGATTTTGGGGGGGGCGATCGCCCCGATCGCCCCCCCCGTGGATCCGCGCCTGGGTCAGTTGGCCAGGGGGCCAGTCCATGCCTGTTAGAATGTGATTTAATTTAGTAAAATCCTATATCTATATATATTAATTTATAGGTTTTGTTTTACCAAGCTGCGGAATGACAATTTGCTGAAAATTATGTAATTAGAAAAATGTTTCAGCTTTATGAATGGGAGTGCATGTTTTCTTTAAAACACGAGGTCTTTATCACCAATGGGAATATTTCACTTTATATATAAAATTAGGATCTAAGTTTTTATTCATTGTTATACTGTTTTTTGAACGCGCATTATTTCCGCAAAGTGTTCGGAATGTTGAGTGGAGTAACGCCAGATTTTTTTTTTCATTTTATAATTCGAAAATTCATTTACTTATATATGATATCGGATGGTCGTGGCGGGATAGGTGGGATAGGGTGCGAGTTTGCTTAGGCCTGATTACGGCCTAAGCAAACTCGCATTATTGTTTTCGAAAACGATGTTTTGTCTTATTTAATCCTAAAATTCTGTGATTAAATAAGGTTTAATGCGGAAAAATACTTTTCGAAAAAAAAGGTGTGAATTTGCGTAGGTGATAATCAGCTCCTAAGGAATATTAACAGGGCCGCGTAGCGACCGCCCCCCATACACCCCCATTTGGGGGGAGGGCTGGGCAAAGTCAGGGGCCCAGTAGTGAGCTATTGTACCTTTCAGCCGAATGTTTTTTTTTTAACTTTTAAAATTATTTTTTATGTATTTTTAATAATATTTTATTTTGTTTTATCGAAATTCATTTTTTTTTTTTTTTTTTTTTTTTGTTAAAGATCTTGATCAGATTTAGAAATAGAAAACAGATATGTGCTTTTCTTCTATATCCACCATTCTTTATAAAAGTTTTTGAGGCTGTAATTTCTACTTAAAAAATAAAATGGCATTTTAGTATTTTTGGGGTGCGCCTATCAATGGGCAAAAAAGGTTGGTTGGTTGGTTGGTTGGTTGTATTTATGACGGCCAATTATCTGCACGAGGCATATAGGCCCAGGGTGGGGAGTGCCCTCCGTGGGGGTCTTTCTAAGGGAACCTAACCCGTATTAACGCTTGGGAATCCAAGGTTCGAAGAAAACCACGAAAACTCCGAACGATTAGGCCGACGGGCGCGATTGGGATCGAACTCAGCACCTCCCGTCTACCAGCTTCGAGAGCAGAACCTCTCAGCCACTGGTGGGGCGGCAAAAAAAGGTGAAACCAAAGGTTCAAAACTTCTTCAGTTCTATTACTTCCTTCAACCAAAACAGATATGCGCTTTTTTTTCTACAGCAACCATTCTTTTTAAAGGAGTCCAGATGAAAGAAATTTTGCAGGCTCTAAATTCTTTTTGAATTGTCTTTTTCTTTTTTAGGGCCCCCTATAAAAGTGCGGAAAAGTTGGAGCCCAAGATTCAAAACTTTTAAGCCCATTTTTTGTATTCAAATTTTTAAAAAATATGCTTTTTAATCTCACTGAGGGCCCGATAAGTTTCAAAACTTCCTTAATACTTTTAAATTGTCTTTTTGGGGGCCCCCAATAAAAGTGAGGAAAAGTTGCAACTCAAGATTAAAAACTTTTAGGCCCCATTTTTATTATTCAAATGTTTTAAAAATATGCTTTTTAATCTCGTTGGCGGCCCCATCTTTTTATTCAACTGTTTTTAAAACATGCTTTTTAATCTCGTTGAGGGCCTCAATAAGGTTCAAAGTTTCCTTAATACTATTACTTCTTTTGACCAAAACAGATATGCGCTTTTTTTCTATAGCCAGTAGTATCTTTATAGGTGCCCAGATGAAAGAAATTTTGCAGGCTTTAAATTCGTTTTGGTCTTTTTTAGGGGCACCTATAAATGTGAGGAAAAGTTGGAGCCCAAGATTCAAAACTTTTAGGCGTCATTTTTTTATTCAAATGTTTTAAAAATATGCCTGATTTCGAAAGAGGCATGATTGTTGGGGTCCGTCTTGCTGGAGCCTCAGTAACGATAATGGCAACCCTTCTAGGTGTTGGGAGAAGTACAGTGTCGACTGTAATGTCAGCATATTTGAAACACGGAACAACGTCATCTAAAAAGCACAACAGTGGTCGAAAGGTTTTGAAGCGGATTGCGGCAAAAAAAAAAACAAAAAAAAAAACAAGACAACAGCATCTCAGATAACATCTGAGACGAATACACATCTTCAGGAAGCAGTTTCATCAAAAACTATCCGGCAGAATTGCATACGGCAAATATTCATGGTAGAACGGCCATTTCAAAACCAAAAAAAATTCTCTTTTCACAGATGTTCACATTTTTTCCAACCCCTCTAGTTGTTGGTTTTTGTTGTTGTTGTTTTTTATTTGAAAAATGTGGACCCAATAAGGTTCAATGCTTTCTTAATACCATTACTTCTTTTGACCAAAACAGATATGCACTTTCTTTCTATAGCCAGCATTCTCTTTAACGGTTCCCAGATGAAAGAAATTTTGCAGGCTCTAAATTCTTTTTGAATTGTCTTTTTAAGGCCCCCTATAAACGTGAGGAAAAGTTGGAGCTGAAGATTCAAAATTTTTAGGCCCCATTTTTATTATTCAAATGTTTTAAAAATATGCTTTTTAATCTCGTTGGGGGCCCCAATAAGTTTCAAAACTTCCTTAATACTATTACTTCCTTCAACCAAATGTGCTTTTTTTTTTTTTTTACAGTCACGATTATTTTTAAAGGTGCCCAGATGAAAGAAAATTTGCAGGCTCTAAATACTTTATTAATTGACTTTTTTGGGGCCCCCTATAAAAGTGAGGAAAAGTTGGAACTCAAGATTCAAAACTTTTAGGCCCAATTTTTATTACTCAAATGTTTTAAACATATTCTTTTTAATCATGTTTGGAGCCCCAATAAGGTTAAAAACTTTCTTAATACTATTACTTCTTTTAACCAAAACAGACATGCCCTTTTTTTCTATAGCTACCATTCTTTTTAAAGGTGCCCAGATGAACGAAATTTTGCAGGCTCTAAGTACTTTATAAATTTTCCTTTTTGGGGCCCCTCTTAAAAGTGAGCAAAATTCGGAACTCAAGATTCAAAACTTTTAAGCCTCATTTTTTGTTTCAAATGTTCAAAAAATATATGCTTCTTAATCTCGTTGGGGACTCCAATAAGCGGGCATCTATTTGCATTGCATATGCCACCTATCCCCTTATGTTCAATCTGTTTCATTTTTAACATTTCATTTCTCTTGGCTCGATAAATTACTTATGTTAACTATACATAAATTATATTGTTATAACAAAATGACTGCCTTCCCTTATTTTTATAGCATATAGATGGCGCTGTTGCCACTGTCGGCAAAATATCCTGAGATATTTTGCCAAACATGAAGTGATGAAGTGAAGTGAATGTATGTAATCATGATTGTGTGGGTGGGTTTAAGAAAAGTTTCGGCGTGTGTTCGAAATGTATCTCACCTAGAGATCTTTTCATGGAAATACGTATGTTTCAAAGATAATAGCGCTTTTACGCGAATTGTATATATTTTGTGTGTGATTGTTAATAAAATGTGATTGTTTAAGTGTCGACCGAGTTAATCCTAACTCAAAATGACGCCCAACGTGAAAAAATCTCCTTCTTCAAAAACGAAATAAAAAGGAACCGCTATACCAGGTTCAAAATATTGTCATCCGGACAATAATGACAGTGGATAATTGTGTATTTGTCATCCTGACAAAGTAAGTGATTAAAAAGAATCTCCAAATTCTAAAGTTTGAGAAACCATTCTCAATTCTGCGAATGTGAAAGCCTAATTTCAAGAAAAGCGTTTTCCTTCTATAGTGTATTGCCGCCCTGGCAAATGAGTAAAAAGAATCAGCTAGATTCGTAATTGTGTGAAATCATCATTTCAAGAATATGGTATATGGAAAAAAGAACCACTTCGTTTCTAATGTGTGCATTCTTTTTGATATTAAATCAAGTAATTAGTGCCATCCTTATGGAATAATTATTTGTGGGTATGCTTCAAGCTTCAAAGTTCTCAAGGCGAAAGTGTGCTGTTAAAAGTGAAAAAAAAAAATCTTTCAGTTTATTTCATAATTGTTGTTTGTGATCATCGAAAAGCCTTTAGACAGATCTAAAATGTTTTCGGAATAACTTTCAGTGTTCTACTATCGCCGATATTCTGTGTGTTTAAAAGAAATCTGAAACCGCCATATGAATCAGCGAAAAGTGATTAGCTAAAGAAAGATAAATCTTATTTTATTTGTTTTGTTACCGGTAAAAAGTTGAAAAAATTTTTTTTTCCTGTTTATTGCTGGCCAGCTGGTGGTTTATTTATTTTTAAATGCTGTTTTATGTATGTGTTTTTTTTTTTTTTTTTTTTTTTTTTGTTCTTTTGAGTATTATGAAAGATTAATTTTCTGAAAAAGAGATTTATATAATTTCTTTTGGTAATATTTTTTTCTTTCAATGCAATATTATTTGAGTAAGTCAATTTTATGATTATTTGTTCTAACTGTGCACAGCGTAGTATATTAGAAAAGAAAAGTGATTTCAGTAATCGTCAATAATTATTTAGAATCTTGTTTATTTTAAAGAAGTAAGTAAGTACTTTATTTTGATATTTTTGTTGCTTTCATATTTATTTGTGAATGAAAATTTTTTTTCACATCAAATTATCGATGGTATTTCATATACTTAAAATTTTATCATTTAAATTTTTCTGACAGTTTTATACGTTAAGTTATATTAGAAAAAAAAAGTTGCATATTACTGGTTATAATATTTTTGCATTAATATTTACATGAGCTCATGTTTAATTAGAGATAGATTTTAGTATGGTATTAAATTATTTTTGTATGTTTCATCAATTGTTTATGAAAGTTTATGCATATTTACCTGTAAGGGGAAGGTAGTTATTTTGTTATTTGATTATTTAATGGGTCAAGTATTGCATATAATTTTGTAATTTAAGCATAAATTTAACTGATTTTAGGAAAAATGGCGTTTCTTTCTAAAGGGAAAAAAATCGATTTATATAATTTGGCTACCGAATTAGAACTTCAGGTAGATGCAGATAATAAAATAGTAGTCTTGCGTGAAAAAATTATGAAGTGCGCCCTTTTTAAAGACGATGAACAATTTGTAAAAGAGGCATTGATTGCTATCGTGGAAGATAGAAAAAAACAAGAGAGCATAGAAGAACAAAGGGTTGAGGACAAACGTATCGCAGAGGAAAGAGCTTATGAGTTAGAAAAACTTAAGCTGCAAGCTCAAAACCATACCACGACAACTGTCCCACAAAATCAAATGGACCAGATGCGTATAGATATTAAAAACATCCTACCACCACTTAATCCGGAAAAAGATAATATGTCGTTGTTCTTGACAATGTTTGAACGTCAAATCAAAATGTTAAATGTCTCCAAAGATTTTTGGGTCTCACAATTAGTCGCCGTACTTCCGAATGACATTGCTAAACTTATAGCAAGAGAGCCTGAAGAAATGTTCAAAAACTATGCACATATTCGTGACATTTTGTTAAAAAGATTTAAATTAACAGCGGAGAAGTTTAGGGTATTATTTAGCCGACATCAAAAAAGAGAGAATTCTACTTGGAAAGATTTTTACTTTGAAATTAGAAATTATTTTGAAGGTTGGTTATCCGAATTAGAAGTTAATTCATCTGAAAAGCTCTCAGAACTAATAATTGCTGATCAGATTAAAAAAAAGTGCCCATCAGAATATAAAAATCATTATTTAGATGGTTGGGACAAACTAAATGACCCTGTCTTGTTGGCCGAAAAGCTTGACATATATGAAAATATTAGACCCCCTTTTCAAAAATCAGCAAGTAATTCAAAATCGCGTGAAACACACAAACATGTTTTGTCAAAATATTCAAATGGTCAGGAATTCTGGAAAAATCAGGTAACCAAAAATGAAGCTAGCGAACATTTTGGAAATTTCAAAAATACTTCTACCTCAAAATATACGAATTCACGCTTTGTAAACGATGATAAGCGTCCAGTTATAAGCTGCTATGGCTGTGGGAAACAAGGTTTTGTAAAAGCAAAATGTCCTAATTGTTCCCCATCTATGCAAGTAAAATCAGCAAATTTTAGTTCCCTACATCTCCAATCTTGTTATATTAATACACAGGCAACACCTATGTTGTATATAAAGGTAAATGGTATTACAGGGGTAGCTTGCGCAGATACCGGAGCTACACATTCCATTGCTGGGGAAATGTTGTTCAAGCTTCTCCGTGACCAAGGAACTTCGTTCGAAGAGACCACTGTAAACATAACGCTCGCTGATGGCATACGAAAAGAAACTAACGTTCTTCAAGCAACAATCACTGTTGAAATAGAAGGTCGTAGAACTAATACAACGATTTTTGCGTTACCCGGAGCCACCGGAAATAGAACATTGTTAGGCATAGATTTTTTGAATAAAATGGGGATTGTGTTGGATATACGAAGCCAAAGTTGGTATTTCCAGAACAATCCAAGATATAAATTTCCTTTTGTTGATGATCCTTTCAAAACGACACCTGAAATCTCAACACCAAATGTCAAAGCTAACACAGTTATGTTAAGAGAAAATGAAGGTCAAAACCTATCTGCAATACAACGAAAGAGACTTAATGACTTGCTTGAAAAATTTTCCAATACCTTTCAACCAGGGGGAGAAGCAACACCCGTCGTCGAACATCACATAAACACTAGAGAACATCGTCCTATATCATTACCACCTTACAGATTATCACCGGCAAAGAAAGAGTTGTTGAAAACAGAAATTGGTGATCTTCTTGCCAAAGGAATTATTGAGCAATGCGAATCTCCATATTCTGCACCAATCGTGCTCATTCCTAAGCCAAATGGTAGTGTACGTCTATGTGTAGACTACAGGAAGCTGAATGAGGTGATTATACCGGATAGCTATCCACTCCCTCGTATGGACGATCTTCTACATCAGGCAAAGACTGCCCAGTTCATGACCACTCTGGATCTGAATGCTGGCTACCATCAGGTGAGTGTCTATGGGCCTGATCGTGATAAAACTGGTTTTGTATGTCCTCTCGGAACATACCGCTTTCGAAGAATGCCTTTTGGACTCCGTAACGCTCCTGCAACGTTTCAGAGGACGATGGATAACTTTCGCAACGGACTCCCAGATGTAAATATTCTCTCTTACCTTGATGACCTCATTATTTTATCATCAAGTTTTGAACAACATCTATCTGATCTTGAAGCTGTTTTTCAAAGATTAGACAAATGGAAACTTTCTGCAAATCGAGAAAAATGCAACTTTGCATGTACCAGAGTAAAGTACTTAGGACACTGGATCACTCCAAATGGCCTAGAAGTTGATCCTGGGAAAATTGATGCTATTGTGAGGATCCCACCTCCCAAGAATATAAAACAACTGCAATCGTTTCTGCAGACATGTTCATGGTATCGTCGTTTTATACAAGATTTTGCAGAAATATCCAGACCACTTAGTAACCTCACTAAGAAGAATGTTGAATGGCATTGGGGTGCCGATGAAGAAAATGCATTTCAAACCTTGAAGCAATGCCTGGTTTCAGCACCAATATTGAAACAGGCTGATGAAACAAAACCCTTCACCATTCGAACCGATGCAAGCAATTATGCTTTTGGAGCAGTACTTCTCCAGGGTAAAGGTGCGGAAGAGCATCCGATTGAGTACGCCAGTAGATTACTTACTCCTGCAGAACGCAACTATCACACCACGGAACGGGAAGCTCTTGCTATTGTCTGGGCTCTTAATAAATTCAGAGGATACATTGACGGAACAGAAGTTACTGTGGCATCCGACCACCAGCCTCTCCGATGGCTCATGAGCTTAAAGTCCCCTTCTGGAAAACTTGCCAGATGGGCTTTACAGTTGCAAGGGTTTAATGTGAAAATAGAATACATTCCAGGTAAAGCGAACGTCATAGCTGACATGCTTTCTCGTCCTGCGTGTGATCATATCAGTAAAGAAGATTGTGATATTTGCACCATAATGATTGATATCCCTGCTAAAATGCCTAGTGATCTACGTGCTGAACAAATGAAAGATGAAGAATTAAAGAAAATTATTAAAAGTTTTGAAGATGAAGAAAAAACTCTAGACTACACTAACTGGACTGATTGTGGTTATGTTATGAACCAAGGAGTTTTATACAGGTATTCCCCAACTTCGGAATCTGAAGAAGCACAACTAGTAGTCCCCTCACATGAAAGGGAGAAAATTTTAAAAGAACACCATGACTCACCTACGGCTGGTCACTACGGTGCTGAAGGTACATTTAATAGAATATCCAAAAGATATTATTGGACTGGAATGCGTTCATACATTGCAGATTACGTCAAACATTGTGCTGAATGTAACAGGTATAAACCTTCTAATCAAAAACCATCCGGTTTGTTACAAACACCAGTGTATTCACAACGATTTGAAGTTCTATCAATTGATCTTTTTGGCCCTTTACCAAAAAGTAAGAATGGTAAAAGATGGATATTCATAGTAGAAGACTGTGCAACAAGATGGGTTGAACTATTTGCCCTTACAGAAGCTACTGCAGCACAGTGTGCAACTACTTTGCTTGAAGAAGTTATCCTTAGATATGGTCTACCCAGACGTATAATATGTGATAACGGACCACAATTTGTTAGTAGTGCAATGCAACAACTTTGTTTTCTTTTAGGTATCAAACAAAACCCAACTCCCATATATCATCCTCAGGCAAACCCTGTGGAGAGAAAAAATAGAGATCTCAAGCCGAGATTGGCTATATTAGTAGAGAATGACCACTGTTCATGGGAAGAGAAACTTCCAACAATACGTTTTGCAATGAATACTGCTAAGTGTGACACCACTGGAGAAACAGCAGCATTTTTACAATTTGGGAGAGAATTAAGAACGACAGACGATGTTCAACACGACATTCGTGCTGTAATTCACAATGACAACTTTGTACCTGAAATTACACCATACCTCAAGAAATTTGCAAACTTCACCAAAGACATTAAGGACAAAGTTGAAACCAAGCAAGATCAAAGAAAGAAATACGCTGACCGTAAAAGAAAATCAGGACATTGTTTTGCTCCAGGAGACAAGGTTTGGGTTGACTTACATCCAGTAAGTAAAGCCTCTAGCAATAAAACTGCAAAGTTCATGCCTAAACGTGATGGACCATACATTATTTTAACTCAAAAATCACCCACCACATTTGTTATAGCAAGCATGGACAATCCAAATGAACCGCTTGCTACATGTCATACGTCAGCTTTGAAACTGTGTAATGACTCTGACAATGTGCCTATTGCACCTATTAGGAAACGTGGCAGACCACCTAAAAAAGTTACTGGTTCCTCACCGGGACGTCCGCGGAACCAGAGGGGGAGGTTGTAACAAAATGACTGCTTTCCCTTATTTTTATAGCATATAGATGGCGCTGTTGCCACTGTCGGCAAAATATCCTGAGATATTTTGCCAAACATGAAGTGATGAAGTGAATGTATGTAATCATGATTGTGTGGGTTTAAGAAAAGTTTCGGCGTGTGTTCGAAATGTATCTCATCTAGAGATCTTTTCATGGAAATACGTATGTTTCAAAGATAATAGCGCTTTTACGCGAATTGTATATATATTGTGTGTGATTGTTAATAAAATGTGATTGTTTAGTGTCGACCGAGTTAATCCTAACTCACAACGACACATTGTGTATTTATTTAATCTTCTAGCAGAGCTTTGACACTACTTTCAACTTCGCTGGTTGCTTAAAAAAAAAAAAAAAAAAAAAAAAAAAAAAAAAAAAAAAAAAAAACTATTTTTTTTAGTTCTCCATAGGGGGCCTTCACTGCCTTCCGCAGTGTAAACCCGTTCCGGATATTCCCGCTCCGATCTTGAATCCAAACAATCATTGAATTATTATTATTTTTTTTTCGATAAATGTGATAGTGTCCAGATAAAAGTGAAATTTTCCAGCATCGTAGCTCACGTTGCTACGGGAACAAATTTGTTATTTTTCCACTTCAGCTTAATTATGATAGCAGCAAAATCTACTGGATAATTCTTCGGTTTCAGAAACAAAATGTCAAAAAACTTCGCAAACCACGAAAAAAATATAGGTAAAAATCTTATAAAAAATTGGGCAAAAATTCAAAAATCGCTGAGAGAAAATTGATTATATCGAGCCAAAAGATTGAAACTGGAATGTTAAAAAATTGCCGTGAAAGACAAAAATACGCTAAAAATCACATAAAATGTTCGTAAAAAATTCCGAAATTTCTATGGACATATTTTCTATATTGAGCTAAAAGACTGAAACCTGATTCCTTTTAGGGATGTCAAAAATCCGTGCCGCAGATGGCAAAATTTACTATATTGGGATAAAATATTGAAACTGGGTTCCTTTTACACACTCTCTCTCAAGAAAAAAAAAAAAAAAAAAAAAAAGAAATCAGTGAATTGAAGGATTTTTTCCGTAACTTTTTTTTCGTTCAAACACACACACACACACACAAAAAAAGCTTTTATTTGATTTGCTCATTTTCCGCAAAAATATAGAAAACTCACCAATCTAACGTAAAAATTACCTAACATCCTTACTAAATATAAAGATGCATTTTCGTGAAATCAAATCACAGGAGTGTTCCGCCAACTTTGCTGCATTGTACTTTTCCCTACTGGAAACTGAACTTTTACGCACGACTTTTTTCCTTCATAACACGAAGACGCGAATCAAAGATCAAAATTTCTAGAAATTTTCCTTTTTAAAGACGAAAATTTCTTCAAATGTGAGATAAAATCTCTTCTAATCACAGGGGGTCTTAAAAAATGAAAAAAAAAAACGTTCGTGAAAAATTCAAAAATCGCAAAGGACGAAATTTAGTGCATCGGGCTAAAAGACTGAAACCTGATTCTTTTTACTAATGTCAAAAAATTATGTCGGAACGCGAAAAAAAGTTAAAAATCACATAAAAAATTTGCGAAATATTTAAAAATCGAAGAAGACTACTTTACTATATTCGGCTAAAATGGAAAGATGGATTGAAAATAGATTCATTTTATGAATGTGAGGAAAAAAGCATGAAACTTGAAAAAATACAAAAAATTAAATTAAAAAAATTCGAATAAAAAAAATTTAAAAATCTGTTTCGGGATGCATAACTTCAGGCATACAGGTAACCTTCCTGTCAAATTTTGTCTTGAACATAAAAACATCTGGCCAGACAAAGAAAAACTCTGGACAGACTCTGTCTTTATTAATATCTACTAGGAAACCCGTCTTCGTTGCCCACAGAAAGGTACCTTCTATCCGAAGGTTTTTTTTTTCTTTTTAAATTTCAACTTGGGTGACAATTTTAAACTGGAGAAAACCGGAATGTATGAAAACGACATCCCAAAAGTAATTTTTTTTTTAAATTAGTAAATCTGTACATATATATATATATATATATTTAATAAAAGGCACCAATCCGAGCAGGAAAAAAATTGTTATAAGTGAATATTTTCTGCTTAAAGAAAATCTGTCTGGGCTACGCGGATGGCATTGTCAAAATGAAGAGAAAATTAAAAATACGAAAACGACTTCCATATTTTTTATTTACTTATTTTGTTTATGAGCAACACTTAGCGGTTTATAACATTTGTAAAAGGAATTCAGTTTCAAACTTTTTTGCCAAATTTTGTCCTCTGCTGTTTTTAAAATTTTCGAGAATTTTTATGTGATTTTTAGCTTTTTTCACTTTTCTGGTAGTTTTTTTTTAAATATTCGTAAAAAAAAAAAAAAAACCCGGTTTCAATCTTTTAGCCCAGTAAAGTTTGATCTCTGTGAACTTAGATTTTTTTTTATGCAATTTTTGGCGTTCTTCGGCGATTTTTTTGACTTTTTTTTCCTAAATGGAAGAATTCTCAGTTAAATTTTGCAAGTCCTTTGATTAAATTCACGTTGTAAAAATATCAAATTTGTTCCTGTAGCAATGTGAACGAAATGCTGAAAATTTGAATTTAATCTGGATCGAAATATAAAAAAATTACAATAATTCAAGGTTCGTATGATTAGAGATTGGAGCGGACATAGCCCCTATGGGTGTACGTTGCCGAAAGCAGTGCAGCCCAACTACAAAATCGTTCAATTTTAAGTTCGTTTTGGAAAATCCGACCAGCGAAACTCCGCTGGTGTTGTTATAAAATGGAACTCGGGTGGAAAATTAAATATAGATATTGCTCTAAAATCTTAGAGGGGGCGGGGGCGAAAAATGTTTTTTTTTTTTGGGGGGGGGGGGGAAACCGAAATAGTTGAGGTTAAACACAAGGTAAAATATCATAGGAATATGCTGATTTGTAACAAGATTCATCTATAATATCTGATTAATAATGAAAAAAAAAAATGCAAATATTTTTACAAACCTTTATTTCGCTCTTTCTAATTTTGCGCCCTTAGGACTCGTGCGCCTGGAGCAGTTTGCTCCAACTGCTCCTTGGTAGCTACGCCCCTGTTTAAAGTCTAAGATTTCTGATACGTATATTTAAATAAAAAATAATTCTTTTAGAATAGAATTTCACTTTAATATACTTTTCATACTTTCTTTTGGGTTTAAAAAATCAGCAAACGCTTTTACCTGCCTTAAGCAGCTCTGTTACTTTTCTAATCCCATTGGCATTTACGTAAGTAGCGTCAACAGCCTGTACCACTGCTATAGCTTCGCAAATGGACACTCTTAAGTAAACAGTCCACAAGTGAGATAAGTAGTGCAAGAGAAGTACAGAGAATGTCTGGCATACCAAAGATATCAGTATCCCATATCCTTTATAATAAATGTAATTTTCCATTTTGGGATATGGATATTAAAGCGCTCTCTATTGACAAAAATTTTCACTGCATTTTTTTTATTTATAAAAAAAAATCCCCCCCCCCCCACATGAGAATAATTTTGCCGCAAACCGCATTCAAATAAGCCATTTTTTAACTTTTTATGAATTTTTAAAGTACTACTAATGAATTTATGGAACACCTGGTATTTCCAGACCTAATATAAATTCGAAACTAAAACATATTGTACTAAGCATGAAAATTTAATAAAACATAATTCTAGATGTCTTTTTCTTTTTCTCCCACTTATGTAACAAAACTGACGATCAACTAATTATAAACAGACAAAATTTGCTTTTTACAAGGGAGGGGAGGGGAGTTATCTATCTATTCTATCTATATTTTTAAAACGCTAAGCGTTTTCTTTCGACAGTCTGTGAGAAGAAACTACTGGATCAAATTACACCAATCTTTTTTTTTAAATGAAAGATATTTTATCACAGATTTGTTATCGTACATTCTTTTGGTGAAATATTTTATTAATTATCCGTAATTTTAAATTAAAATTCTACAGATGCGCATGCACAGTATATGAGTACAAGTCTGCCTTTGGAGTGACGCGCTTGGCTTCACATGCGCAAAGATGCTCGCGCTCGCTCAGTTAACTATCACGTCACAGGTAGTTGTTGTTTTAAGTTCGTCTGTTAAGCTGCTATCAGATTCACCAGCTTTTCGAGCAACCAACTTTACAGCCGATTCTAACCCCAACTTTTTCCAGTTGAAAGGGAGAAAAAGGTTACAATAATCGTTGCTAAAGTTGGAGGAAAACCCGGCAAAACCAATACTACTAGTACCAGCCGTCAATATTTATCACCTTTTCGTATCAATCGCTTATCTCTGATTCGCTGAAATGTTGAAAGGTGGGAGGAAAAGTTGTGGCTAGGACAGACTTTTTTGAGATGCGGATAAAAAGTTGGGGATATTGCTGTTTGCTATCACACTGGGTGTCGAGACAACATTTCGTGAAAAGTTGGAGGAAATCAAGAGTTGGCTCAAAAATTGCTCGAAAAGTTGGTGAATCTGATAGCAGCTTTATTCGATTTTACTGTAAACATGCTTTTCTTTCTTTCACAAAGTTAATATTATTTGGCTCTTTCAGCATTATTACCAATTCAAAAATTTATTGTGTCGATTTTAAGAGTTAACCCGAAATATGGTTTATTTCGGGTGTCTCGTATTGTTTTTGTCATATCATAAATAGTGATTTGAGACTAAAAGTTATGCTGGTGATCCGTCTTATAAACAGGGATGTAGTGAAGGGTATACCCCATATACCTTTCGGAATTTTTTAAAACACACTGTATACCCTCTGTTTCTGGAAAAGCTATAGTAGATACTCTGTAGGGTATAATACTCTCTGCCTTGAGTGTATACCATGTCCTAGAGCGTATACATTGGTTTTTTTTTTTTTTTTACGACTACACTATTGCTTATAAACTGCCAATAGTTACACACGAAGATTGGGAAAATAGCATGTTAAGTTGTAGTTGCTTCTTTGAAAAAATACGGTATCATAAATATTAAAACACAAAACTATTTCTGTAAAATCAGAACTCAAATTCGAGACAGTCGCATATGCGTCAACTGTTTTTTGAACCTCTTCAATTTAGAAAGACCGCTAGCGTAGCGTCTTAAAGCAGTAGTTTAAAGTTCTGGATATTTGTAGAGGTCACAGGTTTGAGCCCAAGCTCGGCAAAATGAATTTTGTCGATAATTCATTTCAAAAATGACATATTTTATTAGGAAGAAAAGTTGTAGGATTTTTATTATATTATTATTATTTGAATGCTTTATAATTAAATAAAATTTAACATTCAATAATATTTTGAAAAAATAATGATTTTATATTTAAAATATTTAGGTTAAAATATTTTGCATGTAATTATCAATTAAATAAATTGAGCGGATCTACAATTTTTGTTATATTTTCTGACCATTATCAAGAATATATATGTGTGTCAGAAAGAAAAGTTTGTCATTCAATTGTGTAAAAAATAAAACGGAAGGAAAGAGAATATTCATATAAGAACTATACAAAAAATTACTTAGATATCCAGGTTTAATATTTAAAAAATGTATAAAAATGCAAAATTAAATTAAAGTAATAAAAAATATATATTATAAATTGTTAACTGCATCAAGTTTCAAATTTAGGTTTTTAGAGAATGAGACAGATGAAAGTAAAATACAGGGCAACTTTTAATGGTCGTGTGGTTTTAAAAATTAAATAAATAAATGAAAATAAATATTGTTATTTTTTCAAAAAATTAAAAAATAAAATAAAAAAGAGGCCGTATTAAGTAAAAATAAATTGTCTACCCGGTATTTTTAGGTAAATTTTTGATAAAAAGCAAGCATAATTGGTTGTAAATTATAAATTTAAAATTCTTTCACTTCATTGAATAAGTTAGACTGAGAGCACCATCTATCGCCTTAAAGAAATAGGAATCACTTATGCAATTCTTCACGTAATTCGTCATTCAAAAATTAATTTAAAAGCAACTAATTAAAAATTCGAGAATTTTATTAATGAAACATTCAAGTTATTTACTGTTGAATCTTGACGGGCACTAACTAGTAGACACTTAAGTTTCTTCTGACTACACCTCTGGTTTTGATATCTCTATCCAAATATTTTTCTCTGGATATAAACTAAAAATAACCAGATTCATAATAAAGCAACTATCACTTCAGATTTTTTTTTTTTTCACAAATTGTTCTACAATGTACTGATATTACAGAAATATCTCTCCTTAATAGAACAATAATAAAAATAAATTTATTTATCCTAATAAATATTCATTTAATTAATTAATTTTTACTATTTTAGGCAGCCGCATTCCCAGAGGTTGAAAGAGTACCTCTGTTGTCGTTTTATGCAAACTTCCATAGAGTTTGAAGTTGTGAAAAAGAAGACTTATCCTCTTATGCTTGCCAAAACATCAAAGTGTTCTAAACGGTATTGTGCCATAAAATGCACATTTCTCGCAAATAAAGCTTTGCTCATGTGATGCGATCTTGGATTGTGACTTTATTTTCCAATACTGAGACTATTTTTTCTTACCCACTTTTGATATTTTAAAATTCCTCATTGTGACAATCATTTAATTAATTAATTTTTACTATTTTAGGCAGCCACATTCCCAGAGGTTGAAAGAGTACCTCTGTCGTCGTTTTATGCAAACTTCCATAGAGTTTGAAGTTGTGAAAAAGAAGTCTTATCCTCTTGTGCTTGCAAAAACATCAAAGTGTTCTAAACGGTATTGTGCCATAAAACGCACATTTCTTGCAAATAAAGCTTTGCTCATGTGATGCGATCTTGGATTGTGACTTTATTTTCCAAAACTGAGACTATTTATTTTTTCTTACCCACTTTTGATATTTTAAAATTCCTCATTGTGGCAATCAACATAGTTTCTTACTTACTATGGCTTTTCATCGCCTGTCCTCTTTTAACATCATGGTTTGCTATCTTGTAACATCGTATGGTTTCTTGTAACTTTGCTTGCCTGCTGAAAATAGTTGCTCCGTCTTTTGTAACATCACCACTATTACCACCCCTTCAAATGATTAAAATAAATATTAGTTGCCCTATTTGCCTCAAGTGTGTTTTTACAATATGAAAGGTATTTTATTTCAAGTTGTTAGTTTTTCACCAAAATATTGTATTTTTATAACGATTTTGTTGAATGAGATATGGATTTTTTTTTCACTTTCTTATGAACGAAAGAAACTTTTTTTTTTTTTAAGTGCTAATTATTTTTTCAATGAACTAAATGATAAACTAGAGATAAGCTAATTTAAATTATTGCATGAAAAAAAAAAAAAAACAATTGACAAATGGTCATCTTAGCCATGACAGTACATGTTCTCTCTTTTGATGACTTTACAAAATATCAGCTCATTTTGGGGCACCATTTTAATACATCTGGTAATGATGTGTTATACTGACAAAACTTTTTTCGACTTCCGGTTTTCGACACATTTACATGTTTTAGGGGTCAGAGATCCCAAAAAACATGTTTATAGAAAATGTCTGTCTGTCTGTGTGTCCGTCGCCATTGTACCATCAAAAAGTGTATGAAGTTATGCATAGAATTGAACCAAATTTTTATTTTAAGTTTTTGGCTATGGCAAGCAGATCCTCCCTGAATTTGGAAAAAATTCGCCGGAAGGGGGCGCTGTAATAGCTATTTTTGTGCAATTTTGAATATTGTACAATCCAAAAGTATATGAAGTTATGCATAGAATTGAACCAAATTTTTATTTTAAGTTTTTGGGTATAGCAGATAGGTCCTCCCTGAATTTGGAAAAAATTTGCCGGTAAAGGGCGCTGTAACAACGATTTTGAATATTGTACCATCCAAAAGTGTATGAAGTTATGCATAGAATTGAACCAAATTTTTATTTTAAGTTTATGGCTATGACAAGCAGGTCCTCCCTGAATTTGGAAAAAATTCGCTGCTAGGGGGGGTTGAAATAGCAATTTTGCATATTGCACCATCGAAAAGTGTATGAAGTTATGCATAGAATTGAACCAAATTTTTATTTTAAGTTCTTGGCTATGGCAAGCAGGTCCTCCTTTGATTTGGAAAAAAATTCGCTTTTGTAAAAATGTATACTTTTCTTGATTTTTCGTAGTTCTATTGTCCATCGGCGGCTCGTGCAAAGGCAGGAACTCACTTCCTGCTAAGCCGGCTATTCACAAACATCTGATAACAATAAATAAGGAAAAACTATTAATTTTAACAAATATCATGGTATAGATTAACTCGTTTTTAGTTCATTTAATTGACTGAAGCAGGAATTTAAGATGAAAATCAAAGTTCGTATAGTAATGAACTAATAATATTGAAGTATTAACATGTGTAACTAGTTTTTGAAATATTAAGATGTATAAGACAGAAGAAAGTTTTGGGATTGGAACATCCAACTAGTTTGTTATATTATTACCTGCAATTTTTTTCAATCAAACAATTTGTTTGCATGAAATATGAGTGTTAATTAAAAATTTTTTAAATCAAACAATTTGTTTGAATGAATTATGAATGCACTATATCAAAAGCGTATTTAAAAACCTTTCGTATAACACCTTATTCATGGTTGTGTGCTTTATGTTGCATAGAAAAGGACACATTGCCATCAGAAATATGTTTGATGATATTTAACCTAAAAGTATAATGGAAATTCAATATGCAATGTTCTGTGGGCAAAAAATCCTATCCAATGATACCTCACTCATCATTTTATGCTACATATTAGTTAAATTCAGTATATGTCAGATCCGAACAAAAATCCTATCCAATGATACCTCATTTATTGTTGTACGCTACATATTAGTTGAGAAGAAGGGATACTGGCAACAGAAATAATATATATGATAGCCTAAATGATCAAAGTTCATTTTGCAGTAATGCATGCATGGTTGCTAGTATTGGCATGCAGTAGCTATTATTATTATTGTTTACTTTTGAACAACTACAGCACAGTCTCAAAAATCCGTATTTCTAAAATCCATAATCTTCCAAAATCCACATGCATTTCAAAATGTAAACAATGAAATTTGCAATTAAGAAGTATTTTTTATAATCTTTATTCCAAATAACAATGAACGAAAATTAAATAATTTTTAATGTAAATTTATGGGAAAATAGTAATGAACAGGATATTACACAAATAAAATGCTTTTATTTCACAGAAACTTATATACCAGAAAATGTAAATAATAGAAATTGACGAGAGATATAAACAAGCACAGAAAAGTTTTAGTAGTGGCACCATCTATCGGGCACTAAAGAAAATAGCAAATTAATTTATTTTATATTTTATTCAAGGCTTTAAATTAATGCATGAGATAAAATATGGCCTGGCTCTTTGTTTTTCCAAAATGAGAGTGAAGATAAAGATTTTTCACTTAACCTTACCACAAACTAAAACCAAAAGAAAATACCAACAGCTAATTTTTGAAGAAGGTTTGGTTTTAGATGAAGATTTTGACATTCTTTGAGCAGCCAGCCAAGTTGTACAGACCAACAGGAAATAATGGCTATTTACAGAATTCAAAAGAAACTTCAACCAGAGGAAATGGAAGTTCTCAATCAAAGAACTATATAAGAAATGTTTAAAAATTTTAACAAAAAATAATTTTGGCTATTAAAATGATAATGTACAGGTAAACAAGAGATTAAAGTTTTGATCTGCTTAAATTGAATTATTACATGCCCTTCTTGGAAATAAAAAAGGTATGTTGAAAAAAAAAATCATTTAATCCAGAATCTACAAAACTCTAAAATCTGCACAGCCTCTGGTCCCAAGCTGTGCGGATTTTTGAGACTCTACTGTACATACCATCTTTATTTTGATTTTTTGTACTTTTCTACATGCTGGTTTTTTTATTCAATCTTCTAAAGGTGTTACAATATTTTCATGACCACTTTAATGATTTATAATATAATAGCAATGCAAAGGTGCAAATGCAAAATAATTAAATAGCAATGCAAATATAATAGCAACACAAAGTATTAGTATGTAGATCTATATTTAAATGCCTTACATATTAATTTACTTCATGCAAAAACAAAAAAACACAAATTTCGAAATTTTGTTACTTTAACTTTCTAATCTAGTATTTACATGCCAGAAAGAGATGGTTTAAGCACTTAGAGTTAAACTATATACATTAAATAATTACTTCATGTATTTATTAATGTTTAGATTAACTCATAATGAGATTTGTAATACATTTTGAAAATCATTTCATTGAGTTTTGTCTTGCAACAATACATTTCAGTAATTTTTTCCCTCTCTTTTATTACAGATGAGTAAAGTCTCCAGGGTATCTATTACAATCAGAAAATGAAATGAAACAGATTTCTTGGTAATGGTTTGATCAATTAGAATGTAGCTTATTACAAACAAAGTTCTTAGTAAGACAGATGTAATAATGTAACCCAATTTTCTAGTTTTGATTTGTGACATGAGTAAGGTCGCAATTTTAATGCAAACCCTATGTGAAACAATCTTCCATAATCAGACTACATATTGCATGGAGCATATAGGCATCAGCCAACCTCCCATCTTCCCCTGACCACTGCCGAAAGCAATGAATAAGCTTAAAGCCACCCCTGCTGTCGCTTTAAATTTTTTCCAGATAACTGCATTGTACCAGTGTATATAGACATCACCAGTACTCACTATAACAAGAATAACTTAGCAATGAAATTTAACTGTAGTATCCATTTTTCTACAATATTTTCTTTTAAATTCAGTATGCTTTGAAAAGATACTTTCAGCTGTGGAAAAACAAATTATACTTGATTCAGCCTAGTTTATGTTTGGGATTACTTTATTAAAATTTTTCCATTTTATACAAAAATCATTCAATCCTACAAGTAGCTTGTCAGATGAAAAAATACTTTTATAAATTCATTATGGTATTTATATTTCAAGCACAACTTCAAAGGAAAGAAACAAAATCAGAATAACAGTAAAACTCTAATAAAAAAATAAAAAAAAAATCCCGAAAGTCTTTTAGTTCTATTATTTATGTTTTCTTGAGTAGAATGTTATTAGCCTAACGTGATAAGAACATACGTTTTCACTGCTGATCCCCATTGCATTTAATCATGATAAAATGCTTCATTTGGCAAGGAAAGGAATGATCAAAGTCGCCAAATTGTGAGAGCTGATTTTTTTTCTTCTGTGGACAGGCAATATTCTCATTCACATTGCTGAATGATTGATGTTACTTATAATGTTCAGTCGCACCTCATACTATTTCAGATGAAAATCTTCTGCAGTTCAATGGAATTTTTTTTTTTTTTCCAAAATTTCTCCCTCCTGGAACCTATAAGGCCTGGCATCAGGAGGCCAGACTAATTAAAAATGTAATAAAATAATTTGAGGCTAAAGAATGATCAATTAGACATAAATAGAACAGAAAAAAGTATCAATCAAATTCATTTATTCTTTATTACAAATACTTTTTTGGCAATAAAACTTTTCAACAATTCCAAACATAACAATGAAAAATGCATATCAAATTTAGTTAAAGAAAATAGTAAAAATAAAATGCATAAAAACAAATCTTGAGAAAGACTTGTAATCAAATTTCAACTTTCTTGGTTTGAAAAGTAATATGAAAAACATAAATAATTACTAACTGATATTGAAATATACTTTGCAATGCTTAGGTTAATAATTATAAACATTACCTACTGGATCTCTTTTATTGTCACTTAAATTTTAACAGTGCAACTCAACACAAATAAAATGTTTGGTCTATGCAGATTTTTTTTAAGCAACTTTTAGAAATATCTATTAAACTTAGTGAATAAAAACTGCTAGACTTGATTATTATACAATTTGAGGAAAACAAATTGATCTATTTATGAAAAACAGGATCTTAAGATTTATGTCATCCATATGTAAATAACATGACATACAATTAGTCAAAAGAAAAAAAAAAATCTTTTAAACTGTAATAAAATGAAAACAATTTAAATTAACAGTAATTCATTAAAATATAATTTTTAAAAATCTAGATTTAACATAAAAAATAATACAATTTAGATACACAATGCAAGAAATGTACTGAGTCGTGTAAGATTATTGAAGATTTACTTCTGTGAAAAACCCATAATTTGTAACATTGTGAATACAAATTTTTCATATGTTTTCTAGAAAAATTGGTCTTAAAAAAAATAGTGTTTTGAGTGAAACTATTCATTTTATATCTAGAGCTTAATTTATTTAGTTTACAATTTAAAATGGAAGGACAATGTATAAAAAGATTGTGCTAAGCAGATGTTCATATAGTTTTTTATAAGAAGTTGACTTTATTAAATACCATACTTAATTAGTTTCCTAAGGGGGAAAAAAAAGCAGGACAAGATAGAATAGAGTAGGATGCTTACTTTTGACTAAATATATTTTTGAATAAAAAATATCACAGGAAACAAAACTAACAAGAAAACTCCCCCAAGTGAGACTTGCTGATTTTCTTGAAAAAATAACTGATATAAAGCTTCAATAATGACTAGCATTAAAAAAATATATATGTATTAATTGCTGAATTAAAACAGAAAAATTAAGGAAAAAGAAAGAAAAAATTTGCAAACTTTGTTTCAGGGATGAATTTTTACTGATGACTGCAGGAATATACTTTTACTTCAAGACAGCTTTCTTTTGCTAAGTGAAAGTAATTTCATAATGAAGTTATACTATTGATTTTAAATTTTTTCCCTTATGTTTCAGTAACCAGGTTTTGAGCAATATTGAAGAAAAAAAAAAAAAAAAAAAAAAACAACAAAAAAAAGTTTGATACTATGTTATTTTAGTTTCAAACTGTTTAATATTTTTTTTATTATTATACAGGATGGAAAAAAAAAATCCATTTTAATTTCTCAAAAACTCAGAGACTTTTCTTGTTTCCAGTCCAGTGGTGCAGTGCATATTGGATGAACTGTGGGTAAAACAAATACTGTGTCGCACAAAATACTAAAATTTTGTAAATACAGATGACACTGACTACATTCCTTTTTTAAATTCTTCTGAAAATTTGTTTTCAGGATTACAATATAGGAATTGCTCTCTTTAATAACTCATGATCAGTACAAAATTTTAAATGAAGGTTTTTAGAAACTGGAAAAAACTTCAATGCGTCACAGTTCCAAAGAAATACAATGAAATAATTTATAAAATTGTTGAATCCATTGATGTGCTATATGGGATGTGTTTGGAGATAGAGGAGAGGGAGTCAGTGAGAATAAGTATTTACAGATTTAGCATAAATCATTAACCACTTATTCACTGTCGGTTCATTTAAATACCATTGAAGAAAATGTATATATATATATATTTAATCTGTCTATTAGTAAAAGTATATTTTTCTTTTCATACAAAATACACTGTTCAATCAAATTTAGAATGCACAGTGAAACAGTCAAAGCTAAATATTTTTTAAAGTGGTAATTTTCTCAACCATTTACAGAGAAGAAGAATATTTCGTTTTACTAAAAAATGTTATATGACAAATTTGGAGCTGCAAAACCATTTTCACTTATAGAGAGGATCACAAAACATTTATTAACCATTTGGAAAAATGGTTATTGTTCTCGTCAGGATGGGAAATCAAAAGCATATCTGAAGGTTTTTATTGATTTAATCCGCATTTTATTCGTTTTCTGATTGGTCTATATAGTAATCTGTATCTCCCTTTACTTTCAACAGAGATGGATACCTTCTGTTGCCACTATGACAAAAAAGTAATAAAAACTGAAAAAAAAAAACTCAGAAACAAATTGAGATACAGCTTTCAAACAAATTGCATTTAAAAGTACATTTTTTTTCTCTCTATACGATGGTGTAAAAAGTAATATTGTGGGATGTTTAGAAGTTTAAGAATGAAATTTCATTTAAAATTGGCCGTCAGATTTCTTGGAAATCTGACGATGGAAAAGCCTTTTCCCGAATAGCCAATGAAATGCTTGGATAATACATAAGTTTCAGGTGGATAATACGTACAAGTCGCAGGCGATTTTTGTCGCTTGGAATTTTTACATGTAATAACACTATTAATGTTTAAATTATGGTGTACGTAATGTAGGATCAACTCTGTGCGATTTTTTATGTCTTAAATTTTATTCTTCGAAAAAATCATTTTTCAAATGGTCGTTGTAATTTGTTAAATTGCTTTTTTTTTTTTTTTACATTGTTTTTATAAGAATTGTGAGATTTCCATAAGAGTATTTTCTGTTAATGTAATTATTCTTGTAAATATTTTACAAAAAGAGTTATATCTACCTATTTATTTAATCAGTTTCAATGAAAAAATTTATCTAAATTTCATGTTATTATTATTTAAAAATCCAATATATCTTCAGATATTAAAGAAGATAATTATTGTGGTGGAACAATTTCTCGATAAATAATTTCATAAATAAAGGGCAAATCCCTTCCTCTTCCATAAGAACTACACATACTTTTACTTAAAATGTGATTACATTTTTTCAGCAAGTAACAATATGACCAAAGCTGAGCTATGCTTAACAATTTTACCCCTGCCTCAACTCCCTCTCCAAAAAAGCAAAATTTCCAAAAATTTAGGAAATTTCTTTTTTAAGGATTTAGAAATTTTGGGCAAGAATCGCACCTTTCTGACTTGAACTTCAAATTTCAAGCTTTATCACTGTAATTAAAGAAATGAAAAAACATTTTTATTGTAAAGTTAATTGTTGAGTTGTTGTTATTGTAAAGTTAATGGTTGTTAATGCAATATGGCAACAAACTGCACACTGGGTGTTCAACTTGTAAATATTGTGCTACGATTCAGCTACTAAATTTTTTAACTATGAATTAATCACACTTTTAATTTTTTCAATGAAAAATCAGCAGTTATTTGAATGAATTTCCTTATTACAGTAAGAGATCTTTATAACGCAAACCTAAAAATGCAAGGTTGTGCGTTATATAGAATTTTGCGTTATATGGATCACATCATTAAATTCACCTTGTACACATGGCCAAATATGTCTGAAACATATCAAAACACATTAGACTATCTTTATACTGCATTCCTTGTTACCAAGAGTTATCCGAATTATAAATTTTTGCATAATATAGGTCAGACATTGTTAAATTTACTTCATAAACATGGTCCAAATATAACTGACACAACCATCTCTTATACTAGGCATTTTCAAAATTGTTTATTGTAATAGCATTTTTTTTTGAGTAAAAAGGTCTTAAAATTAGAAGATAAAGATGAACTAATGTATCAAATTTAGTCCTCTAGAGAGTAGCAATATTTTACAATGTGAAAATGCAGGTGCTTTTTAACTGCAAAAATCATTGTTTATATCTGAAAAGTTGTGCGTTATATGGAGAATTGCATTATATAGAATTGCGTTATAAAGATCTTCTACTGTAGTTTAATCTTTTTGTTATTTTATTTTACATTCACAAATTTCTATACTATAAAAATACTTTAAGACATTTATAAATAGTGTAAAAAAAATAACATAAAAAAGTATGAAAAAATCTTGTTTATGTTTAATGATTCCAGTTGAACCACTATCAAATTAAAACAAAATTGCCCAATATATAAATTTCTAGCAAAACTATTTATTATTATTTTTAACAGTACATGAGGCACCGATATATTTGACAAGTTGTTTAGGAGATTGGGTTTTAAAAAATAAGCTATTTTGAAAGAATTCATATTCAAGTCAAGAATAGCTAAAATATCCTTAACTGTTTTTTCTTGTGACAGAAATGAAAAAGAATGTATATTAAACCAGTATAAATAAATATACCACACTTTTAATTCAAAATGAAGCATAAGCTGATAGTTACTTTTGATTATATACACTTTTTTAAAGCAACAAATATCACAGAAATACCATACGACTTAATTTAGCGTATTTCATATTATATTTCAAATTTCCATTTAATAAAAAAAGATGTATAAAGAACTTTTGTAAATGGTATAAAAGGAACTGAACATTAAATAGAAAACATTTTTTAATATAGATAAAGACTATCCCAAAATCAAAATATATTACCTTGAGTTACACCAACCGGATATTTTTCACCAATCCATGCATAAAAGTTTCAAATATTCTAATTTAGGCACCAAAATAGGTGAATTATGCCTTTATCTTAAATCTTTTATAAAATTATAAGTTTTAGTCTAATTTATGATGCATTGATACTTAAAACATTCTAATCAGCTAGAAACTAACTGTAATAAAAAATGTATTATGCTTAGAGATAGACAAAAAAAACACATTTATGTATTTGGAATTAAACCTTCTTGTGCATAGCAGCCCGATATGAGGTTGTACTGAAAAACAACTCTTAGCAAACTCGGCATATCTCATTTTGCATATTTTATTTTTATCTCTGTATCACACATAAACCTCTTATTAAGCATGTTTAAGCATGCACAAATCAAAGTTTTTATTTCCTCCAACATATTTACATTAGGGATACATTCATGAATATTTTTTTTACATTGAATGATCTGTATTTTGTGTTAATAGAAAAGTATAAAAGTATGCAGAGAAAACTGTTTCACATAAATAAGTGATTGAAAAGGACAAAAGAATAAGATTAGAATTTGAATAGATTTTAAACTCATCTTTTAGCGTATACTGAAATATCTGAGACTTATTGATTAGATTCGAGCATTGCTTTCATTTGGAATCAGATTTCAAATAAAAGAAACATTTATACTGCTGTGACGTCAGAGAAGCTGACTTTACTGATACAAAATTTGGATTTACATCTCAAAGATTCTTTTAACATCTCTTATAATCTTTCTGAAAAACAAGAGTTCTTTACTTTCTTGCAGAAACAAGTTTGAGAAACTCTGGTTTAAATTATTGCAAAAAACTATTTAATAACTCTTTAAAATATTTTTTTAATGCTTTCAAATGTTCTATGAGGCTCATTTTGTAGTTTTGTAATAAATAACACACTTTAAAAAATCAACATTATTTGTCCTTAATAATCTACTTTAAATCTATTTTAAACGAAAAATATGTTTTTCACACATTTAAAAATAATTTATGTACCAGAGACTTAAACTAGAATGTATGAAGCTTTTGTGTATGAATGGATGAAAATATTTATATTGCCATGGCACAAAACTCATTCATATACAAGTTAAGAGATTGTGTTATGAAGAACAGTCTTCAAAATTCCAACGGAACTATTATCAAACAGAAACCATATCACTGAGTATACAAACTAGCAGCAAAAACAATGTCTCTTTTTATAGAATGTGAAGCATCATCCATTTTCTTAGCTAAAACAGTCTCACCAATTAATGTAGCTCCATTACGAACGTCTTTCAATAGTTCACTGAGTCTCTGTATACTTCGTACAATAATTCCTTCATCTACATCAGTGGTTTGCATGATGTTCGCAAAATGCTAAAAATATTTAAGTTAATTAGTTAAAAACAGAAACTAATAAAAACTGAAGAACAAAGATTGTATTTTTAAAATTTAGGCATTTATATTATAAGGGTGAATCAAATCAACACGGAACAGGTGCCACAGAATGAAATGACATAGTTTATTTCAAACATAATCTCCAAAGAACTTATATAGTACAGGCAATGGCTTATGTAGCTCTACATAAGCACCTGTCCTGCTATTTCACCAAGTAATGATATACCCTGCTCTTAGAAGTCCTTTGACTGATGCCTGAACCAGTTTCAAACATTTACCATAACTTTGCTCTCCGAGTAAAAAAAGGCAACCCTTCAATGCTTTTTTCAGGAGACCAAAGATGTATCGAAGCAATGACAAAGGTAACCTTGACCAGGTTGCTTATCATCATTCACAGATTCCCACCCCTTTGCAAAAATGTTTGTGAAAATGAGTCAATGACAGTGTATTTTCGCTGTACACTGCCGATGTACTCCGAGGACTCCAACCTTTCTGCCATTAAAAAACAAACTACATTGCTCTTCTTTACTCAGAAACATTTTGCAGGCCCAGATGAATAACTACAGACTGCTAGCTGGACGATACTGTTGGCCAACCGCCAGAGGATATCATGTGCTTTTTGCATGGCTACCTAGCAGGTCTAAGGGTTATATTTCTTACATCCCACTCTAACTCTACACAAAGTTGTCACCACACTCATACAAAAATAAATCAAATTATAACCACTGTTCCATTTTCATTTGATCTGCCCTTATACCAATGATTAACATGTTTAGTAATACAGTAAACTTCTGATTATCCGCCATCCGATCAACCACCACATTCAGTTTACTGCCATCCCCCTTTCCTATTTTTTTTTTTTTTTTTTTTTTTTTAATCAGAAACAAACAATGAAAATTTAAACACAGATAAATCCGAGCGAGACTGTGCTATTTTGAGTAAAATTCTTGTCTGACGTCAGGAAGAGCAGCTAGAAAATATTTCTGCGGATGAAATCACAGATTGGCTTAATTGTGGCAAGAATGATATTGGTTATAGAGAATTAACAGATGATGAAATTAATCAAAATGTTTTGAAACCAGAGAAACCTGAACAGGATGATGTGTGACCTGGAATGATCATTTGGGAGACAGTCATGCAGGCTATGCTGTCTGAATGCATTAATTGGTTTGAGATGCAAGAGGAAGCAGATGCAACCCAAGTACTTTTATAACGTAGAATTTGTAATCTTGCTGCAGTAGAAGCACAAACAAAAATGAATAATGGTTTATGTTTTATGAAAACAGGTACTAAATATTTATTCAGTCAAATTCTAAATTTGTCTGATAAATAGATTTCTGTACAGTTATGCTTTTTATAAACGAAAGTACATTATTCTTATATATCTTAATTTTTCTTTTTTTAAAAATTAACATACAGAAATGTAAGTATAGTAACGGTCTTGTACTGTCTTTCGATTATCTGTCTATTTCATTTATCTGTCACACCATCGGTCCCATGAGTGACAGATAATCGGAAGTTTGCTGCATGTGAAAACAAAAGTGCTAGGAAACGGGGGAAAAAAACAAAAACATTTTAGACAGGTTTCCTTTTTAAGATTTTTTCATTTCTTTTTCCTTTTATAAAAAGGCTCATGGTTAATTTTTTATTTTTTGCTCTTTGATGATATTATACTTTAAATATATTTTCATCTTAAATATTTCTTTTTAAAATAATTTTTATAAAAATATTTTCTCTGTAGCATACATAATTTGAGCTGTTTTCAAAGAACGGATTGGTTAAACTTATAAAACGGATGTGCAATAGAGACGATTTTATAGCTCTCAGCTCTTTTTTCAGATCTGCAGCGTAATGATTTGAAATCAAAGCCCAGAAAATTTTGTTTGGAACCACAGCCCGAAAGAACACGGTAGAAAAATGTTAATAACATTTTAAAATTGTTTCAAAATTAATGTTCCCATTTCCTCATCTTCTTGTGTAGAAATAAGTATTAATCCTAAATGCTCACTCATGACGCGGTTTTGCAATTTTCATAAAATCTGTTTAATAAAGCAAACTTATTATTTATACCCAACCACCGGCAGAACTCTGCAAATGTTGCTATTCTTATTCTTGTAAAATATCATTGTGCAACTATGGCAGAGAGACATTAAATCAGTTTTCTAGCAATTCTGGGAAAGGATTTCAAGCAGAAAGCAGTGATAGACAAGGTATATCCTATGGCTTTTTTTATGTTACTAACACTGACCATTTAAAAGCTTCAGAACCAGATGAAATATTTCCACTTACATCCTCTCAATAACAATTCAATTACCTTTGAACTAATCCTTAAAAGGATTTTAAAACACTTAAGAAACTTTCATTCTTCAAAGTCATCGTATTATACTCTAATACAAAAAAAAAAAAATCACATGCCAGATTAACCACTTCACTGGCGACAGGTATGGGGAAACAGTGCTTTTACCCCCGACTTATCTCGGGGCAAATGGTGAAGGGGTTGAATAAATAAAATATCAAATATTTAAATTTTAATTAAAAACCAAAAATTTTAAGCAGTTAACTTTCACCACTATAAATTTAATAATAATTTTCCTTTGAGAAAAAGTACACTTTTTCTTTGACTATGGAAAATTATATAAGAAATTACTTTCAACATTTTTTTCTCCCAAAACATTTTGCAATTTTAGTTTAATCTGTTTGAATAAATATATCAGAATTGATAGAATAAATTGACTTATGTTATACAAGAAGGGTCTCCAAATAACAGATTTCAAACTATAAACAGCTACAATGCCTAATTGTTTGGCCCACAAAAGTAATTGTAACAATTAATTTATTCTATATTAAAACTTTTCTCTGAGAAATAAAGAGTTAAATTAAATTGAAAAAAAAAAAAAATTACACATCTTACAAATCCGATTATGCTTATTGAATAATACATTTAAACAATGCTGTTTCTTTTTTAGGTGCATTCACAATTATATAAATACGTAGCACCAATAGTCGTTGTCTGGTCAATTCAGCTGTCTGCATTTAACAGCGCAAAAACTAACCAACTGAATGATTTGAAATTCATATATATAATTGTTTCAGAATTTCGTCGAGTCATTTCAAATTTTATGAAAATCAAATAAAAACTTGAAAAATATTAATAAAAGTTTTCTTCATTCTATTAAATCCTATCATATCTCATTAATTCAATGATATCCCATGATAGGTAATGATTCTAGGTTGCCATGGTGATTACATCCTATTTAATAAGGAGTTCTATTATTTGCATATTACTGAATTTAATATATACAGAGGCTGTTCGCACATTTTTTAGATGATTTTGGTTAGTGGTAATAAAAAATCGTTTGCTGCAAAAGCAATAATTGCAATTGTACTATGTTTTTAAAAGTCAAAATTATCGTCTGCGGCTTGAGATTTTTGTTTTTATTCAAAATGGCGTTTTAACGAAGCAGTGGTTCGAAGGCTATATTTACGCTCTTTTCGAAAAAAAATATTCATATTCCGTTATCCAAAAACGATGATAATGAACAAAAATAGAAAACAATTGTCACAATAGATGAATCATGGGTGTATTTAAATGATTGCAGCAAAAAAAGAGCCATTTATTAGCATAAAAGGGGGAGAAAAAAATTTAAGTACATGGTTCAAAGAATCAAAAGAAAGTTTTTCTAAGGGATTCATGATTGTTGCTGGTTTTTCATATAATGACAAGTTAAAAATAAAGAGAGTGGGAAAAAAAATGTCAAGATTAACTCCAAATACTATCAGGAACATATTTTATTGCCAATTTTTCTGAATGAAATACCATCGCTTTACCCACAGTGCCATCAATCTGTGAAACTCCATCACAACCAAGCTAGCAGTCATACATCAAATTCCACTGTAAATTTTTTAAAAGAAATGGAACAAAAAACCGGTATCTGTGACGATAATTAAATGATCGTTTAAGGGTTTAGAACAAATTGCGAAGGTCTTTTAATAAATTACTATCGATCGTTAAAGAAATAATAAAAACTGGAAAAGTCTTACTTGAAATGTAGACAATGAAAAGGCAAAGTGATGAAAACAAATATTCTTTATTTCGGTCGTTAGTAGCAGTAGAAGGTTACGAAAATACTTGCTTCTGGTCACCATTTTAAAATAGAAGAACTAATCTTTTAAGAAGAAAAATAGCAGCCAACATGGAATAAATTCATGGGATTCCTTTTAATGAGAGCAGCACAACTTTAAAGGATTAAACTTTGAGAAAAAAACACATCCACGAAAATAAAATATCAAACTCATTCGGCCAAAAAAAACGGCACGGCATTCGAACGGCTGGCCAGCGGGCTGGCGCTCCGCTAAAACTACGTTAAAAGACTACATCTTTTTCAGACAACGTCAAACCAAATTCTGAATTAAAAATTAACGAGTTTTAGTATTTAAATTATGAATACGGGGTTGACAAAGTAATTAAAAGGCAAACTTTAAATTGATTAGCTAAATTAACATTTACGGAAATTAATGAGAATCGAATTACAAGCTACAGAATTAAAAAAGTTTCCACTGATTGGAAAACGAAACCAAACGATTCTCCTGTCAGCGATCGGCGTCAAAAGAGGGCGGCGCATAATTTCAATGACGTCATCATAATCAAATTGGCTCCGACGAAACGAGAGCTCCAAGATATGCTCCTAAAATAGCGGAGTGCGCATGTGCAAGCTGCCGATCCGCTCCCAACGCAGATATGAATATCGGCGGTGAAAAATGAACTTGCTTTACGGTGAGGGATAAAAGCGTCAACATCGCGGCGTAAAGATTGAGTTTAAATAGACATCGATGCAAAAAAATAGCTGAAAGGAAATAAAAATAAACCAAATTTAAATACTGTGAGAAGTATTCTCACAGTATCAAGGTCATAATCTTCAGTGATATCCCTACTAAATCTCCCAATGTATCTATCACCTATGGATTTTTGTGCTTTTGGACTTTTAAAATCTGCATTTTCCAAACGTCGTCCCACAACCCGTACAGGACTCTGGAAAGCTGTTCAGGAGGAATGGGATAGAATATCTCTTCTGACACTTCAAAAGGCATTATTATCCTGGAAATTGTGGTGTCGAAAGATAGTTCAGAATAAGGGCCGTCAAATAGAACATTTAAAACACATGAATTTTATGTAATTTAATTTTGTGAATACAATATACCGAGTGTCCTAAAAAGGACTGACTGATTTTAAAATTCAATAACTTGCAAACGGTGACAGATATTTAAAAATTTCTTGCAGGAGGTTTATGCATAAGGTCAAAAGTTTTATTACAGTGATTTTCGATTTTAGTTCGAATTACAAACAATAGATGGCACTGTAAGCAATAGTCGCTAAATACAGGCTTGATTTTTGGTTCTTTTTCTTGTTCCATGCGGAAAAAGGAGATGGAAATGTATTATCCGGGCCACGAAGTACCAAAAATCGAGCCTGAATTGAGGCGTCTATTGATCGCAGCGCCATCTATTGTTTGTAATTCGAACTAAAATTGAAAATCACTGTAAAAAAACTTTTGACCTTATGCATAACCCTCCTGCAAGAATTTTTTAAATATCTGTCACTGTTTACAAGTTATTGAATTTTAAAATCAGTCAGTCCCTTTTTAGGACACCCGGTACATCGTCTAAAAAATGTGTGAACAGCCTCTGTATAATCATAATAAATTTTGTATTCATGCATTTTTGCATAAGAGTGCAACAGCTATTGCACCAAGATCTGAATATTTATAAAACTAGTTATAGTACAAACACACCTCATTTGCCATGTTTGATGTACAATTTCTGACTTGTTTAAGCAAGCCACATGTTCATAGAATTTTTTGTTAAGTCATTGATGATGTGGCCCATTACATGATTTATTAGATTATTTGCAGCCTACGAACACACATTAATTGGAAACTCCTGCCACATAAAATATACTAATGAACATTAAAAATTATTAAATTCATACTTACGGTGCCTTTAGCCCACTCATACACAACGCTAACTAAGTGGAAATTGTACTGGTCAACAAAATGGGGCTCATTTATTCCACAATCAAACTGTTCATGAGATATTTCCTGTGCAACTGCTTTTATTTCTTTCACTTTCTGTATAATAAAAATACAACATCATGAAAAAAAAATAAGTATTTATAGGAAAAAAAATCTTCTATTTTTCAAAATTTACATTTATTTATGTATACAGTAGACTCCCTTAAATCTGCACAGTTTGGGACCAAAAGTTGCGCAATTTTAGAATTTTGTGGATTTTTAATCATTTTTTTGTTTACTTTTTCAAACAGTAATTTGAATGTAATAATGCAATCTAAATTATAATGAATGCTTGCAATATAGTAAAATATTGAAATAATTAAGTAAAGTAATAAACTAAAGTAATAAAAAGTAAGATAATTTTAAAAACGATTAAATTATTAAAAGTAAAGATCAAGTAAATAATAATGTAGTATAATTAAATATGCACAATAAAGATGAGATACATTTTTCTTGAATTATTGAATGAAACATTCCTCTTAATTCACACCAAAATCATAAAGTAAGGAGGTTTAATTTCAGGTTTAGTTAAGTCTCAATAACCAAAAAAGATTGCACTAGATTAATTTTAACACAATTATTCTAATTGGTACATAAACTATATTGGATGTAAATTTCCGACTGGGCAAAAAATGTCTGGACCAGGATTCGAACCATGGATTTCCTGGCTGAAGCCGCCAGTGCTTTACCATCTGAGCTATCCCGGATGAATCTGGTGGAACTTTTTCACCCAGCTAACTTTTTCACCCAGGTTAGCTGGGTGAAAAGGCCAGCGATTTCTGGAGTTCCATTACCTGTGATTTATTCTGTTGAGCTGAACCAGGTTTCAGACCAGTCATTTAGGTTAGATGGGTGAAAAAGTTCCACCAGATTCGTCCAGGATAGCTCAGATGGTAGAGCACTGGCGGCTTCAGCCAAGAGATCCCTGGTTCGAATCCTATTCCGGACATTTTTCGCCCAGTTGGAAATTTACATCCAATACAAAAAAGCTTGATTAATACATAAATATATTTGGTAAAAAGACTGCAATTACCAGTGATATCAACAATATCTTGATTTTTTTCAGAAAAAAAAAATATAGTACTTTCTTCATGAAAAACCATGAGTTAATATTTTTGACAGTTACATAACTGGAAATTTTATTGTTTACATTTGTGATGATGTGCGGATTTGAGGGAGTCTACTGTATAAGAGTCATCATATTTACTTGTTTACAATGTACGTTTTTTTCTGTTTTTTATAGTTAAAAAGCAGGGTATGCATTAACGGAATATTTCTGATAACTCTATGAAATTATGCCTTCAAAAAGTTACTGAATACAACACATAGATACTGCATTACAATTTTACAAATACAGGGCTGCTACTGACAAATGGCATTAAAAATAGTTGCTTTAGTAGCATACAATGAAATAAATAATAACCAAAATAGTTGCATTCTTACTTTTTAAAAAAGGCAGAAAATAATCCTCATTTGCCATTAAAATAATAATCCAAACTGTTTCATGAAAATCCACACCTTATTTACAACCTATGCTACCATTCAAATTTGCCACTTTTTGTACTTTTATTATTAAATCACACATTAGAAAAGAAACAGACAAACAAGGAAAAACTTTTTTAATTACATCTGAAATAGATGATCAGAATGCAGTTCGGTTTTCCCAAACTAAATTGAATATAGGCTTCTCTTATACTTGGGCATTCTCATGTACTGTGAGGTAACTGTAAACAAGAAAACTTTTATTGTATGGTATTAGCTACAACTTTAGTTCCATTTTGAGCGAATTAATGAACTGAAGCATAAAATCTGTCTATAAAAAATAACTTTATCACAAAGGATGCATTTTATAAAAAAATACATGTGGAACTTTTGTGTGCACAATTAATCTAGTCTTTGCAAAAAATTTATGTAAAATAAAATAGCAAATTTGACATAAATAAAGCCTAATTTTATAGCCACCAATGGCTTAAATAAAGCCATTTAAAAAAGTAAAAAAGAATGGCAATTTTCTAAATCATTATTATCAAATTTTAAATCTGTTTTTAAATTGAAAAACTGTGATAGAACATATGTTTTTCTCATTTCTAAGTAGAATTTAGTTCAGCTGGTTTATTAATTCAAACTTCTGATATCAAACATATTTTATACTATACAAGGCTGGAAACAAATAGGACTCATGCAACACAGTAAACAAATCTACAGTTAACTGTATCTGGTTCATGTGGCAATTGCAGGGTTAAAAATCTTTAAGAATAACAAAAATTGAGTTCAGAGACATTCTGCATATTGAGTTACTTTAATTATATTTCTTTTTACTTTATAGTTTAACACTAAAAACGTCAAAATTTCTTTAAATTACAACCAAGTAATATTATATTGACAGAAATTGTACATTAACTTATTACAATAAAACACAGCATCCTTACTAAAACTTTTTTTTGACCAAGCAAGCACTTTGGTGCTATGTTATAATAAAATAAATAAATAAACTATATATAATTTTAAAAAAATAATAGAGGCAATTTGATTTAATTTTTATTAATTGTTTTGAAGCTTTAAAACTTTTTTATGGATATGTATGCTATGTTTTAATAAAATAAATAAACAACTATGCATGATTTAAAAAAATAATAATAGAGCCAATTGGACTTATTTTTTATTAATATAATCTGATGACGGATTTTTATAGAATATATTAGGGTTTTACCAACCAATAATTATAGTTTTAAAATCCTGGTTTGTATGCTATACTAAAATACCTCTGATTAAAATTATGTATTTTTTCTTTCTTTTCTATTTTCTTTTAAAAAATATATTTCACAAATAACTCATATTTTCTCTAGTTTCATTGTACAGACAGCACCTTCCAAAAATGAAAAAATGCCCTCAAATCTATATTGGGTTTAATATAAAACATTTAATGAGATACCATAAAATTTCAAAAGAAAAGAAGTAAAAAGAAATACTGAGTTTTTACAAAGTTTTGTTTAAAAATAAATAAATAAGCAGATACTTAGAACATCAGAATCTAAAATAATGACAACAAGCAATTTTGAGATGAAATTAAGATTTTTAAAAAATATAATACTTATATATATACATAATTTAGATTCTTTATATACTAAATCAAACCATCAAAAGTAAAATTATACTTTTTTAATTATGATTCGGCTTGGAAAGCCAATACCTTTTTTTCATGAAGTAGTAGTTACAGTAAACTGTTAAAATTAATTTAAAAGTAATGTTTGTATGCTTAACTCAAATATTTTGAATTATTAAAAAATCAGTAACATTATTTTAAAATTTGTGTACATAATAAATAAAACATATTTCTAAATAAATATATGCTTTTGTTTAATTATATATATTTTCTTATCCTATCCCCCCCCCCCTCCTATTCTATGTATGAAGATTGTCTTAACATTTTGACACATTTTAAATTTCCAAGAATTATAAAGATAAGTATAAAAGATTACTGGAAGACAATGGGAAGCATATCTCTTCACAGAAAAACAAAATACAATAAACTCTGTCAAAAAATAACTCTGTGTAGACAGAAATCTGCCCACTGCAGTAAAATTTTAAAATCCAGCAGAATGATTTTCAATAAATTCTGCCTACGACAGAAACTTTATCGGTCCCAATCGATTCTGCTTTAGACAGAGTTTATTGTACTAAAAATAAAAGTTATCTTAAAATTATTTATACTTTTTCAGTCAGACAATTAGCATTATTAGCATAAGGTCCTGCATAGGAAAAACACACACTGAAACAGGATTGACGACTTAAAGAAACTGTTTCATACATAAATTAACAGATGAAATTCATTTAAAAAATTGTCTTCAGCATAAACCAATTGGGGTTAAAAAAGAATGGAGATAATAAATTCTTTAACTGTATGAAGTATTATGCTAATAAATGCCAGATATTTACACATGTGCAGCAGATTGACATGTAACAAGCATTGTATCATATCAGGAGGAGTAATGAAATGTGTCAAAGACATCAATTATGCCTTTCTAATGACAATGATATGCTACTTATTGCATTTTGTTTTACAAAAACATTACTAGAAAAAATTTAAGATTTGGAGACAGATTTTTAAAATATATATAAATAATCAAAAATTTAAATTTTAAAAAAAGGCATCTGGTTAATATATAATACTCGTTAATTTGACAAGGCTTTGAGCCATATCTGTCAAACTGCTTGGAATGAATGAACTGCATTTTGTATCGTTTGCATCACCAATGATAAAATTTACACATTTTATTCAGAAAATTGAAGTAATATGTTAAAAACTATTTTCTTTTTCTTAATACTGCTCAATGAATGTGATTGATATTTTTCATAAGAATAAAAGATAATCCGGCAGTAAAAGGTTAATCACTCTTTTATAGAGAGATGTAAAACATGTTTTATACAGATTTCTTTAGAAGAGATTATTCACAAGAAATATACAACAAACGTTACATCACTTGAAAAGTTAATTTCATAATAACAATAATAAAACAAATTACCCCTTTCAATTGACTAGGCAACTCTAGGTCTTCATCATCACACCTCTGCTGAAAAACCATGCAAGAGAGCAATGCTGCAACTTCTTCAGGTTCACAATCATTAAACACAGACTTTACTAGCAATTCAGTAATTAAGAGTTCATGATTGCTCATTTCTCGAGCTACAGAACCTTTGAGCTGGACATTTTCTTCTGCATCAATATAGCCTAAGTTTTTCAGAACCTAAATTTGAAACACCAATATTTTAAAGAGATATATGGAATATAAAATGTCAGCAAGAGATGGATATAGATTTCATTTTAAGAAGAATCTGTCTATATTATAAAGCAAGAACATGTTAATTTCTAACGCTGATGTGATAACGGCAATAGGCTGAGCAATCAATTTTTCTTTTATAGGAAGAACAAAGTATTTTCAAATGGAATTCGTTTGAAAACTATCTCCATTTACTGAAGATGTCTTTGATAATCCTTTTTAGGCATGGATTTCTTAAAAATTTATCTATATTGCATGTAGCCCGATTACGGAAGATTAACCTGTTTGATCTTAAAACAATGTAAAGAATTCAGTAATTGCCTCTGGCAAATATTCCATAATCAAATTAAAACTTCACAAATAAATAAATAGAACGCAAATTTAACAGATATATAATTGAACTACATGCTTGAGCACTAAAATAATCAGAATAAAAAAAGCTGCTGTAAAATAGTGAAATCTTTGACTATTAACCTGTGGTAATGCGGCTAATATGAAAGTATTGCTTTTAATAAACTTCGAAACTTTGTTTGAATACATAATTTATATTTTTCATAGAAAAAAATTTTTTGGTATTGTTAGTGGGCAATCAAAATTTATTAAATATAAAAGGTTTCAATTAAAAATTGCTTTCACTGAAGTTCTGTACATAGGGCAGTAATGCTCATCTATGAAAGCCTGGTTGAATCACGTGGTGCATAATAATGAATTGGGTTGATTTTTTATGGCCGATTATCTACTTGAGGGATATAGGCCATAGGAGGAGTGCAGGGTTCATACAGAGTTGGGAAGAAAAAATCCAAGGAGTACCCAAAAAATCCAAGGAGTCCAAAAAATTTTAAGGATTTGTCATTTTTTTTGTTGTTGTTGTTATCGATATTTTTATATGCTGCATCGTTATGTGGTATGCACACTCCAATTTTTAATTCCCAATTTGGCGAGAAAAACATTTCAAAAACAAATTTTACTCTATTAGAATCTAATTGCTAGTGCTTAAATAGCACAGTATTCACAATATATTGCTTATTGATTTCATAAGTTTAAATACAAAATTGACAATCTACTTTTTTATGCAGTGACCAATGGTCATGTTACAGGGGTGATTCTGAAAAAAAAAAAAAAAAAAAAAAAAAAAAAAAAAAATCTGAAATTCACAGCAAATCTTCTGAAAAGTTACACCAGAGGGGGGAGAGGGAAATCCACTCCCGACACTAGCTATGCGTTTTCTCCGCTGCTCTTTGACAAAATTCGCGATCTTTTGACGAAATTTGTGGGGTTTTTTGCGAGCTTTTGACGAAATTTGTGGGTTTTTTCGCGATCTTTTGACGAAATTTGTGGGGTTTTTCACGATCTTTTGACGAAATTTGTGGGGGTTTTCGCGATCTTTTGACGAAATTTGTGGGATTTTTGCGATCTTTTGACGAAATTTGTCGATTTTTCGCGATCTTTTGACGAAATTTTTCGCTTTTCGCGATCTTTCGACAAAATTTGCGGTTTTTTCGCGATTATTTGACGAAATTTGCGTTTTTCCCGCGATCCTTTGATAAAATTGGCGATTTTTCTGCAGACGATTGACAAAATTAATTTTTTTCGGCGACCATATGTCCGAATTTTCAGATTGGTGACCGATTTTTAAAAAAATTTCGAAAATGAATGCATTTTCGGAAAAATCGGACTAAAATCACCCCTTGGTGATATAAATAGAGATTAGTCAAACCCCAAACACTTATTATGTATATCACATACTTGATACATCTTAAAGAAAATTTTAAAGGGCAAAAAAAAAAAAAAAAATGTTAAATGCAACATACAAGAAAAAATATAACAAGTTTTGAATTTATTCTTTTAGAACAACGGTAATCGCTTTCTTTGAAGGTGAAATTTTGACGAATTCGCATTTTTTTTTTTTTGCGATCTTATGATGAAATTCGCGTTTCTTTCGCGATCTTCTGGGAAAATTCGCTTTTTTCGCGATCTTTTAATGGAATTCGCGTTTTATTTCAATTGTTTAATGAATCTGACTTTTTTTTCGCGATCTTTTGATGGAAACCGCGTGTTTTTCGCGATCCTTTGATAAAATTCACATGTTTTTCGCGATCTTTTGTGGGAATTCACGTGTTTTTCGCGATCTTTTGAGGAATTTCACGTGTTTTTCGCGATCCTCTGGGGAAATTCGCGTTTTTTTCGAGATCTTCTAATGGAATTCGCGTTTTATTTCGATCGTTTGACGAAACTAACGTTTTTTTCGCGATCTTTTGGTGAAAACCGTGTGTTTTTCGCGATCCTTTGAGGAAATTCGTGTGCTTTTCGCGATCTTTTGAAGAAATTCGCGTTTCATGCGATCTTTTGAGGAAATCTGCTTTTTTTCTCGATCTTTAACAAAATTCGCGTTTTTTCGTGATCCTTTGAGTAAATTCGCGTTTTATCGCTGTCTTTTTAGAAATTCACGCCTTTTTAAGAAATCCGAGTTTTCCAGCGATCTGTTGGAGAAATTCTCATTTTTTCACGATCCTTTGACAAAATTACGAATTTTTTCTGCGATCGATTGACGAAATTTGACGGTATTTTTTTTTTGTAACATATTTGCGAAAAACGCGATTTTTCCGAGATTCTTGGCTAAATGCCAAACATCGATAACATTTAAAATAAAGGTCGGCTAACAGTGTCAAAAAACGGACTTTACGGACCTAATAATTGAAAAACGGACCTATTAAGATTACCCTGCACAATCAATGTTGTGCTTCAGATGAATGACGTGCATAAAGGATTTACCGTGCGTTTTTCAATCACGATTTTTTCCCCCCTCGGCAGCAATATCGCTTGCGTCCGAAGCCGCAATAGAATATAAGGAGTTTCTAAGTAGTGGTTTGCTTATCTAAGCAGTTCTAAGTACTACTTGGGAATGTTTTCATTTCTAAGGAGAGTCTAAGGAGTCTGTGCGAACCCTGGGAGTGCCCTCCATGGGGGTCTTTCTAAAGGAACCTAACTAATATTTACGCAAGTTTCACAGTTCGAAGAAAACCATGAAACCTCCAAACAGTTAGGCAGACGGGGGCAATTGGGTTCGAACCTAGCACCTCCCGTCTACCAGCTTCGAGAGCAGAACCTCTCAGTCACTGGTGGGGTGCATAATAATGAAAGAAAGAGTTTGCCTGTTGACAGCCTTGTGCTGTGACATGAAGGACCACTACTATGAATTGAGGTGGCTAGATAAGCATTCATTTTCAGTACTCCCCCTCTCTCTCCCTGGTTCAGTAAATCTTTTTTTTTTTTCTAAGATTTTCTTTTCTTTTCTTTTTTTTTTTTTTTTAAATAATGATTTAGGATCTATATTTACTACCTGTCTTACTAATTTTTGCTAGAAGACTGTTTAAATGTGTTCATTTAGCAAAATTTAATCTATTATATCATAAACACACACTACCATATATATATATCAAGCACACATAACAACATTGCAGTTTTGCATACACTAATATGAGCAACATAAAGCGAAACACATGTAAATGCTATGATGGTGTTATGGAGCACCTCATACAGAAAAAGTATATATATACATTGATATATAACTGAAATATATTGAAATTTGCTAAAGAAACTCATATTTCTAATCACAATATACAAACAGAGAGGCAGTAAGTATAGATCCTAAAATATATTAAAACAATCAAAAATAGATTTTTTTTCAAATTTAATTTTGAACTTTTTTCTTTTTACACTCTTTTACTTAGCTTGATTAATTTACTAAACTTTTACTAAACTTGATTAATGTAAAGCTGTGCAAAGATTAAATTTTATAAACACTTTTTCACTTACATGCTGATAAGCTAGATTTATAAAAATTACATACACTAGTGTGTTTCCAATGACAATAAAATATTTCTATAACTTAACTATAAATTAATTTTCAGGCAATTTTTCATAAGCTGAGCTCAAGTGATAAATCGGCAAATATTCTTTATGGCTACAACTGTATATTAGTTACAAAAACAATGGAGCACAAAACTACGATCCCTAAAATAGGCCAACTGGGTATAAAACAGCATGAAACATTTTAAACACTCAAAAATAGAAAATAAAATAAAAAAATAAAGGAGTAATATTAAAAAACACATAAGCGTTTTTTTTTTTTTTTAAGTAATTGAAAAGTCATTCCTTTCTCCTAATCAGAATGCCATTTTATTAATTACGAAGAGGAAATAATGTTCTTAATGTTCTTTGAATCTAACATAAAGTCATGGCTAACAAACAGCTGGTACACCATGAAATTATACAATTCTTAAAATGCAGGGAATTTAATTGGCAGTATGCAATAGTTATGAACTTAATTTTAAGAAAATAATTGATGTCAATATAATATCTTTATTATATAATATTTAACAGATAAATGAAATCAACAATGAGTATTATATAAGTATTTACCAGCTTATGTAGAAAATTTAATTTTGGAAGATGAAGGCAAAGTATTTTTTTTTTCTTTGGCAAGTTTATGCCAGACCTGCCAACCTTTGAAAATGAGAAATCGTAGCAGAGAAAATTTAAATTAATCTGGAGATTGGTTGATTGGTTTTTCATGTTCCACAGCCATCTTTTGACATTTGTAAAAGGAATGATGTTTCCGTCTTTCAACTTAATATAGTAAATTTTTTCCTCTGAAAATTTTTATACGATTTTTAGAGTTTATTTTTTTCGCAGCATTTTTTTTTTTTTTTTCTACATTTGTAAAAGGATCCTGGTTCCAATTTTTTAACTCAGTGCAATAAATTTTGACAGAATTAGAGATTTTTTTCCCGCCATTATTTCAGAATATTCACAATTTTTTTTCCACAATCGTAATTCACATTTTCCTATCACGATTCTTTGTTGAAATCTGCACTTTTTACCATGAACTTTTGACGAAATTCGCATTTTTTACGTGATCCTTTGACAAATTTTGCGTTTTTTTTCCATGATCCTTTGACTAAATTAGTGTTTTCTTTCTGCGATCTTTCGGTGAAATTTGCGTTTTCTTACTAATTTTTTGATGAAATTTGCATTATCTTACTGATCTTTTCACGAAATTCGCGTTTTCTTTCTGCGATATTTTGACAAAATTCACGTTTCTGCCACAATCCTTTAACGAAATTTATTTTCTTCTGCGACCAATTGACGAAATTGATTTTTTTTTTTCACACGGTCATTTGCCAAAATTCACAATAGTTTATCACAAATCGTGCGATTTTGCACACCTTGCTCCTCAAGGAACCCCCTCCAGAATTCTTAAAATGGCACCCTTGTTTCTAAGGAAGGGAATTCCTGTATAAATATTTACAAAAACATGATTAGACTGTTTTATGTTAAGAAGTTTTTTTTGTAGCCCAGAATTTTTTTTTCTCATGAGCATTTTTTAATGTCCGAATTTTCGGACTAATGGTCAATTTTTTAAAACTTTCGGAAATGAATACTTGGAAATTTCGGAACAGAATCACTCCTGAAAAATATGCTGTGTGGGATAAAAATCGCAACTAGAAACAAAAAATGCTTTTGCGTTTTTTGCAAAAAATCGTAGTTTAAGACTGATTTTCGTAGCATCGTAGTTTATAGGTCCAAATCGTAACAAATACGATTTTTTCGTAGCAGTTGGCAGGTATAATTTATGCAACAAGAAACATAAAGCATTTGTGGTAGCACATATCTTGAGACATTAAATGTTACATCTAGAAATTATCATAATTTAAAAAACCTTGACATTTATCTACTTGTCTTTAAAACAAGGCAGTGAGAAGTTGAAAAGCTATATCTTTTCTCGTTATATTAAATATAATTTGATGTAAATCATAATAAGTTTAGAAACCGAAGTTTTTATTTTTATTATGCTGCTCTTAATATGTGATTTTATAAACAGGAATAAAAGTGGGAAAAAGGAAAAAAGGTGGACATTTTTTTCCATCTATACAATAGGGCTAAACTTGTATAATTTAGACACATTTTAAGAGTTATTCATACATTAAAATTAAATATAACTGCACATATGACTGTTTTCTTTTCTTTTTGCAACTTAGAAAGTATTTAAAAAAAAAAAAAATTAACTAACAATAAATGTATAGATTCATTAAATCAAAAGAAGAAATTGATAAAAGTATGAATCCAAATATGTCTGATGATTTACGTGATGTACAGAGATTAATTTTTCAAAATGAATATTATTTTGAATGGTTTAACTATTTAAGATTTTACTCGTTTTTTTTTTTTTTTTTTTTTTTTTTTTTTTGTTTTGTGTATACACAACAAATTGATCTTACATTTCCAAAAATGCATCACTGAAATTACCCAAAAGTGCTGTATACATGGAACAAAATATTCTATTCCAAAAAGAACCTTATGGGAACTTCTTTTTTCTTTTAAAACTCTTTAATGAACCTTTTTTACATGACTTTCAGATACTTATAATAAAAGCTCCCATTTGATTTGATGCCTCTTCTGCACAGCAATTCAGATACAAGCTCTAAGGATTTGAGCAGGCAAAATGTCTTATTATTAAATTTTCCAGTCCCCCCCTCCCCCCCCCCCCAAAAAAAAAAACACACCATATGCTTCCAATATTCTCTTTGCATTTTTTTCTCCATTGAGAGAATGTTCAAAATTGCTATAAAAAAGGTGCAACTCTTTCATGCCTGTATAAAATATCAAATGGAAAATTTAATTTTCAAAGATGTGTGCCCCCCCCCCCCCCCCAAAAAAAAAAAAATTTAAAATAAAATAAAAATAAAAAATACATTATAAAATTATTATTATATATTAAAACCACATTACCAAGATTTCACAATCAATTTAATTTTTAAAGGAAGAAACTTCAAATTAAATTAAATAATTAAAGAAATAAAATCATACATCTTTTCTCATATTGTATTCAGGATGTAAAGAAAGGCTTTCTTCAGATAATTTAAACCTGTATTCTCTAATAGAATCTGCCAGCTCTTCATACTGAGAAAATGAAGTGAACTGAAAAGAGATGAGTAAAATCATGAGTGAACAAAACAAAATTACAAAACATGAAATAAATAAATAAAAACAACATATGAATCAACCATTTTCAATTTAAGAAATTTACAATTAACCCTTTTGTACTTGCTGCCTATGATAAGAGTAATAGAATATTATCTCTGATTATAAACTACAGTTGAACCCCGTTATAGTGAACCCGGTATATAATGAGTTCATGGATATAACGAACGTAAATTTTAGAGCCGGCGGTTTTCTATTGTATTTAATGCTAATTTATCATTTTATAGCAAACCTCCAAAATCTTAAGAATTGGCTATAACAAACATTTTTTTTTTCATCCGACCAACGAATTTTTTAAAAACTTTTCTGCAATTGTGAAAACAGCACTTTGACTCAAATTTCATAAGAAAATGTATGCCGGTCAGTGAAACACATTTCAAATCAGCGACAAGTCTGTTTATTAAAGGGTAGACACAACTGCATTATTTCCCTTTTACGATAGCCACTCTGCGGGTGTGATTAACAATTAAAGGTAAAATGAATTTATTTCCATTTGTTCATTTTTAGTTAATTTAATTAGTATTGTGTCAGTTTAATGTAATTGATTTTAGTCAATTAAATTAATTAATGATCATTTTATCACTTTTTAATACTTTGTAATTGAATACACATAGCAACTAATGAGCTATACATTTTGTGAACTCTAATATTTTTCTTAACGGTTCAGATATAGCGAATAAAACCTTTGGTCCCTTGGAGTTTATTATAACGTGGTTTGACTGTATTTGCAAGTTTTATTATATTTTGACCTTTTGTGCATTGAAATAGATATAAAATGTTTGAATTCCATGCACTGGTGCCATTGTTAGTGATAAAGCATACAATAATTTTTTTAAAGGCACCACCTCCAGATATTTTAAGTACTGTTAGTCAGGCAAGGGGGGGGGGGGGGAGGGGAGTGCCAAATCAACTAGAAGTAACATAACATTTAATATTTAAAACAGTTTCTTTGTGGACAATATACTTATCAAAAGGAGCACAAATGAGTTTCAAAATTAACCTCCAAATTTGACACTAAAAAAATCTACACTCTTCCACTAGCTTGCTTACAAATTTTCATGGTGTTTCTACAATTAGTTTTAGTTATTGACTACTTCATCCAAAGCTCATTTAAGGAGTTCTCATGAAACTGAAAATAAATCAAATATCTATATCATATATACGATCATTAATGTTTTTTTCTTATACATCAGTCTTTAAGCCTGTATCATGGCTTAAAAACCAGAGAGATGTTTTAAGAATAACTAAAAAAAAAAACAAAGAAAAAGCTAAAATTTTGTATATGTATACAGTAAACACTTATCAATCGAATGCAATGAAATGTTTTGTAGGTTATAATACCTATTTATTTTTTTTAATATTAACTTAATAAAACATATTTCTTATAGCAAAATTACAAAAGCAACATTATGTTTAGCTTTTTAAGTAAAAAATTCATAAAAGAAAATCAACATGATAAAATTAGTATTTTAGGAATATAAATAACAATATGTAAGACAGTGAATAATTGTAATTTGAAAACTATTGGCTCAAACGAATTTAAATTTGGATCTGGGCATAAATTTTGATGTATATTAAAAATGCAATCAAACTTGGATAAGTGGGACCTGAATAAATGAGGAACTTCTGTTACTGGGAGTACTTCTTTGGACACTGCATTTTTATGCCAAAAAACCTCTCTTATTGAGAATGCCAACAAAATTCTTAAACTGAGATTGACTTTTGTCGGCATCAAGAGAGAATTACCTCGATAACAGAGTCAACCACATAAATGAACCCTGAAATTTCATATTATTTATAATGAAACATCTTAATAATATATTAAGAAGAAAAAAAACTTACATGTTCTGAAAATTTAGGACACTTTAGGCAGGTAAAGTTTTCCATGGAGTTCTCAAGTTTGTCGAATTCACACACTTTATTTACAATATTCATGTCTTTAAAATTCAGATTCTGAGATGGAAATCCATTTAAATTAGCTTCAGAAAATGCACACAAATCTTGAAATGCTGATGCCAAAGAATGACCAGGTTCACACTTTCTATTAAAAAAAGTTTCCATTATGCATTTCAGAAAATAAACAAAAAATGAATTTTAATTAACTCATTATTAATAATCAAAGCCTAATTATTTGAAAATATTATCAAACCATGGGTGAGAAAAGAAAATGTGCTTATAACCTATCTCATTTTATATGTTTTTTAAAAATTGAATTGTGTGCTTTAAACTTAATTTTAATATTTTTATAATTGTAAAGATATCTCTATGAGATTGCTTCTGTTTGATACATGGGAGCTTCCAATGGGGAGACAGGAGAGGACAGTTGTTCCTCCTTAGATTTTCAAATTTAATTTTTTTTTCCTGTCAAGTTTTTGAAAAATATAGAATTTGTTTTTCTGAAGTGATTTAAAAGAATTAAAAACTCAGAGAAAAGAAATTAAGGATTTTTTTGACAGGGAACAAAATTAATGGAGTGACAAGATTTTGGAACAAATGTACTTGTTGTCCACTGCCAAAGTTATTTTTTAATGGAGAATGTAAACATGAAATAAACTAAACTAATAATTTTTTTCCTCAGAACCTATGTTAAAGACAATTTTTAAACATATCAACATAAAAAGCAGCACAGATATTGCAAGACTGTAAATAATGAATCTCTCCATATTTTTATTAAAAATTTATTAACTATATACATATTTAGAATTTGAACACTGTGGTTCTAAAATATATGCAAGTGGTACTACATACACCATTAATCAAAGTTCAACAGCAACTGTGAGACAATTCAATGAAGTGATGCCACCAAGACAACACTGATGGATATTATTGCCAGCAAAAAGTAATTAATAAGTAATTTATTTCAGAGACAAACATAATAGATATGCCAGCTGTAGAATTGATGAAAAAAAGTCACTGGTCCCAAGGACCAGTAAGCATGAAAATTTAATGGTCTGCAGCCAGTATCATTGGTTAGCTACATAAAATTCTATTGTCTCTTTAGCCCTTTGAGTGACTCCTCACTCTACCTCCTAGAATATAAACCAAATTTCCTTTGCAGTTATCCAAAATTTTCAGCATAATAAAATGAAAAATTATAATTTGCTAAAAATTAAATAAACAGTACATAAACAAAAACTGTAAAATTAATTATTAGATTACACAGACCTGCCAACCTTTGAAAATGAGAAATCGTAGCACACAAAATTCAAATTAATCTGGATGTTGGTTGGTTGGTTTTTTGCAGCAATTTTTTTACATTCGTAAAAGTAATAAGGTTTCAGTCTTTCAACTTTCAACTGAATATAGTAAATTTTTTCCTCCGTAAATTTTCTATATGATTTGTACAGCTTCTTCTCGTTTTGCGACTTTTTACATTTGTAAAAGGAGCCCAGTTCCGATTTTTTAGCCCAGTGCAGTAAATTTTGACGAAATTCGCGATTTTTTTTCTGCGATCATTTCCCGATATTCACAATTCTTTACCACAATCATAATTCACTTGTTTTTATTACGATTCTTGGTTGAAATCCTCGAATGAATGAATTTTTACCTGAAACTTTTGACGAAATTCGCATTTTTTACCGCGATCCTTTGACGATTTTTACACAGTCTTTTGACGAAATTCGTGTTTTCTTTCCACGATCCCCACTTTCGATGAAAAAATCGTAGTTTGAGACCGATTTTCGTAGCATCGTAGTTTATAGGTCCAAATCGTAGCAACTACGATTTTTTCGTAGCAGTTGGCAGGTCTGGATTACATGACATCGCTGTGCTTAAGGAGTGCCAACATGGCGTGAAACGCCGCAGCGCATAACCACCAACTAAATATGAAAAGGGAACTAAGGACGAATTTCGAAACAATGCACGGCCTAAAGGTATAATTTGGAAGCTCTGGTGGAATCTCGAGGGACATTCCAGAGTTGACAGCACAAGGTTAAATATAACCTCTAGAAATAGGGCACATAAGGCATCCAAATTATTTTGGTTACCTTACACTTTGATGTCATTTCACTGACTGGCCTAGGTAAAGAACAGAGAATGCAAAGACAGTAGGGTACCAACGAACACAGAAAAATCATAGCATTGTTAGGAATTAACAAGCTAGTTTCTTTATTCTCAATGCCTCTAACAGTATTAAATACCTCTTTAACTTATTACAATATAATATGCAGTACTTTATTTATTGCACTTTATTTTTACCAAAGTAACTTTATTCAAATATAATTTATTCTGAAATAAAACTTACCTTTATTCTGTTCTAATCCATTTATCCTTTAATTATTTAAGAAGTCTTTTTAGTTTCTTTAAGTTACGTTCCTTTAAATACCTTGTTTACGTTTTTCAAACTTCCGATGGTGTAATTTGCCAGGCATCACTTTCAATGTAGTAGATCATACTACGTGGTTTTTCTTTCGCCAGGTGGCGGTGGCTGTCTTCATGAATGAATTAGATGACGTAATCCACTCCGGCGAATCACTGCTCATCGAACGTTCCAGAAAGGGAATGAGTCGGCACGTGCACCGCTAGCTATTGCATAAAAGGGTTTTTCCCTCCTCGGATCTTCATTCAGTCTTTTTCAGTTCTTCTCTTCGTTTGTGTTGTGGAGTTTCGCCATTGGTCATGCAGTATAATAGAAAGCGATTTCATATTCTAGTTTTTAGACAACATAGCTTTTTAAATACATCGTAGTTTTTCATATCTTCATCGTATTCTTGTGGAAATGGTTTCTGTCATCATTTAGTGTTAAGCTATTCTTCCCCAGTGTGCCTACGTAGCTGTTTACGGAGAAGTGAATTTCTTTCCGGTTGTAAGCTGATTCTTGGATGCTTGAATGTCCTGAAGGAATGTAGCTTGAGTGGGCTAAGTATTTGGAGGAGTTAGCTATGTGTCATCAAGATCTTTTCTCATTGACGATGTTGACCAGGAATATAATTCTTCGGTGATGTTGTTCTTAAATGAATCATGATTAATGTTTTTAATATGAAGCCTATTATCTTTTGCACGATATGCCATGGAGTCCTGGGGTAAATATATTTAAATGCCATGACATATATTTATAGATATACATTTAATAGTTGTTATAATTTATGAAAGTTAAGTTTGTTGTTTGCTCTTGGTTTTTAATAAATACGTTTTTATTTATATATATTGGTATCTGTTTTACTCAATCCACCACAGTCATAGTTTATTTTTAGTAAAAATATATACAAGTTTATAGTAACATGTCTTTAAATCTTTTAACTAAATTTATTGATTAGATCGTGTCATGCTATGTCAGAAGTTAGCCATATACGCTCCATTGCTAGTGCATAACTCTGCTAATTTATATTCATAGCCATTTTCCTTGATATTGGCTATCAAGAGGTTATGGGCCACGATACTTTTGGCGTAACCATGACCGAATCTTGTTTTTGTCAGTGTAATTTAGCAATATAAAATTAATTTGAAATTAAATTTTTTTGGTTACTTGCCTTAATTTTTATTAAAGTTTATTAAGAGTTAATTATTATTAAATATAAAAATTAATTTGCCATTTTTGTCCTTGATTGGTCTGGCGTTCTGTGGTGGTATTTTTTGGCCCTTTTATCCGATGTTATCGATATTTTTCGAGGGGGGGGCCGTGATATTTTTTTTTGAGAAGTCTTTGTAATTAAAAATTCAGATAAAAAGGTTAAATTTTTTTTTTGATTTATTTAATTGATATAATATTGAAAGTTTAAATGTTAGAATAATTTTGATAAATCTTTAAAACGTAAAGTAAGTTAATGTTTTTTTGAAATGGCAAACCCAGGGCTCAAAATAAAGGGCTTTTTGAAGTTAAAAATATGTTTTGAAGAAAATTGTGGTTTCTATTCATTAGAAAAAGTGTTGGGATAACGTCACTCTAGAAAGTTAAATGAATTGGCTGAAATGTGGAAGTGCTGGATGTTATTTTGAGAAGTCTTCTGTTTACTACGTCAGTTCTTTAAAGAAAAGTTTTTGAGTGTCAAATTGAATCCATTTGGATGTCAAAATTCAAGGTTTTACGTTTAACAGTCCAGGAAGTGCTTTGGTGATTTATCAGCGATTTATTATCATTAGATCTACGAGATTACAAGTAATGTTGAACTTTACATCTGCTATTTATTGTGAAGTTTCCGGCAGTGGGGCGTGCTGGTACCCCCTACTGACTTACTTTCCCCTGGACTATCTGCAAATAGACGTTCTTTGGTGACAATTTTTTTGACAAGAGAACTGTCGTATTTATTGACAAATGGCGGACTTCCGATACATTAAATTTTTTTTTTATAGATGTTTCTTAAAGATGAATGTTCACAAATTTTTTTTGTAAGATGTCGTGATCCTCATCAATTGTTGTGTAATTCACCCTTTTTATATTTTTAAGATATTTTTTATGATAATATTTGTTAGATACTACATGGGAGCTATGGTGCTTAATTTGGAACCATTACAAGTGAATGATATTTGAATTTGTAAAATGTTTAATGTTGTTTAGCTTTTAAATTCAAGGGTTTAGATTTGACATCTAAATTCTATTTATAGAAATAGAGTAAACGTTAAGTATAAATTTTTGATCTGTTAAAAGGTAAAGGGGGGAAGTTATCTGAAATTAAAAAAATTTTTTTTGAAATATTAAATTACTGTTGAAAAGTTATGAAACTAAAGATAATTTTTTTAGATACTGTTTTTAAAGTCTTAATCTGTGATAATTTTTAAGGAACTGTTAAGTTTGGGATTTTTAAGATATTGTTAAATTTTTAAAAGATTTATCTCTTTTTTTCTCCTGTTTAAAGGAGTTGCTTAAGATATTGGGGTAGATCTTTAGAAGTTTGTTTAAACGGGCCGCAATTACCTGGGGATTTTTACCTCAATTTTTTTTGTCATACAAATTGCTCATGAATCTTGGAATTCTTGTTATATGGAAATAATAGTGGAAATTTAAATTTTTTTTTGATATCAAGTAAATTCAGTTTTTAAATTTTTTTTTGTTCTGGCGATGGGGATCGTGGTTCAGATGTTCGCTTTCACTCATCGTCAGACAGTAATTTTTATGGGGGAAATGTTTGCATGTCATGAAATGAGATATTTGTCATTGTCTTGACTGGTGGTATGGAAACTGGAAGATCTCTTTCTTGTGATAGTTTACTATCCTGAGGGTTGTTTTGTTTTCCTTATATATCCCTTTAAGTTTAATCTCATTTTTACAGTATATGCTCGCTGCTTTAGGTAGTTAGAGACTCTTGGTTTTAAGTTCTTTTTGTTATATTTATGAATTTATAAAGTTTTTATGTTAGTTAGGAAAATATAATGGAGAGAGGTTTAAGAGGGGGATCATGTTTCTTTATACCATATGTGGTCATCCATTTGTAATATGGGACTGCATGTTTTAATTGGTTAGGACATTGTGACGGATGTTGCATGGATTGATAAGCTACATTTTTCATTCTCAGTTTTTAGAATAGTTATATAGGTTCATGAGTAAGCAAGTTTATTAATGTTTAAGCTTTAAATTTTTAAGATAATGAAAATTGAAAGAAATGTTATCCTAATGTTAAATTCTGTCTAAATTTTGATTTTTCTAAATGACCTCTATTAAATGAATTTTAAGTTATAATGTATAATGTTAAATAGAATATGAATCATACAGGTACCCTCTAATTATTTGAGAGATTGTTTTGTAGAATCTAATTTTTTTTTTTTAGGCATTTTTATGATTAGCAAGGGTGGTTTATTCTGTGTAAATTTAAATGAAAAACCTGGACCCAAATACGCTAGATCTCTTTGCCTCCGTACTAAACTATCTTTTTAGTTTAGAATAATTTTTCAATATTTTTATAGAGTTAAGTTTAAGTTTTTACTGTATGTTCAAAAGTTAAGAAGAGGTCATTGGAGGTTCATTGATGGATTATATATATAATTTTTAATTGGATTTTGATCTGTAAAAGTTGTTTTAAAAGGAATTAATAAATTTTTGCTTGTGAAATAGTTAATATATATATAAAAGAATCAATAGGATTAAATGTTTTTTTTTGAAGTTAATCTCTTAAATGTACTCAACCTGTATCCAGTTTGATATTGTGTTAATGGGTTCTGAAAAGTAAACCCTGTTTTTATATTATTGGTTGGTTGAGTGCATTACATGAAATGAGTACTTTTTAATGGCTTTTTACTTCCCCTCATCTTAATTTATCTATAATATGTTAAAAGCTGTAAGAATTGCATTGCAAAAGGTGCTATTTGGAGATATTTTTAGACGGAAATTTTTATATTTCTGATGTGTCTCAATTAAATGTGCATCTGTAATGTGTTATCCTATTATGAAATATTCCTCTTTTTAAAGTATTTAATGAATTGGATAATTTGAGAAATGCAGTTTTTGATTTGCTGTATCAAAGTAGAAAATAATGTAACTTTTGTTTGCCCTACTCATAATTGTTTAAGAAGCTGAATTATTCGGCCTAAGTGGAGATCTGTTGATATTCGAATAGTTTTTTTTTGAGAAATTGCTAAAATTTGTTTTATGTAAGAATTGACTATAGTTGAAATTTTTTTTTGAAGTTTTTAGTTTATGATTCACAATTTAATTTTTTTGACCCAGGAGTTCTTTTATAAGTATGCTTTGACAATAACTGCATAATGCGAATTAGTTGTCATGTCACCAAGTTTTTAAAGACGTTCTGAGAATTGCAGTGGTTGAAATCCCTGATGTACGGAACGGATAAGTACGGTGAAGGCATATTATTTATCTTGGGTCAATCTAAATTTAACAAATATTAATAAAGTTGTTTGATGTGTTATTCAATATTATAATTTTTATTGTATATTTTTGTTTAAAATATGTTGTATTTATGCATTAAAATAGATCTCTTTGACTGGTTGATGAATTTAATATAATGGAAAGTGAGTTTCAGCGGAGTTGCATTCATGGATGGTTTTATTTCAAGATGAAGATGGTTCGAATTGGAGCATTGTGGTTCTTCATGTGGTTTACATAGTGTTAGAATTGCTGGGCTGGTTTTTAGATTTACAGTATTGAATTTTTTAGATTGAAATCCTGGATGATATAAGTTCTGCTGGTAGACTTATAATTTAATTTTTGATAAGGCTGTTATTGGAGATTTGGTCATAGGCTGTTTTTAGATGTTTGAGTCACTGTTGATCAGTATGTTAATAGAAAAGTTAATTTTGACTGAGAAGCTAATGTTTAGGTATACTGAATTTGTTTTTGGCTGATAGCTCAAGAGAATTTTTCTCACTTGGATACTTAACAGGGAAACGTAAAATTGTTCCATGGTTGTTTCTCCTGGAGTAAAGTTTGAGTGGGGAAGGATGTTATGCTAATCAAGGTATGTTGAGCATGTTGTTTTGAGTGACCTTATGGATATCTCCTGAATTAAAAGCTGAGAGTATCTTAGACTGGTTCTAAGTAAATTTTTTTTGGGATTCCTTTTAGTAATAGATGTATCAATGGTTTTTGGATATGTTTGGTTCCAGCTGACATGATGAATTTTGAAAGTTTTTAGAAAGTGAGGGGACATCTTTATTTTTAGAAGGCATGTGTTTCATGCCTGTATATCAAGTTGTAATGAGTTCTTCAACTTATGAATAGAATGGATCTGGTGTTAGACGCTTGATAGATATTTATACCTCGCTTATAGTTGGTTTTTCTGAGTGTGAAAGCGTGATGTCCATGATTTGTGACTAGAATTGGAGCTATATAAATTTTTTTTTTGGTTTGATGGATGTGCTCTGTTATCATGGCAGTTTTGCTGTAATGAAGTTTTTACAGGTTATTGATGTTTCTAGTTATATTGATGGTTATATCATATCCGTATCTACAGTTACCTACGTTCTAGTTTTTTTTTAGAGAGATTGAGGTTTGAAGTCTTGGGATCCTGAGCAAGTAGATTTTTGGTTTGAATGGAGGTGTTACCTAGCCTCGCTGATTGTGTGAGCGAATGATATGTACCCCTTTAAATAAATGTCTGGCCTGGATTCTTAGGTGACTTTGTAGCTTAAAGTTGGTTTATAAGTAATTTTTATGGGAATATTATGGCTTGTGGTAAGAGCACTTCGTACTGACCTAGTGTGTGACCTGAGTGTGAGAGATAAGGGTCGGCACATATTTTTAGTAGCCTGTTTGTGTTGCATAGTGGACATCGTATGGCTCATTTAGATTTGTGTGGTGTTGACGGAGTTTTTGAGGTATAACCTGGTGATCTGTTTTTGTTTAGCTGGAATCATTTACATTGTCTAGATTGAAAGACTGGAATCATTGAGATCTATATATATTTTTTTTCGATGTTTTTAAGATTTTTATATTGGAAATTATTAATTGTTAAGATTGTTAAAGTTTAAAGTTGTTAGATTGATAAAGTTTTTTTTAGGGGGTTGATTGCTGACATTTTTAGATGGGTGATCTAGACGTTAAATTTTGGTGTTAGAAAATGTTTTTCTTGAGAAATATTTAGTAGTTGAGAGACCTTGTGATATATTTATTTGTTAAATGGCATGTTATAATTGAAGAATGTGATATATTGAATTTGTTTCTAGTAAATACGAGGGAAGGACTGTTTTATTTTCATGTATTATGATTTTAATATGTGGTGTTTTTATGTGATGTATTTATGTGTAATAATTTTTATGGCTATTATTTCAGATGTAGATATTTGCTCCGGGACTCTATTCCTATTTGACCTTTGCTCTTTTTATAGGTTGACCTTTGATGCTAGTTATAGTGGCTTGTGGACTGATCTTGGCGTTTTTTTCTTAATATTTAACAATTGTGAATGAGGTTTCTGGGAATGATATTAAGGATGTTTGATGTTTCTGGTTTCTGAGGAAGTTGAAATAGTTAAGCTAGTTGATATATCTTTATCTGAATTTTTAAGGAGACATTGAGAGGGGGGGCACTTGTTAGGAATTAACAAGCTAGTTTCTTTATTCTCAATGCCTCTAACAGTATTAAATACCTCTTTAACTTATTACAATATAATATGCAGTACTTTATTTATTGCACTTTATTTTTACCAAAGTAACTTTATTCAAATATAATTTATTCTGAAATAAAACTTACCTTTATTCTGTTCTAATCCATTTATCCTTTAATTATTTAAGAAGTCTTTTTAGTTTCTTTAAGTTACGTTCCTTTAAATACCTTGTTTACGTTTTTCAAACTTCCGATGGTGTAATTTGCCAGGCATCACTTTCAATGTCGTAGATCATACTACGTGGTTTTTCTTTCGCCAGGTGGCGGTGGCTGTCTTCATGAATGAATTAGATGACGTAATCCACTCCGGCGAATCACTGCTCATCGAACGTTCCCGAAAGGGAATGAGTCGGCACGTGCACCGCTAGCTATTGCATAAAAGGGTTTTTCCCTCCTCGGATCTTCATTCAGTCTTTTTCAGTTCTTCTCTTCGTTTGTGTTGTGGAGTTTCGCCATTGGTCATGCAGTATAATAGAAAGCGATTTCATATTCTAGTTTTTAGACAACATAGCTTTTTAAATACATCATAGTTTTTCATATCTTCATCGTATTCTTGTGGAAATGGTTTCTGTCATCATTTAGTGTTAAGCTATTCTTCCCCAGTGTGCCTACGTAGCTGTTTACGGAGAAGTGAATTTCTTTCCGGTTGTAAGCTGATTCTTGGATGCTTGAATGTCCTGAAGGAATGTAGCTTGAGTGGGCTAAGTATTTGGAGGAGTTAGCTATGTGTCATCAAGATCTTTTCTCATTGACGATGTTGACCAGGAATATAATTCTTCGGTGATGTTGTTCTTAAATGAATCATGATTAATGTTTTTAATATGAAGCCTATTATCTTTTGCACGATATGCCATGGAGTCCTGGGGTAAATATATTTAAATGCCATGACATATATTTATAGATATACATTTAATAGTTGTTATAATTTATGAAAGTTAAGTTTGTTGTTTGCTCTTGGTTTTTAATAAATACGTTTTTATTTATATATATTGGTATCTGTTTTACTCAATCCACCACAGTCATAGTTTATTTTTAGTAAAAATATATACAAGTTTATAGTAACATGTCTTTAAATCTTTTAACTAAATTTATTGATTAGATCGTGTCATGCTATGTCAGAAGTTAGCCATATACGCTCCATTGCTAGTGCATAACTCTGCTAATTTATATTCATAGCCATTTTCCTTGATATTGGCTATCAAGCATAAGGTAGCCAAGCCTAACTAACTATCTTTAAAAACTTATAAAAACAAAGTGGGCCACTTAGCTCACTAATTTAGATGTCAAGCCTAGTGCGCATTACAGGTCGCAGGTCTCCCGGCTTTCGCACAAACGGTAAAGCCTTGAAGAAGGCTTTGTGGTACTAGACATCGAGAGAACACCGCTATTGCAAATAACATTTTGGCATTGACAATGGTTGAAAATGGGGACAAGTTAAAATTAAAAGCTAAAAAATAAATAAATAACTTCAAAATTAAATGCGAATCTGGGATATGAATTTCGTGACCAGGATGCATGAGCACCGCCGGTCGAATAAGCCAAATATGGGAGAAAAAGGTCTTAAATAGCCGGGGTGCAGTGAGCAAACACCCCAAGGCCAGTAAGAAATAAGGTAGGCGGAGCCTAGCCTCACCCTGGATGGAAGTATCATAGAAGTTCAAAAACAAACTAAAATTTTGAAACAGGATAGAGCACCAATAACAATTAATAAACATGAAGGAAAGGAATTTCCAAATAAATAAAGATAATATATTACTAATTAAATACTATTAAATTAGGAAAGTTGATATACGTGGCTGTTGACAATGAACAGTATGCTGCAAGACGTCACAGGGAAAGCCAATTCTAGATGAAAGTTTCTTTCAATCTAGGGAAAAGATGAAATTTTCCTGGGGAATTCTGCGTTTAGATGACTGCTGAAGGATTTCTTCTAGAAGTTTTGGAGCATGGGATGAAGTTGTCGTCCCAAGTGAGTATAGCGAGAGGTCGTTTCCGGTTTCTCTCCACTCTAGCGTCATAACGACGGATGACATTTAACGCAGGATTCCTCACGGCTGGGATTGACCTGTGAAACTTCAATGCAAGTTTTTTTATTTCTGCAAATACAGGTTTGATTTTGAGGTCACGATGAATGACGTCATTGCGGACATAGTGGGTCGCCTTCATAAACCTACACAAAAGTTTATTTTGAAAAATTTTAATTTTATCAATTCTGGTTTTTGGGGCACTACCATAAACTGATGAACCATAAGTGATAATTGGACGAATCATTGATTTATATAGTAACAATTTATTTTTAATTGACATTTTTTAATCGACAACAACAACAATTTATTTTTAATTGAATTAATTATTAGATATTTTATTTTCGATTATTTCAACTGACCATAAGGTTTAATGCATTTTTTTATATTATTTATTTTTAAAAATTAAATAAAACTGTGCGATTTGTGTCTGGTTGCAGTTTTCTCAGGGATGGGAAAATTCATGTTTACCTGTCAGAGAGGGGAAAAAAAAATTACCTACTGTTCGTGCGACCACTAAATTTTCAAATCAGCGGTCCGACTGAATTTTTGGTGGTCTTGGTCCAGCAAACCAACAAGGATTTTGAACGCTGTATGCCATGACAAATATTGAAAATCCAAAAACAAGCTTACACTGGCTTTTTCCAAAATGAAATAATTAAAACAGTTCGTTATTTCTTTCATCAAGGGATTATGTCCACAAATGTATAAAAAAGAAACACATAATTAAAGAAAACTTCCATGGTGAGCTCAGGAGGGGCCGAGGAGATCTCTCCTGGATAAAAATCCTCAGTTTCTTTTCTCTTAGTCTATAATTATTTTAAATAACTTGAGAATAAATTTTATTATTTTTTGAAAATCATGAGATGAAAACAAAATTAAACTTGAAAATGCAGGGAGAAGCAATTGTCCTCCCTTGACTACCCATTGGAAGCTGCTATGTATCAAACAGAAGCAATCTCAAAGATTACATCAATTTTAACACAATTAATTATGCTAAAATTAATGTAGTGTAATTATTTATGCAGCGTTTTCTGGAATTCCAATACCTGTGATTTATTCTGTTGAGCTATTCATATATCAAACCAGATGCCATTATCAGGTTGCCTGGGTGAATTAGGTCCTCCAGACTCGTCCGGAATGGCTCAGTTGGCATCAGTCAGTTCATTGGAAGCTTCAGCCAAGAAATCCCTGGTTCGAATCTTGGCCTGAACATTTTTCACCCAGTTGGAAATTTACAATTCAATCTCAAAGATACTTATAAAAAGAGTAAAAAGGATCTTAAAGTGATTTAGTGTAGAGTTTATAACAATTTTGTTTATATCAATGATGCATAATTCAATCTTTAAGAAAAACTTATAAAATGAAATACATTAGAGGTAGACATTCTCTTTTTTCACCCAATTTTTCCTTAAAATAAACTATTTTTCAGAAGTTTTCCCACTTTTCCTGTTAGATTATTATTACAAGACACATTTAGGAACATAAAAAATTATAACTCCAACAGAATTTTTATTGTAATGCAACTGAGAATTTTATGCAGTGAATAAAGCGCATAAAGGGGTGGCCTATAGGGATTTTGCCCTCTCAGAGCATCAAAATGTCTATCCAGCTAGATTTGCGGATTTATGCTTTTAATGATCTAAAAAGACAAATCCCCCCACCATCAGTTTAAAAAAATCTGTAACACCTGTGGTGAAACTAGTTAGATGTGCCAATCCCAAAACTTTCTTCTATCTCATACATGTTAATACTTCAAAATTCACTATCACACTGCCAAAAATAAATGACAATCTATGCCCCCCCCCCCCCCAATCATAAGGATTCTAAAGATATGAAATTCTGTGCATTAGTTCTTGAGATATGACTATTGCTAAAATCGTGTAAATCCTGCAAAGTGCAGCATAGCAGCATCTGGATGATTTACACTAAAACTAATCAGCAACAACTTACGTCAACATCTAACTGAAACTGAAGTTTGTTGAAAATCCATGTATTAGTTTTCGAGATAGAACTATTGGGAAAATAGTAAAAAATCCTGCATATCAGCACCACCTATTGGGCGATTAATACCAAGATTTCTTTTATCAAAGTTTAATTTGAAACTAAATATATTGCTATTTAAAATATCTCTAAGCTTGTATAATTTTTACTGAAGATTTTTTTTCTTTCAGTCAGTATTTTTTTTTTTTTTTTTAATGTTTAAATTTTAATTTCAGAAATCTATTGATGCTACAACTAGTATTTTAAACTTTGTCTTATATTTAGGTTATTTATAAATATAAAATGATTTTTGAGATCATAAGTCAACTTACTCAGCTTGACTAACAATTTTGATAAGGAAATATATACACAGTTTGGGATCAAGAATCATACTTTAATTTATTTAAAAACATGAAGTATTAAAAACAAAGATACATACTGGATCGTGTTAAAATGAAATGTTGTAGCCTTTTTTTTCTCCCCTAATCACAAAATTTCAACCTTTAATGAAATTCAGCAAATGCCATGGACATTTCTTTTTTTTTTAAATATAGTGGCAAAATCACAATATTTAAGAAAATAAATTAAAGATTTGCAACAAGTTAAACTATTATTGATTTCAAATCATTTTTCTCCTAAATTATTTACATATTTGGGTGAAAAATATACCTATACTCCTATTAAATACTCCTATTAAATATAATTAAAATACTCCTATTAAATCAATAACCAAATTTTGCAATTATATTTTCCCCTTATTTACAAGAATAAGAATCAATTATGAAAACAAGTAATAGGGACATAGTTTAAAATGGATTATACTTACAATATGTCCATTCGCCTCCATTCTTTTAAAACATCATTCTCTTGTATTTTTATTGTTTTGTTACTGATGGAATCAACATCTTTATATGACACTATAATTACTTCAGGTTTCTTAAGATGAGGATAAAACAATTTCTTTGACCAAGGCACAATCTCAGGTTCAGAACTCTCAGAAGAATTTGAATTTTGCTTCTTTTCAGATACTATTAAAATTTTAATTCTGTTTTCTTTTTCAACGCTTAACAATACACAAGGAATATTCCGAAGGCCTCCAAAAGAAACTGCAATGATCCTGCCAGGAACAAATATTTTTCTAGAAACAGCTAAGGCACACTTTTCAACCTGCAATAATAAAAGTGCTTTATCACTACAGTCTGTTACAAAAGTATAAGACCACAACATATTTTGCTATTTAAGTAATTAAAGAAATATTGCAATCAAAATAAAGAATATTCTATGTTAGTAAAGTAAGTTTTTAATAAAATGTAGCAACATACGCAAATGAAATTAATTTGAAAAAAAAAAAAATAAAACATCAATATAACAAAAAAGTGTCAAAAGAACCGTTACAAAATTATAGGACCACCCGTGGGAAAGACAGTTTTCTCAAATTTAGTAAGATGTTGCTCCACCATTTCTCTGAATAACTTCAAACACACGATATGGCATAGAGTTAATCAATTTTTTAAGGAACGATTCTGGAATATTGTCCCATTTCTCCATAATGGCCATTTCTAATTCATATGTTGAATGATATTGTTTATTGTTTGTCATTTCAATACACTTGGCGAGACAAATAACTCCACAAGTTTTCTATGGGATTTAGGTCTGGGCTCAGACATGGCCAAAACAAAACATCAATCTTTTCTCACCTCCTAAAAGTGGTCCGAAGGGTATCAGACTTCGAAATAGCATTTGTTGGTAACTGTCTGAGTTAATTTTCCCTTCAACTTTTTGGAGATTGCATTTTTGCATTTTCCTGCATATGAAAATATACCCCATACCAAAACGGAACTGCCTCTTATCTGTCTGCTGAAGAACTCATGAGATCTTCGTTTTAAATCATGCCAGTAGTAGTTATTGCCATTTGGACCATCAAGATTGAATTTTTTTCTCACAAGAAAACAACATATTTCTCCATGCAGAGTTCCAAGACATGACATTCTTTGCCCCTTCACTTAAGACTTCTTTGTGACATTTCAGTAATATTTATTTTTTAATTTGCGATGAATAACGCCAGCATTAGATTTCAAACTTCGCCACACAGTTGCATATGATACCTACATTTTAGTTATCTGTTGTGCTATTTTATGAGACGACTGGTATTTTTTTGTTGCCAGTTTGACAATTTGCCTATTATCACGATCTGATAACATCTTTTTATGACCAGATCATTTATGCGTTCCATACAATTCTTTTTTACTTAAAAATTTATGAATAACAGTTTTAGAACAATTAAGAATCTTACTTATTTCACGTTCAGACTTTCCTTTTCCTTTGTAGACCCACACTCTTCTCACTTCTATTTCAGACAGCTCACTCTGACGAGGCATTTTACTAATAAATTCAAAAAATCAGATACAATTCCGAATTTCTGCATTTTATTCTTCTTTTTAAATTTTGCAGATTGTTTAGTTACAGTTAAACTCTGAGTTTAAAATAAAATCGCCTGCTTTATTAATAATATAAGAGTCGTCTTATATTTATGAAACAGTGGGTTTGTGTAAAATCGTTTGGCATGAAAAAAAAAAAATATTTAAACTTTTTCCCCCTGAGCTAAATAAGCATTATAGAGTTATTTCTTTTCATATAATTACTTTTCAATTCAAACTAGTATTTTCTTTGTTGAAAAAAGGTGAAATTCTGAGTAGTTTTATAATTTTGTAACAGACTGTAATCAGCCCTGCCAACTTTTGAAAATGAGAAATCGTAGCACACAAAATTTAAATTAATCTGGAGGTTGGTTGGTTGGTTTTTCGTGTTACACAGCCATCTTTTGACATTCGTAAAAGGAATAAGGTTTCAGTCTTTCAACTCAATATAGTAATTTTTTTCCTTTTAAAATTTTTATACGATTTTTAGAGTTTCATTTCGTTTCGCAGCTTTTTTTTTTTTTTTTTTTTTTTTCACTTTAGTAAAAGGAGCCTGGTTCCAATTTTTTAGCCCAGTGCAGTAAATTCTGACAAAATTCCGGATTTTTTTTTCTGCGATCATTTCAGGATATTCACAATTTTTCTGCAATCGTAATTCACATTTTTCTATCATGATTCTTTGTTGAAATCCGCACTTTTTGCCATGAACTTTTGACGAAATTCTCATTTTTTACCACGATCCTTTCTCGAATTTTGCATTTTTTCCCGCGATCCTTTTGACGAAATTAGTGTTTTCTTTCTGCGATCTTTCGATGAAAATTTGAGTTTTCTTACTGATCTTTTGATGAAATTCGCGTTTTCTTTCTGCGATATTTTGGCAAAATTCACACCATTGAAAATACAAAATCTCAAATCTTCCGGGGGGCATTGCCCGCCCCCCCTGGGCCGCCCTCTTAAATCAACACTGTGTTTTTACCACAATCCTTTGACGAAATTTATTTTATTCTGCGAGCATTTGACGAAATTGATTTTTATTATACGGTCATTTGTCGAAATTCGTGGTAGTTTATCGCAAATCGTGCAATTTTGCACACTATTTCAAACCTTGCCCCTCAGAGAATCCCCCTCCTCTCCTTTCCAGAAATTCTTAAAATGGCACCTTGTTTCTAAGGAAGCGAATTTCACCTGTATAAATATTTATAGAAACACATTTCACTCGTGGTTAATATACACAAAGAGAGTGTTTTATGTTAAGAAGTTTATTTTGCAGCCCAGATTTTTTTTTTTCCATGAGCATTTTTTAATGTCTGAATTTTCGGACTAATGGCCGATTTTTTAAAACTTTCGGAAATGAATACTTTGAAGTTTTGGAAATTTCGCAATTCCTGAAAAATATGCTGTGTGGGATAAAAATCGCAACTAGAAACAAAAAATGCGTTTGTGTTTTTTGCAAAAAATCATAGTTTAAGACTGATTTTCGTAGCATTGTAGTTTATAGGTCCAAATCGTAGCAACTACGATTTTTCGTAGTAGTTGGCAGGTCTGTGTAATTGACAACAATAAATTAAATATTTTATACACTATTAGGCCCGGTAGCAGAAAGTTCGAGACGGGAGATGGTCATCGTAGATTTACTTTTCTCTTATGCAGATTCTATTTCATCAATCCTTTATTTTGCTTCATATTATGTTTAGCTCTTTATTACTTAACACAAACAGTTGAGATTATTATTAACAAAAATTTATAAAATACCTAAAAACACAACAGGTAAGTGATTGTATGATTAATTAACGCTTCAATTGTAAAAATATTTTACCTGCTGATTATTTTTTGTCCCCGAAGTATCTGTCGCAGACACCTGGAGAATTTTTTGCTATGCGACTACTAGGAGGTTTCTGCCCCTTATAAGCCACACTCGCCAACTCTTATTCAGGTCCTGTGTGTCTAAAAAACATGCTAATTTGCAATGTTTTAAAAAAGAATTTTTAAAAAAGGCTGAAAATGTAGAAACTCGATAGCCATTTAGACTTCTCTTTGTGTACTGCTATTTGTGCTCCATATTTCATTTTAAAAAAAACTTCAACAAATGAAAATGCACATATCATTTTAAATGTAATATAATTTTCACCATCAAATAATAATTTAATTGTTTTAATGTTTTATTACTTTTTCAGTGTTCATATGTAAATATGCTATTTCAAAGCATGAATTAACCCCCTCCTCCCTCTCCCAAAAATGAATTTAAAAAATGTTTGTACATTGCAAGTCACAAATTAGTCAAATATATGCTCGTAAAACATGGTTAATTCGCTATGCATCGTTTTTACTCTCCTATAAATCTTATGTAACTGAACTATCTTGACCAATTTAAACATTAAACAGAACTTAAAATAATTCTTTGATTTAAATACTGTCTGCTTCCGCATGTTTATCATACATTTCTCTAAAATACTACCAGTTTCATGTTTTTATATGCAATAGTTTTTGCAGGATCAGGAAGTGAAAAAGACACACTAGATTCAATAAAGTCAGTGGTAGAGTTAGTAACTTTTTTTTAGAAAAGAGAAAAACTTATAGAAATAAACTAAATTTACATGTGGTTCAAGATTTATAAAAGATATATGTCATTAATATTCCTCTCTATAACAAACTTCAATTTGCCTGATTACAAACCACCAAACAGAAGCTTGCTTCTACCAGTGAAAATGATGACATATTTGAAAGAAAAAATGTATTGGTGTTCATGAACACTTTAAAATGTTTGCAAAATGCCTTAAACTTGGAATGGTAGAATGATTTTAGTGGTGAAAGTGATGTCATTCTCAAAAGAAAAGACCATTTTTATCCATGAAAATAAAATATTTTACTATAATTGCTTCAATATAACATCATATTCACTAACCTTTATTTCTACAGGTAAAGAAATAGAACCCTCTAAAATTTATTTAAAGATCTTTTATATATACAGAATAAAACTTATAATGTTTAACAAAATTGTGTTTTCCATTTAATTATAATAAGGAACTTTAATAATAAGTGTTCAATAAAAATTCAAACATTTTGGCTCCGGTGATATAAAGGGTGTAATTCAGAAATAAAGGATAAAATATTCTACTGTGATTGTGTTAATATGACATCATATTCACTGGACTTTATTTCTGCATGTAAAGTCGTTGAATCTTCTGTTCATTTATTCAAAGATCTGTGGTATGCATACTTGGTAGAGTAATTTATAAAAAAAAGTGTTATTTTATGTGTACATTTATTTTGATTTTAGAATGGTCCCTGAGTACATACATAAATCCCAATATATACATTAGATGAAGGAAATGATTATGTGTAACTGTTAAACTCATATTTCCATTACAACTACCTACAATAAATAAATAAATAAAATTCTATCTATTATAATATGTAAAACTTCTGCTTTATATCATATACAGCAAGTATTTATAGTTAATTTGAAATTTCAATATTTGAAAAAGCCCTTCTCTAGAGTCCTGCATAGGGTTAAGTAACCTGATCTTACCTGAACCCGACCTGACCATAGTTTTGTTTCAGATGCCACTAATTTTTTTTCATTGCAGGTCGTTTTGGATTGACTTTTGACTCTTTCGGGTCAGGTTCAAGTTGCATTCATTTTTCAAAAAGTCCTGAATATTTTTCAAATGAAAAAAATTATATAATTGAATACTGGAAACGAAAACTAATAAAGACATAAAAATTTAAATTACTATTTCATCTTCTGTTAGTTAGATACTTTTACAAAAGGATAAAGAGAACAAAGAAATTATTTAAATTACCATTACTTCCTCCTTCATTTTGGTTACTTTCTTCAATGATGCTATATATTGCGATAAATCAGCTTCACATAGGGAACAGGCTGGTTTGGTTGTTTCACCTAATTTGTTGATGGCTTCATTCAAAAGCTGTTTAAGTTTTTTTTGTTCTCTTTGGTTATCAGATTCTCCAAATGATCTTTTCATCACATCTTCAACTCTAAATGTTCTTATTTTCAAAAGGTTGAGAATCATACTGTAGGTTAATTTAAATTGAGATTCAAGTTTAGTTGGTTTACCCTAAAATGACAATAGAGTTTAAAGTAAGAATCATGCAACATATTTACAGAAAGCATTAATATATAGCTCACAATGAATACAAATATACAGCTGCAAAGTGTTTAAATTTTCCAGAGTTGTTAAGAGTTCCTTTCTCAGAAAATTATGTTTCAATTGAACCTGCTAAGTCTGATCAGCTTACATTACAGAAAAATTTAAAAGTGATTATTAAAAATCAAAGCTTTTGCTATCGAAAGAACTTCTGGAAAATGAAAATGGCATCTCTGCAAATATACATATGAAGGGTACATACATACAAACTTAAGAATTAAAAACCCAAAAGTCTTTCAACGACTTAAAATTAAACTATTATGTGCAATAATGTATTGTTTTTATCGCTAAATAATAGCTTTTCCTAAGTCCAAACACTTTAAATGTATTTAATTGAACACAAATTCATAGTACGCAAATTAAAGCACATCTATAATAATGTTAAAAGAACAAAAGAAAAAGAAAAGTTCAAAATTTTTTTTAAATAGCCTCCCTTTTCACCCCCCCCCCTTTTTTTCACCCTTAAGGACAGTTTACCTCAAAATTGATCAAAAAATCCGATTTTTATTTTTAAATATTAAATGAAAGCCTGTTTAATTGTGAACATTTTGACACCTCATTTTTACTCATACAGCAATTATAATGCAAGATATCATAAATTTTGTTATTACTCCCAGCTTAATTACCGACACAAATTAAAACTTTAAATGGCTTTTTATGTGATAAATCTGTGCATGGAATTAGCCTTAGGATTTTTTGGCATTAAAAAAAAAAATAAAAGTACATCAAGATATGTTAGATTTCATCATTTTACACTACACGAGTATATATCAGTAAAAAAATTATATTAAATGTAATATTAGATATATGTAAAAATCCATGTGCAGTCTTGTGTAATACACATTTGAAAACCTAAAAAAAAAAAAAAAAAAAAAAATGGCAAAAATATCAATATTTAAAAAGGTAGTAGGGATTTCAAAAAAATTCAAATTTTTGTTAACTTTATAAAAATTTTAATTAAATTTGCAGTTAAACTTTTTCTTCAAAATGTACTTTTAGTTGAACATTGAAACGCAGTGAGGTCACCATTTGAACCATATTTTTTCAAACAAAATTGTTGAAGAGGTAAACGGTCCATCTTAAGTAAAAAACAACACATACTTGGGAATTTTATTATTATTTATTACTGCACTTTTTAAATTTTAGTAATACACAAGTATTTTTTTTTTCTGTCTTTAATCTACAGTTATTTTGCTAAGTTTTTGAAATCCTGGGCCATTGAGACCCAGAGACACTACCAAAGAAATGGGCTTTTTTTTTTTTTTTTTTTTTTTTTTACAAAAGTGGATTTTTTTTCAAGACATTTAATACAAAACATCACTCTTTTGCATTCTTTTAAGGGAAAAATTATGCATCACAAATTTTTTTATACATCCCTTCTCTAATTTTTTGCTTAAATGATGCATTATAGTGCAACCTCGGAATTAATGAAGCTACCTGATTTCAATAATATCATATTATTTTCTTTCCGATTGTCCAGAATTTTCTTCAACAGATTTCAAAAGTTTGCGAATACATACTTTAAGTGAATCTTTCTTTCTTCTCTTCAGCAATATGAAAATCTAAATGCAATAATTAAAATGATATGACCTTTAAGATTATTTATCAAAATATTTATTCTTTTGAACACAGGAAAAATGCCTCTTCAAGGACCCATTATAATTTCTCTTTTCTATCCGTTATCGAATTTCTTTTAAATAATTCATGTGCTGTAGCACATCTACGGTATTGTTACTCTACAGTTTCTTGTGCTTAGCTTAAGAAATAAAGCTATGCAAGGCTATTGTTATGTCATGTATGTTAAAGTTTGAAATTAATATCTTTATTTAAATCCTGTTTAACATGACATATCTTATGTTTTTACTATCCCTAAGCCTACTTTAAATTACGACCTGATGCCATTGCTTCACATGCTTTTTGGCGGTAAATACGTGATTCAATCACACCGTAACTGTTGTGATTTTGAATCACTGTTACTCGCTGTTCTCGGCTTTCGCGATGTTTCCTGCTCTCTGATTCGTCGATGTTTGACGCCATCGTTCGTGAACCAATGCCGTTCCATGTATGTTTTGCACTTCTCAGAATGGCAACAACTTTATGCAGATTTCCACAACAGACTAGTATATGTAGTAGAAAGTGATGTTGCATCTTTCTCCTGCCTTCGCTTGCTAGTAAGCAGCGTTTAATTTTGTTTTCACAATGTAAAGTACGGTGATGTACGAGGGTCGATCCAGAAGTAAGGTTCCCAAAGAGCTCCAGTCCCACGGGAAGGTGCGAGGTGAAATACGGCCATAGCACTCTGCACGGCTGTTCCTACACTCGCGATTCCCCTGGCTGCGCTTTACTGCGCCGCTCATTCTTGGCTCAGCAGCCGTCTGAGATGGAGTTTCCCGCCAAGTACGAGATTCGTCCCAAAAATCGCTTTTGTACGCCAAAGAGACTCCCCAGTGGATATTCATCGTCAGTTGACAGAGTTGTATGGCGAGAAGTGTATGTCTGTTCAACACATCTGAAAGTGGTGCAGGGAGTTTAGTGCAGGTCGGAAGAAAGCCCACGATGACCAACGGAGAGGAAGACCATCAGTTTCAGAGGCGGTTATTGGACCTCGCACCTAGTGATTATCACTTGTTTCCCAAGTTAAAGGAACATTTGGGTGGCCAACGCTTCCGGAAAGACGATGGCATCAAAGAAGAGGTGAAACGCTTCCTCAACGGGTTGGCGGCGGAGTTCTACGACATTGGGATACAGAAATTGGAGCACCGTCTACAAAAATGCGTAGAAAAAGATGGCGATTATGTAGAGAAATAGAGCAAGCTTTCTTCTTTCCAACGATGTAAATTTCTATGAGAATAAACAATGTTGTCTATTTGTAAATTTGATGCAAACCTTATTTCTGGATCGACCCTCGTAGCTTTGCTACGTTAAGATGAAAGCTGCTGGCGGTTTTCTTGTTGTGAACGAAGTTTATTCATGTTTTAAGTTATTTTAATTTAGTTTGGTGAAGTCATGCTGACATCATTCTTCATGTATAAATTTTCTTGATCATCATTAAATTATTAACTCCTGCTGTGTTAATTTCTTAAAGTCTTTCACTCATATGCTTTTCTACTTAATTGAGATTCTACTGTGCACTATCTGCTGAAGTCTTATTTATATAGATAAAAATACAACAATTTTGTATGCTGTAATTTTAAATAGCGAGAGAGGAAATCATCTAACTGCATTTTTCTAAGATCGCAATCTGTAACATTTTCAGAAACAATGTGTTAACAAAATCGATTTTCACATTATACAGTGACTTTTAAAATGTTCAGATTTGAAAAATACCTGGGAGAAATTTCATTTTTAATGCTTTTCAACATAGTTGAAAAGTGTTTATGAATTTGGTTTGTCTGTCTGTCAATCTGTCTATGTGGAATATTTCTCAAGTCTCCCTATGACCAGTAGGGAGACTTGAGGTCACCCCTCTTTTAGCTAGATTGTAGGTGCCGAGTCATGTATTTTACTGAACAAATTATATTAAATGTTTGTCCTTTTAGTTTTTTAAGTAGATGTAAATTTGATTGCAGCAAGCAAGATGTAGTTTTTTTTTTTTTTTTTGTCTTGGTCGTCCAAAATGGAAGAACTATTTTTTTCATTTTTAAGTAAATTGTTCTTGTGCATTAAAACATGCTATATTTTTGTCACAGCTTCTAAAAGGAAAAAAAGTTAATTGTAATTATCTTTTAATTGATCTTGAATTTGTGGATGACAGCTAACTGGATGATAATTACCAGAAATTTAAAATGATTTTTCTAAAAACTGTATATATTACATAGTTCTTTATCACATATAAACTAGAAAATTTTAATTATTGGAGTGCTACTTGAGCTTCTAAAAACAATTACTCATCTTGATATAATGTGAAACATGCTGAATCATGACATCTTGAATATTAGCTCTCCCAACAGCTGTTTCGTAGTACATGAACCATCTACTTTTGAATTCCCTGAAATACTCTTGAATTATGGACTCTTTGCAGTCTATCTGTGCTCTAACTCGCATAAATATTGTCAGAATGTCATGAAATTGATAGATGTAACTGTAATTCGATATTAAAAATAAAGTGTGCAGTATTTACGGTTCAGTTAAAGGGACACCCAAAAGAATTCCATTACATTACGGCCTATGGAGAAATATCGTTTGCAGTGTATATAATATTAGACTATTTTAAACAAATTGAAATTTATGTATAGCACTGAGGTGTACTACAAAGTGCTTATTGTAGAATTTGGAGTGCATATAATTTATCGTTCATTTATAGGGACACACAAAAGTATTTGGCTACTGCCTATGAAGAATAATTTCTGGAAGTGTATTTTCAGTTGTGGTATGTTATTTAAAATTTAACTATTTTTTTGCATATTACTTGGTGCGTATAAATTCTATAGATAATACACAGGGCTACACAAAAGATCTCAAAAGTATTTTCACTTAATGATGGAAATTTCTGAATAAAAATTTTCGACTGTGCTATGTGTTTAATTGAACTAACTTTTAGCATACTACATAACATACAAAGAAATCTATATATCATATACAGAACTGCAAAAAAAAAAAAATTGGATTTTTTCCGACTATTGATGGTAATGGCAGTAATTGGGTTTTCAACTGCATTATGCATTTTCTAAATTGTATATTTAGACATCTTTCACCTTAATCAGCTGTAAAGTTTTATTACAGTATTCTGAACGTGTTGCAAAGTATTACATAATCTATGCAGGACGCAGGGTTTTTCGCTCTTGTTCATAGATAAAATAACCCTCATTTTTTTTTTCAACAAAGTAACACATGTTTTCGAACTAGAATAATTTAAAGAATTTTTAGGGAATATGTTGTTTAATTTAGCATGTTGAAAACTATTTTTTATTTATAAGTGGATTTTAAGGATTTAAAGGAGACTTCTGGATCTCTGTATATGCACATGTATGAGCAAAGTCATTTATAGCAAATATTTCATTTATGAGGGTTTTAACCCTTAAATGCCTGATTTTTCAAAAATCATTGTAATAATGTTTTTCGACTTTCATTTTTTAAATAAATCATGGGAAAAATACTTAAAGAATCATATTTTGTTTTAAGTATGGTTTACGGCAATGAAACAGTTTGTTACGAATCGGCAATACTGGTCTTTAATTGAAAAAATAATTTTCCTTGATAAAATTCTATAATATTAAACACACAAGAATTTTAGGAACTATAATAAGAAATAAATTTTACTTGCTCACAGCAGAACAAAATAGGGTATTTCACAAGCTTACAAACAAAACAAAAAGAGCAAGTAGCAACAACTGAAAAAATAAATCTTTCTTTATTCTTAAACAGCACAAGTGTTGCCATCTACGTGTTGAAAATCGATTTAATAATATTTTCAGAATGTATTTTATTGGCAAGATTAGGCATTATAGCTTCAATATTATTCTAATAGTATTTTAGAGCCTAAATTGGGTATGTTGCCGAAAAGCAACACCCAGCATTTAAGGGTTAATGTTTTCTCTTATATAGATATTTTTATTTTATATGCACTATAAAAAACTAAACCTGTGGCTGTACGATCCATGAAGGATCAGGGCCTACGGTACCCAACTCTGTTTACTGGACTCTGGGCCCCGAGGTGCTAGACAGCATGTGTCCCAGCCAGGTGGTCAACCCAATGCGAGACCCTCGGTGGTTAGTTCCCAAGCAAGCTTCATACTCATTTTGTCAACCCTGAAGTGATGAAAGGTTGAGTGAACCTCGCCCAGCCGGGAGCAGAACTCTCAACCTGTAGCATGGCAGACAGGCGTGTGGACCAATTTTATATGTATAGAGAAGGTAAAAAGGCAGTTTTGGTCATACGGCGATAGAAACTATGCATTGAAGGAAGACTTTTTAAGGAGAAAAGATTCAAATTATCATTTTCAAAAGATAAAAACCTTGAAAACTTTACAATTACTCTGAGTAAACAGCATAGGATTGAACCCATAAATTGCATCTCAATGCTTCTTTTAGAGAAGTAATCACATTACTAGACTGGTAGAGAATCTGTCTAATATCTTTGTCTTCCACCTTTCCCCAAATATTACTAGCAGAAAAGAAAAGGAAATGGCACTGGGAGAAAAAATTCTGAATGGCATGAAAGAAATGACGTATAACCAACATTATGCATCATATAAACGAAACATTACAACATTAATATACACAGGTATGAATCGGGACCATACTAAAACAATGTATAAATGTAAAAGGTCGTATAAATAGAAACCTATAAACAGTGCTTTACAGTATTACAGTATATGTATTCTTTCTTGAGCCTTTTACTTAAACATATTTCATTATACAACGCTTGGTTGGTATTTATGATTATAATTTTCATTAAGATATATACAATTGTACAAGGAATAAAAAAAAAAAAATTATTATTAAAAAAATGAATTGGATATTATGATGGCAAATATGATTTGTAAATACAGTCGAACCCCGTTATAACGAACTTCAAGGGACCGAAGGTTTTGTTCGCTATACCCGGTGGTTCGCAATACCCGAACAGTTAAGAAAAATGTTAGAGTTCACAAAATGTATAACTCATTAGTTGTTATGTGTATATTCACTAATGATGTATTACAAAAAGGTAAAATCTATTAAATATGACCATTAAAGAATTAAATTGACTAAAATCGATCACGTTAAACTGACACAATACTAATTAAATTAATTTTACCTTTAATTGTTGCTCACTGTTTTGATACAGAAATAATCGGTAATCTTCTGCTGACGTGATGCCAATTTCAAAAACATGTTATGAATTTCTTTGTCTAGTGCATCAAATGACTTTAACACTCTTTCTTCCACTGTTTGTGCAGACAAAAACTTATTAATTACACGCATCACTGCTGTAGCATCTGAGATTGTGGAGGTTTCATAATTTATGTGCTCCTCTTCATCAGCATCAGAGGCAGAATTTTCGATTTCAGAATGATTCATTTTAACTTCTTCCACAATCTCTTCACCAGTCAGATCTTCACACGTGATCTGATTTTTATTTCACTCGCCCCCGTCACCTGGCACAGGTGCGTATGGTCCCTACTGTTCATGCTTTTACTTGTTCTGCTTGAGCATTTCCCCCCTCCCAACAGGTTGGCTGTTTTTTTCACGTCCACCCCCCCCCCCCCCTCATTTTCGGCTCTGTCTACTGTCTTAATAAGGAAAAATGACTGACAGGTGGGCGGAATCACACCTGCAGAGTGGCTATCGTAGAAGAGAAAGAATGCAGTTGTTTCTACCCTTTAATAAAAATATCGCTGATTTGCACCATGTTTCACTAGCCGGCATACATTTTCTTATGAAATTGGAGTCTAAGTCCTGTTTTCACAACTGCAGAAAAGTAAAAAAAAAAAAAAAAAAAAATCATGGTCTACTGGAAAAAATGTTCGTTATAGCCGGTTATTAAGATTTCGGAGGTTCGCTATAAAAGGATAAATTAGCAGTAAATACAATAGGAAAACGACGGGACCAAAATTTTCGTTTGTTATATCCGGGAGTTCGTTATATACCGGGTTCGCTATAACGGGGTTCGACTGTATAAGGTATGCTGCAATATCTGTTTTTAGGTATGTAAATTATTTTATATCCATAAAGTTGATATTTTCTATTTTCTTTATTTAATACTAACTACAGTACCCGGTGTTGCCAGGAATTTTAAGAATGTTTGTTTTTTTACGTAATTTTCACTCTTTTTTTTTTTTTTTTTAAACCTTAGCGTTTTTTACTGTTATATGTGTGGTTTTTAAGGATTTAATAATTATAAATTATTTATCAATTTGGCTTTATTATTTAAAGAATAAAGTGTTTTGAAAGGAATATTAAATGAAACCCTCTGAGCGATCTGTGATCACACTTACCCACTTGTTTTTTTTTTTTAAATCTGAAATCTTTATTTCAGTTCTTTACTTAGAATGAGCTCTAGGGACCTAAACTTTTGTGGAAATTCTAATTACATGCATACAAACACGTATATATATGGAATAGATTTTAAAATGGCAAAAACAAATTAAGAGAACCTCAAAATGTTAAAATATGCCAATATCTACATAATCAGGTTTTTATCATGCTTCAATGCATTTTCTCAAACTCATATGACATTATATATTCACCTGCTGAGGTCCATTATATTTCTAATATGACGTAATATTAATTTTTTTTAAATTCGTCAAACTACTTATTTCAATTTCAGTTTTCACGTGAAAATCTTGCAATAGAAAAGTAATTGTTGTGGTAAGAATTTTATTGCAGATTTTTAATTGCTGCCAACTGCTATAACGAAATATGTTTACATTTGATAAGAAATGGCTGTTAAATTGGTGGTTTTTTATAAATTAAAATTAACTATAAATTATTTCAATTCCGGATTACTTTAGTTGCCTTGGCCATGTTTTAATGCACACATAGGTAACATTTCACAATTCTGGCTACCAAACTGTGGATTTGATAGACTTACAGACAGACAAACAAATTTTCATTTTTATATATTAAATTTTTACACAATGCTTTGTCTATAAATTCCGCTATACCTTTTAGATCATGGGCCATAATATATTTATTTCTTTTATTCTGCTAATCCAAATCTAAAAATTTATTTCAAAACTAATTATTTATTTACGCAATTAAAATATTACAAATTATCTATCCTCCATCAACTTTATTTATAAATAATAAATTTCTTCCTTTTTTTTTTAACACTATCTAACCTTAAATTACAATACAGATATTTTGTGATGCATAAAAATTTTATCAGAAAACATTACCTATGACTATTTATTTATTTTTCCTGAACTTGAATAGTCTAGAGGAGCATCAACAAATGTTTTCTACAGAATTAATGTGATACTCAAAAGAATAGTTTGTAATCTGTGCAATAAAAATATGGGAAATTAAGAAGCTTTGAAAAGATGTTCAATAGCCTGACTTTTTAGCAACATGTCAGAGATATTTCGCTAAAAAACTAACACTTGTCAAAATTAATGCCTACAGTTTCATTTTCATTAAAAAGTTAGTTATACATAATATAGAAAATAAATTTTGAGAATCATAAGCCAAAAAACATTCATTGCAAAATTATTTGGTAATATTGACACATAACAAACAGTACTAAAAGAAATCATATAATGAAAAAATCTATTGTAAAATTAATGAAAAAAAAACCTGATAACTAAACATACAAGAAAAAAGCAGTACAAAATGAATATACTTACAAGCATCATGTTCTTCAGTGAAAAAATATCTGGAACATCTCCTTTGCAAAGTAAAATCACAGTACCTGTTTCATCTAAACCTCGTCGACCAGCTCTGCCAGCCATTTGTATAAATTCAGAAGGTTGAAGATCTCTAAAATTTAACCCATCATGTTTACGAATAGAATCAAATACTACAGTTCTAGCAGGCATATTAACACCCATGGCAAAAGTTTCTGTAGCAAAAAGAACCTGCAATTTGAAGAAAAAATAGTTTTAGCATATGTTTAGTTAATTATCAAATTTTAACATACATGACAAATAATTGTCTTTAGAAATATGGAATCAACTTTAACTAAACCCCATCCCTCTCCCTCTCTTAAGTCATACACATCTGAGATTCAAACTCAGAATTTAAAACTCTGACAGCCATGCGATTATGTCAAACTTTTCACTGTTATGTCATAGTAAAGTAAAAACAATACTCATAGTATCATAAAGATACACATGTTAGAAAGTTCAATGATATATGAATGATTCAAACAATGTATGAACACCATACCATGAATGATAATATATTTGCATTTTTGATGTATTCCTTTATAAATGTATGTGTAATGAAATGATCATTTTAAAAAGAAAAATACAGTAAAACCTCTGAATAGCAGCCACTGTGGGAGTGCGGAATTCATCTACTATTCAGAGGTGTCTGCTTTTCAGACGTAAGAACATGCGAATAATAATATGTGTTTTGGGCACTGAAAATGGATCTATTAATAGAGATGTAATGGAAGTTTTACTGTACTGTGATCTGTTTCCATGACACTAAAATTTCTTGATAATATGAAATTTTTAACAAAGATTTATGATGATATATTAAAATATTTTATGTATTGCTCTACAAAAACTACTTACAGTGCCTATTTTAAAGAGGACCATACTATCATTTATCTCCCTTAACAACATTTGCATATTTTAATATTTTAATGAAAGTTAAAATACCGAGGAAGAGTAGACCAGGCAAACAAACAAATATGATATTATTGTATCTTATAAATTTACATTCAATCTTATATTTTTCAAACTCAGAAATGCATTTACCTGTTACTTTAATACAGATTTTAAAGAGCCATGAAATGTTTTTTTTAAAAAATCGATACTGTAAAAGCATTTATTTTTGCGAGGCTTTAATTTTTGCGAGCCCGCCGTAATCGGGAAAACTTAAGCCTCGCGAAATATATATATATTTTTCGCCTCAAATAATAATGAAAAATCAGAAATTTTTCACTTTCGAAAATTAATGATTACAGTTACTTAAATAAGAAATGAGTACAAAAATTTCTTGGATACTTACAACTATTTCTTGAATATTATACAACTACTTCTTGAATAAAAACAATAATACAACTAACAGAATGCAGCTCATTCAGTTACAATATTTATACCAGCTTCTTTGAAGCGATTCATTTTTAGAGCGATGGGGAGAAGGGGAGGTGGAGGGGGGCGAAGAACTTTTCTGACATAAGGAAGTTTCTTAAATTGCCTTATGCAAAAGGTTTCTATTTAGGAAGTTTTGGAATTTTTCAATTTCGGTTCAGTTCATATAAAATTCGCGAAAATAAGTGCTTTTACAGTATATAAATGTAGACAGAGTGCATGTATTAGCTATTTTGGATTGTGATGTTTTAAAATATACAACATTTAATCTCTGTTCCTATTTGCAATTCAAATAATGCAGAACAAAATGCATTTAATAATTTAGTTACAGAGAATAGAACAATTATTTTACAAGTAATGTGTTCTTAACCCCTTAACAGTTTAAATTTTTTGGCGCAATAAACTAAAAATAGGGAGAAAATACCACTTTTTCCATACTAAAATATCTGCCTAGTATAATCAAAAAATATCTGCCAATTAATAAAGCAAAAGTCATAGTTAAAATTTAGTGGTGTTCAAAAGCTTTTAGTAATGATGTAAGGAAACTATTCTTATGTTAGCAGTGCTTATCAAAAACTGTTAAGGGGTTAAGAAAAGAGGGAGGGTGTAAACTTATACTCAGAGCTAATATGCCACTGCAGACAATTAAAATTCTAAAATTACACCTAAATTATCTTTACAAATGTTTCTTTAACTAAAGTTTTGACAGACTCTTTTCAAACAAGTGAAAAAAAAAATCAAATTCTTTGATTTTAAAATTTAACATACATAAATAGTAAAATACATATTTAAAAAAAATTACTTTGAAAATTTAAGAGTAAAAATCATTTAAAAGTAACCAATTAGTGAATTAAGTTATGATGATTGAATTAATATGATTCAGTTAACATATAACAATGATAAAACAAAATGTGATGCAGAAATTTTAGTATCTTTGCTCAGTTATAAATAGAAATCTGGTTTCAAATTATAATATATTTTAAGTAATTACAGAAAATTTGAACAGTAAAAAATTCAAAGGCAAATAATCAGTGAATTATATTATAAACAAATGTATTACTTATTCTATTTTAAATAATTACAGAAAAACTAAGAAGCAAAATTCAAATGCAACAAATTAGTGAACTATATTATAAATTAATTAATTAATGATACAGAACTTCTAGTATCTTTGCTCAATTATAAATAGAAATCTGGTTTCAAGTTACTAATTCTATTTTACAAAAGATTACATCCTAAAATACATTTCATTACCTTCACTAACTTTTCTTTAACTAACATCTCAACTATTTCTTTTAGTATGGGTAGAATTCCACTGTGGTGCACTCCAAATCCTCGCTCTAATAGCTCACCCATCAACAAAACCTAAGAAAAATATGTATTCTGTATTGAAAAAATGTTGTTAAAAAGAAAAGTAAAGCATTATTTAGGATACAAAACAAAAACAAACAAAAAAGAATACAGGAAATAAAAGAATAAAATATATGTTCGAGAATTATCTTTACAATTTTGATACACCGATATAAATAAAAGTAAAAATAATAGGTTTCTTTTCTTTTCTTTTTTTAAACACTCTTTTTTTTTATAAGCATTTAATGTTTATCTTAAAAATCATGAATAATTTCATGATTGCAATTCAAGTTCCATTACAATACATCAATTTGGCATGGACCTAGATTACGGAAAATTCAGCACTTTGGTAGAAAGTGTGAACTACAGAAAAAAAATTATAATTTTTGCTTTGTTTCTTTTTTAAGCTATGGAAACAGGAAAGGGGGAAAAAAAGCATCATTTAAACTACCTACTCAGAATTTCTACATTGTTTCTCCACATATAATCCTAATTTAATTAATATCAAACAATTAATTGATAAAAAAAATTACATGTTTATTTTCTACTTTTTAATGTTTAAAACATTTCATTCTTGCAGTTTCACAGCAGTTTCATACTATAACTAGTTTTATAAATATTCAGATCTGGGTGTGATAACTGTTGCACTCTTATGGAAAAATGCATGAATACAAAATTTATTATGATTATATATATATATTAAATTCAGTCATACGGAAATAATAGGACTCCATCTGAAATAGTATGTAATTACCATGGCAACATAGAATCATTACCTATCATGAGATATCATTGAATTAATTACGTATGATGAGATTCAACAGAATGAAGAAAATTTATGTTAATATCTTTTTAATTTTTGATTCAATTTCATAAAATTTAAAATGACTCAACACAATTCTGCAACGATTATATATATTGAATTTCAAACCATTTGGTTGTGTAAATTTTGCGCTGTGATACGCAGACAGATAGACAGATGGATGGACCAGACGATGACTATAAGTGCTACGTATTTATATAATTACAAACACACCTAATAAATGAGTACAAAAAGATAACCAAGTTGTTGTTACAATAGGTGACATTAAAAAAAAAAAATTAGCATTTAATTAATTTTATAGGTAGTAATTTTATCGTTTTTATTATTTAATCATAATTTGTAGATAATCTCCTTTAACTTAAAACCATTCCCATTAATTTCGGTATATCTGTTCATGTTTTGCCTCCCCCCGCCCTTGAGGGGAACACTTTTACAGGATTTGTACGCATTTCTTTAAATAAAAATCAAGGACTTTTAAGCCTTTCAAGGACCAAAATAAAAAAATGTAAGGTCTTACAAATTAAATAAGCTAATAAATTATAATATGCATTTTTTAATAAAGAGTTTCGTTTTTGTAAATACAAGTTTTAAACATTCAAATGGCCAGAAAGGGGGAATTTCAGCACGTGGCAGTAGAAATTTAGGACATTTTAAAATAACAAATACAGCAGAAGAAAAAACTAGTTGGATGTACCAATCTCAAAACTTTCTTCTATTTCATACATGTTAATGCTTCAAAATTCTTCATCAGAGTGCCAAAATTAAATGACAATCTATGCCCATCATGAGGATTCTAAAGATATGAAATTCCATGCATTAGTTCAGGAGATATGACTATTGCTAAAATCGTGTAAATCCTGCAAAATAAAGCATAGCAGTGCCACCAGTTGGGTGATTTACACCAAAACCTAATCAGCAGCAACTTATGTCAACGTCTAACTGAATCTGAAGTTTGATGAAAATCGTGCAACAGATAGAGCTATTGCAAAAATCTTGAAAAATCCAGCATAGCAGCACTAGCTGTTGGGCAATTTACACCAAAACATAATCAGCACCAATATTTATCAAGGTATACCCGAATCTGAAGTTTGCTATTGTGGAAATCGTAAAAATGGCAGCACAGCAGCGCCACCTGTCGGGTGATTTACACCAAAACATAATCAGTACCAATATTTATCAAGGTATACCTGAATCTGAAGTTTGATAAAAATTCATGCATTAGTTCTTGAGATAGAGCTATTGCAGAAATCGTAAAAAAAATGCAAGTACTCTTTAAGTGGGGGGAAGAGGGGGGGGGGGGGAGCCGGAGCAAAGGGAAAATGCCAATATTGGGTGGGAAGAGAAATCTTCATGATTGATTATTTATTGTGACAATAAAATGACAAATAGAGCAGATTTATTTATTTTTGTTAATTAAACAGTTTTAAAGAGTTTTTAAATTTTGAGTACTGTGTGTGTGTGTGTGGGGGGGGGGGGGGAGACAAAAACGGGGAAACAAAATTTTGAGAGGGTGAAATTCAGATGAAATTTTAATGATATGAGTTGTCAAAGAAATTTAGGTCTGATTATTTATTCACTATAAAGTAACAAATGGAGTAGTAAAAGTTTAGAAAAATTAAGTTTTTAAAAAATTTTAAACTTTGGTATTGTGGAGGAATGAGCAAAAGCAGGAAGTGAAATTTGGGAAGAAGCAGAGGCAGGGGGGTAAGATTTATTTTTAAATCAGAAATTCAAAGAAATGCAGAAGAGTTTCATCCCTAATTAAGAAATAATACAAGAATAAAATTAAACACTTTTAAGGACTTTTTGCAGATTTTGCATGAAAATAAGTACTTTTAGCACCAAAAATTCTATTTGAAAAATGTAAGCATTTTTAACCCATTTATGCCTACCGTCCCATTTTTGGGACATTTCAAATTTTAATGCATTTGTATAATTTTCTTCTTCTTTATAACATGAAAATTGCATGAAATCATTATTTATAAATGTCTTTATCTATAACCGAGAGATGACAGCACAAGGTGGATAGTTATTTGCTTAAATTAAGGCTTTTTTCAGTGTTTATAGATTTTTAATTTTTCAAGAGGGCGAAATGTAAAAAGTAAGTTTATTTGTATTTTTTCTATCATGGACCCAAAATTGCAAGTTATAATCTTAACTTGTGGACTTTTTTGAAATAGGTATTTTTTTAAATCGCGAAATTAAATGTTCAAGCCTATTTTTTATGCATTTTTGTAATGTACAAAATATAGGGTTCTAGGCACAAATGGGCACATATTTTTGTTAGAAATTTAGGAGACAGTTATTTACGCAATCTCCTTTCGAAGATATTTATGAAATAAATTGTTATTAAGTCTGCAATATGATTATTCTTATTTTATTATTAATAATAGTTATAACGTTACAAGTCTCTGCAAAGAAATAAATATATATATATATTTTTTGTATTTCATTAAAATACTAATTATAGTACATAATATACAATTTAAAAACTTTTTAAATATAAATGTAGATAAAATATATAATTATGCATATTATTCTACTAGAAATATTCATATTTAGTTCTTTTACATTTAATCAAATAAATACAAAAAAATTTAAGTTTAATTTTTTTTAGTATTTTTCCAGTTCATTTTGCAACATTTTAAAGTGATTTTACCAAAAAATTTGAGAAAACAAAAATTCAGGCACAAATGGGTCAAGGACTTTCAAGGACAATGCGAACCCTGTTTTATAACTTTTTCTGACCCTCTCAGGTGATATATCATTGGACAGCCTTTTGAACATGCCTTCATATTATGTATCACACAACCCCTTCTTCCCGATTACCCCCAACCCCTCCATTTCAATTTTAAATCACTGGTTAAGTAACTTGTCCCCTAATTAGCTGAGCCCCTTATATCATGCCTTCTTGAAAAGTTGACCACATGGGTATCTTGGTACAGGGCGACTGTTTCTGCCTTCGGGTTGCATATACTCATAAAAGAAAAAAATATCATACAGAGTGGTACCTTGTGATCTAATTCTCCTAAGAATAATACCTCCTTGATCAATCTATTGATCTGCAAATTTCTTTTTTACTTACAAATTTACAAATTCTTATTTGAATGAAAAACACTTTGCATACAAATAAAACTGCATGTGTTGCTGTTATGTGTAGAAGCAATACAACTTGGCTATTTTTTCTCTTTCAGATTGTGGTTTCAGATTATCTTTCAGTACGTGGGTGCCCATGTATGAAGGAGAGGGAGAAGCAGGCAGTTATGTGTTCCATCCAATTGATGCGGCAGTGTATGTGAAGACATCATGGCTTTCCCAATGCAAAATTTGATGATTGAGGAACAGCGATGTGTTATCAGATTTCTTGCTGTACCAGACTTTAATCAGACACCTCGTAGTCATGTGGCAAAAAGATTAAATTAAAGGAAAAAAGTAGTGTAGTGTGAGACAAGACAAATTTCTCCAGAATTTTTGGGCAAATTGGAGATGTTGAAATTTATAATTTAAAAAGTTAAAGTGCCCTTTACGAGTAAAAAATGAAGTAAGAGGTGGAAGAGTAGGTAAAATGAAATGTGGTTGCGAAAAGCTTTGCAATAATATGTCACATGATAAAAAATATTTCCCCATTAGCGAGCGGGGAATGTCCCCTAGTTGTCCGAGAACAAAATAGAGGGCACCAAAATCTCTCCTGCAACGAGTTTACCCTTTTGGTCAAGTTTTCCACAAGGGTCTTTCCTCGTTGTGCCTTAATTAGGAGCAGAGGGAGATAATTAACTTAGAGCTGCAATAGATATTAAAAGTTTAAGAATTAAGCAGGTATGAATTTAGTATGATGTCTGTCGCTAATATTGAAGTGCGTCAAAGTGCTTTCCAAAGGTATATCACATGAGGGGTTCCGAAAAACCCTTTTCATCAAATCCCAAATAAAGATAAAACAAAAATGTATAACCATTTTTTTTCTTGAAATTGTCTTATTTTTATACATAATAAAAAATAAAAAGGTATGTAACTACAGAATTTTCTCCTTCAATTTACCTTATTTTTATTAATATTATTTCTTTTATGACATTAAATAAAAAATATGTATTCTTTGAAATTAAAATAGATATATATGAATTGTAACCTATAAAATTTTGAATAGAAATCGATTTCTAGAAACTTTAAATACGTGAATCCAAAATTGCAGCTCATTCTCCCAAGTAGTTTTTGAGTTAACCTTAAAACACTATTGGCATTGCAACTTGTATTGCAACTGTTAAAAAGCATTTTAAATTTGGTATCCAAAGGTGAAATTTAATGAAAAAGCTAAATATGATTTTAGAATTATGTGTTCATATTGAAATTTTCAGGGTTTGATACAATTTCCACACTTAAGCTTATTTTTTTAATAAAAATTGAAGCAAAACACAGTTCCTGGTCAAATGGCTATGTACTGTAATGCTGGGCTTAATGAATTGGAGAGTGAAATTCAATCCAAAGTTTGAATTGAACAAAATTAATTCCGATTCATAAGCTCAAAATTACACTACAGCCGATGACGTAAGTGGTAGACATTGCTAAATGTGGTTTTTAAGAATTATTTTAAATTATATAAGATCAAATAAAATTATATTTACTAGTTATCGTAGCTGAAAAAAAATAAAGAAAAGAAAACACTCACCCAAGTACTTGAACACAGAAAGATAATTCACAAATGACGTTTATTTAAACATATATAAAATTTGCTAATTTGAATGCATTCTTACATTATGAATTATGAAAGGATTATCAAAGTGAATGTAAAATTTAATATAATTTTAGATAATTGGAGATATATTGTCATCTGAGAAAAAGCAGAAGTAAATTGTTAAAATATGAAAATTATTTAAGAAATATTTCTTTTAGTTTTAAGGCCTCCGAAATGAACAAAGTTCAGGAACATAAAGTTAAACTAGGGGATAAAGTTCAGGAATATAAAGCCAAACTCGTATCGTAGAAGGACCCTTGTATTTGGAGAACTGGAAACATGCTGTTAACAATCTTCCTTCAGGAATGTAGATTCTATTTCTTTTTATTCAATGCGAATCTGAACCGAATGAGAAGTTACAGATTTGGAAAATTGGAAATAGGATGTTTGAGAACTTCCTTCGGAAATGCAGATTTTGACGATTTCAGTTCGTTACAAAGGCAATTTACTATTTATTGCATCGACAAAAAAAACAGATAATCAATTCATGTTTTTATAGCAAAGAAGTATGGTTGATCGAAGAGTAATAAAATGTCGATGAGCAGAACAATTCAAGGTTTCCAATTAATGTTCTATGAAATTTACTTAGAAATGCTTCTTGAAGAAAAAAAATTATATTTCCTTTAGATGATATACGGCCGCCAAGGCCTAACAGAACGTCGATCTCTTCTCACTGGCTAGCCGAACTCTTCTGCCGCAACAGCCGGCTAAAAAAAAGCACGGCGTCGCAGCCCCCACAAGTTACTTGCTTTAACGGCTCCCTGGTGAAGAATGATGACTATTCCAGAACCCAGAGTTTCAAACATGAAAAGCCATTACAGAGCGCGCCAGCCAATTAAAACCGCCTATCCTCCCCGCGCCTGACGTCACACACAACGTGCGTGTTCCAAAAGGAATGTTAAACGATTTAGCAGACGTCCGGTTTTGAACTAAGCGTCTGTTTGGCAAAGGGGAATACCCTTCTTGTTGGAACTTTCAAAATGTCGGAAAGAATGATCTCATGGCGTCGCGCGCCGAAATTAAAAATGAGAAAAGATAGAAAATACATTTTTGCGTATTTCTGCCAAAGTATTTATCACAAGTCACTGAAAATTTTGCAATCGGCTAGAAATAAATATTTCTATCCACATAATATAATTTAAAAGGGAAATATTGATAAATAAAAGATTTCCATTTTTTATATTTTAGACTTAGAAAATTCCGATGTGTTTACACATTTCGCGATGTATGTTGAAAGAAATTTGAAAGTTAAATTACTGAAATATAATAAAATACTAATTGCACTTAAATAATCTTAATAAGAGATAATGTTTACATTGAAAAATAAGGAAATATTGAATTATTTATCATTAAAATTTACATTATGAGTTTAAAACTTGTGATTAGAAATTAGGTGTTTGAAAATGTTAATTTAAGTTGTAAAAATTGAAATAAATTATATTATTTAAATTAATTTGAATGGGAAATGATGCATTATATTTTTTATGATGCAACATTTTATCTCCCGGTAGCAGAAAAAAAAAGGATAAAAAAAAATTTTTAGCTGACAGGTTCGAAAAGATGAACCATCTGCAGATAATTCTATGCAAATTTAAAGGTAAACTACACAATATTATACAACAATAAACACAATACAACAAAACAAATATATAAACACAATACCAAACAGGAATACACAGTACAAGTAGAAATAGAATTGTAACACAATATCAAACAATAACAAACATGGTACAGGTAGAAACAAACCACTAAAATTTATATATAAACAAAACACTGCATGGGTGAGGTTCCAATTGGCCTATAAAAATGTAAACTTTTCATGTGCAAACCCCTAACAGTAGACATATTGCAACTATGATAAAAATAAAACTATATGTTTAATCATATTTAAAAACAAAAACAAAATGCTGCATAAAGTTTTCAAGTATTGCAAAATCAAACCAATAAAATTAAAACAGGATAATACTGCAATTGTGATGTAGCTGAGACAACTGTATATCATTATTTGTAGTATTTATTTTGTTTACATTGTAAAATACCATCAATTTCTTGAACAAAAAACAAATGTACATTGTTCAGAATGATAGTTGTGCCCATTAAATTAAAAAAATTTAAGACATTAAGCTGTGAATTTTAAAATAGATCATATGTGATCTTGGACACTGAAATTTACAATATAAAATGTTATTCCCTTTAAATTATGAATAGTTGCACCTTGAAGGATTTATCAGAAGGGTACTAATTTTGTGATTATTTTTTGCCCCAAGCTATGCCGAATTTACCTTCTGTGTGTGCTCGCTATAAATTTGTTGGGAACTGAAAGAAAAAGAGAAATAACTTAGAGCAGTTGCTCCATCGTATTCTCATAAAATATCTCCACTAGTATTCAAAGAGCTGCAGCTAGGAGATTTGAGCATTGATCATTTTTCATATAATTTCTGGAACATATATAAATTTTCATTTGTATTTTTTATTTGTAATTTATTAAAGTTGTCTCAAAAATATATTAATTTTTTTATATATATTTTCTCATAATTTTTAATAATAGTTATATAGGATCCTATAATTAAATTTAAAATAAAACATCACATGGATAAGCAGTAAAAGTTTATATGTTGAGATCACCCTTCAATTTCAATATGATATGGATATATATTGTTCAAAAATTAACAAAGATGAACATACAAAAAAAAATCTGTGGCAACATAATATTGCATTCCCATCATTTAAATTAAGGTAGAAAAAAAAAATTAGATGAAGGATAGTACCTATTATAAAATATAGAATTGTAAAATAATGAAATCAATAAATCAGTATGCTTAATCAATTGTATGAGTGAACAGTAATGGACAGTACGTAAGCGCTTACATTCCGTGACCACTAGTATTTCGCCAGCAAAATATTGAAAACTCATAGAATTGATACAGATGTTACCACTGTATTGTTTAAAAAAAAATTGTAATTCAGAGAGATATATATACATATGAAGACACTAAAATGGAAATTAGAAAAAATGGGATTTACATTTGTAGGAAGATTGTAGTGCCCCCAAAAAAATTAAAATGTCCATAACAAAAGAAAATTAAGTGAGTAGAAAACAAAAAAAAACTAGCATCCTGTTGAGATGAGTTTTGATACATTCACCGTCATAATTCTGATTGTTGGATCAGTCATATGTTGAATTTGATAGTTATCGTTATTGCATATCTGGATAATTTTAAAAGGACCTGAATTTTTTGCATGGAAAGTATTAGTATGATTGAAATTCTTTAAATAAACTTTGTCGCCAATTTTCAACTTTGGAGGAGAACGACCTTTAAGAAATTTTGCATTCATTTTAAAATATTTTTGTTCATTAAGTTTAACTAATTCTCTGGTTGTTTTGATATGTTCTTGTTGTTGTTTAAAGTATTGGGAAGGTTCTTCAGCATCTTTAGGTGGTAAGAAAGTATCAATAGGTAAGTTTAAATCTCTGCCAAAAAATAAGTTTGCAGGACTAAAATTAGTTACAGAATGTTTAGAATTATTGTAGTGAAGCACAAAAAATTTCAATCTATCAGACCATTCAATTATTTGATCAGATAGTGAAGCAACTGATTCTTTCAGGGATCGATGAATACGTTCAATAACACCGTTCGACCTCGGGAAGTAAATGGACGAATTTCTACGTTTGATATTGAGAGATTTAAGAAAGGTTAGAAAGACATCAGAGGTAAAGTTTTTGGCGTTATCAGATAATATAATTTTTGGTATACCAAACCTCGAAAAGTAGTCGTTTAAAGCTTTAATTATAGATGGAGAAGTAGCATCTCTAAGCGGAATAGCTTCCAGAAAGCGTGAATAGTGGTCAACGATGGTGAGAATAAAAAATTTACCATCATGTGACCTGGGGAGTTTACCCACAATATCTATCGCAAGCATCTCTCCGGGAGCTAATTCACACTTGGAAATGAAGGAAGGTTTTGTGTTGGTTTGTTTACTTTTGTAGGGAAGACATTTTTCACAGTTATTTACAAAATTTTGAACATCCTGAACCATTCCGTGCCAGAAATAATTCCTGGAAATTGTCTCAACCGTTTTAATCATTCCAAAATGAGCTTGGTGAGCAAGGGCAATGCAACTATTGATTAATGTTTTAGGAATAACGATTTTCTTTACTCTATTGATATTACCAGATTTCTTTTTAGCAAACATTAAAAGATCGTTATTAGGATTGATTGAGTAATTAGTGTTAGAACATGTTTTGGCAATTATTTTTTCTCGGATTTCTTTAAGTTTTTCATCATTTTGCTGCTCTTTTAGTATATTTTCGGTAGTTAGTGAGTCGTTAGTAGGTATAAAAATATTTAATGCATTTACATATAAATTAGGGTTATTAGGAAGGTCCACGACACGAGAAAGAAAATCGGCTGGATTAACAAGCCCAGGAATGTGCTCAACCTTAAAATTAAAACTCTGCAAATATAAAAGCCATCTAGTTATAATTTCAGCCTGTTTTTCTAGGTTTAAATGGTAAGTTAAAGCTTTAGCATCTGTTAGAATTTTGAATTGTCTACCGTACAAGAATTCAGAAAAATGTTTAACAGAGGAATAGATAGCATAAAATTCACGTTTGATTGAAGGGTATTTAGATTCTGCCTGATTTAATTGCTTGGAATAAAATTCAATGGGGTAGAATTTGTCATTGTGTTTTTGCATAAGAATTCCGCAAATTGCAACCATAGATGCATCAGTAACCAAATAAACATCCTTACTATCATCAAAATTTTTAACTGTTGGATTAGTAAGCAAAATTTCCTGAATCTTGAGAAAAGCATTTTGACAGTCATTGCTCCAGAAGAATTTTACCTTTTTTCTCGTTAAATTTACAATAGGTTGTACTATTTTTGCAAAATCGAAAATTAAATGACGGAAATAATTTATCATACCTAGATAACTTTGAACTTGTTTCAGGTTTGTAGGAATGGGAAATCTATTGATTTTGTTTACATTATCAGTAGAAGGAGAGTGACCGTTTTTGTGTAATTTAAAACCTAAGTATGTTATTTGTTCTTTACATATTTGAAGCTTTTTAGGGTCTAAAGTGAGGTTAAATTCTCTCAATTTGTCAAAAACTTTCTGCAACCATATTAACATTTCCTCCAACGAATCAGCAGCAACAATTATGTCATCTAGAAAATATTGAACATTTTTACCTCTTAATGAGCTAAGGCAGTTATTTATTAAAGTATGAAAATAAGAAGTTGAGTTCACACATCCAAATGGCAGGCGTTTAGGTTGATAATTCCCATACTCCGTTGCAAATGCCAGTTTGGCCCTATCCTTCTGTTGAAGAAGAATTTGAAAAAATGCGGCTTTTAAATCCAAAACAGTATAGAATTTTTTGCCCGATATATTTTGCATAATGTCGTTGATTTTTGGTAAACAAATTTTATAAGGTTCAGTTATTGCATTAAGTAATCAATAGTCGATAACCATACGAAATTTAAGTTTGTTAGGGTCATCAGTAGGTAACGTCTTCTTTTTAACAAAAATGACTGGAAAACAGTAGTTTGAGGTTGAATTTTCTATAATGCCAGCCTTCAGAAGATCAGCGATTTCATTTCTAGCAAACTCCTTGGCAATTCTAGGAATGGGATATGGTTTTGTTTGTAAAGCAAAATCATGCAGTAAGTTAAACTGAGGAACAACTTTATCTGTACATCCCAGTGTACTGTATGAAGAAGAAAAAACAGCTGAATTATTCATAAGAAGTTTGAGAACTCTCTTCCTATCTGATTCAGGTAAGTGATCAACTTGAAAATTATTAGCTTTTAGTTCATTTTTACGAAGTTCTAAAATATCATCACAAATTAGCGAATTTACCTGGTATGTTTTACTGTTGTCATGCGTAGAAATTTGATCTTTAGAAATTTGTTTTAAGTAACCTAATTTAGTATTTTTGTTGAGGACAATTTTTTGACTATTGTTGTTGAATACATACAGAAGAATAGAATTGTTAACATTTGCTTCATGAAGGCTAAGATCTAAGTTTAGTGGCAATTTGGTAGTTAAAGGAACAAATAAATAGTTAAATGAATTGTTAATTTTATGTAATGCTTTAAGTCTTATAATCCTGCCATGATTTGGCCGAATAATGACACGGTTAGCTGGTGTGACAAAGTTTTTGGAATCTTCATGATTAATATCGTTAGAGAGAGAATTAATATTTTCATATGATTCAGCACTGGAATTTGAAATATCATGAATAGTATTATTGTCATTGGAACTTAGATTTTCATTGTTAAAATTAGAAGTTTGAGTAGAATCAGGATTTTTATTTTCGAAAGGAAATGTGAGGTTTCCCATGATAAGTTGAGAGTTGGCAGAGTCTAACAAAACTTTATTTCGGTTTAAAAAATCATAACCGAGAATAATTTGGTAGTTAGAGTGCCAATTATCATGGGTAACGAAAAACACATTGCTGAACCATTTATTACGAATTTTAAAGTTTAATTGTACAGCAGAAAAATAAGGAACACTGGAATTATTGATGGTCTTGATGTTTACAGATCTAGATAAAAAGTTAAGTTTATTGTTTTGTTTAAGTAAGTTAATAGTTTTAGGTTGTATAAGAGAAAGATTTGCACCAGAATCCAGAAGACCAATAAAGTTATGCTTTCCAAATGTTAATTTAATTAAAGGAAGTGGAGAATCATCAGAAAAACATGACATAAGTGATTTGGGAATGTTAACAGCAGTATCAGAATAATTCATACCCTCGTGCAAAAATTTATCATCTAGGGCTCTGTGAGATTGAGGGGAAAAATTGTGCAAAATATCATCAGAACCCTCTAGAAGTTTAAATTATTTCTTCTGCCTCTGCCACGATATGGTCGATAATTATTTCTACCTCTGCCCCTATTGAATCTCTGCACATTGTTATCGCTACCTCTTCTAAAATCTCCAGCAAAGTTTCTGCCCTGATTCTCAAAATATCTATCATTACTTGGAGAATTACTGTTAGGACTTAAAAATTTACTTGCTTGATTAGCAGCACTGTTACCCTGACCAGAAAAATTTTGCTGCGGCGAAAAAAATCCCCTATTATGCAAAGACGGAAAAAACCAGCAATCGCGCGTATTATGCTGTTTGTTACAGATATGGCAAACAGTCCGCTCTTCTTTTAATCCTTTTAACTGCTCCGCCATACTCTGCAATAATTTATTTGAATTTTCTTGTTGTTTCAACAAAATTGTAATCAACGAGTCCTGACTGCTGTTGTTTGAAACCTGCGTCGCGTTGATGGTGTTGACTGAGAAAGAGCATTGCTGTTCCAAAGCTTTTTCGCAATCCATAGCACTAGAAACCAGATCATCGAAATTTTCCTTTCCAAGTTTAAGTACCTCTGTTTTAATATCCGGTCTAAGAGCTTCGAGCAATTTATTAAACATCAATTTTTGCTTTAGAATGACCATTTGAGGAATATCCTCAGCGTTCGGAACCAATCGATTGACTAATTTTTTTACTACCTCAGCCAACTCCTTCACTGTCTGTTTAGGTTTTTGTCTTGTATTTGAGAACTGATAAGAGGTTTCCTGGAAATTCTCTTCTCTGCTAAATTTTGCTCTAAATAAACGCACAAAATTTTCAAAATTATCAATATTGTTAATTTCTGGATCGCTCGCAACATATTCCTGCGCCTTGTCTCTACAATACAGGCGGAAGAGTAGAATACGATTCTCGTCGTTCCAATTCTGTATGTTACAGACATCACTAATGTTTTTAATGAAAAAATGTACATTTTCCCCTTCTTTTCCATGGAAAGTGGGAATCGCTGCCATAAGCGCGTTTAATTGCAAATCATTTGCCATATCGTAATAATTTGTATACACGTGAAAAATCAAAAGGTATACTAAAACACTGATGTATGACAAATAAATTATCTTAAAGCAAAGCAAATAAAAAAATAATAATGGAAAAATTTGTTAAAATGATGAAGGAAAGAAAAAAAATTATAAAAAAAAATGGAAGATTACTTAAAAAAAAATTTTTTTTTTTTAAATGCATATTAATGTGCAATACAGTTAAACTAAATAAATATATGCAAAAATGTACAAATCCCCCAAAATAGAAAAAAAGGAACACAATAACTACAAATATCAAAACATGCAACAATAAATCATTATAAATTCAAAGCGTAATATATAAAGTTTTCGTTTTTTCAATTTATGAAAAAATATTAGCAAATAAATCTTTGAAAAATCAAATTTCTTTTCTTTACATATATTTATAGAATCAAATCTTAAAAGGAAAATAAATAAAAATATAAATCATGTATATTTTAAAAATATATTGCACCAATATGGGGTCCACACATGAAATAGAGAGAAAAAAAAATATATAAGTTTAGTGCGTATTATTTTTAAAATAAATGATTAAATAATTAATAAGTTAATTAATAAATATGCTTTATCTATTATCATGAAAAAGTAATGAAACCCGATCTCCGATCTTTAAAGTTATGGCATCAATTAATGCCTATGAATGAAAAGAAAAAATTAATATTAAAAAGGCTTAAAACAATAACTCCAAGAATGAAATCACTAAGTTAACGGCACCATAAATGTACTGTAATGCTGGGCTTAATGAATTGGAGAGTGAAATTCAATCCAAAGTTTGAATTGAACAAAATTAATTCCGATTCATAAGCTCAAAATTACACTACAGCCAATGACGTAAGTGGTAGACATTGCTAAATGTGGTTTTTAAGAATTATTTTAAATTATATAAGATCAAATAAAATTATATTTACTAGTTATCGTAGCTGAAAAAAAATAAAGAAAAGAAAACACTCACCCAAGTACTTGAACACAGAAAGATAATTCACAAATGACGTTTATTTAAACATATATAAAATTTGCTAATTTGAATGCATTCTTACATTATGAATTATGAAAGGATTATCAAAGTGAATGTAAAATTTAATATAATTTTAGATAATTGGAGATATATTGTCATCTGAGAAAAAGCAGAAGTAAATTGTTAAAATATGAAAATTATTTAAGAAATATTTCTTTTAGTTTTAAGGCCTCCGAAATGAACAAAGTTCAGGAACATAAAGTTAAACTAGGGGATAAAGTTCAGGAATATAAAGCCAAACTCTTATCGTAGAAGGACCCTTGTATTTGGAGAACTGGAAACATGCTGTTAACAATCTTCCTTCAGGAATGTAGATTCTATTTCTTTTTATTCAATGCGAATCTGAACCGAATGAGAAGTTACGGATTTGGAAAATTGGAAATAGGATGTTTGAGAACTTCCTTCAGAAATGCAGATTTTGACGATTTCAGTTCGTTACAAAGGCAATTTACTATTTATTGCATCGACAAAAAAAACAGATAATCAATTCATGTTTTTATAGCAAAGAAGTATGGTTGATCGAAGAGTAATAAAATGTCGATGAGCAGAACAATTCAAGGTTTCCAATTAATGTTCTATGAAATTTACTTAGAAATGCTTCTTGAAGAAAAAAAATTATATTTCCTTTAGATGATATACGGCCGCCAAGGCCTAACAGAACGTCGATCTCTTCTCACTGGCTAGCCGAACTCTTCTGCCGTAACAGCCGGCTAAAAAAAAGCACGGCGTCGCAGCCCCCACAAGTTACTTGCTTTAACGGCTCCCTGGTGAAGAATGATGACTATTCCAGAACCCAGAGTTTCAAACATGAAAAGCCATTACAGAGCGCGCCAGCCAATTAAAACCGCCTATCCTCCCCGCGCCTGACGTCACACACAACGTGCGTGTTCCAAAAGGAATGTTAAACGATTTAGCAGACGTCCGGTTTTGAACTAAGCGTCTGTTTGGCAAAGGGGAATACCCTTCTTGTTGGAACTTTCAAAATGTCGGAAAGAATGATCTCATGGCGTCGCGCGCCGAAATTAAAAATGAGAAAAGATAGAAAATACATTTTTGCGTATTTCTGCCAAAGTATTTGTCACAAGTCACTGAAAATTTTGCAATCGGCTAGAAATAAATATTTCTATCCACATAATATAATCTAAAAGGGAAATATTGATAAATAAAAGATTTCCATTTTTTATATTTTAGACTTAGAAAATTCCGATGTGTTTACACATTTCGTGATGTATGTTGAAAGAAATTTGAAAGTTAAATTACTGAAATATAATAAAATACTAATTGCACTTAAATAATCTTAATAAGAGATAATGTTTACATTGAAAAATAAGGAAATATTGAATTATTTATCATTAAAATTTACATTATGAGTTTAAAACTTGTGATTAGAAATTAGGTGTTTGAAAATGTTAATTTAAGTTGTAAAATTGAAATAAATTATATTATTTAAATTAATTTGAATGGGAAATGATGCATTATATTTTTTATGATGCAACAGGCTATTTCAGTTTTTTTTTTAAAATTATTTTAGCCGACTGTACAATATCACTTTTACATGATTAGTCAGGCAAGTGTTTGAGGCAGGCCCATGCAGACTTCCATTCTTATGCATATTATTTGAATTTTTAAAAACCTGAGGTGTTCTTGGAATTATATATATTGGATTATGAAATTATACCACATTAGCAATGAAACTAATTAAAAAGTACCTGAGGAAGTTGCTGATCTTCTGCCCTTAAATTTGATATGCTACTGCGGAAGAATTTAACTATCCTCCCTTTTTCTTCTTTTGTAGTTAGGTCTTGACTTTTCAACATCGTCGCTTGGTTATTACATCGCTTTCGAGAGAAAGTGAAAATTACTGCAGGCATTAACTTTTTCTTCTCAAGGTGCTTGAGTAAGCCTATGTATACATTTTTTTCCTGCAATAAATATGTATACATTCACATTTTTTACATTTTCTACAACGCGGGATAACCCACCATTGGCATAGGCTTCCAGATCCCGCGTTGCAAGTTTATTCAAAAAAAAAAAAAAAAAAAAAAAAGAAAGAAAAAAAAAATTACAATATTATTTAACAATAGTTTTAACAATAAGAATTAAAGGTAATAGTACAAATAATAATAATAGTAATTATAAATATAATAATAAAAGTAATAATAGAACAGATGAGCTGAGCGCTTTACAGACGAAAATGTGTATTATTTTGAACACGAATATGATTGATTAATTACGAATAGCAGCAGATGAATAAGATGTTCTTAAGCTCTACATTTTCTCAGGTGCATTAGTTTAATAGTTATTATCATGAGTTCAAGTGTTTTGTTGTGAGATAACTTTTAGGTTATGGATAACCTGAGTGTATGGCTGTTCTAGGTACAAGAGTTTTCTAAGTTTTATATTCTCGATTTAGTTAGGCACTGTTTGGTCTAAAGTTCATGTTTCTGTTCAATAGTGCTAATCTTGTTCATCTATTGGCATTTGTGGGTTTTGAAAAATTTGTTGATTGTTTTCTAGTAAGTATACATTCACAAATGCATTACAGACATTCTATCTGAAATTTAGTTTTTAATAAAAGTATTGCTATGCAGATTCTAATAGATTTAACCTCTGTACTTGCCAACTACTAGCTTTATAGAAAATTTGTCTTGTATTAAATAAAGTAGTCATTTGAAATGTACTTAATTTCATTCATTAAATACATTTCTAGTTCAAAGCATGTTTTTTTTTAAATAAAAGCCAGAGGTTGGCATGTGCAAATCTCTAATGAAAAAGTTCCAGTCGCAAAATGGACTTTATTTTTTCATGTATGCTGAATCCTCATGTAACGCAACCTAATTTTTAATAGGTGAAGGAAGATTAAAGTGGCCACGCTAAAGTTTGATGAATTTTTATGATACCTTTTTAATCAGTAACGTTCTAGAAACACGTACCAATAGTAACTACAATAACTTTAGTTTCAATTTCTATTTTACTCTTTTTTAAATTATCATTTTAAAATGTACATGTTACTTTAAAAAAGAAAAAATACAAAATGGCCGCTTTGTCCACCTAGGTTGGAGCGGCTAACATAGGCAAATGAACAAATCACATTGATTTATGATGTATGTTTTTTAATTAGCACAAGCTAAAATATCACACATTAAGAATAAGTATTATGTTTTGTAATATTTTAAGTATTAAATCATTACAAGATAAAATAATCAGTAATGAGTATATCAATATGATGAATGAAGGAATACAAGTGCCCTCAGCAGCCATGCAGAATGCAAATGTCGAGAGTAAGCCTTTTGTTGCAGAAATTATTGCCCTGAACAGTCTTCTTTCTTTTAAATAAAATTCTTTTGGATAGTATTTTGTTATGAACAATGAATAAAATATCTTTTCTTGGCACAGTAACCATCTGGCCATTTTGCCCGGAAAGGCACCATTACCAAAAACTGTGGCCTAGCCTCTAACCTAGATAACTTGTTGTATTCAGACACACATCATTTAAAAGGTTACTTCACACTCATCAAACAGCATAAGAGCAAATAATTGTAACGCTACATATTATTTAGCTATAGAAATTGTACTACTTGCTTAAAATCAAAAATGCAAAAAAACAATAAAATGAGTTCAGAACTAGAAAAATGTAGCCTTCCGCTTCAAAGTCACAGACAATACTACCAGCATCTGTGACGGCTGTTTCACCTACACTTCCTGCGTGGCAGGAGCACGATACAGAAAATAAAACTCAAATGGCCACTTTGCCCTCACTGGCCACTTTATCCTTCCTTCCCCTACATCTCATTTGCAAGAAAAAGCAAAGCTGGATTAAAAAAAAAAAAAAGGTGAAAAGCATTTCAAACAGATTTTAAAATTGCATAGCATGCACAATGTATTGCTTAATGGTAATATAAAAACTTAATTCAAATTGCTGTCTAACAATTTAATGCAGTGACCAATGCTCATATATATCCATAGACCTGTTAAATCACAAATTGATATTCATACATGACATGCACATTCATTTTTAAAATAAAATTTAAAGGTTTAAAACTATGTGCCATACATGAAAAAATATGATAAAATTTACAGAAATTTGACAAATATATCAGAAGTATTATTAGAGTATTGTTAGAAGGAAAAAGGAGTTTTAACATAAAATGTTCTGCTGTGCTTTTATATCTATTCTCACCCCAATCATGCCTATTGCCTATTGTAAATTGCTCTAATTTTATCGATGTAGTTTGATTCTTTCAAATTTGTTACATTGGGCTTGTCAGGCTGCTCAATTTTTTTATCAGTCTGATTCGGCCCATTAACATAAATTGTCTTAATTCTACCTACACAGTCTGTTTGAAAAATTGCCTTAATTTTCTGGACCTTGGATCATCCAGACATTTGTACCTCGGGTTCTATCCACAAACCCCAAAAATACGAGGGGAAGTACTATATACTAAACGTAAAATATCTACTACAGTTATGAATTAAAACTTTTCATGTACTCTGTGTACATGGGTAGTATCCCATACATACCCCTGTACCTACTTTGTACACCGGAATAAATTAGTCATCTTTAACTTGAGCAGCCTGATATAGTCCATAAATAACAATAATAGTTCATTTTACAGATTTAAAATTACATATAATTAGTTTAATTTCACTTTAAAATGTCTAACAAACAAATCTGCCAGAGTCGGATTGTTTTTTAGCAGTTCCTTTAAATGTTTCAAACAAAAGTGTTCAATTTTAATAAATGAAAAAAAATATATATATCCATTTAAACTGAAAGTATCAGTTATAATGTAAGACTTCAAGAGTACTTTTCTTATTTCATGGTTAAACAATGTTAATTTAAAGGCTTCTATTATTAAAGACCCAGACTCAAATAGTTAAAACTACAAGCATTATCTACCTCTCAAATGGATAAAGAAAAAAGTTATTAGCAATTATTTGTTTATTCGAAGATAAATTAGACCGGTAATATATTTTACATTATGAGTGTAATATAATTTGTATAATGCTTAAATTTTTAAAGAAAAAAAATATGGCAACTGTTTAAAAATTCTGTGATTATTTTAAAGAAAGATAATTGAGATAACACAAATATTAAGTTGGTACAGAATGACAGAATACAATGCTAGTGTATTTTCACACTGGTCACTTTCTATAAAAATAATTTGTTGCCAAACAGAGCAATTTATATGTCAATAATGGTAAGCATGATGTAAAACATACTCATATAAGATCTTTCTTGTTTTATGTAACCCTGATTCATTTTCTTTCTTTTTACAACAATATATACAAATCTTTCTTGGAGTAAATGTTCCAATCAATCACAGCCTTGTTTTTCAAATCTGTTATTTTTCAATTCCTACTATTAGCTCACACTCTCCCTATATTTATTTATTTATTTATTTATATATTTATCTTGTTCAAATTTTCAATCGTTAATAAAATACTCATTATTCATCCTATCAAGTTGAAATACATTTTTTTAAACTTGTACTGGATGACAATTGATGTTAATACAGTTTTTTCAAATATTAATTAATTAATTAAATTTTAACTAATTAATTTTAGTTTTGCATGGGAAACAAAATGGCGGCCATTGGTAATTGAAGTTCAATGAAAGTATTTTCAATAAGGGGTTACCATAGGGGAGACCCTGTTATGTCGCCAAATACAGCCAAGTTTGTCGCCAACTTGGCGATATATCGCCAAATTTGGCAGCCAAAATGAGTCACCAAAAGTGATGTCAACTTGGCGATATCTCTAATATTTCGTCAAATTCCCATAGAGTTCCATTGTAAACCTACTTGCTTATAGAAAATCAACAAATTGAGATATTTTAATGCAACAAAAACTAATATTAGCTTAAGGGATTATATTAAATTTTTCTTTGATGGCCTAAGTAGGAATTGACTTTAAAAACAAAATTTTTATATTACTTGTTCCTCATTTAATCAAGGTTAATTCTTTTGGCCATGTGTAATAAACCTTACTAATCATAAATATAATTTTGGAGCTGTCAAACCAAGCTATTTTTAAAAATAGATATTCTCTTATTACAATATTTCATATTGCACTGGAAATGATGATCATTTTTTTTATATATATATACAAAATACTGCTATTTAGTCAGATGAATAATAAAACTTAGATCTAAATATTATTAAAAATAAGGGAAATGGCACTAGGTACAAAGGTCTCTCCAATTACTGAAATCTACATGTAGGTAGGTTATAACCATGGGCAGGGGTCACAGCATATAGGACAAATTTTATTGTTCTTACCAGTAACTTTTATCAATAATCTTCATGGTATTGTCCTATTGCATATCTTATAAAAATGTCTTGTCAATTACTGGTAAAATATACTGGTAAGAACAATACAATTTGTCCTATATGCTGCAACCCATGCATGGGTGCAAGAAGTATATCCAAGCCAAGACTGAAAACTTTTCTCAGCATAAAAAATAATCAAATGAAAATAGGCTAGACGATTATATGCCTTGCATTATGGCTGAAAACTGATCTCTTACAATAAAAGAAAGTGATTAACAGTTCTTGATATTAAAATTGCTATTACTTAAGTACATAAAGTAGAATTTACTATCAGCCAAAAATATCTTCAAGACTGAAATCAATCCTGAGACTGAAGGTCTTGCACCCATGGTTATAACATAAGTTTTTTGGTTTGTTAAACTGAATAAGTCACAGCATTTAAAAAATAGCAATTTACCTGTGAAGCAGAAACATGATATTTAGGGCCTTTTGGTCCAGATGAGGCCTTGGATTTCTCTCTTTCTCTTTTAGCATTCAGTGCTTTAGTATATCTGTAAGAGAAAAAAAAAATAGCATAAAATATAACTGGCAATAATATAGGCTATAACTACCTAGAACCAGAATTTATTTCTAGAGAATTTTATTATTACCCCTGTTCTAGAAATTTCCCATTCCTATCAAGAACTGGGAAAATTTCATCTTCAAATTTTCCAACACTGCCAGTATACAGAAAATACTCTAAAGGAACAGGACGTTTTGATGTGCTAATGACATAGATGTTTCTTTTTTTAATACCACTGTAAAAAGAAAAATATCCCATTAAAATTCAACCAAACAGTAATGCAATATAGCAATAATAATTGGCACTTTTATATTTTCATGTCAATCATTTTTGGTAAGCAAAATGTGTCACCAAACGGTGATTTAGCACCAATAATGGATAAGCATGACATCACATTTTGTTATCTATAATGCTGCTTGTCATGTGCCTATTTTTATTTATTTTGTGGATAAGCCAGTTCAGTTTTCGTAATGAGGAATACAAGTTGAATGCTATTACTCTGAATTTTTCTTGCTTGAAAAAATGATATAGATTTGGAACCTTCTCTATACTAAACAGCATGGTGCCATTTGATGTGACAAAAATTAAATCCACTTACTGGCATTATGAGAATACATTGTTGAGACTTTAAAAGTTGAGAATTCATAAAAAATGCATTGTGCACTTATTAAAATATATATTGTGCAATAACCCTATGCAATTATTACAATTCTTTACAGTAAAAAGAAGAAAAGAAAATTTAATTTAAATATTTTACCGACATTCCTGACATAAAAAGGAAGATACAGGAATAAAAATATAGTTGATTCACTTGAAATCTTTGTTTTCATTAGATATGAATTTTGGATGAGCGGTTTTGTTCACTTTGGCTATGCATCTTATGAATCTTGCTTGAATACTCTGAAAAATCCCAGAGGAAGTATCAACCAAATCTTCAGTTCCCATTTTGAAATTTACATTAAAGAAAAAGAAATGGCCATTTTTAAATCAAGCATGGCATCACATATTGACAACCCTGCCAGACTAGAAACTGAATTAAATTTTAATGGTCAACTCTTTTATATCAAACATTGAAAGCTTCAAACAAAACAAAATGTAATTTTTAAAATCATTTTCTAAAAGGAAAGAAACAACATGTTTCAAAAGCGATCAAATGCATCCAGAAAACAAACAAAACTAACTTTTTGATATGTAAACAAGATGCACATCACGCTGTGACATAATAAGCCAAGACTTTAAGGAGCCAAGAGAACAATGCACATAGGGCAAGATGTTAATGCCGTCAAAGATAGCGACGCCTCTGAGAGCAAATGTCACAGCTGACACAGATATGCCCCCCCCCCACACACACACACACTCAAGTATCAAAAAGCAAGTGAGGAGGAAAATGTTCACTAGTACATGTAATTTGCATCTCATGGAAAAAGAGGCCTCCTGTACAACATTAAAAGAATGCTTTGATCAGTAGAGAAAAGCTAAAGTGATGTGCAAATAGAAAACGATGAATCAACGAAGCGAAAATGCTGATTTATAACAAGGCAATGTGAGATTTTCCTCTTAGGCATGATATGAGACAATCTAAAAAAGGATAATCAATGGCAATGCTATGCAGGAAATTGTAACCAGCAAATATCTATTAAAAAACGAATATGGTTTAATAGTTCCACTGAATCAGTGTAACTGAATTAAGGTTTATTTACAGCTGGTTAAAATAATTAAGATTGATTAAATGGGGAATAGAACAGTTGGATTTGAGTAAAAAGATCTAAGAGAAGTTTGTACATATAAACTTCCTTCTAGATGTTATTATTTGGACAAAGACATTAGATATTTGCGAAAAAAATTAGGAGGTCTAGCAAGATAGTAGAAAATAATGAAAATCTGCTTATTATCTGCTTATCTTATAAGAAAGTTTTGCGGACATCATGGTTATCCATTATTTGTGTTAAGTCACCTTATTTGGGGACAGATTATTTTTATAGAAAGTGGTCGACAAGAAAAGTACACTTGTATTCAACAAATTAGTGAAGTACATATGACTCACCCGCAAGAAAAGTGACACATCTCGACAAAAGTAAATTTTACAGGAGAGGCAAAAGAAAATTACCATGATTTTAATGTAAAGTGAAATTGTAGCATTTAGCTCTGCATGCAGGAATAAAAACGTGCATAAAAGCTTAAAACCCTTAAGAATGAAGACGTAGGATGAGGTTTGGAAAATTGGGTAATTTTACCTCCCCTCACAATCCAACCCTCTTTGGTGGTCACAAATGGACATATGGGCCTAATGAAATGATTTTCCGTGTAACTACACGCATGAAACTTTTTGTGTAGCAAGACGTAGACCTATTAATGGGATAAAATGCAAAATGAATTTTTGCGAGATGTGTCACTTTTCTTGCGGGTGAACGATATATTTGAGGGGCCCAGGTTTGAAACAAGCTTGGGTTTGATTTTTCATACCAGTTTTCAAGCTTGGGCAGGATCAGACTTGGATTCAAAGTAAAATTTTCATTTGTTCACAAATTGGGGGGAAAAAATTACTTGTCAGATACTATTTGAGGAACAAAAACGTAATCTAAATTCCTTAAAGTGTTTTACAATCCTTTAAAAGTCAGTTTAATAGGTAGTTAAATTATTATTGAAGGGATATAGAGAAATATTCTGTATGATTCCGATGCCTTAGCATGGTTACTGTTAGTAACATGAAGGAACTGTGAGATATCCTTTGTCCATCCTCTCTTTCTGCTTAAATTCTTTTTCAGAGTTATTGAAAATAAAATTCATGTCCTTCTGCCACATTTGTACAATAGTTTAAAAGAATAAGAACTATGACTTTCGCTGATTCTGCCAGTGGTTGGGTATAAATAATAAATTTGCTATTTTAAAGAGATTTTCAATGAGATGAAATTAACAAAATATTTTCATAAGGGTATATTTAAAATAAATTTTTATTTCTATGTATGAAGAATTTTTTAATGAGAAAATTAATCTTGAAACAATTTTAAAATGTTACTAAATGTTTTTTTTTTATTGTGTACTTTTGGTATAAGGCTTGTGTTCTGTTGAACTCAAAGTTTTTTGGGCTTGGATTTCAAATCATCAGGCTTGGGTTCCGAAAAATCACTCTCAACTCATCTCTGTACAAGGGTGATCCACGACCGTTTTGCTGTAAAAACTTTAAAAACAAATATTTCTTCAAAAAAATTATTTCCTTACTTGTGAAACTTACTTTACTTCTCTCCAAAATCACCCTTACATTTAGGGATTTGTCATATCTGATCAGGAGTTTTACAATCTCCATGTTATACTCGGCTGCTGCCAGTCCCGTAATAAACCAGTTGTTCACTCAAGTTTTCAACTCATCATCATTTTCCATTTTGCCCAAATTTTATTGTAGCCAAGATGCTCTGATGCAATTTCACTAGGTAGCTAATGTGAAATGTGTGGAAAGCAACATAGCAACTCGTCAAGGGCGCATAAGTCTTAGTCAACACCATAACCATCAACATTAACCGTAAAGAGTTATGCGTCCTCGGCGATTTCCCACACATCTTACATTCTCTGCCTGGTGAAACTGCATCAGAACATCTTGGTTAAAATAAAATTTGTACACGATGGGAAATGATGATGAGCTGAATACTACAGTGAACAACTGGCTTAATACGGGACTGGCAGCAACCGAGTATAACATGGAGATTGTAAAGCTCCTGAACAGATATGACAAATGTCTAAATGTAGGGGATGATTATGGGGAGAAGTAAAGTAAACTTCACTTATGTAGGGATATAATTTTTTTGAAAGAATGTCTTTTTTAAAGTTTTTACAGCCAACGGTCGTTACTTTGTGGATTCCTTTTGCATACAATTAAGTTAACAAATGGGTAATAATGGTCACTAAGGATGCAAAAATTAATTCAAAAATAATTATAGGTTATTTCAATATTAAATAGTGTAAAATATTCTTGTTTCAATGATACACTACAGTAGAAAATAATAGAAGTGAAAGTCTAGAAATTATAGCCTAGTGTCATACAAAAGAACAAAAATTTGAAATTTTTTCATAAAATAGAGCTGATGCCTGGATATTTTGATTATACAGTGTTTATATTAAGAAATTTCTAGATAAAATAATTATTTCTCTTTAAAGTAAAAATGCCAATTTCAGAACAAAGACCAGAAATCAATTGTAACTTGGAATACACTTTTACAATTAAACATCTATCACAAATTATTCTTGTATACATATTTTTTAATTAAGAAAAAACTTAATTTTAATACTGCAAGCTAACAGATATAATGTATGATTCAACATTACAAACCATATTTAAACCTCTGTCGGTCGCAACTCTCGAATTACCGAGTTCGGGTGCAATTTGCCTGACAGGCGCCTGTTAGAAAATCATTATTAGCAATTAATGGACGCAATTCAAATTTGAATGAAAACCTTATTTATTACACTCAAAGTAAATAACCCTGCGCTCTAGCAGCGGAGAGGAGAACCGAAATAATTTTGCTGTGCCTGTCAGGCCTATTGCGACAGACAGAGGGTTAAAGAAAAAATGCTATCTCAAACTCAATATTCAGAAAAAAATATATATATAAAACAAATTGGAAAATTTAAATAACTACACACGTATAACAAAATAATGAGACATATTTAATTTTTTAAGTTGATACTAATCCAAATTTACATTTGATTGATGTAAAAAAAATTCAAATACTATGTTAATACTTCAGCTACAGACTTTGCATGATATGTCAATATCAACAAGTAAGAAATGTAGCATTAAAAGAAGTTAAATGCATCTGATTGAAAATACTATTTACCACAAATGGTTTTCTAATAAATAAAACACAAATTGTTTTAGAAGTAGCATTGTAAGTTTTGTGAAATCAAGAATTTTATGCCAGCAAAAATGTTTATACTAAACACATCATGACTTCTATAATGAAAATAAAGGTACAGGATTATGTACACAGAAAAGAATGCAGAACAAGCGCAATCAAGTAAAAATGATATTAATGGAAATTTATTATTAAAGCTCAGACAGAGCTATTTTAAGATCTAGACTAATTTAATATGATTTACTTATTGATTTATCCTAGAGAAATCTTGCGTTGCAAATGATGTATTTTCAAGATCTTTCTAATGACTAATATTCCCTAAAAGTTTTATTCTTTATATCTAATGCTATATTAAAAAAAAAGAAAAGAAAGAAAGATTCACATGATTAAATTCAGGTCATAAATATTACCTCTACCATAACATATTTAAACAAGATGATTTTTCAGAAGAAAATTATATTGTGAAGGAATAAAAATAGTCATTCTAATACAGAATTATTACGTTAAATCGTATTCTGATATAATACCTACCCAAGCCATTCAGCAAATTCAGCAGTATTTGGAACAGTTGCACTTAACATTATTAAATTGACGTGGTCAGGTAACATGATGAAAACTTCTTCCCACACAACACCTCTCTATAATATCAAGTTTGAAAACCATGTACTAATAACAATACACAAGGAAAAGAAAAAGCACTTATAAATTTTTTTCTTCAAAAATACAGAACATTGTGATGTGATTTTATAAACAATAATAATGATAATACAATACAGAGACACTTATTCAAAATGATACAGATTATTCTGTATACTGAATATCTGATTGGACATTAAAGTAACAATCTTTTGATCAGACTTGTAAATAAATGTGGCTGTGCCTTTGTTTCTAATTTAAAATGAATTACTAGACTAATGTATCTAATTATACTCAGAGTTTGAAATGGAACATGTTTATGCAAGCCTCTTAGAAACAGAAATCTGCATAAGAATCAAGCTGTTCAATAAAGAAATGTTCTATTTCAAATCTTGGCCAATAATTACCATGAAATACAACTTTCAATGAAGGAATGAAAAATAAGATAATAAGACACACTACAGGTGCCAATGTAACTGCAAAGCAGAGTTATTTGTTTTGAACTTTTCAGGCACTTTCATCTGTTTAAAATGTGACTTTTGTTTCGAGAATAATTCTTAAATTTTTTAAATAGTCATAATGTGAGATTCATTGACAAAACTCTTTTATTTCATGTGTCCAATCAATTCTTTTGTTAATTCAACACATATTTGAACTTTTTCCCTTTATCATTTTATCATCCTCAGTATCATTTTTTTTTTTTAAGGGTTTCCAAGTCTGACAGTTAATAGGTTCTGGGAACATCATTGTGAATATCAAAATTTTCATCAATATATCTTCACTAAAATTGCTACTTTTTAGAATAACTTCTACACACTTTTTCAGTTTTTGTAAGAGCAATTTTTCTTTTAAAATTTTGAATCCTACAAAATCACTGCCATTGGATTTTTCTTCTAGAAATATAGTATATCACCCTTAACTTAATTAATCGACTATATTTATTTGCAGTACATAAGCAGCACACGGGTTACAACAGAAGTGCATAAAGCTAAGAAATATAATAAAAACACATCAGGATGCCAGGGTCCATAGTAGTTTTTCTAGCTAGGCTTTTGCCAGCATTCTCTCTTTAGAGAGACTTTCTGTCTCTCCTTATGCTCAAATGCATTACCTCTCTGGCCCCTTGTATATGTGCCCAGCCAATTTCAAGTGATTTTTAAGAGGTTTGAAGAGGAGTTCAAGTAGCAAAGAATTATAACCACTTCAATGTTACGAATTGTCCAACACTTAAGATGGCTTCAAAAGTTACAAGTTCTATAATATCAGAGAGAATATTAAATAGGAAATTTATGGTCTCTTGAAAAGAATTTATGATTTTACATCTGGATGGTTTCTGTCTTAACTCAAGAAGTGGCTCTTTTGGAGAGCCATTATAACTTCTTCATAAAATTCCAATTAGTCATATTTGAATTAAAGAACTATGCACAAAACCTTACAATAGATATTGGCATCAAATTGTACCATGTATTTGTTAATGTATCAAGCAATACACATGTTCAAATTGATTTTGTAATACTTTTTTTTTTGGAAAGTCATAAGATTCCAGGTGAAGTGGCACATGAAGCATAAAAGTTTGAGAATTACTACTTTAGTGGATAGGTAGAAATACAACAAGCTAATTTTCTATAATTATAAACACCACATTTAGACATTATCATGTGATGAAAACAGTGTTTAATAAAATTAATACAAAATAAATGAAACAATAAAATGTGTGCATATTTAAAACACATTTTTATCCATGTGTTGTTTTAAAACAGTACTGTTTAAAAAACAAAGCTAAATAACGTGTATAATAAAGACAAATTAAAAATATATACAAGGTGTCTCAGGATTATTGGGACAAACTTTAAGGGAAGGTAGGGGACATCACAAGGATTGAGAATTGCATAGCAACCCATGACCAGAAACATTATCGTATGCCACTAGGTGTACGATGCCTGGGACACCTTGTATATATTTTTAATTTGTCTTTATTATACACATTATTGTACTGTTCACAAGAGCACTGGAGGGCAAAAATATCTGCTTTATCACAGTCATTTGAGCAGTAGTCACCTTCAGAAGAACATGCAACATTTTACGAACAGGGAGCTGGCAGACATTCACTTTATGTACCGATTGGCTGGTGGCAATGTACCAACAGCTCAAGGACTGTATCAAGAACAGATGTTTTCAATTGTGTATCACAATTTGCATGAATAATTGACACTACTACACCCGTAAAATGTTTCATGTTCTTCTCAATGTGACCACTGCTCGAATAATTGTGATAAAGCAGATATTTCCCCTCCAGTGCTCTCATGAACAGCACCATCTAGTGGCATACAATGACGTTTCTGGTCATGGGTTGCTACGCAATTCTCAATCCTTGTGATGTCCCCTACCTCCTTTTAAAGTTTGTCCCAATAATCATGGGACACCCTGTATATACACAGAAAAGTTGAAAACAAGACTCTGAGAGAAAAGTTTGACGAACCCCTGAGGAGTGAGGACAACCAAACTGTAAAAAAAGAGGAATTTTGCACCCACCTCCTCCCTGCAATGCCTATAAATTTTAAAAGGGAGGGAGGGGAGAAGATTTTAGAGGTTTGATTATTTACTGTTGTTACCAAATAATAAAATATAAGGCATAACTTTTTTTAATTGATTTCTAAAGATTTCAAACAAGTTTTAAAGACTTTAAACTTTGCATGTTCAGTATTGGGAAAGGAGGGAACAGTAATTTCAGGGGAGGAGGATATAGATGACTGATTATCAATTGTTACAATAAAGTACAAATAGAACAGGAAAAAAAATTAAAGAGCTTTAAAGCTCTAACGGTGTGCCAGGAGGGGTAAGGGGAAAAAGTGATTTTTTTTTTCATGGTATAGTTGGTACAGCATGAAAATAAAATTTTTCTAACTAATATATGGATAAAATATAGACAAGAACAGCAAAATAAGCAGATATTTTATGTTTGTGAAAACATATTTTGATTAAAATACCTCTGAATCATTTATATAATGGACTTCATCAAAGATGACCCACTCTAGTTCTCGGATTACATCTGAGCCATGATACAGCATTGACCTAATTATAAAAACAAAACTTAAATTAATTTTAAACTAAAGGTTATTCATAGTCAAATTTTTTTTAAAATTATATGTAAAATAAGTCATTTCTATTATAAATCATCTGTTTTAATGAGTTTTAATTATCCATAAAATGCACATGACAGTGTGATCAGGGATAGACTAATATTCCACTTATTAGAATAATGTATCTTTGTAAAGTAGCTGTTCCAACATATAAGACACTAGGTGGCCAGTATATTTATAATCTCATTAAACATTCACTATCAAGACAATTAAAGAAACAATTACTTACTTAAGAAAAGTAATAGAATTCAATATCTATAAATAAATTTAAAAAAAAAAAGCATTTTGCTAAATAAAAAGTGTCATGAATCAAATATTTGACCATGTGCATTTTAAAATTGTCACAGAAATCGCAAATCACAGGAAATATTAAGAATAAAAGAATTAACATTAATATTAATAAATAATAAAGCTAAATACATTATCACAGACACAGGATAAATTATAAACCCACATTTTAATGAAACTATATTATAATATCAAAGAAATTTTATAACGTAACTGAAAGAGTCTTTTTAATATCAACATTCTAAACAATTAAAGATTATCCTACTATGCATGATTACAGGTAGTCTCCTTAACTGTATTTACTGCAGCCAAATCAACTTCCAATGAAAGAGGTTATACAATTAGTTCACATTTTTTAAAAATGTATGTCCATAGATAATTTTTGAATAGATACTCTGTTTTCAATAATTCTTTTTTTGTTGAAAATGACTCATTTTGGAGGTGGTCCCATAATAAATTTCACTGCCATCCAAAAATTATTTGTACTTACCTATTTTTACATTTTCTTGTTTACTTTCAAGGCTGTAATTTTTATAAAAAAATGGGCTAATTGATAAAAAATTTAAATATGTTGTTTAAACAGTACTTATATTAAATGAGCATCATATCTAATATAATTTTTTTACATGGATACATAAAAAAATATATGATAATCGACTGAATGTTAAAATGTTGTTATTGGCAAACAATAACATTTAAAGAGAATGTAGCTATATGAAAAAATAAACACAAAAAAAAAATAATTAATTTAAATGCTTTAATATTAGAGTTATATTAAAATATATGTGTGTATCTTGACTTAGGACTAGCATATGTTAATAATAGCATGTTTTATTTATTTGTTATTTATTTCTTTTATTTTTTTTTACTTATTTTTTTTTTTTTTCTTCAGATTTACTAGTTTATGATGTCATGCAGTAAACTGAAAAATTTATGGCTAATCATAGAAAAATCTTATTTAATTATTATTATTATTTAAGAAGTACAAAACCAAACTTGCTAAAATACTCTAACTGCCATGCAATAAGAAAATATCAGTGCAATAGGTAAGAAACCCTTCTAGCAAATAGTTTTTATATTTTTTCTTAAAAACTACTTGTTTAAACTGCAGTCTGACATAAGAGAGAGAAAGGTAATAACAGGTATTTAATACAATATTCTTACTCATGGATGAAAAACACGAGTAAGGAAATAATAATAATAATAATAATAAAAATAAAACTTGCTTACCTCAAAATTTCTGTGGTCATAATAAGGCAGAAGGCTGTTGGATTTTTTTGTACATCACCAGTAATTAGGCCAACATCTTCAAATTTTTCTTTGAAGTCTCTGAATTTCTGGTTAGAGAGAGCTTTGATTGGGGAAGTATAAATTACTCTGAAAAAGAAAATATCTTTTATTGTAAAAATACCTTGACACAAATACACTTATGGGCAATGATGAAAATATCAAAGAAAAACAATAAAATATAATAATTTTTTAAGCAAGGCTTTAAGTAGAACAAATATAACCCAGATTGGCTATTTGTACTATAGATAGGGGGACATAAAGGAATAAAAAAGAAAAGTGCCCAGCTAAACTGATGGCATTGAGCTCACAGGCTATTCACACTAATTATATATTATACTCTTATTTTAAAGAATAATGCCCTCAAAAAAAGGGAAGGGGGATTAGCCCCCGTCCCCCCCTTTATACTTAACTAATGAACCTCCAAAACTAATCAGGAAAGTTCCTTCACAGAATAAATCGGTGTACCAAATTCAGAGTAAATCGAATAATTCTGCATGAAAAACCCATTTATCTGAATTAAGGGGGGGTGGGGGTGGGGGTGGACTAAACCCCCCTTTTCCCCTTTATCCTTAACCAATGAACCCCCAAAACTAATCAGGGAAGTTCCTTAACATAATAAACCGGTATACGAAATTCGAAGCAAATCGAATAATTCTGCATGAAAAACCCATTTATCTGAATTAAGGGGGTGGACTAACCCCCTTTTCCCCCTTTATCCTTAACTAATGAACCCCCAAAACTAATCAGAGAAGTTCCTTAACATAATAAACTGGTATACCAAATTCGGAGCAAATCGAATAATTCTGCATGAAAAAACCCATTTATCTGAATTAAGGGGGGTGGACTAACCCCCCTTTCCCCCTTTAACCTTAACCAATGAACCCCAAAAACTAATCAGGGAAGCGCCTTATCAAAATGAACCTGGAAAAGAAATTTGAAGCAAATTGGATATTTCTATCAAAAGTTATCGCGTTGCGTATGTACATACATACATACATACATACATACAGAACCGGTGGGCACATAAGCTCTCAGGCTTTGATAGCCTGTGAGCTAAAAAAGGGATTTACAAAAATAATTAAAAATAAGATATGAAATACGTTATTTTAAGATAATTTTATAAATCCAAGTTACCTTAATAGATTTTTTTTTTTTTTTTTTTTCTGATTAAAATGCTTAACATTCTTTTTTGATATAAATTGTACATATAACAGATTTTTAAAATCATGAAACAAGCAGAAATCTAGTCACTTTACAAATAAGTAATAAAAATAATCTACTCAAAATTCAAGAATTGGAACCTATATAGCTGCATTCAAATCTTGAATGAGGGAGGGATCTTGCACCATATTTATGTTAAAAGGGGTTGTTTTGAAAAAATAATTTTTACCAATAGTAGAAACATTGGTATTTAGACAAAAAAATTGCAGGGCAGAAAAAGTGTCTGTGGGTTTTCAAAGAAAAATTGAAATTCTCTACATCACCCTCCCACCATTATTTTTTACAAATTTAAAAATCTTATTTGTGAGTACTTAACCTAATACTTATACAATACAATGATGAAAATATTACCTTAAAATTGCTCACTTTTGAAGCTGAATAAAGTGATTACAATCAGCTTAAAACTGTATACATGAATATGAATATTCACCCAACTCAAATAATGTATTACAAAAAAAAAAAAAAAAAAACATGTATAAACAAAAATTACACATGTAGTTAAAAATGAATTCTTTAAGAAGAGGCAGCAAAAATTTTTTTAAGTCTAAGGAAAAAATAAACATGATTACATTTTTTATAGCAATGGTTATTAATACTCTAAAATGTAATGGCAAAGTTATGAAAAGGTTTAAAGAACTTCAAAGTATAATCCATAATAATATTAATGTTTTTCCTTTAGTAGTCCTATACTATATGGTGTTAAATTTATGGTGCAGTACAATAAATAAATAAATAAATACAATAAAATACTAAAAATAAGTAAAAATGACACAACATATAAATAAAAATAAAATATTTCCATAGCATGAAAAGTAAAAGTTTTTTAAGTCTAAGGAAAAAATAAATATGACTATATTTTTTTATAGCTTCTTTTACCAAGCACAACAAAATATGTAGTTGCTCTTAAAGTGAAAGCACAGTGTACAGAGAATAGTTCACTTTTTATTTAATTAATATAAACTTTGCAAAATAAACAAATAAAATAAATTTAACTATTATTAATACTCTAAAATTTAACGGCAAAGTTATGAAAAGGTTTAAAGAACTTCAAAGTATAATCCATAATAATATTAATGTTTATTAATGAAAAGTAAAAGTTTTTAAAAACTCAAAGTTTCCATTATTGAGGAAAAAGGATCCTTTAACATCTAATACGTAATTTCTTATCTATCCAAAAAATACTTTCTAACGGCTTTTAAAAATCTTGAGCAGTGACCCGGAGCCGAAAAATCTTTGATGCTCAAGCTCCAGCTTCGCTCCCATATAAAATACTGTGGCTCCGGATTCAGAAACCGCTCCAACTCGACTCCGACTTTGCATTTTTGAGTTGTAGATTTTAATTTACACAGTTAATTTTTTGCTCACAAATTCTTCTTTTACCTTCATTAAAGATCTGACAAAATGCCTTTTTCTTCTCATCAAACTTGAAATGCTTTTTCAGAAAATCTAATATCTTTTAGCTTTTACTTTTAAAAAAGAAAGTTTAGTAGAATTTTAAACACAAAAATCTTAAATTTCTTCTACACTTTTCAAACAACCAAAATTGTACAACTGCACATGTAAACAACAGGCAGCCATACTTGCTTTCAAATAGTGTTGCCACTTAGCTCAAGTAGAAATTAGATGTGAAGTAGTGTTACCACTTAGCTCAAGTAGAAATTAGATGTGAAGTAATGTTACCATGTTTTTGTGAGAAATTTTCCATCTCTAATAATAAAAAAATCCCTTAAAAAATGATATAATTAAAATACTGAATAATGACGTAATTAAAATATTTTAAGCCTGGAAATTTAAAAGACTGAAAAAAAATTAAAAGAATATTAAAAAACTAAAGGAGCCTTGGAGCAGAAAAAAATTTAGAGCACCAGCTCCGGCTCTAGCCCCAGGAAAAACACAGCCCCGGAGCACTCTGACTCCGGGCTCAAGCTCCAGTTCCGGGTCTCTGATCTTGAGGATTAAAGTTTTATTTTTATGTATATTATTGCAAAAGATTATTTTAAAAATATATTTAGTCTTTCATAGCGGCACAAAGAATTGAATAAATAAAATTTTTACAGACACTTTCTATGCTAGCAGATCTTACCTGGACTTCCCAGGTTACAAAATATAGGTGAAAATTTATTTATTGACAGCTCTAATAGATTTTTTACATTTAATCTATTTTCTAGACTGTCCAATTAACATCACCAAAAAGTATTTTTATATGAAAAATATCTATTTTCAGATTCATTAAAAGCAATACTTTTGTTTTAACCACATGCCTGTATTTAATAGCTGAAGAAATCGTGAAAGATTTCGCTATTTCCAGCAGACATTTTGATGCTGATAATTTCAGCATTAAGCATGTAGGTTGCAGCAGCTTGTAGCATATAGCATTAAGGATGTAGTTCGATTATACATCTGTTAAATTTATGATATTATTTATTTATTGATAAAGTTTTTCATTCATTATGGAATATTAGCCAGAAATAAATACTAAATTATTTATATTGTTTTAAGTGCAAATGGGTTAATCTTTTGTAACCAGACTGCACACATAGTAGGGATTAAAAAAAAAAAAAAAAAAACACACTTGAAAATTAAGTTGGACCCAGTTAAGACACAGATTTTTTTCGAACCCTTGAACATCGTCATAAGGCTAATGCAAAAATATCATGTTTAATATGCGAACGGTTATTACACAACCGATTTTCGGTCCTTTGAAGCAAAAAATCACATTTAAAGTTCATAGATCAAGATGGTAATTCCTTCTCTCTTCTCCAATGTTGCCAATTTAGCAGACTTTTTTATCCAGATAAAAACACTGTTTCCAAATAGTACTATTTTCTTTATTTAATAACAGATTAATTAAGGCAAACATTACTAATTGGAAATAGTAGTAGATATTTGAATAAGAAAACCTGCTAAATTAACAACAGTACAATTCTTCTTTGATCATGCATTCTAACATTCTTTGTCTCTCGCTTCATGAATGTTTTTACAATAGTAGAGAGAGAGAGAGACGAATTTTTTGGATACTCAAATACATCATAAAAATTATTACGATTAGAGATGATTATACCTGTTGTTAGTTAGGTTTTAAATGTACGTTATATCACTACTGTTTTTTATGATGCATATTATAGGTAATAAAAAAAGAAACTCATAAAGATTAAACAAATATGACTGTAGTTTTATAATTATTTTATGTTTTCTTTACTTTTTGTTATGCTAACAATATTTTTTGCAAAGAAATTAATAAGAATAGTTTTTTTTCTTAATATATTAAAAATGAAGCACAAATGGTACTCAATATCACAAATACTAAATACGATTTTAATAACTGGACTGTGCATCAAAGATTTAATATTTTTTCTTTGCGTTCAAAAAGTTAGTCTAGCAGGAAAATTATTTTTGTTTGTAAAGTATTAATTGACAATACAGCCATGTTTGAATCCATGTTTATTTTCGGCTATTATTCCAGTCGGTCTTATAAAATGAATCAATGACTTAAAGTGGAATACAATTTAATTTTAGTCTAAATACATGGAAGAGGCACAATTTTTGACCATAAACATATAATTGAAAGCTCTAAAGTTCATTTAGACATTAGATGCATAAATAAGCCCAATTCCTGCAACATTATACAAATCTCGTTTAATATGCAATCCCGCTTAATATGCGACTTTTGCCCACTCTCTGGAAACTTCTCTTACCTGAGTTCGACTGTATTTTAAAAGCCATAAAAAAAATCAGTAAATTGAGAAAAGCAATTTTTAAAAAAATTGCATTTGACAGAACATTTTTGTTTTCTATTTCATGGTGAATAAATGACACTGTGTAAAATTTAGAGTTAGAAAAATTACTTTAAAAGGAAATGTCTTAAAATATTATGCTATTTTTTCCATAGGGACTATGAATTTTTTATGTTTAAGTAAGAATTCCGTTATAGGCAGGTTTAATTTTGATAAGATTTACAATATTTTTACATCCTGATTTAAAGGCAGCTTTCCCCTCCTTTTTTTTTTTTTTTTTTTTTTGTCTCCAAATCATTGCTTTTTGTGAAAGTGAAACTTGCAACACCAGCTTCAAACTAGAATTCTGAATGTTGTCCACTAAATTAGTTGTTTAGATAAGAGAGGAAGGGGGAGATCTATGTTTTGCTATCAGTTACAGCCTACTTCTCTTACTTGGCTTACTGGCAATCACTGATGGTATAACCCAGGAAGGGTTGCCATGAGATAGCAATTGATTATAACTGAAGATGTAATACATTAATTGAAAGATAACCTATTAGATTCTGAATAACTCTAATTGTCGTCTGTCCCAATTGCATGCTTTTACATACCAAATTGACTCTGCAAATGTGACAGAAAGTTTCAAATTGTTGAGCAAATATATATATATTTCTAGAACAGCCCCATGATAAACTGCATACACAATAACTCCATTTATTTTGTACTTATTTAAAGAAAATAGAAGAATTATTTTTAATACCTGGTAACATTCTTCTTTGCTAATGCAATAGCATATTCAGCAACAACTGTTTTGCCAGCTGATGTATGGGCAGCAACAAAAACATTTTCTTTTTTCTCCAAATGTAGAATAGCACGTTTTTGAAAGATATCTAATTCAAATTCCCACTGAAATAAAAAGAGAAAAAAAGAGATATAAAAAGAGATGTTTGAATTTCTGATAATAACATAAACTGTAAGATATGAACATTTTTTAAATAAATGATTTATGGAGTAAAATATTATAAACTCAGGAACAGTGGACCTATTAGGGTGACTGTGACTCGGCCCCACCAGTATTTTGTACTCATTTTGACAAATGAGTCACATTTTGTATTTATTTAATCTAGAGCTTTAGAAAATAGTTTCTGTTTTTGAAAAAAAAAATATATATATAACACAATACTACACATAATATAAATAATACACATAATACGCACATAGCTACTGCCCGAATTGTTGTGTTTGCTGATACCAACAATTAATCACTTGTCTGAGAACTGTTTCTTATCTTTTGGGAACATTAAGCAAATATTTCTTCTGCAAATTAACTAGAACTGTCAGGGGCATCATTTACAGAGGGCAGGTGGCAGAGTAGGGCAATAGCCCTCCACTCTGAGTTTCATATTATCATTTATTATTATCTATTGTCTAAATTTCTTATTATTATTTAAATGTTTCCATTTGTTTTTACCAATAAATTAATGATTATACGCAAATAAATTATGGCAGCAAAAATATTCCTTTGGAATTATCTATGAAAAATGAATGTGAAAAAATGGCTCCTTTTAAATGGGGAGAAAATCAGAATTTACTATGATCAACAAAAAGAATTTGAACTCTAATTATGATGCTCCTGTAAAAAGTATTTTATTCAATTGCGTATGTTGTCTAGGGTGATCATTTACTACACTTTCTGTGTAAATATAAGGTATGTTTAGCAAGAGTTTGGGATACTTTTAAAAGTGTCCAGAAGATATAAAGTAAGGTAGAAGACACTGAGTTATATTAGCCCCGTGAATTCTCAAGAATAGCCTGTGCTTTTATCACTATTTTTTCTGATACATTTTTATCAATCCAAAAGTTTTCTGTATGTTTAAATATAATTTTAGTTGAACATAAAATATATCTGTTGTTAAACTGTCCTGAATTAAAATACTGTGATATACTAAAATACCACGGTTTTCAATGCATAAAAAGAAAGAAAAATATATTGTTATTGTCTTATTATTTATCTTTTGATAACAAATAATTATAAAATAAAACTTTATGCAATGATTTAAAGCATTTCTACAACAGAGAAAAAAGAATAAACACAAAATGGGTATTAATCACGCATATAAAAATTTTCCATTCATGTATGCAAACTTTTGACTTTTAGTGTATTTGCCAGTAGAACATAAGAATATGATACAGAAATACAATAAATTACTACAGAAAAATAGATCTTTACAAGTTTAAAAAAAAAAAAAAAGAAAAAAAAAGAAAAAAAAACAATAAGTTGCTATCCAATGTACATTTTATTCCAAGATTTTAAACAAAGATGTAAAAATTAAAAATCACAAAAATAAAAATTATACTCCATGTTTTTGTTTATCTTTAAAACTATCATCAGGAGTTAATTTTCTAAAATACAAAGCAGCAAAAATTTTTTTACATGTTGCATTACCTGAATTTAGCTTTGAGAATGTAAAAAGTGTAAAGAAGTTTTTGCCAATTTGTATTTCAGAAAATTAACTCATGATGATGGTTTTAAAGGTAGACCGAAACGTAGAGTATAATTCTTTTTGTTAATAAAATAAATTTCATTTGCATGCTTATTAGACTTATTTTATACCTAAATGTGTACATATAGTAAATGAAATAAAATTATTTAACTATTTCTATGAAAATTAATTCAATGTTTTATGTTTAATATTGAATGGCTCCTTACAAGTTCAATTGTCATATTTTTGTCAGAATTATGTATCAGCATGTAACAAACCAGGTAGGGCCCCACCTGTGAAAAATGGTACGAGCCACCACTAAATATACTATATGCAGTGGTAATGCATATTATGTGTATATAATGAATCACATAATTACTATGCCTACATCTATAAATTATAATACACAGTGAGAAACCATCAATATAAACCATAAAAGGAAATTGTAACAAATTTTTACTCTTAATAAAGTGAGTAGGTAAAATGTAATGCACAGTTGCTAAAACTTTTTAATAAAAGTAAATGTCCTAACTAGGGATATAGTCGTATAAAAAGCAGAAACAAAGGCTATACGGATTTCCTTCAAAAAAGCAAAAGGTTTATGCATATACCACTGTACATCCTCCCCTGTATCATCCCTGGTCATAAACAATTATTCGGCTAATGTTAAAATGCAACATAATCAATTTCAAAATTTTGCAATCGCAAGATACTCGAACTTTTAAATTTTAGTAGACATATTAAAGAGAATAATTATAGCTTTATTAATTCATATCACTTTTTTTTTTTAAATAGAATATTTAATACAATAAAACTTACTAAGACACAATCACGAGGAACCAAAAAGTTCATTTTAGCAGAAACACTAATTATGTTATCCTATTCTTATCACTGACATAATCAAATTTTCATTTTAAGATATGACAGGATAGATACAGGTTTCATTTTCAAAGATTTTACTGAGAGCAATGGAAATATTTGGGGGTTTTGGTATGGAAACAAAATTCTGCCAAACTGATGAAGGCTGCCACCTCTTACTAATATTAATCTGCAGAAGAAACTTTATGCTGTTGCTGGATTCTCCCCCTCCCCCCCCCCCCAAAAAAAAAAAAAATAATAATAATAATAATAATAAATAAAATAACAAGCACTATGTAAAATAAAATAGTTAAATAGCATAAAAGCTTAATCAATAACAATCAGGAAATGTAGCAACAACAGTTGTTTTCCTCTTTAACCATCCGAGCGTTTTGAGGACTTTCCTGTATTTTCATAAAATTGCTTATAAAAATAATCTTAATGTAAATTTTCTTTCCCTGTTTGTTTCTAAAATACACTTCATGCTCCTTTATTTGCTATTACAATTTAAAATACAATTCTGTTTCAAATATTTTTTTTCTACAACAGATTTAAGTTGTTTTTGGAAATGGAAAAATATGTCCAAACCGCTCAGAGGGTTAAAATAGTTAGCAAAAAATTTTCAGCCAAAGAAAAAAAATAAAAATAAAAACACTAAAAATTTGCAATTAGTTAGAAATACATATTACTTACACTAAGAGCCATTTTAGGAATTTTTTCATAAAAGTCATCAACAGGTTCATTAACATTTTCAATAACAGCCCAATCATACTGAGTTGCAGGTTTAACAGGTTCTGACTCACTTATTTTCAGCACAGGTAGAGACGCCTACAGAAAAGATGGGTGGAAAAAAAGATTAAAATATTAATAAATTATTCCTGTTAATTAAGTGCTTTTATTTTGAAAAAAAAAAAAAAATCTTGTTATTTCATAATGAAAATTTTAATTATCTATATATTAAAATGAGTCTATTTTAAATGTACACAATTTTAAAATGTTAATGTCAAGAAACAAAAATGTAAAAATTTTACTTAAAATAATATTTGCTCATTGTATAATAAATACAATCAAAATAATCTTATGTTAGTAATATATATGATTTTTTAGAATGTAATACGAGACTTCAATAGATAACTAAAACTAAACCAGTGGCTATTTGATCCACTAAGGATCAGAGCCTATAGTGTTCAACCCTGTTCACTTGACCCTTTGCTCCCAAGGGCTATATAGCATATGTCCCAGCCAGATGGTCAGCCTAACATGAGATCCTCGGTGTTTAGTTCCCAAGCAAGCTTGGTACTTATTTTATCAACCCTGAAGGGGTGAAAGATAAACCAGCCGGGAATTGAACTCATAACCTGTAGCGTGGCAGGCAGGCATGCTGACCACTACACTATTGGACTTCACCATAGATAACTAACTGTCCAAAAAAAAAATATGTAGAGAAATAGTGGTAATATGGACACCTGCAGTTACTTAATAGTGAAAAGCTGCATTCTATCGACTATAATTGGAATCACATGTAAAAGACCATCAAACAGGTGAAATCAGTCAGTCAGGCATGCTTGATAGTGAAATAGAATAGCAAAATATTCATACTTTTATCATCTTGAAACTTTTTGCGTTTTTTTTTTGTTTTTTTAAAATTTTTTCTTATTATTGCCGTAGAGTTATCCACCACTGTTGCAACAGCTGGTGGCTGTTTTTGTGATTGAAAAGCAAAATCAATTACACATTGAAAGATCAGCTTGCATAAAATGGGTATGTTAAAAAACAATAATCTTTCTTTAGATTAAAGGTTACAAAAATTGTCTGCTTGGAAATAACATTCAGAACTGCGACATTGAAAAGCACAGTGATTTGAAAATTTAAGTTTATATTTTATGTTTATATTGAGTATTATATATACTTCGGGAACAAATATAGCTTATGCATGAATTGTTTTCTCTATTTTAATGCACCATCATGCATATTTTCATGTTATTTTTAAAATGTAAATTGTGTATTTTATATATTAGTACATAAAAATTTTCTAAGATGCATTTATCGAATAATATTTCATAAAAAATACATCTAAAGTATTTTACACATGCATTTACCTGTATATATGTTGCATCGAGTGATGAAATAGATAAACTTGCTAGCCAAGCTATTTTTACGACATGTGACTCCCTTTGTGATGTCAGATGAATATTGTCCATAAGAAAATTATAATTTTCACCATTAAATGCATTTCATTTGTAATAATTTAATTATTTTAAGGTTTTTTGTTTTTTAATATTCCCGTGTAAACATATTTTAATGACATAATCTTCCCCATTTCCTGCTTTTAACACATGATGATTTAATTTATTTAAAATTTTTCTTTTTGTTTTTAAAAGTCATGTGTAAATGTAAATACATTTTTTAATTCAAAGGAAATATTATACTTTTATTATGTGCTGTTTTACAATTTGGCAACAATTTAAACAAATGACGTTTTTCTAAATGTGAAACAAATCTTTATTAAATTATTAAAAATTTGAATAAGAAATGGAAAAAGAAAAACCTCAAAAAATTAGTCAAAAAAATAATTGCACACTGCAAGCTTTCAAGCATGTCCCTGTACAAGATCGTTAAATGGCTATGGATAGTTTTTGTTCCTGTAAAACTGTTTTAATGAAACTATTTTGAACAATTTTAATTGCTCTTAAATTAATTCTTAGATTTAAAAAATCCCTGCCGGCTCGGGCCTACAGGCGGAGGTAGATTTCGAAGTTAAGTACTAAATTCACCAACAAAACTTAAATCAAGATTAAAGATAAACCCAGTTCCTTCGCTAAGAATGAGCTCTAGGGAGCTAAACATTTTGTGAAAATTCTAATATACACACACGCATGTATATAGACTAGGTTTAAAAATGGCTAAATCAAATTCAGAGAACCTCAAAGTGTTAAAATATGTTAATATTTCAATACTCGGGTTTTTATCATGTTTTAATATGTTTCTTCAAACTCAATGACGTTGCATATTCACCTGCTGTGGTCCATTATATTTTCAATATGACGCAATATTTTGTTGTTTTTTTTAATTCGTCAAACTATTTATTTCATTTTGAATTTTCATGCAGAAATCTTGCTTTAGAAAACTTATGACGTAATATTCAATTTGTTTTCAATTCTTCAAACTATTTATTTCATTTTGAATTTTCATGCAGAAATCTTGCTCTAGAAAACTTATGACGTAATATTCAATTTGTTTTCAATTCGTCAAACTGTTTATCTAATTTAATTTTTCACATGAAAACACTGCATTAGAAAAGCAATTCTTGTGGTGAGAATTTTATTGCTTTTTTTTAATTGTTGGCAACAGCTATAACGAAAAATATTTATTTTTTCCTGCCATTGTTGTGTAAAAGCTGGTTTTATCAGAATCATGTTAAGACGGTATTCAAAATTTTAAACCTTCCTCATTCCCATTCCCTTGGACCGATTTTGCTCATTTTCAATCCCCGCCGAGAAATTAGCTATCTTAAAGTTGTTGGCGAGTTTGAAGACGTTCTGTGCATAATTGCGACTTTTAGTGTGTGGACAAAATTTAGTACATACATACATATATATATATATATATATATATATATATATATATAAACTTTTTAAGTGGGGGTGGTTTTGGGTTCCTGGGGTCATGTAATGAAAAGTTATGAAGGAATTTTTCAAAAGTCGCACCATGGTAACGACTGCAATAGGTAGTATTTCTTACGAAATCTACCTAAAACTGTTTGCTTCAGTATGCTTATAAAATATTTCTCTATTACGCTACCAATTTTTATATGTAATAGTTTTCTTAATATTAGCCTACAAAGTCTCCCAGTCACAAAAAACTCATTTATGGCAGTGACTGCAGTAGTTACCTTTTTTTAGAATAGAGTGAAACAGCCTTTCATTTCTGAAAAAGAACTACAGTCCTGCCCGGGTCACCTGACCCAAACCAAAAAATTCCATTTGAAGTCAACTTGACAAAAATAATTTGCTTGATTCACAATCCAACACGAATCAGCCAAAATAATTTTTGGTGACCTACAACCTAACCCAAGTTCAGCAGATTTCAACCTGCACCTGGTTGACCCATACCCAAAATATTTTCAGCACACAAACCCAAACCCGAATTGAAAGGAAAGAAAATTATGCTTTAATGCAATTATGAAAAGTAATCTACACTTATACAGTCGAGTCTCTCTATAATGAAACTCCATACATCGAATTTCTCTATATAACGAATTTTTAGTAGGAACGGTCCCTTTTCCCCATGATCTCATTAAAAACAATCTCCATATAATGAATTTTTTCATAAAATGTTCTTTATCTATTGTTTTAAAAAAGCTTCCAAATCACATGAAATCAATTTTCCATCACTGATTAGTGATTTATCGTTCAGTGCTGAGTTTATTATCTTACTTTTCTACCTTGAATCTCTTTGTTTTTTATGCCCAATGAATTTATCTCTCCTCCCCCCCCTCCCCCACCCACACACCTTCCAACATACTTCTTAAAACAGTGTCAATTGGATTGTTACACATATAAGAGCGGGATCAGAGAGGTAATGAAAGTTTAAGGCGAATGAGAATTCAAATGGAGGAAAATGTTCCCGATACAATTTTTCATTCCTTGCTAAAGTGTGAACAGTTTTTCGAGAGAGTAACAATTTTGAAATCAAAACAGCGAAAAATTAAAGATTTCTTTGTCTAAAATTAATGTAGTTTTCCTTATGTGATTTTTATTAAGCTTTCAAATAAATGTCTGTTCTCTTTTTTGAAACTGTTTAAATAATTGAGAAATACAATATTAGGTTAATATTTATAGTTAAACATTTCAAATTCTTAATTAAACACCTCAAAAGTAATTTTTCTTCAAAATTTACACATTAAATAGGAATTTTTAATCATTATCTATATAACGAATTTCTCTATATAATGAATTTTTTACTGGAACAATGGATTTCGTTATATAGAGTCTCGACTGTATATCTAATACTAATTTTATCTTTTATATAAAACAAGTACAAAACATCATGCATAAAGCAGAGATTATGAAACATTTTCCAATATATTCAGAATACTATAACAAAACTTCACAGATTAATAAGATGGAAGATGAAGTTTACATAAACAAATGGGGAAATGCATAACACATTTGAAAATACAATTTCATCAATTACATCAATAGTCGGAAAAATATCCTATTTTTTTGTGCAGCCCTGTATAGGATCTATAGATTTATATTCTTACTACATAATATGATAAAATTAAGTTCATCTACGAAATCCACAGCACTTTTCAGCAATTTCCATTTGTAAACGGAAATGCACTCAAAGTCTTCTGTGCAGCCCTGTATAGGAGCTATAGCATTTACACATACCAAATAACATTAAAAAAATTAGTTAAATTAAAAAACTTGTACCTCAACTGAAAATGTACTTCCAGCAAAAGGCAGTAAAGAAAACAAATTCTTTTGTGTGTCCCTGTAAATGAATGATGAATACTACGCTATGCACATCATATTCTATTGAATGCATCTTGTTGTACACCACAGTGATATATATCCATTTCAATATGTTTAAAATAGTGTAACAAAATTAAAATACACCACAAAAGATTTTCTGCATAGATTGTCATGTAATGGAATTATTTTGAGTGTCCCTGTAAGGAAACTACAAATGTTACACATTTCATTTTCAATACTGAAGATGCTGTAATAAATATTAATAACATATAGCAGTTGTATGGCAATCCGAGTATAATGACGCAAGTTAGAGCAAGGACAGGCAGAGAGTCAGACGGCAGACATACAGAAAAACCAAATTCATAAACACTTTGCAACTACGTTGGAAAGTGTTAAAAATGGATAAACCTGTATTGTTTAATATTCAAATATAGTAAAACCTCAGAATAGCAAACACCTCGGGATCGTTGAATAGAGTCTTGCATTGGGTCAGGTTGTCCCTAATCTTCTTTTTTTCAGGACAAGATTACTTTAATTTTTTCCTTTAAGTGCCCTAGAACAACTCTTGCAGGTCATATTTATGTTTTTTAGAAGTGGACTGTTGAGATTTTCAAAAAAAGTTTGAGCCGATCTACGTTTTAGATGAAAATAAATACATATTTGACTATGAATAAGCATATATTCAATTTACTGCATGGGGAATAAACGTATATAAGAAATGTGATCATAGATTATTTTTTCTTTTCAGTTTAGTTAAAAATTTTTCTTCAAAAGAAAAGGAAAAATATTACCAACATTTCATTTTTGATACACACAAAAACACATGTATCATATTTAGGATATTTTATGCCGACACACACATGTTTTATGTATGTTGATTGAGAGGTGCCCACTTTTCAGAGGTAGAAGTGTACAAATATGTACAAATATATAACTGTTAGGAATTGAAAAAGTGTTCGCTAAATGGAAGTGTCTGCTTTTTGGGAGTATTCATTATGGAGGTCCTATTATATGTAAATTTAAACCCGAAAAAATATTTTGGACATTCTTTTGAAAAATCAGGTCAACCCGAACCTGACTCGGAAAAAAATGTAGAAATCAATCCAACCCAAACAAAAAAATGTAATGCCAACCAAACTCAACCTGAACTGAAGTATATGTACAAATATATAACTGTTAGGAATTGAAAAAGTGTTCGCTAAATAGAAGTGTCGGCTAAATAGAAGTGTCTGCTTTTTGGGAGTATTCATTATGGAGGTCCTATTATATGTAAATTTAAAACCGAAAAAATATTTTGGACATTCTTTTGAAAATCAGGTCAACCCGAACCTGACTCGGAAAAAAATGTAGAAATCAATCCAACCCAAACAAAAAAATGTAATGCCAACCAAACTCAACCCGAACTGAAGTTCAGGTCAGTTGCATGTAAATGTGGGCATCCAAACTAATGCAGACTCTAAAAGGAACTTATACTTTTCCATAACTTTTAAGATAAAATTATCAAAAATAAATCTACCATATTGAAACAAACAACAATTTTATCAATGTTTCAGAAAATTAAAACTAATCAGTGATGAATGCACATTTATATATTTAAACATGTTTACTTATTTTGATGTTATTTATTTTTTTATTATGCTTACATCATTTACTGTTATAAAATTTATAAGCTTTTTTAATGCTGAAGAGATGTTTATTGCAAGACTTATTTGAAGCCACTGCAAAAGAAAAATGTAAAAATGACCTATAAACTGAAAATTTCTATAATCCATACAACTTTTAGTGAAGTGTTTGGCAGATTAGAGAGAGTTGACTGTATATCAAACTTTTTAAGGCAAAATCTTAAGTAAATCAAAGATGACAACATTTATGAATTTTCTGTAATCATTATCATAATTATAAACATTCTCATTTGATTTCAGAAAATTAATCGTCATGCATTACTGACAGAATTAATAAAAAGTCTGAGGGTGAATATTAAAAATTAGAATATTTTGATTAAGAAAACTATCAGATGTTGGCATCTCTAATTTATAATACATATATAATTTTCATGCTGTTTATCATAAAAATCTCAAAGTGAGATTCACTTACTATTTTTAAAATTGCATCTTCAGTTTCACTAATGTTAGATTTGTCAGCATGAACCTAAAAAATAGAAAAAAAATAAATAAATAGAATGAAAAATATAACTGAAAAATATAACAGAATGAAAAATTTACGATCATAAACATATAAATGAAAGCTCTAAAGTTCATTTAGATGATTAGAAGTGTAAATAAGTCCAGTTCCTACAACATTATAGAAATCACGTTTAATATGCGATCCCGATTATTATGCGAATTTTGTTCAGTCCCTTGAAACACATCTTAACAGGGTTTGACTGTAGTTAAATAGAGTTAAAGCAACTGAGCTAAACTTCTCCAAACTTTTGGAAAAATTTGTATATGTTGTTTTGTTATCAGAATCTATGCAGTTTTAGTATTTTTCACTACCAAAATATGCAATACTATTTCATTGTATAAGCAAGCAATATAAAATAAAAACAAAAAGAACCATTAATTACAAAAATTAGAAAAGAACAGTGATGATAATTAGCTAATAAAAAATAAATTTTCAAAAATTATGAGAAATTGGTAAAATTAACTATTTTTCTGACAAGGGAAGAAATTTTTCAACACAATATCTTCCACCAATAATGCAAACCAACCAAAGACACAGACAAAGAGTACAATATAAAACACAACACAATAGAAATATATATATAAAGAGTTCTGAAATGTAAAACAGGTGGGGAAGATTTACATAATTGGTGTTAACAACACAATGTAAATAAAATGAGAGAGATAAAGATTGTATGTTCAAGTGTGGCCAAACTTTTTTTAAAAGTTTCTAATGGTAAAAGTTATATTCCTCTTTTTCAAGTAGAATAACAGCAAACATATGTACGGTAGAAGCATAGTAATAGCTATCTAATTCTTCAATGTAGATAGAGAAGAACCAAAATTTTAGAAAAACTATTGATTATAAATGCACTAACGTTTAAGAGAACTATTCTTATCTAACACAGTACAAACTTTAATGAAAACAAAGGTGAAAATTTTAAATGACATAAAGAAACATTTGAAAGGGCTAAAGAATAGAAGGAAAGGTAGAAAAGAGCAAAATATTTTAGAAATGCAGAAAAGTAAGAGCATAAATAAAAAGGAAAAACAAAATGAGAGAAAAATAAAACAATTAGAAGAAAAATGTAAAAAGAGTTTGGAACTGTCATAGAAGTTTAAAATAAGATTACATCAAGATTAAAAATAAAGAAACAAATATTTATCTAAAACAATTTTAACAGCATTTAAGAGGGATTTGCTTCTAGAGGGCCATTTAAAAAAGGTGTTTTTTAGCATTTTTTTTTTTTTTTATGGAATACAAATAAAGATTTTAGATCTGGGTTTTTTTTAAATTCTTTTTTATTATCATTTGAAGAACATTTAAGCATTTTTTAAATGAAAAATTGAAGATGTGGCTTGAGTTGCGCAGGTGGATGTTCTAGTGCACATGCCATGTACTTCCAATTGGACGCGATTTGATAGATCGCCAGAGTCGTTTGCAATCAATTTTCCCTAAGGCTGCTCTTCACTCACCTTTCAAATTCCCCTTGGCAATGTTAAATCTATGGGCATTTGATGCATTCTTATATTTAAAATATCTCCTCAGGATATTAATATTTTTAACATCTTTTGTCTGTGTACGGGTCATTTTCAAAATAAGTACAATTTGGTGTCTTACTGTTCTAAGATTTATAATATTAGAAATAGGTAAAATTTTCAAACCCATAATTGTTCTTTATTTCTTTTTTTAATAATCCAAATGTTATAACAAGTAATTTGTATAAAAATAGATTAAATTAGCCAAAAAATAAAAATAAATGATTGACTTTTCTATGGGAACAATGCTTGTCTCAAATCCAAACTTTGATCTTTAACATGTTATAATTTCTAATCAATAATCACTATTTTCATTGATCTGGGCAATTTTATTTAGAAAACAATATAAATTTTGAGTAGTTATGGCAATATGTCTGAAAATTGATTTTAATAAAGAAAAATTTTATGAAATAAGACTGTCTTACATGTTTTGTGTCACTGGTCTAACAACTTATATTTTTCAGTTTTAAATACTACTCTGATGATAAAAATTGAAGAAATTTGATTTTTTATGTTAGTAACACTGTTAATAAATAAAATGGTGGGAAAACTAGCTGCTTCCATGTGGTCTACTGTTTAAAAAAGGAAAAAAAATATTCCTAAATCAGCTAAGTTCTTTTATTATGTGTCATTGGTCTAACAAATATTCTATTAAACAGATAGCAGTTAAATCAATTTAATAAAAAGTTTATAATAATACAGTAAAAAAAGTTTTGTTTAACACCCTAAATCATAATATTACTATTTTTAAAAGAGGAATAAAAATGTATTTCTTAAGAAATGTCACTGGTCTAACAGTCACTGGCCTAACAATATATTTGTTAAACTAGTGACAAATCCTGTTATGCCAGTGGCCCAATGTGAAGCAATAAAATAATTCCATGTAGAAAATGTATTTTAAAAGTTATAATAATAATATTATGACTATTCACAACTTGAATAAAGAATGTCTTTGGGTTAAAACAAAAATGTCAACAGTCTAATGCAAAATGTCACCGTCCTAACGCATGTCTATGGTCTAACTAATACTTACTTTTAAGTAATTAATGTATTTGTGTTAATGAGTTGATTAAGCTCAGCCACTGCATTATTTGAGTTACAATTATCTTTTATTTTATCATAGTACAAAAATTTGTGGAAAAAGTTATACTTTAAAATTAAAAAAAAAAATTGCTGAAAATGTACCTTATTTTGAAAATGACCCGTACTCTTCTTAAAGGATGTCTCTTTTTTCCTTATCTGTCAAAATATTTCTAAAATCTAGGCTTAATTTAATATTTTGTGTGTTAAAAGCGGACGAACTGGAATAAAATTTTAACACTTCATATAAAACTAAGCAGAAATTTTAGAAATATTTTGAGAACTAAGGAAAAAGGAGACATCCTTTAAGAAGAGGACACAGAAAAAAGAAGTTAAAAATATTAACTTCCCAAGGAGATATTTTAAATATAAGAATACATCAAATGCCCATAGACTTAACATTATGGAGGGGAATTTGGAAATTAAGTGATGAGCAGCCTTAAGGATTATATTATGAAAGTAGATAGCATTGTCTGGAGCTTCAAGCACTTTAAGGTCAAAAGTTGAAAATTAACAAAGCGATTTGAAAAAAAGTATCTTTTTGACCCTCCTTTTTCGCACTTTGGCATGCTTCTAAAAATATTTATTTTTTATAAAATTAAGTGAAAGTGGTCCAAGCTCCAACAAATTATATTACCTTTAATTTTAAAAATCTTAACAAGATGAGTTTAATAGTTTTTTGCATTCTGATCCAGCCCAGTTTGAAAAAAGTCATTTTGCGTAATATATATATATATATATATATATTACGCTATCGTACATGGCACAGAAATCGGGATTATTTGTTAATTGTTTAATGGCAACACCTGAATGCCTTGATAAAACACACCTCATTGGTTATTGAACAGCATTTAATGCATCTCTATACCTATAAGGGAGGGGGGGGGGGTGGGGTTACGATAGGGGGACCCTGTTCTTTTTCTAAATGCTGCCAAGTTTGCCACCAATTTGGCAATATATCGCTTAATTTAGCGAGAAAAATTAGTCACCAAAAGGGACATCAGCTTGGCGATATCTCTACTATTTCACCAAATTCCCAGAGACTTCCATTGTAAACCAATAGGGTTTACTTGCTTACAGAAAATCAATAAACTGAGATATTCTAATGCAACAAAAACTAATATTAGCTTAAGGGATTATATTAATTATATTTAAGGGAGTCCAAGTAAATTAAATTATGGATAAAAGTAACATGATACAATGCTTAGCATGCTTTTCCAAACATAAATTTTAAGGGAGACCAAACTGGTCGCCAAGGCAGCTAGTGCATTTATAATACTCCAAAACACGATAAGCCTACGGACCCATTGCGCTAAAGCCCTAAATAACTACAAAAAACTTCAAATTCAGCTAAATCGTTTTTCAGGGATAATCTACAAACTACAGGGAATAGAAAAATGGGGGGAAAATACCCCTTACGTAAGCAAATTGATTCTGTATAAAACTTTATTTAACACTTACTTTTTGTAAATCAATTTCTTCTTTGTCTTTTTCTTCAGTCTCTGCTGACAGATCACCAAACTCTGGCATATCATCCATGGCCAGAACATCTGATAAATAAATTTTTTGTGGCTGCGAATGAATAAAGTCAACTTTATCATAAACTTTTTTCTCAAATTTCATTCCACTTTTGAACCCAGGAGGTGTGTCTAAAAATTCTAAAAAAAAAAAAAAAAAAAAAAAAAAAAAATGTATGTAATTTGTAACTGAGATGAAAACCAACCAAGATATTAAACAATAGAAAAATCATGAAGACTCTGGAAAAATGACTTAAAGAGAGATGCATAACAAAAGAAGGCAGGTACAGTAAGAAAAATAATAAAATCAAAGTTAAAATTATACAAAATTGTATGGGAACATTATGAACAATCAGAAAGTATTTATCTATAATATAGATTGAAAAAACTGTTTCGTATTTCAAAATCATGCACTTCATCATAATACATGATTTTTTATTTCTTTTTTTCGTTTCTTTTTTTACATTAAAACTTATGAATTTCATATCAAGATAGGCAGAGGAAAATACTAGGGATACTCATAAGTATTATCATTTTCAAAATTATAATTTAAAAGCATATACTTCTTTATGGCTGCAGAAACTAGAGAGCTTAATAAATAGATTTGGGGGGAGGGGTTGTTGCACAGGAATAAAAGATAATAAAAAAAACAAGTAGTCCAAGTTTGCATTCAAACTAATTATTCAACACCATTCAATAAACGTAGCAGAAGCTTCTTAAGAATATAATGTTTTTCCATAAAAAAGATTGGATCTCATAATAGTTTTTGCTCCCTAAGACACAAGAGATTCAGGGTTTTACTTCCACTAACCCTAATCTTCCATCTCCAGTAATACACCTCTCCATAAATGAACACTTCTTGACTAAAAAACCTACTTGTAGTGCACAGGAAACATTGAATCAGTGATTTTATTTAATGAATTTTTCCCCCAGGTCTAGAGCTACTAAGATTGATAAAAAAAAAAAATAAAAAATAAAAAAATAAAAAAATAAATAAACCTGGGAATATATCTCTTTTTCAACTCTAATTATGATTAGATACATTTTAAAGCCAGGGTGATTCCCAGATAATGACATTTAAAAAAATCACACATACTTTTTATTTTATTTTAATTTATATATTTATTTATTTCCGGGTGGTGAGGTTGGTCTTATTTTCTGATTAGATCTTATTTCTAAGGACAGAAGGTAATAAAACTAATAATAACAGGGTGTCTACAGAAATTCTAAAAAAAAGTTCCCTGATTTTTCCATGATTTCCCTGACTATCTTTATTAGACTTCCCTGATTTCCATTATTAACAATACACATACGGTATTTTTTCATGTATGCCGATTCCTCGTATAACACACTTATCCAGCTTGCTAATATCTCATTTGGGAGAAAAAACAAGAGAAAAACATAAAAATTGCCTAATATTCATTAAGTATTGGTTGACAGTTTTATAAATCCGAACTCAACTAACTTCATAGTGTCCAACATCACATAAAAGCCAATGGATATAGGGTGACCAGAAAGTTTCCTCATTTTCTGAAAAATATTCAATTCTAAGACTTATCTAAATCTGACGGGATAACTAATAGTATTAAGCTGGCCACCTGGTCAGGTTATGCTAATGTATCATTTAAAATTTTTTTAAATGTGTAAATTGCCTTCAATATAACTGCTATGTACAGAAAATCAGGACATCTGATCACCTTAATTTACGTTAAATATCAAAAACTCATACTATGCGCATCTTTTTAAAAATATTGGGAAAGATTAATCAGCATGTGAAAAAATATGGTACATAAAATAGTAGTCAGTCTCCTTGGCAAGGTGAAAATGCCAATATTTTCGCAATATAGACAAATTTCCCTGATTTTCCAGTATTTTTAGAAAGTTCCCTGACATTTCCCTGAATTTTCCAGAGTGATAAACCTCCCTGATTTTTCCATGATTCCCTGATTTCAGATTCTGTAGACACCCTGAATAAGATAGATAGATACATAGAAAGAAAGATATGTATAAGTATGTATATATAATTAACACAATTTGCATAACTACAGACATACACACATTAAAATTTTATTAAAAACAATTAAAATATAGTTAAAAATATATATAAACGTTTCGGCTACTTTCATAGCCCTCATCAGTAAACCTCATCAAGTTTAATGATGAGGTTTTACTGATGAGGATTTTGAATAGCTGAAACGTTTATATATATTTTTAACTATATTTTAATTGTTTTTAATAAAATTTTAATGTGTGTATGTCTGTAGTTATGCAAATTGTGTTAATTATTAAGTAATCCAGATGTAATTATGTATGTATTTTTAAAGTATGTATATTTTTTACATTTAATTTTTTGGCATGATTTATCAGATTAAAGAAATGTATGTTTGCAATGTTGATGACATACACTGGCACTTACTTATGCTTACAAGAAATAAAAAAGAGGTTTGAGGCAATTTTAAATTAAAAGATTCATGAAATTCAAGATAACCTATTAAAAAAATAATTAAACACCTATTTCAGCGATTTTAGAAATTCTTCCCCTAAGAGGGTTAAAGAAGGGGTCGAAAATTTTAGGACATTTTGCCATATCTCAGCAGCAGTTTAAAGTAGGAGTGAGAAATTCAGGATAACAAATCTATTAAAAGAATAATTAAACACATATTTCAGTGATTTTAGAAATCCCCCTCCTAAGGTGAATAAGCAGAGGGTCGAAACTGTTAGGTTATTTCACCATATCTCAGCAGCAAATTTAGATAGTGGCATGAAATTCGGGATAACTAATCTACTAAAACATACTTAAACATTATTTTATCAATTTTAGAAATCCCCTCCCTAAGAGGGTTAAATGGGGTTGTTGAAAGTTTTAAGTCATTGCACCATATCTCAGCAACAGTTTTAGGTAGTAGCATGAAACTCAGGATAACAAATCTACTAAAAAATTGTTAAATATGTATATCAGCGATTTTAGAAATTTTCCCCTAAGGGGGTTGAAGGGATGATCACTATATCTCAGCAGCAGTTTTAAGTAGCAGTGTGAAATTCAAGATAACAAACCTACTAAATAAATAGTTAAACACAAGTATTTCAGCAATTTTGGTTATTTTGCCGGCAACATCGACTTTGAACTGGATAATATAAGATTATACGAATAAAACAACTATTACTGAGTTTTTATTAGATATTTTGTCAATAGATTAGATATTAAGAAAAAGTTTTTTTTTCTTTGCTAGATATATTTTGTTTGATTCAATATTCTTTTGGAGAAACTGACCAGCGTAGTGACAAACAATTGAAACTTTTTTCAATGTTATAAATTTAATACATTTTCAATGTACTGTCAATAGATTGTCAGCAGAACAAGAAAATCAGGATGAGATGTGTTTGCAAACTATAAAACCAGTATATATAACTAGTTTTTTAGCTTTCAAGATTAAAAAACAGAAAAAAAAAAGCTGTTTCCTGCAAATACTTTTCACAAATATCTAATTGAACTGTGCACTCCTACAAACTGATGGTTTTTAATGGAAAGAAACACAAAAGTTTGAAATTTTTTTTTTCTTTTTGTAGGTTTTTATTGCTGACATATTGAAGATGTTACACAAAATCAACATTAGTATAGCACCTACTTTTTCTTACTGGTCAAACCATTCAATGCACTTAGAAAGCATGCAGCAACTTTTCTTTTTACATTTACAAAGTCATTTTCCAATTTATAAAGTAGACGAAAACCAACAAACATCGACAAGATTCATAATAATTTTTTGATAGTGCTATTCATGAAGCCCAGCAGCATAGTGGTTAGCATGTTACTCGACACAATACTAGTCCCCAGTTCGATTCTGGGCTGAGGACTGGGCAAGGTACACTGAACATCTCATCTCACTGGTATCAATGAAACGTGCCAAGCTTGCTTGGGAACTATACACTGAGGATACTGTGCTAGACTGACCACCTAGTTGGTACATATGCTGTATAGCAGCACTTAGAAAACAGGGCTGGGTACTATAGGACAAGATCCTAATGGATTGTGGCACCACAGGTTTTAATTTTTTTAGTACTATTTAGAGCAGCGGATGGAAACCGACAGTTAAAAAATAAATGAATAATGAAATTTTTAATGTACATGGTATTTAAAAACACTAAATGATTTATTGAACAGAAGATTTCTCAGTAACGAGGTAAAAAATGATAAGTAGACAAATATAGCTTAACCTCCTAATAAGGAACATCAAAAGGCCAAATATTTTGCTACTTTAAAAATAGAGGTCCTTTGTTAGCAGGTATGATTTACAAAAAAAAAAAAAAGGAATCTATAATATTTATCTACATAAACATACAATGTAATTAAATTCAATCTTGGATGATAAAAAAAGATTTTGAAAAATCATAGTATTTAAAAAGTTTGTACGTTAATTAATTTAATAATGTGAAGTAATTTAAAAATAATAATTAATATTAATATAAAGCATTTTAAGGAATACATAAAAATGGGAATACTTAAATTATTCAATAAAAATAAGTTGAAACAATAACAAATCAAAGTTACTTGAAATTTTGTTATTACGAATAAAACTATAAGGATAACATACATATAAGTGCTATAATCTAAAAAATAATAAACAAGAATGAAAATTCATTCACCAAGCATAGATTATGAAGCACTTTCCAACACGCCTAGAATACTTTAACCCTCTCAGGGGCAAGTAATTGTGTTTTTGTAATGTTGAATTTACACCGTAATTTTTTGAAAAATTTTATTTCAAAATAAGAAAAAGCAATTTTACAACGTTTTTACACCAGCGTTATAAAATTAAAATTTAATTAAAAGTTTCTGGTGCAAATCTTGGTTAAAATTAGGTGGGATATAATATATCCCACCATCCCTGAAGGGGTTAACAAAACTCCACCATTTACTTAGGTGATGAAAGATGATGTCTAAGAAAACAATTTGGAAAATGCACAACATATTTGAAAATCCAATTTCAGATATTAACATCAATAGTCGGAAAAGTATCCAAATTATTTTGTGCAGCCCTGTGTATGATCTATAGGTTTGTATAGTATATACTAATTTAATTCAGTTAGGAAACATGATTCCACTTTTTCAATTTCTGCAAATAAATGGAAATGTTCTTGAACTCTTTTGTTTTGCCATGTATATGATCCATAGAATTTATAAATGCCAAGTAATAGGCAAAGAAATAGTTAAATTAAAAAATGTGTACAATAACTGAAAATACACTTCCAGTCATTATTGTTCATAGAGAGTACCTGAATTATTTTGAGTATATCTGTAAATGAACGAAAAATGCTATGCACAGTTTATTCTACACTAAGCATCATGTAGGGCACCTCAGATATATATCAATTTCAATATGTTTGAATTAGTATAACATCATTAAATTACACATCAAACAATTTTTCCCCATTGACCGTAATGTAACGGAATTCTTTTGAGTGTCCTTGTAAATAAACTACAAATGTAATACACTTCATTTTTAATAATGAACATGCAATAATAAAACTCAATAACATATATCAATTGCATGACAATCCAAGTGAGTATATTTACACGAGTTAGAGCATGGACAAACAGGTGGCAGACAGCCAAACTGAATTCATAAACACTTTTCAACTATGTTCGAAATTGTACAAAAATTAATGTGATTTTTATCATTGCCAAACAGTTGATATTAGGTTTATACTTACCGTAATTTCTGGCCTATAATCCGCGGATTATCTGTTAAAAAACCTCAAAATTTTTAAGTGCAGATTATCTGCTGAAATTTTTTTTAAGCAGAAGTTCACGTCAGACATCTGGTTTCCACTGCATGATTGTCTACTATCGACCGTTTGCAGAGTTGCTCGTGATTGGTTCACATATGACGTGAACGTGCTAGTGGGAGTGGTTTCCGATTTTTATGTTATTTTTTTAGCGTTTTGGCAAAATGTTTCTATGATGAACAAAGCGTTTCTCAAATCATCTCTTTCAAAAATTTCAATCTCAATCATTCATGAAATAGTGTATTGTTATGACGTTGAAAGTTATAATAATGTCTAAGAGAAAACGTGTTACTTAACACTGCAGAATTTAAACTGAACGTATTAAAAAAGCGGAAGATGATTTCGATATAGGTATCGATTATTAGCATAAATCTATAGCGGAATCGATATAGGTATCGGAATTAGCATAAACATAGGCCCAAATCGATATAGGTATCGCAATTAGAATAAATCTATAGTCAAATTGAAATAGGAACTGATTATTAGCATAAATATATAGCCAAATCGATATAGGTATCGGAATTAGCATAAATGTAGGCCCAAAATCGATATAGGTATTGCAATTAGCATAAATCTATAGTCAAATCAATACAGGCATTATTAGGATAAACCTATCGTCAAATTGATATAGGTATTGATTATTAGCACAAATCTATAGCCAAATTGATCACAAGACATTCTACGTTTTAGATATAAGATTCAATGGAAAAAAAAAATTGTATTTTTTTTAACTTGTAATTATTTTATTATTATTTTTTCCATTATTTTAATACAATTATCATTTAAATAGAGCAACTAAATAAATAGAGAGGTGGTTTATAATTAGTACTTTAGAATGTTGGAAACAATGAGTAATCCCTATGTAGTCCGGCGTATAATCCGCGGATTATACGCCGTTGCGGATTATCTGCTGAAATTTTTTTATAAGGGCTGAAAATTGTGACTGTGGATTATAGGCCGAAAATTACGGTAGTTACTTTTAACAGGATGCAAGCTGAATTTGATCCATTTGACTAGTTGCTTCAATTTTTCATTTCCTAAAATAATGATTTGCATGTAGAGGAAAAATTTAGACAAAGTGACTAACATTGGCTTCTTTAAACAGACATGTGTCTGAAGTTGAATTCTAAGTTATTGTAATTTTATCATCAGTATATTTGCTTATGAGGCCGATAATCTTTTGTTTTTGATAATCTCCAAATTTTCTTTTGATTTAATAAATTGTTGAGCCTATATTGAAACAGATTAAAATTAAATAAGATACATTTTTAATTATTTAATTCCCGGTCAATGGAATTAAAACTAGCTCAGCTAAGCTAATTTTTGTATTTTGATTTAGAACCATGCCAAAAATATCCTGTTGCATGTCATTCTTGGCACACATAAGATAGATTCATGGCCCCTGATCTAGAGCATTTTGTGCTACAGTATTACTGATAACAAGTAAAAAATAAAATAGAGATAATATGAAGAAAAAGAGGAAAGACCCACTTTCTTCTGCAATGTCAGCATAATTTCTGCTAAAATTTAATATTTGATTTATTTTTCTCCCGAGTAAATCAAAGTATTACTTGTCTTTTAAATAAATTTGGATTCTGATAATAGATTTTTTAAGAAAATAAAGGGAAAATGAGGAATGATTCTAAATTGATTACTTTTTATACAATTATCACAAAACATTAAAGTGAACATTTCAATTACAGTTTGTAATAAAAAAATAATAATAATAATAATACACTGTATGACAAATGAAGGAGTTAAGGTTACTTACTCCATAATAACAAATTAAAATAGAGACTATAACTTTTAAATAGGATTTAATGCTATATTATATTTTGTAATTAAATTATTTCTTTATATATTTAAATTTAAATGGACAGTATGTTTGAATCAAGTCATGTGTTATATTCTCACTTTTTACGTACTATTTAAAAATAAATAAAATTATAATAAGGTTTTTGAATCTTTTGCTTGTCAATTTGCTTTTTAAAAGATTTTTAATTTACTTTATTGACAATGTATGCTATTATAGCTTTAGTAAAATTCAGACACCCCTCCCCCCCCCCCCCACACACACACACACAAAAAAAAAAAAAAAAAAAAAAAAAGAGAAAAACTCACTTGGGCTAAGCTTTTTAAGCCCCTTAAATGCATCATATTCACTACTTAATGCAGCGTTCGAAATTCTTGGTGGTCTGCTGCTCCGAGACCACTAAAAAATTCAATCAGACCACTAATTTGAAAAATTTAGTGGTCCGCAGGACCAGTAACTTTTTTCCCCCTCTCATAGCTAAACTTAAATTTTCCCGTCCCCGAGAAAACCGCAACCAAACACAAATCACACAATAATAAATTAAAATTGCACTAAACCTAAGGCAGCTTAAATAAATAATCAGAAATAAAATATCTAATTAATAATTTTATAGTTTTTCTTTATGTACTTTTAAAAATTTTTAATAAATTATAATTTACATTTTATTATGCTGAAAATTTTGGATAAATGTGAAGGAAGTTTGGTTTATATTCTAGGAGGAGGGCGGGGGGTTGGGGGTGTCACTCAAAGGGTTAAAGGGACTTAATAGAATTGATGTGGTGTGATATGTAGCAGGCCAGTAGCAGGCCTGCGGAGCAGTAAATTCTCATGGTTACTGGTCCTTGTGACCAGCAACTTTTTTTTATCAATTCTACCGCTGCTTAATGGAACTGAGTTATAAAAAATTCTCCCTTAAAGGAGCTTTTACTGTATTAAAAAAAAAAAGAAAGAATTTATCTGATATTTAAAATACAACATATATAGATGAAGTGCTAAAATTTATAAATATAATAAGAAATAAGATAGAATTTACACTCTATATTAATTTTACAAAAAGATCTATCTTTAAAGTACCTTCTTCAAAAAGTGATGTATTGAGGCTCTCCTGCTTTAAGATATCAACCACATTTTCATCCATTCCCCCAGGCCAAAAAGGAAAACCACTGGAACTTCCTTTAACTCCTGCTTCAGGAGGACCAGGAGCACGGGAAAGTGAACAGGAAGAATTGTAAGTGCCTTCAAAAATATCTTTTACTTCCTAAAAATAATAAAAAATATTGTGAGAAGATAAGAAATCAGAAATTCCACTACAATAAAAAGATTGATCTACAGACAACAAAAACATAACATACATAAATAATATAAAAATGTACTATGATAGTGTTTTTCATGCATTATTATTAGAAAGTATGTAGTCCAGCTTGATTTGAATTTTTTTAAATAAAATTTATCTAAGTTACATAAACTTACATTAACATGTGAGCTAATTTAATACATGACAATCAAGAAAAGCAGAGTTCTCGCTGGCTTTTTGTCAACATTAGCAATTTGGCGAAAAAAAGATATAAAACAGTAGCCAAATGAAAAAAAAGTTAGCAAAATAGACTCGGCGTGAAACACTGAAAAATCTATCCTCATTATAACCCTTTTTTTTCCAATAAGTTCTAAAATAACCTATTTTTTTTTGTAATTGCTTACAAAGTAGAAATTTGACTATACGCTACAGAACCTATCAATTCTAAATGTCTCCTAAATGTGTAAATGTTTCAGACATTCTTTTAGCAGACTAAATAAAAATTCAAAACCACTATCTTTGGTTACCATTTTGAAAATATACACTAAAAATTGCTATGAGATTTCTACTTTAACCAACAGAAAAAATTGACCAGCCATGATACTTTGCATACACAGACCTGCCAACCTTTGAAAATGAGAAATCGTAGCACACAAAATTAAAATTAATCTGGAGGTTGGTTGGTTGGTTTTTCGTGTTTCGCAGCCATCTTTTGACGTTCGTAAAAGGAATAAGGTTTCAGTCTTTCAACTCAATATAGTAAATTTTTTCCTCTGAAAATTTTTACACACGATTTTTAGAGTTTCTTCTCGTTTCGAAGCGGTTTTTTTTTTACATTTGTAAAAGGAGTTTGATTCCAATTTTTTAGCCAAGTGCAGTAAATTTTGATGAAATTCGCAATTTTTTTTCCCGCGATCATTTCAGGATATTAATTTTTTTTCCCACAATCGTAATTCACATTTTTCTATTACGATTCTTTGTTGAAATCCGCACTTTTTACCACGAACTTTTGACGAAATTCACATTTTTTATCACGATCCTTTCACGAATTTTGCGTTTTCTTTCCGCGATCTTTCGGTGAAATTTGCGTTTTCTTACTGATCTTTTAATGAAATTTGCATTTTCTTACTGATCTTTTGACGAAATTAACGTTTTCTTTCTGCGATATTTTAACAAAATTCACATTTTTACCACGATCCTTTGACGAAATTTATTTTCTTCTGCAACCAATTAACGAAATCAATTTTTTTTTACACGGTCATTTGTCGAAATTCGCTATAATTTATCGCAACCGATCGGCAAAATTTTCGATATCTTTTCGCGACCAATTAACAAAATTCACTACTCATTTCGGCGACCTTTTGAGATGAAATTTGTAATATTTTTCCCTCGATAGTTTACCGAAATTCGTGATTTTTTGTGCAATCTTTAGACGAAATTCGCAATTTCTTTCTGAACTCTTAATGAAGTTAGAGATTTTATTCGGCGACCCATTGAAGATAATTATTATTTGTTTGAGATCTTTGAAGAAATACCTGATATTTTTACACGATCATTTAAAGAAATTCTCAACTTTTTCCGGGATCGATTCATGAATTAATTTAGGGAAGTTCCATAAAAGAAAAAAAATTCATGGACTTCAAAGAAATTTCAAGATATAATCTCAAAATAATCATGTCTGTGGAAGAATTTGCAGGGGGAAATATTGCACAGCATTTTTCATTATGCAGGGCTTTTCTTTTCCGTGTGCAAATCGTGCGATTTTGCACACTATTTCAGACCTTGTCCCTCAAAGAATCACCTCCCCACCTCCAGAAATTCTTAACATGGCACCCCGTTTCTAAGAAAGGGAATTCCTGTATAAATATTTACAGAAACACGATTCACTCGTGGTTAATATATCCATAAAGAGGGTTTTATGTTTAAAAAGTGTTTTGCAGCACCAATTCCCCCCCCCCCCCCCCTCCTCCATGAGCATTTTTTAATATCCGAATTTTTGGACTAATGACCAATTTTTTAAAACTTTCGGAAATCAATACTTTGAAATTTCGGAACAGAATTACTCTTGAAAAATATGTTGCGCGGGATAAAAATCGCAACTAGAAACAAAAAGTGCGTTTGTGTTTTTTGCAAAAAAATCGTAGTTTAAGACAGATTTTCGTAACATCGTAGTTTATAGGTCCAAATCGTAGCAACTACGATTTTTTCGTAGCAGTTGGCAGGTCTGCATACAACTAACAAATAGTATGATAAATGGCTAATTTCAACTCTGCATTCCAGCAAAAATTTTCTCTATTTGGCACTTGATGAGAGTAATTTTTTTGTGTTTTACCGAGACAACGCATAGATAGCGATTAACTGACAACAGTCCACTAGATAGTGATTAACTGACAACTGATACCTATCGCATAATCCTTTCTGTATCTTTGGCTGTTGCTAAACTGAATTTGTGTTGAGTCAGTATGTCTATAAATAGAGCATTGTAAATGGCACAGTGCGATTGAACATTTAAAGTGACATCAAAGGTTCAGCAAAGCGGATAAGGATCTCTACTGTATTGGCAAACACAAACACTCAAAACAGCAAAAACTGAGTACTCGCAATTTGGAAAGTCTGATTGTTTATTTACCTGCCAAATGAAGTATTTTGTTATGATTTGACGCAATGGCGAGCGGCAACGAGAATCCTGAAGAAAAGTCTATTTTAAGTTCTAGTCTGAATAATAAAGACTTTCTCCATTTGTTATTCCATTAGTCACATTTTTTGTCAAATTTTATTATTTTTTCCCATAACAATTTTGCACTATCTGGCTGGCAAAATGGAATTGCTCCTAATGAAGAGATGGAAATTTTTTTCAACTGGATAAATTATATTGAAGGCTGGAGTAGCACAGTTGAGGTTCACTCAAACAGAGCGTAAAACATCCAGGCCAGGGATCGAAACTGGATATCTTGGCTTGCTGTGCCAATGCTTTACCTATTAAGCTATCCAGACAATAGCTGACATAATTCACTCTTATTTGTTGGATACAGCTGCGAACTGCAATGTTAGTTTCATTGATCCAAGCTATAACTATAGCATTTACGTGATGAAGGTGTGTGATAACACAGAAACTGATGACACTTCATTATGACCTAATTACACGGTATACAAGAGTTTCCGTGTTATTACACACCTTCATCATGTGAATGCTATAGTTATAGCTTGAATGAATGAAACTAGTGCTGAAGTTTGCAGCCATATCCAACAAATAAGAGTGAATTATGTCAGCCAGATATTGTCTGGATAGCTTAATAGGTATAGCATTGGCACGGCAAGCCAAGCTATCCAGGTTCGATCCTTGTCTGGACAGTTTTTGCTGTGTTAGAGTGAACCTCAACTGTGCTACTGCAGTCTTCAATATGGAATTGCTCCTTCTTTGATATGCATAATACTAAAAATTTCCCTCCACCTTAATCGAAGGATAATTTAAAACAATTAACATGGAAAAGTGAGGCAAATATCTAATTGTCACACATAACTTAAGTTTATTATATGACCTGTAAAAGAAAGAAGAAATAACAGAATAACTGTTTTAAAACAAAGGGAAATATTATTTTCTACCAGAATATTTTACAGCAAAACCTTGTAGGATTTGCAAAGGACTGGGAAAATTTTTAGCAGAGCAGTCTGTAACGGGATAGGAATGTTTATAGCAGCAGTCATTAACTGTCACTATAGAAACTCTGCCTTTATAAGATTTACTGTACTTAAATTAGATGGCAGTTCTTGGGATTTTTCATGGAAACATTAGGGGATAATAGACTTATTTATGTTCCTGTAAAATAACTATACATCATACAAAGATCATTAAAAAAAATATTGCTGTCTATCTTAACAAAATAGCACATATTTCATGAAAACTGGAACACTACTAAAGTTAACACACAGAGAGACAAATACACAAACAGTCATACTGTGATGCAAATAATTAAAAGGTAGGGATGAAAAAAATATCAAACTATTTGGCCTACTGAATATTAAAATATTATGCCTGCTGAATATTAAGTTTGGCCAAATATCAAAATATTCGACCATAACAAATACTTTAAAATTTTTTAAAAAATAATTTTAAAAACCTTACACAACTTCTACTTTTAACTGCCAATTAATAAAAATATTCAGAATAATTAGAAATAGAACCATATTTAAATAAATGAGAATACTTTTGCATTATTCAATTTATATTTGAAAAGTGTCAGAAAAGTAACAATTAATGACGACCTTCATAGGAATTAATAATGTACAAATACAAGTTCTTGAATATTATCTGATAAATAAACTGTTTTTTTGCTTTTTCACAAACAGGGTGTTTCAAAACAAAATGGAAAAAACTTTGAAGGATGATACTAGATATCAAGATAAACAATTTTTGTCCAGGAGACCAGGATTACAAACATTTCACTTATTCAGACAAAAATACAATCCAGGTCAAACTTGGATTTTAACAATAATGAAGATATTGTAACTATATTTTAAACACAACCAACTTTGATTTCTGAGACATATGATGACATGACGAAAAGTGCTGGAAATTGTCACCATTCACATCTAAACAACAGTGGGTTAGACATACCCTTATTCAGAATTCAGCTGACAGCACTCATACTGCGTCACTGGCTAAAATTCAGTCATTTCCAATGATATCATCACATTTCATACAAACAAAATTCATATGAAGAAAATCTCAGTAAAATATCTTTATTCATGTTAAAGTTGTGAACGAAAATTCACTTTCATCTTGTAGTGACACACACTGAATTTTTAATTGAATGTACAGTAGAGCGCTGATTATCCGAACAGGTCGGGACCGACACTAGTTCGGATAAGAAAAGTTCAGAAAAGAAAAGTTTGGATAAATGGACAGACAATTTAATAGATGTTTCTGACTATACTAAAACCTTCACACGTTATCTAAGCTTAGGACTGACAGCACCAGTTAGTGCTGGCATGTTTAAAAATTGTTTTTTTTTTTTGTTTGTTTGTTTGTTTACATTTTTATCATTAATTTTTTTTCATCTTTTTATCATTTTCTAAACTTCAGAGATTATAATTTTAGCAAAAAAGCTTTTGTTTGTTGCTTGCTTCAACGAAGACATTCTTTTCAATGCTGCCATGTCTCTAATTCTTCTTTAGTTGAATAGGATCAGTGTTCTTTTGGCGTTCGAGCCATTTCATATCTGTTTCCAAACATTCAAAGACTTCGTTATGTGATGGACCTGGGTTATTTTCAGAGCATTCATTTTCATTTTCTTCAATTTCTTTTTCATCATGAATGTCATCCACAATCTCATCATCTTTTGAAATCTGATATCCAGGGTCATATTACTTCACTATTTAACCACTCGCTAATTTCCTTTTCTTCATAGGTTACGATTATCCCCATCTCCTTTATTGTTTTTACATTCCTCATTTTCTGATCCACTATCATTTTTTTCTTTATTTAAAATTTTATTCCAAGCAAATGGATAATTGGGAGTTCGGTTAAAAAATTTTTTGGGAGAAACAAGCTGTTCGGATAACTGGAAGTCTGGTTAAAAAAATTTTTTTGAAAGAAAAAGTCTGTTCGAATAATTGGAAGTTCGATTAATTGGAGTTCCAATAATCAGCGCTCTACTGTATTCTATTTTTAATGAAATAAGTGGATTAAGATGTTGTTTCTTGTTCAAAAAATGCTTGATCACATTATCTTCCCTGAAAGTTTATTCCAAGAATTTAGGAACACTTTGTATGTTTCATACCTTTGAAAATAATCACTCACTCCAGGAACAATGCTCTTTGGCATATTTAAAAACATCCTTGCTAAATCAACAGGAACATTATTAATTCTTGCTGAGTTGCCACCATTTGAATAGGTTGTACAGTAGACTCCCTCAAATCAACATAGCTTGAGACTAAGGGTTATGCAAATTTTAGAATTTTGCAGATTTCTGGTCACTGTTTTGTTTACAAATAAAATCATAAGATGAAATACAACTTTTCACCTTGATTTAAACATAAAATATGTAATGTCAACTTTAAAAAGTTCACTGTCTTAAAAGATGACTAAAATAATGTAAAAGATGTTACAAGTTAAAAATATACCTTACTTAACGTACTTAGTACTTTCAAGCTTTTTCCAAGCTCATTATCCTAAATAATGTGAACTTTAAAAAGTTCACTGTCTTACTTAAAAGGCGACTAAAATAATGAAACATATAATAAACTAAAATAACATATTTTTCATTATTTTAGTCGCCTTTTAAGTAAGACAGAGAACTTTTTTAAAGTTCACATTATATATTTTATGTTTACATTTTTTAAACAGTAATGCACTTGAAATCATAATGAATGTCTATAATAAAGTGAAATTTATAATAATTAAGTAAAGTAATAACGTAAAAAAAAATAAAAATAAAGAAAAATTTTTTCATCAATTATTCAATAACCCCCCCCCCCCCTCATAAAAGTTACACTAATAATTTAGACCAAAACCATAAAATTATGAAGTTTTATTTCATGTTTAACCAGTCTTATTAATGAAATAAGCTTGATTAATGCATAAATGTATTTGGTAAAAAGATCACAATCACTATTGATATCAGTGTTATCCAGAATTTTTTCGTAAGTAAATTTATACTTTCTTCATGAAAAAACTTGAGTTCAATCATATTAACCACAATTACATATTAAAATGTATACCAAATGATATATAAAAAAAAAAAAATCTTGAATTTTCTGCCTATATCTCAACTGCAAGTTTCACTGTTTACATTTGCAACAATTTTAGGGAGTATACTGTATTATTTATTTATTTTTTACTTCAGTCCCTTCGTGACAAATAAACAGTAATATCTCTATAAAAAAAATTTCTAATTCTTTCAAGTGGGAATATTTAATCAAAACAAAATTTTTAAAAGGTTACTTGATTGGAACAAGATTAATAAAATTAGTTTAATTATTATAAAATAATTGAAACTTATTTAAATTACACCTTATTTTAGTGTATAATTTGTTCATGTTGTTAGAAAGAAGTTTGGGGATTTTTGGTTCCAACTATAAGATGGAGAGAGGATTTAATTTCCAACCAAGACTAACTATACAGTTTAGTTTTAATTGTTGTGACAGGTAAAAATGTATTTTCACCACAAATATGTTGTTCAGAACTGAATAAAAATTTTTATTGTTTTATAATTCAGCAGTAGCTATTCACAATTTATGTAGAGGTAAATATAAGGTTTTGATATTTATGACTGGAATTAAGCTTTGAGACTACTGCTGAAGAATAGATAAAATTTCCTTTTGTATTAATGTTTAAATTGCTATCTCAAAGTTTTCTGCACCCACTCAGCCCAGTGATTACATGCTGATCACAAAATGAGAAACTTGGACTTATACTAACAAGTTCTGGATGAAATGACTGTGGAAAGTTTTTATGATATTCCTTGTACTGTACAAGAACTATAATTTAGGCTTTTCCTTCAAAAGTTTTCTCTAAAGACATTTCTTTTATAGCAATAAGGTCAATATTGGCTGATGCTTCATCACCACCAGTGTTTGCTGCAAATGGTTCTATTATTCACATATTGTCATGTCTGGGATGTTTTTTCTTTGATTAATAACAACCAATAGATTCTATGTGTGTTATAAGTATTATTGAACAATGGTTGCCACTTGCAGCTGGACTTCTTTCTCTCTCACACCATATTTCTAAAAATTTTTAAAAATTGCAATTTTCTTCAGTCAACCAACATAGATTTTTTTTAAAGTATCTATTTTACTTTGTAGTTTGAACATATCTCGAAATGGTTTTTGAAGTGCTAGCTATATTTGATCCATTTAGCAGAAAAAAATATTTGCCAGCCATTCATGTTTGGCTACCCACACATGGCTGGGCAACAGTTCTGAACATTTCAGATTAATTTTCTGCTAAAACAATATTTTTCTGCTGCTGAGCCAACAGAAGAGCTATTATTTTTTCTATCGACAGCCATCTTGCTTCATTGCATGAAGAACACAAGTATACTGAGAAACCATTTCTTCACAAAGTGCCTCATATATTCGAGAATTATTCCTTCAAATATTTGAGAATTTTTAATTTGTTCTTTGAACAATTTTAAATTAAACTTTATATGCTTTACAAATGAATAACAACTAACATCCATTATTATAATTATCAATATCTGCTATAATTTAAATTTTCAAAGCTAAAAAACTGAAATTTTATAAACATAAGAATTTCATAAAGTATTACTTTTGCTATAATATTGATAAAACATAAATAAAACAAAATATTCATATCTTTTTACAGACTATCAAAATTTTCTCCGACCACTGGCACAAAATAATGCATGTTAATACAGCAGACTCCCTCATATTTGCACTGCTTGGAACCAGAGGTTGTGCAGATTTTAGAATTTTGCGGATTTCTGGTCACTGTTTTGTTTACATTTTTTAAACAGTAATATGAAAGCAATAATACAATCAAAATTGTAACGAATGCTTGCAGTATAGTAAAATATTAAAATAATTAAGTAAAACAGTAAAGTAAAATAATAAAAATTTAAATAATTTTAAAAATTGATTAAATTATTAAAAGTAAAGGTCAAGAAAATAATATTGCATGATTATGCATAATAAAGATGGGATGAATATACAGTTGGACCTCGTTATCCCGATACCTGGTTTTCACATCACTCTGCTTACCACGTCAGTTTTTCAAAGTCCCGATTTGCTGTATATGATTTTAATGTAAATAAACTCCGGATTTTACGTCGTTGAATAATTTTCAACTCCAGATATCCCGACGGTTTTGGAAAATTTTCCTTTTTTCATAATCCATCTGAAGCACGGAAATTAAGGGATAAAAAATGTCTTAGCCAAACTTTTCACAAAAGTGTCTGTAATACCCTTTTAGATAAATGAGAAATTTTACTTCAATCCTTTATATTATCTGAATAAATAAACCCACACACTATGAATGGCCCATTTAAGCTCTAGATAGGCGTATTAGTCTACTCGCGGTCTTTTTATTCTGTCAGGCCTCGCTTTCTTGTGGTTACACGACGTTTTTCATTCGACTAAAACCGAAGCATTGAAATGATCAGAAATTATCTAATATCCATTTCTGAAACAACGAATATTGATTACAATTCATTGTATAACATTGAAAAAAGAATTGTATAGGAAGCACATTTAGGGATAAGCAAACCTTAATTCATCAATATGTCATGTAACAATAAAAAACAATTAATCATAAATCTGATTTTTATTCTTTTCAATTTTGTTTTTGTGTTTATTTTGTTTAAATAATGTTTTATTGCTTAAAACTGCAAGAACAGTTATGCATTTAAAATTGTCTTAAATTAATTAAAAATACAGCTTTTTATAAACATATTTTTCTCCAACTCCGGTTACCGTGACACTCTGCTTATGACGACACTTTTCTCTGGTCATTAGAGTGTCGGGATAACGAGGTTCGACTGTATATATTTTAATTATTCAATGAAACTTGCCTCATAAAGGTACACTACTAATTCACATCAAAATCATAAATTAAAAAAGTTTTATTTTAGGTTTAGCCACCATAAAAGCTTGATTAACACACAAATATGCTCGAGAAAAAGATTGTGATCACCAGTGATATTAGCAATATCTTGAATTTTTTCAGAAATAAATTTATACTTCCTTTGAGAAAAAGCATGAGTTCAGTCATATTATTGAGTTTTTCATATTAAAATGCATATGGAATGACATAAAAATATAAAAGTCTGTAATTTTTTCTCTACATCTGAACTGAGAGTTTCACTATTTACATCTGCGATGATGAGTGGATTTTAGGGTTGCAGATTTGAAGGAGTCTACTGTATTGCATGCATATATTGCATATACAGATAACTTACAAGCACACACAAATGCTAGCATTTCTAAATAAATTACCACACATTTTAACTTAAGAATTTAACTGATACTAACCTCAGTAAATCCTAGTAATTTCCCGGTCATCATGTTCCTTTTTACACTTAAAGTAGTTTGTAGAGGACATAAATTAATAGAATATAAAGATGATATATTGGGTTCCATCGGAATAAGCCTGTTAAAACAAAATAAAGTTAACAAAATTCATTTTCGTGAAAAGTACAATTAAAAAATAATCAAAGTTAATCCCCAGACAGTTTCATCAAGGTGCTGCACCCTGCCTTCCTTTAGATTAAAAAATAATTCCTGACTTGGTCCTCAATCACAAATTGCAATCTTACTGCCATTTGTATTTTTTTTTAAATGCTCATTAGAAAAATTGGTTCATTTTCTTGACTTGAAAAGAGTAACCCTTTTCTTAAATATTAAAAGTGCTTTTAGAAATCAAAAGGGAATCTTTAGGTGTCCCAAAAAGATGCCCTTAAGAATCCAAAATGTGCCCTTTTCCCTCTAACAGCACCAATAACACTGTAAATTTAGAAATTTAAGCTATTTCAAAAAGAAAGAAAAAAATCCCCCTTTGTAGGTACTAGGCAGGGGAGAGGAGGAGGACAGAGGAGGGTGGCTGCTCTTCTTTGGACTTTGAAAATTAATTAACAAAGATTCTTTTATTTTGGATTGATAAAAAATAATGATAAAAATTTCTAACTGCACTCCAGAACATCCCCGTGAGGAACAATTTTCTTTTCTTTTTAAATTCACGTGTTTCCAATTTATCTTAAATGTAGGTTTTAAAAGGAACCAGAGCCCACGTTTTGTTTCAATTCTCTATTTTGTTAAATGTTGGTAGAAACTTAGCTTTGAATATTCTATTTTTTTTTTTTTTTTTAATTTGTATATTCTTAATTGTTAAATTTTTGTATTGCGTTCGATTATGTTTAAAAATTGTCTTGCACAGAGAGTTCTGACAAACAATTTTAGTTTAGTTAATTTAATTTCATGTTTATATTTTGCGTTTTCAAAAAGCAGATTAGGTTGAGGTACACAAACCTCTCCTTAGATTTCTTTCTGACAGTGCCCACGTCTCATTTCTTTCTGACACATTCACAAAGCCATATTTATGTGTAAATAAATGAAATACGGAGACATTTCTAAATATATAACATCGTTAAAAATGGTAAATATGTAAAAAAAAATAGATAAATAAAGTGTAATAAATAAATAACAAAAAACTATAATAAAAAATAAATAAACTATAAACTATGATAAAAAAAATAAATTATATGGTTTTAAAAAAATAAGGGTTATCATAATTAACATTATTAGCACTGTTAGATCCTCAGGTTATGGATAATATCTAAACGCCAAAAATGTTTTCAAAATGACCACCACCTTCACAAACCAATGTATACAGACAGTACTAGAAATTGGCCATAATAGACTGCAATGCATCTTTTTCGATTGCCGCAATTCTGTCCATAATAGCTCTTTGGGGTCTTCCAGGGTGTTGAGTCTTTTACAGAAAGCTGGATTCTACAAATAATCCAACAGAAAAAAAAAAAAAATCACATAGTTTAAGGGCATGGTCACTTAATGGCTTATCTAATGAATCTTTCAGTGTCTGTGTCTAAAACACTGATACAGTCATGAAAGGTGTCCAATAATGTTAAATTGTTGATTGACCACTATTTTTGGAGATCTATCTTCAACACATGGATAATATGCAAGTACCACCTTTTATTTATTAATTTCACTCATTGCTTGAGTTTCTATGAATATGTCAGTAACTTTGATCTAATAATCTTGACATGGTGTCATTTTACTTTTTAAGCACCTTTTCTTGGTCACACGGTAAATGGATAAGTAAGTTTTTTCTTTCAAATTGGCCTACTTCACTTAGTATGATAACATGAAACATATTTTCAAGATGTAAGCGAAAACATTCTCCTTGAGCAAGGTTAAAGGAGTTCTACCAATCAGAATGGGGGCCTGAACCTGGTGCACACAGACTGTTTATTATTATTTGAATGCTTTATAATTAAATAAAATTTAATGCTGCACAATATTTAAAATAATAATAATAATTTTATATTTAAAATATTTAAGCTCAAATATTTTTAATGTAATTGTCAATTAAATAAGTTGAGCTGAGCTACAATTTTTATTATATCTTCTGACCATTATCAAGAATATATGTGTGTGTCAGAAAGAAAAGTTTTCCTTTCTTTTCCTTAAAAAAAGAAAATGGAAAGAAAGAAAGATATTCATATAAGAACTATTAAAAAAATTACCTTGATATCCATTGTTTAATATTTAAAAAATGTAAAATAATATTCAAGTAATAAAAATTATATGCTGCACAAATTTCAAATTTGGGCTTTTAGAGAAAGACTGATAAAAATAAAATTCATGGCAGCTTTTAATGGTCATGTAGTTAAAAAATCATAATAAATAAATAAAAATAAATAATGTTATTTTTTTTTTCGAAAAAATGAGACCATAGTAAATGAAAATAAATGCTCTACCTACTATTTTTAGTTAAATTTCTGGTAAAAAGAAACATAATTGGTTGTAAATTATAAAGTTAAAATTCTGTGACTTCATTGAATAGGTTTGGCTGACTGTACCCTCTATCGCTTTAAAGAAATAGGATTCACTTAAGCAATATAGAAATTTGTCAGAATTTCAATAATTAATTTAAAAGCAATTCATTAAAAATTCAAGAATTTTTCTAATGAAACATTCAATTTATTTACCGTCAAATTTTGACGGGTACCATCTAGTTGCATTATAAATATAACTAGCAGCTTTATGTGCAATTCAAAATTTAAACCATAGCTTTATTTTAAAAAAGAATACATTATAGACAAATATAAAAATGCATTGAAAAATTATGGGAAAGTAAAATCTTCTGTACTATAATTTAAAGTGATTTTAGTGAGTTACTATTTAGAGTGATTAAAACTGTAGATCTAAGGGACGAGATAAAACATGCTTGATGTAACATCCGTTCTACTCTGTATTTCGAAATTTATATTGCATTTGATTGCCGTTAGTGAAGAACACAGCAATAGTTTAGTTTGAATGAATGGTAAAAAATAATTTTTTCTGTGAACTATAAATAGAAATTTGCATTAATTTGTATCTTTAAGTGTGGAAAAAATGCATTTTGGGGCCCCATGAAAATGTGGGCCTGGGGCACATGCTTCGTGCACCTGATAATCAGGCCCAGGCCCTTAATGGGGGTGTTGGGTTAAGTGAAAATGCTTTTTGTGCAGCAGATTTAATAGGCATATTACATGGGACAGTTTCACTCAACTTTTAACCAAAGACCACAAAATGATTAGCAATGTTGTTGAACCCCTGATCTTGTTGGAAAGGAAGAAAATGTTTTTTTGTTGATCCATATTTTTACACTCTTCCTGAAAACGTTATTCATGTTGTTCGTGCTCAGCAAAATTGGACAGCAGGAAGGAGAAAATTAAAATTGTTGGTACTCTTACTTTGTGAACACATAAGAATTCAACAAATAGCTTCTTGGAGAACTCGTTCACTCATCTTTTGATAAAATTAAATAAACATGATGCATAAAATGTTTTGTTGTTTATATTTTCTAGATGGTTATACTGATTTTGAACTTGTAAAATTAAGCATATTCATCTTATACAATATTGCACTACAGATTAACTAATGTACCATTAAAACAGAAGTTTGCCACAATATGAAATATAAAGACATCAAAGTAATTTTTTTATTTATTTTTGTTAATTTTTTCTCTAGTCATAATGGCAAATAAACCTGTATAAACGAATCATGAAAAAACGCATGATAAACAAAGAAATTGTTCAAGATGCGTCAATCAGGGTGCCTACAGGCAGGGAGATGTCCCTTGTGAAATAGGTCTTCTCGGAGCAAGGAATTTTGAAATAATTTAATTATTTCATAGTTTTATGATTTAAAACAGGTGAAACCAACAACTAAATCTCCTTATCTTTCCAAAACAATGGCTCGTGATAGAAATACATGCCTATATTCACTCAGACAAAATCCAAAACATTCATGAAAAGTATCATGGGATCTGATTTAAATACGATCAGCGTGCATAATTAGCAAATAACATAAAAGAACAATATACATCATAAAACATAAAAGAACAATATACATCATAAAACATAAAAGAACAATATACATCATAAAACATGAGAAACAAATAACTCTGGTACTCAATATTATTTTAGTATAAACAAAAGTAGCGTCAGAGCCTATAGGGTTAAACAATAGATTTCAGTCTTTAAGTACAAAACATACATAACCCCTCTACATTTTTCCTAAAAATATTTGTAAATGTTTAATAATCTGCAAATATGTGGATCAATAGTCTTTATTACTTCCCCCAGTTTGAACTTTCCACATTCCATAGTTTACGAGTAAAATGGCTCTGACAGAAAGACAGAGAGACACAGGAATGATCTTATAATGGTTCCGTTTTTACTTTTTAAGTACGGAACCCTAAAAATCTGTACTTTCTAAGTTTTTTTTTTCTTAAAAAACCTTGGTAATGCTACTCTCAAAAGTAATAGAGAAATTAAAACGATTTTAAGTAAAAAAAAAATCATAATTCAGGGGAGCTTAATGTCTGGTCTGCTTCTTAGAAAAGCACAATTTTACAAAAAAAAATTAAATAAAAATTTTACCCAAGTTGCATTTAACAGTATTACTTTACTAACTATGTACTAATTATTGATATACAGTAATAGTGAATTTTAAATGTTATGTGTGACATTTAATGTGAAATTTTACAGATCAATGTAGTATTTGAGGTTTTTGACATGGCGGTTTAAACCCGACATAAACTGACACATGTCGAAAACCTGCCAACCCTGACTGTATGTTCTAAAAACCTACTCCATATGCTCCAGTCTCCTTTACGTGTGAGCGACATGATCGTTATTCATTAACAACTTCAAGGTAACAATAACACATGTGAATAAGTGTAGTAGTAAAACACACAGATGCAATGGGATGCTTTAGAAAATTATCAGAATTTTGTTTCAACAATATTCCCCAAAGTTTTGAAATCCTTTTACTTAACACATGTAAGATAATTTTTAAGCTTTATACTATCAGAGTTTTCAACAAGTTCAAAATAGGGCACCTTTTTTTTTTATTGTTAAGGGCTCTCTTTTTAATTCTTAAGGGCTTTTTTAGATTCTTAAGGGCACTTTTTTTTTTTTTTTTTTTTAAGGCATTCTTTTGATTTTTAAAGCCACTTTTATTATTTAAAATTCAGAGTACCTTTTTCAAGACAATCAGTCAGTAATAATTATGATTAAATAACAAAAAACAAAATAACAACAAAAACTGTCAATTTACAAACAATATTTTATACTCTTATTACAATCATAATTACAGTAGTGCATTAACTTAAGAACCTACATCTTTTGAAACAATCATATTCTATAGAATCAATTAATACATAAAATACAGTGTATTGATTATCAAAATATGTACTAAATAAACTTACTTCTGAACTGCATCAAGCTGAAATATTGGCAAGCTATCTAGATCTTGTAAAAAAGAATTTAGCACATCTTTTGTGCTTGGTAAAATAGGAGGAAGTCCACATGGAAGTTGCTAAAATAAAAAAAAATTAAAAGAAATTGAATATAAAATGTAGACAACATTTTTTTGGACAAATTTGACAAAAAAAAAAAAAATAAATAAATAAATAAAATAAATAAATAAATAAAATAAAATAAATAAAAAAATAATAATAATAAAAAAAAAAAATTCAAAATTAGTATAGAGAAGCAAGTATAAAAGTGAACAAATTTAGTTGATACACTGCAGCATTACCACACTATCAAAAACCAAATGTTTAATAGGAAAAGAGCTATCACAGACAACTTTCCTAAAATCAAATGAAAATAGAGTATGTTATATAATAATGTATTATGATATATTTTTTGATAGGTTATTAAAAAGCGTATATTACAGCTGAATTTTAATTTAATCTAATTCATATTAACTTTCATTAACATAAATATGTGGGTATTTTTCCACTACATTTTCCTTTACATTTTTTTTTTTTTTTTTTTTTTTAAGTTTGGCACAGTTCGAACTTCAGAAAGGGAGATTTTTTACCAAATAATATACACAGCTGTGGAAATAAACTTGATGAACTTTTATGCTTGTTTATATAATATATGCATTTATATATACTATATATAAACAATTTACTTATATATATATATATATATATTTATTTATTTATTTATACACGAATTTTAGTCTTTTCCTTAAAAAAAAAAAGCTTTTAATTATTGCACTTCATTAGAATTGCCTTAAGGCTGTTCTCAAATGATTTCGTCAACTAGCACAAAATGTTTTTACACATTCACTAACTCATTTGCAAATATAAAAGTAAAAATTTGGCAGTGCTGACTCGGGAAGCGATTTGGAATCGAACTGTTTTTTCCATTTTTTTATCAATAGATTACCAATCGAGTTTTAAGCGAAATGGGTCACGTGAACGAGGCGTTTTTTTCTCCCTTCCAGACTCTTTTTCTTCTCTCGTCTAGAAATTCTGTTCAAAACGTCAAGTTTGACAGCATTTTCTAAAAGATCTATTATGTTTACAATAAAACGGAAAGAACAGTTCGATTACACAGTTTCTGAATAACAACACCTGCTAGTTTTATGCGTTTCTGAACAAAAATCAATTTAAACTTATGTCAGAAAGTTGCCCCTTTGGATTTGAGAACAGCCTTAAGGGTGTATTCCAATCCAAACTGCTTAGTTTCTGATTCATTTTAAAATTCATTTTTGCTCTCAAACGCATCAAACTGGGAAATTCTCTTATTTAGAAACTATATAATGTGCCGTGCTTCTTAATTTTTTGATAAATGCAGAAAATACTGTAAAAAACGCTGTCAAAGTTGGCGTTTTGAACCGAATTTCCCGAAGCGGGCGATCTGGGAATGAAAAAAAATGGTCATACTGAGAAAATAATTGTTTAAAAATCAAATTCTAATGAATTGAGCTGAAAATGAAATCACACGGCATGTTAAACATGTCTTCAGAAATCACCCCAGCAAGTTTCATGTTTTTACTTTTAAAAATGAGTCTGAAAATGTCTCAGAAAATTTCGAGCTGTTGAGGGTGGAAAAATATTTTTTCGAATACACCCTTAAGTACTTCTCTGTCACTGAGGCAGAGGTCAGGGACTGACTAATGCAGAAGCATGTGGGGCAGCTGCCACCCCCCCCCCCCTCCCTCCCATGAGTGTAATCATGATTTTCATTAAGTGGGTGTCAAATGGTTAAAATTCGTCGAGTGATCAAAATTCTTACATTTACAAAAATTTAAGGAGGGGGTGACAGCACTTTTTTTTCCCTCTCTGTTTCATGTACCCCATGCCCCTGCCACCCCAAAAAGAGAACGAACTACATCAGGCCTGTCCAACCTTTCAGTAAACAGAGGTGCCCCTCACCTAGTTACAAACAATGAAGGCACCATTATTCACATGACTTAAATCATGCAACAATATTATCTCACTGATTGTAATCGGCAGAGTCTGATTATCGCAGGGACTAACTTCCACCAGTAATTTTGTATGGTACTAATCGTATTCTTATTTAAATGCAGAATTTCTGTGATAAATATGCAAACATTTACTATTCGGAAATATTGATGGAAGTTTGCTCCTTAGATAATCATGCCCTGTGTATAGTGATATTCTTATATGTTGCACCCAGAAACAGAATTTTCAGCGTCAGTCTGCAGAAAGCTAAAATTTATCTGCGACCTAACAATGCAAGACTAAGCCTACTATCATCAGAAATAACAGAAACCCATAACATAACCAAAATTTACATTTATAAAGAAAAGATAATACAGTAGACTCCCTCATATCCGCACAGCTTAGGACCAGAGGTTGTGCGGATTTTAGAATTTTGCGAATTTCTCATCATTGCTTTGTTTACTTTTTTACAACAGTAATTTGTATGTAATAATGCAATCAAAATTATAATGAATGCTTGCAATATGGTAAAATATTAAAATAATTAAGTAAAGTAATAAACTAAAATGGTAAAAAGTAAGAAAGATAATTTTTAAAATGATTAAATTAGGAAAAGTAAAGGTCAAGTAAATAATTAATAATGTTTTGTTAAATATGCATTAAAGATGAGATACATTTTCTTTGAATTATTCAATGAAACTTTCCTCATAAAAGTACCCTATTAATTCACATCAAAATCATAAAGTAAAGAAGTTTTTATATCAAGTTTAGCCAGTCTTAATAACAAAAAAAAACTTGATTAATGTATAAATATATTTGGTAAAAAGATTGCGATTTCCAGTTATATCAGCAATATTTTGATTTTTTTCAAAATAAATTTATAGTTCTTTCATGAAAAACTACGAGTTCAGTCATATTATCAAGAAGTACTATATTAAAATACATACAGAATGATATAAAACTAAAATATTCTGTAATTTTGCCATTACATCTGAACTGAAAGTTTCATTGTTTACATCTGCGATGTGTGGATTTTAGGGTTGCGGAATTGGGGGAATCCACTGTAAAATGATACAAGAAATTCCATGAATCTAGAGACTTAAAGTAAATTTCAGCTTTTTTTTAAGCCCAGCATTTCTTTTTAAGCTGGTGGATTAATCTGCAGCTGCCACTGCTGTGCTGCCCTGGGATGTTGTGTCATGCGTCTTATATGTTGAAACATATATTTCATTGTGCTAGACATAAGGTCTCTACGATTAATAAATTCTATGCAGAAATAATGTGAAGAGATAATATAAAGTAGTAAATTTAGAATGACATTTTTTTTTTAAAGCAAGTGGAAGATTAAGGGGCTGGAAACCATGTAAAAGGTTTTGTTGGGATAATGAGCCAGAAATCTTTTCATAACAATTAGAAAAATATATGCAAATATTATTGTTTTTAAAAAAAGAATTCTTTAAAAATTCATCTTTATCCTTACAAAAACTTAGTAACATATGAAAGGGCACCAAGAAAATCTTCAAAGAGTGCCATGGCACACGTGGATGACGCGATGGACAACCCTGAACTACACCATCACCAGAAACCTAATGATTAAAATTTTATTATAGAAACTTAGTAGTCCACTGTTTTTCATTTATGTGTAGATATAATAGATATGAAGTTTAGTACTAATCACTTCAGTATAATTGACAAACAATTTCTATGGATAGATATAAGCGAGGAGCTCTCCAGAATGATGCTTGCAATCTAAGTCAGGTCCTGGCCAGATTAGGTGATACGTCACCAACATTGTTTAAATCGTCATCATTCCCTTTGTACTCATTTCATTTAACCCTTTGCACTCCAACTGTGAGTCTCACTCAACATGCTATTCTTTACATCAACTCCAACGGTGAGTCTAACTCACCATCTTAATTTTTTTTGAACAATTTACATTAATTCCAACCTTGGTTCTTACTTACTGTTCTATTATTTACGTTAATGAAGTGATCTAATTGGAATCTGTATAAATGTGATAAAAGGAAGTATCCAAAATGTATTTTATAACAATTTTTTTGTGAAGATAAAACTGACTAGTATGTATCGTAAACAAAATTTAGCATTATAAAAGATGGCACTGTTATTTGATGTGCTCTCTTTTGACAAAGTAATGTTATAACAATATAAGAAAAATAAAACTGGTACTCACTCAGTATATTCTCACATCTAACTCTCACATATACAGAGCTGCCAACTGCTACGAAAAAATCGTAGTTGCTACGATTTGGACCTATAAACTACGATGCTACGAAAATCGGTCTTAAACTACGATTTTTTGCAAAAAACGCAAACGCATTTTTTGTTTCTAGTTGCGATTTTTACCCCACGCAACATATTTTTCAGGAGTGATTCTGTTATGAAATTTCCAAAATTTCAACGTATTCATTTCCGAAAGTTAAAAAAAATCTGTTTAAAAAAAATGGCCATTAGTCTGAAAAAAATCTGGGCTGCAAAACAAACTTCTTAACATAAAACACTCTTTATGTATATTAACCAGGAGTGAATCGTGTTTCTGTAAATATTTATACAGGAATTCTCTTCCTTAGAAACAAGGGTGCCATTTTAAGAATTTCTGAAAGGGGGAGGGGTGGTTCTTTGAGGGGCAAGGTCGCACGATTTGCAAATTTTGTCAAAAGTTCATGGTAAAAATGCAGATTTCAACAAAGAATCGTGATAGAAAAATATAAATTACGATTGTGGGGGAAAAAAATGTGAATATTTTGAAATGATCGCGTGAAAAAAATCGCGAATTTCGTCAAAATTTACTGCACTGGGCTAAAAGATTGGAACCAGACTCCTTTTACAAATGTAAAAAAAAAAAAAAAAAAAATCTGCGAAACGAAAAGAAACTCTAACAGTCGTATAAAAAGTTTCAGAGGAAAAAATTTACTATATTGAGACTGAAACCTTATTCCTTTTACGAATGTCAAAAGATGGCTGCGTAACACGAAAAACCAACCAACCAACCAACCTCCAGATTAATTTAAATTTTGTGTGCTACGATTTCTCACTTTCAAAGGTTGGCATTTCTGCATATAACTCACACGGCATTAGGACGTACTGATTAATTAATAAATTTTGATTAAAGAAAAAAACATGTGGAGGCATATTTTTTGAATAGATAATACTTATCTTTGTTGAGTATAAACTTGTAAAACAGCAGAGAAATGAGCGTCCACTCGAGCGAGAGAAATCAAAATCATGCATTGTAGAGTTAACATATTAAGAAATATTTTGTTTTGTATTTACTGCCTTTGAAAAATATAACTGTAGCCCAATAAGTAAAATATGACCTCACTGGATTGGTTATTTATAGCTTCAGAGCACATGGTTAGCTCATAATGAACTATTTTTATCCTGACTATTTTGAGCTTCTAATAAATTTTTCATCATCATATTTGTCTTAATGTTTGCTGATTTTTTTGTACTTAATTAATATCTTATTTGGAATCACTCCTGTTTCTGATATTGTTATTTTCAAATTATAATAAATTTTTTGATAATTCTTTAGTTTTATGTTTTTTGTTTCAAAATGCTACTTGCAAATTTGTATTATTATATTATTTTGGAGATAAAGGGGAAATAAAAAAGAATTTGATTAATTATAAATAGATTTATATTGTATCTTAGACAATAACTAATAATGGACCACTGTGCCCCCAGTGGGTGGACCAGTGTACCCCGCTTCCGGAGCACACTGGTCCACTTTACAGGTGTATATATATATATATATTTTTTTTTTTTTTTTTTGAAAAATGCATTATGTTCTGTAAAAATTATGAGGCATGTAGAAAGGTTTAAAGAATATTCAAAAATATTTTCTGTTAGATTTGTCTCTCCGTTAAAGAGAAAAAAATGTTAACTGCAAAAGTGGACCACTGTACCCCGGTCTCCCCTACCCAGCTGAGTACCTTGCCTTCAAGTAAAAATGTTTTTAATTTAAAAGTTAAAGATATATTTGATAATACAGATTTAACAAATTTTGGACCCTTTTTCTTGATTTGTTAAGAATGTATACCGCAAACACCCCATGTAAATAAACTTACAGGTAAATTAAATATTACAATTACAACACTATCTAGGGTCACCTGGGGTAATTCCTGGTCAGCAAGTTTCTGGGGTAATTCCTGGTCACAGTCTTTTTTATGTTTTAAAAACACTTTACCAAAATGAAAAAAAATAATAGAGGTACTCTGAACTATCCTCATTGGAATTTATTACTTAATTATGAGTTTATTATTTATTTATTTTGAAAAAAAAAATCTTTTTGAAATGGCTTGTTAAATTTCTGTAAAATAACATTGGCCTTAGTTATGATGCATTTTTACAAAGATGTTTGTCACAACTCAAATTTTAAATATTTTTCTTTTCTTTCTTTTTGGTTCAATTACCAACTACTTTAGCTATTAAAAAACAGTCTTGAAATTTTTTGTACTATTTTAAATAATTTACAGAAGTTGGTCAAATATTGCCCCATGTATCCGGGGTAAATCTTGGTCACTGATGTGTAATTCCTGGTCAATGCTTTTATCATCATTTAATTCCTTTTTATTGTCATATTTAGGGATTTTAATTGTCGCAAAACCTTTGAGAATTAACTGCAACCACACTGTTCACCACATTTTAGTTAATTGTAGTTCTGAATAAAGTAGTCACACGTGGTAATTCCTGGTCACTGAGTTTCTGAGGTAATTCTTGATCATTTTCGCTTTTGTTATAACAATTTATGAAACTGTAAAAAATCTCAAAGATATTTTGAATCCTTTATGCCTTAATTATTCTTTTAGTTGAAATTAAATATTAAAAAAAATTAGATTCAAAACTGCTACTCAAATTTCTGTAAACATCAATCTTGATTTTTACACATTTCACAACAGATCAGTCATTTTTGAGGTTTTAATTATTTTATTTCAACTAATGACATATCACAGTCTTTAAAAAAGATTATAAAATTTTCCTCTACTATATTAAACACTTTTAAAAGAAGAAAACAGTAAGTGCTCAGAGAATAAGACCCACTCTATGACTGAACAATTTAAGTAGAAATGCCATCTCATTGCAAAATGCCAAACTGGTAGATAAAAATATACTTAATGCAATAGAGGAACCTAATTATTATGCTGTGTATTATATTAAGGATCTGTATCGAAAATTTCTTGAAAAGGTAGCCGAAAACCAGAGTTTTATAATATAGACGCACGCCGTGCGCGGAAAATTTTCCGCAAAATTCGGAACTTTGCGGCAAATTTTTTTGGAAAAAAAAAAAAAAAAAAAGTAATTTTTTTTTTCCAAGTACCGAAATGTTAAAAATATTTCCCAGTTTTATTCACGATTTATTTATTGTTTGTCAGGGGTGATTCTGTTCCGAATTTTCCAAAAATTTAAGGCATTCGGTTCCGAAAATTTATAAAAAATCGGCCATCGTCCCAAAAATTCAGGCATAAAAAAATATCATTTAAAAATATTGCGAATTTCAACAAAAAATCGCCGAAAAAAAAAAAAAAAAAACAATTTCGTCAATCGTTCGCAGAAAAAAATCCCCCCTTTCGTGAAAGCATCGCGGAAAAAACGCGGATTTCGTCAAAGGACCGCGGGAAAAAGCACGAATTCCTTCAAAGGATCGCGAAAAAACTGCAAATTTCGTAAAAGAATTAGCGAAAAAATTAGTTTCGTCAAAGGATCGCGAAAGAAACACGAATTTCGTGAAAAGATCGCGAAATAAACAGCAAATTTTGTCAAAATACCTAGAAAAACACGCAAATTTCGTCAAAATATCAGAAAAAATACACGAATTCTGTCAAAAGATCGCGAAAAAAACCGTGAATTTTCTAAAAGGATCGCTAGTTTCGTGGGAAAAAAAAAAAAAAAAAAAACGAATAAAAGCGGTCAAAAGATAGAAAAAAAAAAACCCTGTAAATTTCTTCAAAAGGTCACAAGTTTTGTCAGGAGATCGCGAAAACACAAATTTCGTCCAAAGATCGCGAAAAACAAGCGAATTTAGTCAAAAGATTGCGAAAAACACGCAAATTTTCTCAAAAGATCGCAAAAATACGCGAATTTCGTCAAAACACCGCAAAAATACGCGAATTTCGTCAAAAGGTCGCGAAAAATAAGTGAACTTAGTCAAAAGATCGCGAAAAATAAGCAAATTTCTTCAAAAGATTCCGAAAGGAACTCGAATTTCGGTAAAAGATCGCAAAAAGCACTCAAATTTTGGTAAGAGATCGTGAAATCACGTGAATTTTGTCAAAGGATCGCGAAAAACACGCTAAGTTCGTGAAATGGTTGTGGAGATTTTATTTTATTTTGTGATTTGCTGAATTTAGGTCCCTAAAGGTTTCTTTTTATGCGAAATATATGGTCTTTTTTGGTACCTTTTTTGAAAAAAATGGTTCTTTTTTACCATTTTTTACTACAAAAGTTGAGTGGGAGCCCTATATGTTTATTCATAGGCTTTTCTTTGATTAGTTAAAATTGCTGCTCTAAAATAATATTTTTTAAAGCCAAATAAACAGATTTTTTTTTTCTTCCTGCTGCTAATTTTTCATTATTGCAATCTGTACCCAATTGTTGTTTAGATTGCCCAGAGTTAGCAAAATGTGTGGAGAAATTTTATCTGAGTAATTGTTCTTTCTAGGGATGCACCGGATATTGATTTTGCCAGATATCGGATACCGGATATCCGAAGCTCCTTTGCCTGCCGGATTCGGATATCCGATCGGATATCCGGCACTAGATATGTTTTTAGTTATATGGTGAATTATTTCTTAATATAATGCCATCTCAGAACAATAAATTACAAACATGTTTCGCACATTATTAATACATTTTAAATGTATTGAAATGTAATTTACAAAATCTATATATCTTTGAATATCAGGGCTTGAAATTCAAGTTTTCCCAGGAGGAGAGTTTCCTACCCAACATTTATAAATGCAGGGTAGTTGAACTGTTGGAAAGGGAAAAAAAATCTTTAAATCCCGTTATTTTTTATGTGCCACTTAAAGAATTACATTTATACAGACATGACAAAATACCATTGAAATAATTTAAATTAACAACTCAAGATAATTATCCAAAATTTTTATTTTTATTAAAACAAAGGGACAGAATCAAGCTTTATATATACCATGTCTATCTTTCAACTTTCACCTAAGTTTATTGGCAATTAACAATTGGGTTGCTAAATGAATTTCTTAATTTAGATTTTATTCCATTTTGCATCCTTTAGCCTCTCTCACAAATTACTGTTTTAACAAATGGCACAGAGCACATTTACAACTTTAGAAATTATCGGAAACGCATGGTTATGCTGTCTTAAACAATTTTAGAAAACTTTGCAAAATCTGATGTGCATTAATTTTTAGCTTATTTGCATGAATAATGCATATCGGTGATTGTATTGTCAATATTCTACAGTGATTATATGTCACTTCTGAAGAAACTTGTTTTATTATATCCTTAATGGAATTATTGTCAAGACTGTAATCTCTGGTAGTTTTGCTAATTAAACTATGTTCTATGCATTGGAATTTTAAATCAATATCCAAAGTTTGAAAAGGGAATAGTCAATTGATTTCTTCTATTACACAAGAAAAGGTTGATTTCAAAAAGTCATGTCCTAATTTCTGTTAACTGCAAGTAACAACTAGTTTGTTGTTTCTAAATAGTTTCTTGAATTTTTTTTCTTCTTCGTGTGCACCACAAGATCTAATCTTATTTTGTTTAATAGTGAATCCAGGCCAATTTGGTAGGGCTCAGTCTCTGGTGGCCGTTACTGTCCATTTAGTAATTTTCTTTTTTGGGCAAAGGAAATAAAAATCGCAAAATATCTAAAAAATATCAGAGATTTCGTCAATCATGGCTAAAAAAAAAAATTATCATTGTGTGAATTGCGAGAATCAACTAGTTTTTTGTTTCTAAATATGTTTTTTTGAAGTTCACCATTTTTTTTTCTTCATGTGCACCACAAGTGTAATCTCATTTTGTATAGTGACCAATTTGGTAGAGCTCAGTCTCTGGTGGCTAGGACTGGACGATGTCTCAATTTCTACATTGTGATGTATCGCCAGAGTAAAATGGCGATATCACAATGCATCGTGGTGTTAGACATTTGTTACAAGTGTCTTGGGGTTTATTCACAACTCAGATGCCAGCAAAATTATTACATTTACTAACTCTTTTAATTTATACATTTATTTATTGTTATATTTTATTTTATTTTATTTTTTTAAACAGGGGGAGGGGGGTTATCCTATCAAAATAAACTAATGAACCAATCCTCTTTTCCTGTCAATACAAGATGAAAAATCAAATGGCTCTGTATATTATTGCACACGTTTAGAGTCAGAGTGATGTGGCCTAGGGAAAATGTATATTTTGCATCACCGTATTTTCTCAAATGAACATCGTGGTGCCTTCATACATCTAGAAAAACAGACTTGAAACTGTAAAGCATGTAGGGATTTTGGATTGAGTTGTTTATCTGCTTCGACGATTGAAGGAGAAACCGCTCTCCCCTTACTCTACCATCGGTCTGGTACATCATAGATGTCTAGCTATGCACATGGTTATTCACATTGGCGGCAAAACCAGTCTTCCCTGTACTCTCCCATTCATTTGCGATCCCGGTGTGATGCATCGTATGTCTGCGATGCATCGCTAATTCAAAGATCAGGAAATCGGTTTGACAATTTATGATTTAAATCGATATATCGCGATGTATCGATGCATCGCCCAGTACTACTGGTGGCCATTACTGCACTTTTAGTTATTTCCTAATTTGAGCACACAGGAAAAACATCACAAAATACGTAAATTGGTCGTAGAAGAAAATATCGCTAATTTCGTCAATCGTGGTGAAAATAAATAGAAACATTTGTCGACCGGTCTCCAGTAAAAAAAACTGAAGTTTGTGGAAATTGGTAGAGGGAAAATATCACAAAATTCATCAATCGATCACGGAAAAATATCGTGAAATTTGCCAATCCATCATGAGCAGAATTCCTCAGATGGTCACAGAGAAAAAATGCGAAATTTTTCAATTGGATGCTGAAAAACAATCGTTACTTTCATCAGTATGTCGCAAGAACAAAGAGAGAAATTTGCCAATCGGTCACATAATAAAATTGCTAAATTTGTCAATTGATCGCAAGAAAAAAAATTATGAAATTCACCAATAGGTCTCCAGAAAAAATCGTGAAATTCGTCAGTCAGTCGTGGAGAAAAATCGCAAAATTTTTCGGTCAGATGTAGACATGAATTTTGTCAATTTGTTGTAAGAAGAAAATGTGAAATCTGCCAATTGATGGCAGAAAATATCATGAAATTGTCGGTCGGTCCGGAGACTTGATCGTCGTTTTACAAAGAATCATTTTCGGAAAATGATTTTTTGGAAACAGGAGCCTCCACCCGCAATATTCTTTAGGGCACGAATCCTGCCATACCATCTCGAAATTCAAGCCCTGTGATATATATTAATCATGTTGCATAACAAATGTAATTTAAACATTAAAATATTCTGTTTATTTGTACAATGAAATGCTGATAATTGCTATAGGATTTTGATAAGGGATTGACTATATTGATAATTGCTAATAATTAATTAATTTGTACAATGAAATGCTGGTAATTTGTACATCAAATTTTAACCAATTAATATGCCTATAATTGTACAGTATTTTCACAAAGAAATACATACTTTCTTTTTATAATTTAAACATAAAATATCTACTAATATACCCATGATTAAAGAATTATTTTCTCCAAACACAGGTTTAGTTGATGTCTTTTTTCTGTTTTAATTATTTAATACCGTTTTGCTTTAAGTCACGTTTAATTTTATTTTAAGTTAAATTACTTTGATATTTATAAGTAAAAAGAAAATTACTTTTAATTTTAAATATTTATAACGAAGTTACAAAAATAACTAGTTGGATATGCCAATCCCAAAACTTTCTTCAATCTCGTACACCTTAATATTTCAAAAAGTAGTTCAATATTATACCAACTTTGATTTTGATCTAAAATTTCTGCTCCAGTCAATTAATCAGAATAAGTTAATCTTGATCATGATATCTATTAAAATCAATATTTTTTTCGTTATTCTGTTGTACATCAGCTGTTTGCGAATAGCCAGTTTAACAGGATGCGAAGTTCTCGTCGCTTCACGAGCCGCCAAAATACAGTACAAAAAAAACTGCGAAAAGTCAAGAAAAATTTACAAAAATCACTGTTACAGTGGTACTTTCTGGCAGAATATTTCCAAGTTTAAGGAGAAACTGCTGGCCATAGCCAAAAATGTACACAAAAAATTGGTTGAATTCTTCATACACTTTTCAATGATAAAATAATGAAAATAACACAAAAATCACTATTATAGCCAGAGGAATATTTTCAAATTGAAGGAGGACCTGTTGGCCATAGCCACAAACATACCTCCAAAAATTAGTTCAATTCCATGCATAACTTCATACACTTTTCGATGGTACAAGAATGAAAGTGGCACAAGAATCGTTATTACAGCACCCCCTTCAGGCAGAATATTTCCAATTTAAAGGAGAACCTGCTGGACATAGCCAAAAACATACAGAAATTTTTTTGTTCAATTATATGGATAACTTTATGCATTTTCGATGGTACAATAATGAAAATGGTACAAAAATCACAATTACAGCACCCTCTTCTGGCAGAATACTTCCATGTTGAAGAAGGACCTGCTGGGCCACAGCCAAAAACACACACAAAAAATTTGGTTCAATTTTATGCATAACTTCATACACTTTTTGGTGGTACAATGGCAACACACAGACAGATAGACATTTTGTATAAACATGTTTTGGGATACCTGACCTCTAAAACGTCTAAATCTGTCGAAAAAATTTAAATTACAATACTTTCTTCTATTGAAGATAGAAGAAAGTAAAATTAGGCCTGTTTAATTGTTAAACTTAAAAGAAAGAAAGAAAATTAATAAAGTCATACTTTAATAAAGAAGCCCAGTGGTGTAGTGGTCAGCACATCTGTCTGCCACACCGCAGGTCGAGAGTTCGACTCCGGACTGGGCAAGGTTCACTCAGCCTTTCATCCCTTTGGGGTCGATAAAATGAGTACCAAGCTTGCTTGGGAACTAAACACCGAGGGTCTCGCGTTAGGTTGACCACCTGGCCGGGACGCATGCTGCATAGCCCCTCGGGGCCCAGGGTCAAGAAAACAGAGATGGGCACTGTCGGCCCAGATCCTTCTTGGATTGTATAGCCACAGAGTTTAGTTTATACTCTAATAAAAATCTTCAAATTTTATTTTACATTCTGAAATTAAAGATACAATTTTCTAAAAGATGCAAATGTAAATTCTTAAATTTATTATAAAGAGTTCAAATATCCATGTTGGGAAAGCTGCAATTCTTTAAACTTTTGGAGAATTACCTTTTACTCATGAATAGTGAACTTACTTTCATATTTTGCATTATAAACAAAAGTTGTTCGGCATTGTTTGGGTCAAATGATTTCTCTTATCCTTTTATATTCGCTCTGCTGGATATCCGGCAGAGAAGTCGGATATCCGGTGATTGTGATTCGGATATCCGATGATATTTCGGATATTGAAAAATCAGCCGGATATGCTGGATATCGGATATTTGCCGGATATCCGTTGCATCCCTAGTTCTTTCAAATGAAAATTTCAGTGAATTGAAAATTTCAACTCAGCACTGAAAATTTCAGTGAAAATATTTTCAAGATAGCAATCATTTTAATTTTTTAGGAGTTTATTAGCATTAGAATTTCAGTCTGCTCCAAACACAGAATTTTAATTTCATTGCTACAAAATTAGATTTTTGTTGCTATAGAAATGGATTTTACTGATCCAAAATCAGATTTTTTCTGCTCCAAAAATGGATTTTACTGCTCCAAAATCAGATATTTGCTGCTCCAAAAATAGATTTTACTACTCCAAAATGAGATTTTTGCTGCTCCAAAGGTGCTCCAAAATGGCTTTAGTGTGCTTTCATCACTACATCCGTCTCTTTAATAATGATACCTATGAATAGACCTCTCCCTATAAACTGTGATTCAGTTGTTTCAGAAGCAATGCCAGAACAGAGTGACTTTCATTTTGTGCGAAGAAGCTACAATATTAAGGATTGGGCTGTTTCTTAATGCATTAACAAAATAATTGATAAGAATTCACCTTTTCTTATCATGGATTTTTAGCTTTATTATTTTTTTAACTAAAATAAATATTCTTTAATTAATATCAATTAATTTTTAATTTAAATGGTAATTACTTTAAAACTACTGTTAATTAATATCGTCAAAATACTATAACACATTATTTTATTAAACATTAAATTAATTTGCAGAAAGTTTTTGACCCAATATTTGCGTGCGCAGAAAGTTTTTGGTTTTATACAAGTCTGCCGAAAACTTCAGTTGACCTGAAGCAAAATAAAATTGGTAACAAACATTCAGTTATATTTTTTATGGACCAATAAATTTGCAAGTTATTAATAAATCCATTCACAGTGGATACTAATGAAGTAATAAATACTGCTTATAAATGTTGTAAAAATGCATAAAAATTCTTTGGCTAATTAATGATTTGTAAAATGTACAAGAGTCTTTTGCACGTCAAATAACTTTGTATTTATGCCCAAAACAAAGTCTATGCTTTATTATTCCACAATTATGAGATGAACAAAACTTTTAGAAGATTGATTCTACTTATTTTATTACTCAGTCATAAAAAAATTAACTGTACTACTTTATTTACATGAAAAAGGATGCTGACCAATAATTACCCCAGAAGTGACCAAGAATTACCCCATTTCCGGGGTAATTCTTGGTCATTTAAAAATTATAATTATTTTAATTATAAGTGTATATATCTTTAAGTAAGCATTTTATAATATAGCCATCAGAGGGGGCTTATTCCACAAAAAAATTGGGAACAATACCTTTAATAGTTTTTATAATAATTAGATGTTGATGCTTTTTGACCAGGAATTACCCCGGGTGACCCTACTTTACAAAGAATGTCAATTTGGCAGTCACTTTGGTGAGTAGGGTTGCCAGTTTGTACGTTTTCCCCATAAGTTGCATGTTTTTTAGCATTTTTTAGGCCTATCGCACAGTGTACGTTTAAATTCGTCCCGTATGACAATTTCTTCCAATTTTCCACCACATCTTACTTTTGAAAGTTTGAAGATTTTTTTCATTTTCAGTTTGGTTCGAAATTTCCCCTTCTGCTGAAAAAAAGTTATACACATGCGCATAAAATGTAAAAATGGCTTGTTTCCGAACAGGATGACAAATATCTTGGTAGAGTGTAATATTAATTGTGCATTCACAAACTCTTGGGTAGGATTAGATCATCTGAACTTGACATTATTATAGGGTATAAGTATCTACAGTATATAATTTTTAATTCAGCTGCAGTAGAATTGATAAAAAAAGTCGCTGGTCCCAAAGACTAGTAAGCATGAGAATTTACTGGTTTCAGTCATCATCACTGGCCCGCTACATAAAAATCTTAGTCCTTTTAAACCTTTGAGTGAGAGCCCTCCCTCCTCCTCCTCCCGGAATATAAACCAAACTTCTTTTGCAGTTATCCAAAATTTTCAGCAAAATAAAATGTAAAATTATAATTTTCTAAAAATTAAATAAACAGCACATAAACAAAAACTATGAAATTATTAATTAGATATTTTATTTCAACTGACTGTAAGGTTTAATGCAATTTTTTTTTAATTGATAAAATAAAATTGTGTGATTTGTGTTTGGTTGCGGTTTTCTGAGAGATGGGAAAATTTACGTTTACCCGTCAGACAGGGAAAAAATAGTTACTGGTCCTGCGGACCACTAAATTTTTCAAATTAGTGTTTTGATTGAACTTTTGGTGGTCTCGGACCAGTGGACCACCAAGGATTTCGAACGCTGAATTTTGTATAGCTGTATTGCTAGTTAAAAAATTTTCTTACCTCCTTTTATGCTTTAAATACAAGCATTTATTTTTGTAGGGTGTCCATTACTAAAATGTTCATGATCATCACTGAATTATAGAATGTTTTTATTTATTTTTGTTTTTACAAATTATTTTTCTTTCATAATGGGATATATAACTGCAAATTTAGTTAATAATAATGTAATACATAATTGGAAAATAATCATTAGACAAATTATTTAATAACCTCTTTTTAAACAAATTTGTTACAGAAAATATTACTGCCACATTTAACACATTTTAGTATGGTACAAAAAAGGACAATAGCTATGAGATAAAGGACGATAGCGATACCAAAACAAACTAGAGTGTGAATCAAAATCTTCCGTTCTTTTCTGAGATAAATTTGGCAACCCTATTGGTGACAGCAAATTATTTATTTAATTAATAAAATCTTACTTACAGAAGAACTTAACAAATTCTTTTTAGATGCTGGTAGGACATCTACTTCTCCATTATCTCCGAGGGGGTGAACTTCTAAATCATGTGGAATATTTAATATCTCGTTCTCCATCTGTAAGGATAAATTCTCGAAATTGTACAGTGTTCATTATGCAGAAGTAAATAAACTATAAATATAAATAATTATTTAAATTTTATATGCAAGTTAATCTACACTAATAAAAGGAAGTTTTATTCTGTGTGTGTGTCTGGGTGTGCAAAATCGGCTAGCAAAATCGGTACTATTTAGTTATACTGTCGACCAATTTCGCCAAATTATATAAATCGTCAAACCACTCGCCAAATTATACAAATTGACATAATTTTTATTTTAAATAATGAAAGAACAAATAAATTAGCATAACATTAATAAAAATACAAATAAAACGTTGAAATAAAAATCACTTGATGACGTAAACATGTGTAACTTGCTTAAAGTCAAGTGAATGTGACATTTATGATCAACCATTATTGGTATTTAATCTTATAGTTTGGCGATAGATTTTTGGTCAATGGGATAACTAAGTAGTACAGCAAACTCTACAGCATGTATGAGGCTGGAAATTTTTGTGAAGCAGGGTTGCTGTTTTGTCCACTTTTTCATAAAAAGTCTGGGGCACTGGAAGAAATTGGACAAAATGAAAATCCACTGATTTTCCATTTGTTTGACATGTAAAATTATTGCTGTGATGTAATAGAATTATATCTCTACATTATTTATTAATAATAAAATATTTTTCTTTTCAATTATCATTTAATTAAAATAGAATGACTGCATATTAATCATAATCTAATAAATTCACAAAGATAATGTTAATTACATATTACATATTGGTATACACTATCTCACATTTTATCATACTTGCTGTATCCAAAAAACATGGGTGAGGAACTTACTAATGACCAAGAAGAAATAGCAAGGAAATGGGTGAAAGGCATTGATAAAATTTTTTTATCATTGATTGTTAAATTTTCCATTAAGGCATCGCCATTTCTTGATACATATTTATTGATGATAATCATAAACAATCTATCCCCAGCAGAGTGGTGGGAATCACTGCAAAGATACAGTGCAGTGACTTAGAAAATATTTCAAATTCTGCATGTCATCTTTTTCATTGTGTAGCCTAATCAGCAAGCATTGAACATATTTTTTCCAATTTCAGCATGATTCAAAAGAAACTTAGAAATAGGCTTGAAGTACTAACTGCTAAAAAATTGGTAATGGCTTATAAAATGTTAAATTCTAAAGGCAAACAATGTGTTCTTGATCCTGAAGCATTCGACGATTAATATTTTAGAACCTTTATGTATCTTGAATAACAAAATTTCATAGTATACATTTTATCCATTTCTGTTAATTTCTTTATTATTTCCTGGTAGTTTTGAATTTAATGAATATAATGCTAAAAAAATTTTTTTAGCATTATATTTTTCTACTTCTTATTGATGTCCCCCCCCCCCCCCCTCAATAGTAAAATTTGTATATACTGGATGTTTTTATGCATATATTAAATTATTAACGACATTATAAGCATGGGTTTCATTTCAATGTAACATTTTCTTAATTAGCATCAACTTGTTATTTAGTCATATGGCTTTTTTTTAAATAAGGTTTGAGGCTGTCAAAAATGATAAAATTTTTTATTTCTATTTTTAATTTTGTAAACTGATTATTAATTGCAATGGAACTGCCAATATGACAGATATAAACAAGTTAAAAATTGCTGCAAATGTGTATATGTTTTACAATTGCTATTTAATACATTATAATTCTAAAGCAGAATATTTTGCAATGTTCTGCAACATACTTTCAGCTGATCAGAAATGTTCTGCGGGGGTAAAAAAGAAAACCACAGGGGGATGTTCTTGCATATTCAGTGAGTGCTTTTTCATTTTTTATAGAAATGCAAACGGTGTTTCGTAAAACACACACAAAAGAAATATTATTTTATTTTGGAATAAGATTTTTTGGTACTTTCAAAGTATCATCTTTTTAAAAAGCTTGGTGCAATTTGGGTTTCAGAAAGTGAGATTTATTGCCAAATATTATAAACACCTTAGAAAACTAACTTGATGAACTTTTATACCTGTTTATGTTTACATATTTAGTTAAACATTATTTTTATATACATTACTAATATACAATTTACTTCTGTTTGTATATAAATAGACAAATGGCTTGTTTATATTAAACAAATTGTAAAAATATCAAAAAAATTGCTTGAGAATATGAAACAGGGAATAGGTTGGCAGAAAATATGCATAAAAAATTTCGTTATCTCCCCAAGGTAGTGATGGGCGATTTCGATTTTTTTAATCTATACTATGGCCAACTCAATTTAATCGATACTATAAATTTTTTAATCAATATCTCTAAAGATAATCTCTAAAGTAGTCGGATGTGCCAATCCCAAAACTTTCTTCAATCTCATACATGTTAAAACTTCAAAATTCGCTATCACAGTGTCATATTTAAATGATAACCTATGCCCATCATGATGATTCAAAAAGTATAGGTTCATTGAAATATGTGCATTTTAAAAGAAAATATAAGCATTGCATTTTCCAAACAAATCATTGAATTTCGGCCCACACCCTTTTAGATGTCTACAACTGAAATTCTCAATTCAAAGAACATAAAAGCGACACCTGTTGGGCAGTATACACCCAAACCTAATAAGGATCTATTTATGTGAAAGTGTAAGAGTATATGAAGTTTGATTAAATTCCATGCATTAGTTTTGAGATATAGCTATCCTGAATATCATGTAAAATGCAGTATACCAGCGCAGCCTGTTATACAATTTACATGAAAACCTAATCAGGAACAACTTATGCCAATGTCTAACAGAATATATGAATTTCCGTTATTAGATCTTGATATATTCTCACTAACATCGTGTAAATCCTGAAAAACAGTGTTGAATTCAGGGGGTTGTACCAGAGGACATTGAAATGTTCCCCAGGAAGATTTGAGATTTTATTCTTAACGGACAAAAGTCCAATCCCCCCCCCCCTCCCATGGAACTCTAGAATGTCTCTCTCCAGAATTGCAGAAATCAATCCCGGAGAAAAATGTCTGAATTCAATTTACAAAAGTCCAATCCCCCCCACCTCCTCTCAAGTCTAGAATGTCCCTCTCTGGAGCTGCAGAAATCCCTCCCGGAGGAAAGTGTCTGAATCCAACATTGCTGATAAAAGAAGCATAGCAGCGTCCCTTGTTGGGTGATTTACACAAAAACCTAATAAGCAACAACTTATTCAAATGTCTAACTAAATGTGAAGTTTGATGAAAATCCGTGCATTAGTTCTTGAGATAGAGCTGATCCGAAAATCAGAAAAAATGCAGCATAGTAGCGCCACCTGCTGGTAGATTTACATCAAAACATAATCATCAACAACTTATGTCAATGTCTAACCAAATCTGAAGTTTGGTAAAAATTTGTACATTAGTTTTTGAGAGAGCGATCTTGCAGAAATCATGAAAAATGTAACATAGCAGTGCCACCTGTTGGGCAATTTTCACCAAAAAGAAATCAGCACCAATTTATATGAAGGTCTGACTGAATCTAAAGTTTCAACAGATTCCATTCATTAGTTCTTGAGATAGAGCGCCTGCAAAATTTTTGTCAGACACAAATAAATAGACAGACTGACAGACAGACAATTTATAAAAATAGTCAAATTGTTTTCGAGACAGGATCTTCTAAAGCGATAAATCCTTCAAAAACCGGAAGTGAAAATTTTTTATGAATCTAATACTTTCTTTTTGCAATGAACTAACGACAAAAGAAAGTAATAAAAAATGTTGAATCCATTCTATCTGTAACGTAGGATCAGCAGCAATGGGGAGTTGATTCACTACAGATTCAATGTCGATCTTTAGATGTGGGTCGAATCGTTTTGCAGATGATTCTTTAGATACGAGTAGAGTCGTTATTCTTTAATTTACTTCAAATCGAATCGCAGTCTATCCACGATTCGGGATCGGGTTGAATCATTATATTTATTCTTCAATTTTACTGTTTTAGTGGCAGAATTGATGTAAAATTTTGCATAAGGAAGGGTATTTTTTTCTTTCTAGGTTAAGTCAGTATTGAGAATGCAGGTGGTTTTCTACCGGAGGGATTTCTGTGACTCCGGGGGAGGGTGTATTTTAGAGTTTTGCAAGGAAGGGGGGGGGGGATTGCACATTTGTCCATTAAAAAGCATAAAATCTTACAACTTCTGGGGTGGTGAGGGTTCAATATTCCGGGGGGGGGGGGGGGGGAATGTCCCCACCAGGCTATCCCCTGAATTCAACACTGAGGTTAAATTGTTATACTTTTGTTCAGAAGCCCATTCAGGTTACTACTTTATTATGTTGTATTTTTCCAGTTTGTCCCTTCTATTCCCACCCACCCCTTCCTCGCCAATCTTAATTTACAGGGCCATTCAAAATATGCATGCAAATTTAAAATGTCCAATTCTTGTTCTATTTTATTATAAAGCCACATTTTGAAACCTTGACCAAAGATACATTTGAGGTCACCCCTCCAACCGTTCGGGACTTATCTGTCTCCCGGGGAGCATATTTTTTGTTTCTTCCAAACCATCTCGTGCAACATATCATTGGAAAGCTTTTAATGTCCTCTTTTATTTTCTTCCCCCCCCCCACCTAGTTACACGCTTTTGACACCTTTTTATTGTTCCAGTGAGTGCACTCTGCACAAAAAGTTATCCAATATTATGTGATTCCATTTTGTTTCTGGTATTATTTTCGCTGTCATTTAAAATCTCCGTTTTTGTCCGATTTTATTATACCTTGTTTTGAAACCTTGAAAATACTACAGGTATATTTTGCATTGCCAAATATTTTATGTGTTTGGTTACGTGCTTCCTGACCATTGGGGGCTTAGTTGCTCCCTGAGAAGGGGGGGGGGGCACTTATTTTTTCAGACCCCATCATGTGACATATCGTTGGAAAGCATATTGCCCCCTATTTCATATTTTGTCCCTCTCCCCCTGATCTGTCCTCCCTTTCTCCTTTTATATTTGTATCTTACATTCTATTGTGGTTGATCCTTTGATTCGGGTTGAATCATTCTTTTTTCCCCCTTTAAATCGTCATTTCGCCCGATTATTGGATGCAGATATTTTTCGATCTGGGTTTTTACAGGAACAGATCAATATTTTTGTTCTAATGTCATATATTTATTCTTTCAATTTTACTGTTTTAGTGGCAGAATTGCTGCGAAACTTCATATAAGGAAAGATTTTTTTTCTTTCTAGGTTAAATTGTTATACTTTTGCTTAGAGACCTAGTTATTTGGGTTGCTAGTTTATTAAGTTGTATTTTTCAAGTTCGTCTTCTCTCATCTCCCCCCCCCCCTTTTCCCCACCAATCGTTATTACAGATACACTCAAAATATATATGTCACATTTTAACTAAATGACAGTATTCACTGAAATTAACTTTATTAAGTTTTATTTAAATAATCAAAAAGGTGGCAATCAATTTCCATAGCTGCTTACAGGTTAGACTTCAGATACCAAGTGGCGTAGAGGTATATCTCTGAAATTGCTCATCTCCTAGGGTTACCAGTTAAAAAGGGCCATGTGTTTCTATTAATTTAACGATAAAATGGATTAGTTGGCTACCCCGCCAAACCCGTGATTATCAGTCATTGGGCCCGTATCCAAATTGAGGGACGATTCATTACAAAAACTAATCAATAGATCCAATCTTTATAATTTTCTTACAATTTCCCCCCTTTCCAGACAAGTCCCCGGGGATGGGCCGGCTTCCATACACGAGGGTCGCCTGGAAAGTATAAAGCATTCTTTATTAAAGGGATGTTAAAATTTTGGAAGTGAATTACTTTTAATCGAGCTGCCTGGAGATGAGTTATTTCTTTCGTATAGTTAACATGTGATATCACAACAATAATAAAAATATTAAAAATAGTAAAAATAATACAAATAATAAGAATAATACCACTAAAATTTTCAATACCATAAACAATTGAACATGATAAAAACTAGTTATATTAATAAATGCAAGACACTGGTAATATTATATGCCAAATAAAATAATCAAAATAGGAAATATATTCTAGAATTGCTAAGTCCAACATATAAAATACAAACTTGAATGAAAATGTCTTGACTTCATTCAGTAGAGTGTAGACTCTCAAAATACAATTATACTATACTCATAAAGATGTAAATTCAACTATCAAATATCATCCAATAACAGTTCATATGATATCTGATACTTTACATAGAGGGTGTTAACTTAAATTGATCGTTGGGCAAAAAGTACCTTAGTTTGGAGGCATGTATTACTTCATAGTCCTTCTTTGTCAACCAGTTAGGTTTATTTATTTTAAAACTTACATTAGACAACTTTTCAATAATTTGATATGGACCAGAAAAAGGCGGGCTTAATTTCCTGGTGTTCGGATAATGAAATTCTTCTGCAATTACGAGATCACCAGGTTTGAAAGGTGCTTCCACAAATTTTAGGTCATATCTGACTTTGTTTTTTAAATGGTGCTCACCAGTTCTTTGGAAAGCCTCTTTCCTGGCTTCCTCAACCGTAGGGTAATAGTTTTCATTGCCTAATACTGATGGATAAGGAAATTGGCCAAACATTAAGTATGCCGGGGGGTATTTGGTTACTGAATGCGGTGTATTATTGTACTCGTTAATCACCTCCTCCAGAATTTTGGGCCATGGAAGGTTTGAAGGTGTAGCATTGATTTTAAGTCTTAGTCGAGTGCAAATGGACTGATTTACGCGTTCATTTTTCCCATTACACTGGGGCCTGTGAGATGAAGTAAGTAATTTTTTTACATTATGTTTATGTACCCATTTACGCAGTTTAGACGCTGTAAAAGCAGGGTTTCTGTCCGTTAAAATTTTCTTGGGAAGTTGAATGCTAAAAATCTGTTTTAGAATATTAATATAAACTTCTGTTGTAACATTTTTAGAGGTAAAACCCCAAACATAACGAGTAGCGTGATCAATAGCTAAGTGCATGTATTTTTTTGTTGAATTGTAATAATTGAAGCCCCCTACTGTGTCTAATGATATTATATCAAAGGGTTGTTCTGCAGGAGGTAAGGCTTCAAGAAGGCCAAATTTAGGTTGGTGGGATTTCTTGTTTAGTTGGCAGACTTCACAGTATTTGACAAATTGCGTAATATCTTGTGTCATGCTGCTCCAGTAGTACTGTGGTGAAATTAAATTTAGCATTTTTTGAATTCCTGGATGGCCAAATTGATTATGGGTTGTTATTAATAATTTTTCTCTTAAGGAGAAAGGTACGACAATTTTTTGAAAACCCTTTTTGTGAATTACCAAAATGTCATTAAATTTTTGAAATTTAGGTCCTGTTACATTATCTAACTCTTGGTGTTCTTTAATTTCATCTAAGGTTAATAAATGAATGTGGGGATTTACGTTTGATAAAATGGGATTTCTTGAGAGCATGTCGGCTTCAAAATTTGTGGACCCTTTATTGTATTTTACGGTATAATCGTACATGCTTAATTTTAGTGACCATCTGAATAATCTACCGGTTAAATGTTTCATCTTTTTAAGCCATACTAAAGCAGCATGATCGGTATGTATTGTGAAAGATTTTCCATGAAGATAATAATGGAATTTGTCAAGAGCATCGATTATGGCTAGACACTCCAATTCTGTGATAGCGTAATTTCGCTCATAGGGCCTTAGTTGCCTTGAGTGGAATGCAATGGGATGTAAATCTCCATTTTCATCCATTTGTTTCAATACAGCACCTAAAGCTTCCTTCGAGGCATCAGTAAAAACATGGCATGGGAGATTAGGATTAAATAATCTCAAAATAGGTCTAGAAATTAATGCATTTTTAAGTAGTTCAAATGATTGCTGACAGATTTCTGACCATTCCCACGGAGTGTCTTTCTTTAATAATTTATTTAGAGGGGCTCTAATTTTAGCATACTTGTCAATGAATTTATGGTATACGTTTATGGATCCGAGGAATCTTTGTAATTCTTTAACATTTTTTGGAGGAATTAAATTTTTAATGGTTTCGGTATTAGCATTGTCTGGTTTTATTTGGCCATTACTAATTTCATAGCCAAGGAAGTCAATTTGAGATTTGGCAAAATTACATTTGGAAAGTTTTAGTTTTAGATTTTCTTGACGGCAAATATTGAATATAGTTTTAAGGTGAACCAAATGCTCAGCATAGGAGTCCGAATAAACTATAAAGTCATCGAAATAATTGGTAACGAAGTTGACCTTATGTTTATTTAGGATCCTTCTGAGAGCTCTTGCGAATTGAGCCGGAGCATTTTTGTATCCGAATGGGAGGACCAACCACTCGTAAAGTCCCTGATTGGTTACAAAGGCAAGTTTTTCTGTGTCTGAAGGATGGAGGGGGACGTGCCAGTAGCCAGAGGCTAAATCTAGCGTGGAAAAATATTTGGCATTGACAAGTCTGTCTAAAAGCCAGTCTATTCGCGGCAAAGGCTCTGAATCTGTCTTCGTAATGGCATTGATTTTCCTGTAATCAATACAGAGACGCGTTTTACCTTCTCCTTTTTTATGTGCCATTGTCACGGGAGAGGAATAGGGGCTACAGGATTCCTTAATGAGTTTAGCATCCAGCAACTCCTGTACTTGTTTTTGAATTTCTGCATTATCTTTAGGTGATGTACGGTAAGGCCTAAGCGAGATAGGAAGTTCCGAGGTGAGAGTTACTCGCTGGGGTTCCCATCTGACTCTACCTACGTCGTACCGATTGCGTGCAAAAATATCTTTGAAGTCGCTCAGAAGCCCTTCCAATTGTAGGTTCTCTTCAGTAGTATAATGATTAAAAGTTATATCATCATAATCCGAGAGAGTTTGAGTATCAAGGCAACAATGTCCCTCTTGAGACAAACTTGCTTGATTTGATTTGGAAGGAAAACTAAGCGGCTTCTGGCAATTCATATCACCCGTTAAAGTTAAGGTGTGGTTGAATGAACTTTCATGAGAAATTTGACCGGAAACGTTTTGGTCATTCATAATGATGACTCCATCTTGAGTCAGAGTATTTGAGCAAAAATCCATCGAGATATGGAATTTTTGTAATTCTGGGGTTCCCAGTATCGCATATGGCAAGTATGACCTTACTAGATATAAGGTGCTATTTTGCCTGATATTCCCTATTTGGAGGGGTACTTGAACTTTTTCGGAAATCTGGACCTGTCCCTGGGTTAGGTTAACATTAAGAGGATGGCAACTTTGAATAGACGTCATATCCAAAGCTGTAGCTAGATTTTCTGGAATGAGGGACAGAGTACTTCCGCTATCCAATAAAAAGGGTATTTGAACCTCATTATGACAAGTTTTTGGGTTTCTACGGTTTTCGTAATTTTTACATTTGAGGTACCCGGGCACAATAAACCGTCATAAAGAATTCATGTGTATTCCTTGATCAGGGGAATACCCATGGGCGTTTTGGGGTTGAGTCTCATTACTGTGGGTTGCTAAGTTGGAGGAAATTGTTGCTCCTGCATTTCCCTGAACATCATATTTATGTAGTAAAGTATGATGCTTTCGGTGGCAATTTTTACAACTCATCTTGGATGCACATTTACTTGCAAAATGGCCACTACGCAAACAATTTACACATAACTTATTCAATTGGATGGTTCTCCATCTGCTATCTACAGGCATAGTTATTAATTTTCTGCAAGTGTGGGTGGCATGCGAATCAAAGCAAACACCGCATTTACTATTTTCTAAATTTTTGTGGCCTTTCGATCTATCGGAAGAATCTCTGACATAAGTTATATTTCTTACATCTGTTTTAGTTGGGTTCTCTAAAGTTAACAAGCTTTTAGCTTGAATCTCTAAAAATTTTAGAAATTCCGTGAGATTAGGCATATTATTATGGGTAAGGGATAGTTCCCACCGCTCTTTGAGATTATCGCTTAATTTTTGAACTATGGTATAAATTATCATGTTATCCACTAAAGCATTTTGAGTAAGTTTTAAAGAATCTAGAATTCGAAGTGATTCATTGCAGGTATCTATTATATCGAAAATAGCTTTAGAGGAAGTGGAACAATTTTTCATATTTTTTAAATTGTATAACTTGCCTATTTGTGCTATGGCCAAATCCCTAATCTTATCGTAGCGAGCGCAAAGGGTGTCCCATGCATTTTTATAATTGACCTCCAGAAGAGGAAATCCGGAAATCAATTTATGGGCAGGACCCTTTACACTAGCTAAGAGATATTGCAATTTAGAAACGGCTCCCAAATCTGGATTTCGATCTATAGTTGTGGTAAAAATCTCCTTAAAAGAGAGCCACTGATCAGCTTCTCCGTAAAAGGGTTTTAATTCAAATTTGGGAAGATTGACTGCTTTTTCAAAAACATTACTTGTATTTTTATTGTTATTCTCTGAACCACCCTCGTTAATGCTCAAACTCTTAGTTAATTTATTACGTGATGTATTTATTGCGATAGTTAATGCATCCAATTTAAGGGCAATTTCATTGTATTCCTCAATTATAGCTTCCGTTTCTGTTGTATCGCTCTCAAGAACGGCGTTTTCCTGATTTTTACTTAATTCTGTACTAATATCTTGCACCTGACCATGATACAAATCTAACTCTTCTAGAGTTATCGTCTGATCATCAATTTTGGGATTTATGATATTTTTTATACGGGTAATTTTTGCTTTGAGAACAGTTTTTTGTTTCTTAATATTTTCCATTTTGAATTAATTTTAAGATAACTTTTTAATAATCTAAATATTATAACACTCTTAATATCCGTCAAAATGTTTAAACATTCTCAACATAATATAAGCATGTGCATAAAATTGATAAAAAGAATAAAATAGTTAAAAATAATTAAAGAAATAAATATAGAAAACATGAATCATTTTTTTTTTCATTTCAAAAGATTGCAATGCTTTAAAACCATGGTTTTCATAAATACCAAAAATGAAAACATCACTGGAGATATACTACTTATTAAATCACTTACCTTAAATTATGTAATCAGAATAAAAATAAAAAATAATATGGATAATAATATTATATAAAAATAAATAACACTAGGGTACCCCATGAGCTCATACAGACACACACAAAATAAACGGAAAAAACATTCCGCAAAAACGGAGAAGGAAAAAAAAAATATATCTCTGTATTAAAGAACTGTAGTGCGCACTTATCATGAAATAAAAAGCAATGACAGCAACGATGCTATCTTTCACTGCATGAAATTTACTTTAAGAGATGCTCTGAAGAAAATCACTATAAAATCATCAACACAACTGAAGAAGATGAATTCCACTTAGAGATTGCAGTTTTCATGTTGTGAAACTTTCACTGCACCGTTGAAACAAAATGCGGATATCACTGATGCAATACTTGACTTTTAAAACGCAGAATACGTTGAAAATGATCTACATTTTGATCGATTTTAATTAAGATGATATTCTTCAAAATATAGTAGAAGAAATGGGAAGACACTTTCTATAATGGAATTGAAGAGTTAAAAGCATATCACTGCTGACAGATTCTTTGATGAGGCGAACTTCTTGTATTTACACTACTTGAAGGGGCATAGTGAACACTTTCCCAGCACCCAATTGGGGCCTCTTTGAATGTTCAATCGGAGCTTATTCCGTATCGTGTAGCACCAAGAATTCTTTTTTTTTTTCTTTTCTTTACTTCTCATGTTTTCCCGCTGAGCAGGTAGTATAATCCAGACGACTCATAATACTGTCACATTTTAACTAAATGACAGTATTCACTGAAATTAACTTTATTAAGTTTTATTTAAATAATCAAAAAGGTGGCAATCAATTTCCATAGCTGCTTACAGGTTAGACTTCAGATACCAAGTGGCGTAGAGGTATATCTCTGAAATTGCTCATCTCCTAGGGTTACCAGTTAAAAAGGGCCATGTGTTTCTATTAATTTAACGATAAAATGGATTAGTTGGCTACCCCGCCAAACCCGTGATTATCAGTCATTGGGCCCGTATCCAAATTGAGGGACGATTCATTACAAAAACTAATCAATAGATCCAATCTTTATAATTTTCTTACATATATGTAATTTTTAAATGTCTAATTCTTCTCCTATCTTATTATAATGCCACATTTTGAAACTTTGACCAAAAATACATTTACCGTTGCCCCTTCGACTGTTAGGGGTTTAGTTGCCTCCTTGGGGGAGGGGGCACATTTTAAATTTCGTCCAAACCTTCTTGTGTAACATATTGTTGGAAATCTTTTAATATCCTCTTTTATTTTCTGTCCTTCCCCTCCTCCCCTCAGTTACACGCACTTGGCATCTTTTATTGTTCCGGTGTAACAGAGAGACAGTATAAATGTATTTGTATTAAAAATCGGGTCTTTTAAATTATTTTGAAAAATTAAGTGTTTCAAAAGGTAAACAAAGGTCACAAATAGTAATATATGCACATAGAGTGAAAATGCTGCTGTTTTAAATATTGCATCTGGTGGAATGAAGATACCTTATTTTACAGTGTAGAAATTTTTTGAAATTTTTCTAACTTTGACCCTAGATAAACCATAAAAGAATAAGTTTTACAGCTTAGTTTTCTGTAATTTCATATGTGTCATATTTTTACCTTTAATTTGATATATTACTTGTAATAATAAAAGAAGTTTGAAATTTCAACCCTCATGTCCACTTTTTCATGGAAATGCCCTTAAGCAGGACTTGGATAATCGAGACTCTACTGTAGCTCAGTTTTAAGACTTAAAACACTCGATTTTATTTATATAAAATGACGTCATACGAATACGCTAAAGAATTCCTCATTTACAATCCAATCATAAACATCTACAATAAAGTATGGGTAGGATGTCACTATCTCAGAGTAATACACAAATGTAGCAAAAAGAAATCAATTCATTTATATTTTTTCAAAATAGCACGTATTTTAATTACTTTTTTTTCAGTTTTTATGAGAAAGTGGCAACAAAAAGATATAATTGCTATTTTTCAACTATTTTCCCTTTACTTTCTACCAGGGTTGCCGGCTTTTAGCCAGGCCAATAAAAGCCGGGCGGCTTTTTTTTGGTTTTAGCCACTTAAAAAAAGCCGGCTTTTATTTTTCAAAAAGGTGGCTTATAGATAATTCATGTAAAATTTGGATTAATTTATTTTTAATACACTTATAAATAGTTTCTACTAAAAAAATATAAAATTCTATTAAAATTTGTCAAATAAATAAGTCCTTATAACTGCTAGAATACAACTGTGAAGGCATTACGTCAGAAAAAAAAAAATTATAAATATTCAGAAGAACACATTAAATTAGACTGTAGCGTATTGGTTTGGAATTCTTTATTATAGCTCTACACATACCACACATTTTAAAGATTATATGAAAGAATAAGAAAATGTCACACATCAAAATAGAGACATTTTTACATACTGGTATTTACTTTTAAAATTGATTAAAACTAAATAGCATATTTGTATTTATTAACTGAAATTATCTATACAATACTTGAGAACATCCAGCAATTTGATATTCTAACTTATAAAAATGATATATGTAAAAAGTTTTCTGCTACTAAGCTGTTATTCCAGATATGTATGGACATATTAAAATCGTAGAATGAACAATGTTGAAAGAGAAATTAGGAAGGATATAACATTTGAAGAAATTTTAGTACATGTAAGTGCATAAAATAAAGAGAACAATTAAAAAAAAAAAAAAATTCTCCAAATAAAACTTGTTGAATTAGAATTTTGAAAAGCTAGTTGCTATTTAAAATAGTGCATATTCATGCATAAATTGATAATCATAATACCGTTTTAATAGAGAGAAATGATGTTTTTATTAAATGACTTTATGTGTGATTTTAAATAAATGTTTATGAGAAATAAAATAAGACTTGTATATTAATATCCCTTAAAATTAGTTAATAAAATATATAACTAAGCAACCATTGTCCTTTTTAATTACATAAAGCAGTAAAAATGAAAAAAAAAAAAAAAAAAAAAAAAAAAGGTGTTAAGGTCAGTGTAAACCAGAGAAAGCAATTGGTATGGTCTTTTATTCCAATATTAATGTCTTCATTGAAAAATTGGGTTATATTGATTTCTACCTCAATAAAATGTCTTTAAAACTAATTAAAAAACACATAAAAATAGGTCATTTATAATTAAAATGGTTCACTGTATAAAAGCCAATTTCAGCCAAAAAAAGCCGGTTAAAACCAATAAAAGCCACCGGCGTGGCTTTTTTTAATTTTAGCCGGCTTTTTTGCAACCCTGCTTTCTACAGAAATGGAATACTTGAGTTGCCAAAATGAAACAAATGTTGTTAAAAACTAGAAAAAAAAAATTAATATCTCAAAAACAAATGGAGATGCAGTTTTCAAACAAATTGCATTTAAAAGTACTTTTTTTTCCCAATATGATGGTATAAAAATTGAAAATGTGCGATGCTTAGAAGTTAAAAAAATTGCTATAGAGTATTTAATTGTACTGTTTTGTTTTACGGCTGGCTTCTGTAAGGTAACGTTATTTTTTGGATACGATACAAAATAAGCTGGGAGAAAGAAATAGCATACCGTACCAGGGGCTAATAACAATAAATGTATAAATTCATTAAATCAAAAAAGAAAATTGGAAATAGTTTGTTAAAAGTATAAATCCATCCAAATTCCAACAAGGTTGATCCAAATAGGTTGATTTTAAATGAAAATTTCAATTAAAAAACAAAAAATATATTTAATTAGATTCATAAAAGGGACAACAGTGTCTATAGGACATAAAGATTAAATATTTAATCAGTTTTATAATTATCTATGGATTGTGGATTGTTTAAAATACTTAAATTTTCACCTAAGAGTTATGTTTCTTGAAACCCTTTACTGATTTTGTTTTGATTTCATATTAGCGTGTGCCTTATTTATGTATTCAGCTTCCTTGTAAGTTATTTTAAGGATTTCCCAATTTTCTGGACATAATCTTAAAGTTGTTCCATTTTTATAGGAAATAATATTCTCACAATATCTAAAATCCATTTGTCTAATTGATTTTTAATTTCAATTCCTAGTACCGATCTACTATATGAGATTCAACATTATTAGAGAAAAGTTGTCCCCGAAATCTTGTACAAATTATTTCTTCATTTCTTTAGGAAAATACAAGAAATCATTGTGTAATTTTATTGAACTTTTTAATTTATAATTTGTAAAATCTTTCAAAATTTATATTTTAGTTTTCATATATTACATACCACCCCTCCCTTTGGTTTTATCAATACTAAACACAATACTATATTTTCTTTAGCAATATCATTCTTTAATGACTAGCACGTGTCCTTCTTTCTAAGTGAATTATCTATTGGGCAGAGAAAAGAAAATCTCTTTGATAGAACTGCCATTAGCCTTGCTTTTTTTTATTATTATTGAAGCCATTACCATATAAAACAAAACTAAATTGATTTTGTTTTATTCAGATTTTCTTAAATTTATATAATGATTAAAATTTTCTCATGTGGCCAAAAGTTGAACATATGATGTACCCTTTGTGGCCACTTTCATGGCCATAACTGGTACATATAGCAAATTTAAAGCACCAGTTTTGCCCCCCCCCCATTAAACTGTTAAAATAATTAATTTAAATGTGAAATTGCAATAGACAGAAAGCTTACTTCATAAAACCTAATAAAAATTTGTTTCAGAACAAATAGAACCCGACCCGATAAGCGCCTAATATTGAAAGACTACGAAAACTTGTCAGCTAAGCAAAAATCTTAATACATGTGAGCACATACTATAGTTTCACACATTTATTTTTTTTGCAAGTCACATATTATCAAAAAATAAACAAATGAGATTGTAAATGATAAAAAAGTGTTTGCTTAAGGTGTTAGAATGCTTATTATTTGTTAGCATCAATTCACAGCCTAAATTTTGGACAAATTGATCCAATGTGGCCAAAACTGGAGCATCTAGCCTACTACTTTCACAATTCAATATTTTTTCATTTAAAAAATATAAATTCGGATGAAATGTAGTTAAAGATGTAAAATCATACAAATTTGAGGTTAATTTAAGGGCTATTCATCACGGGCCCGGGCAACGCCGGGTGGATCAGCTAGTACAGTAAACTTTTAATGTTACAGAATAACACCACGTCTGTAAGTCTGAAAATTAAACTAATTAGGTATTCAGTGTACACTAATGGAGAAAAATACCGAAATATTAATTACTAAAATGCAATAATGAAAAATTCTATTACCTTTCATCAGGGAAGAAATCTAATAAAGAGTCTTAATACTGAACAAAATCTACCGGAAGAATTCTGTTGATGTAAACAAAAATCTAGTAATTGGTTGGTTGGCTCAGAATTCGTCAGAATTGTTAAGCGACCATGACTAGAAACTCTCAGATATCTGTAATATGAATTTAAGTAACAACGAAAATGTTAATATTTATTTTATTATACTACTTCAAAGTACATTGATGAATATAATCAATTAATTAAGAAAAATAACTTCAACTTTCATTACAATCTGCTTATTTCGGTCAAGGCATACTTAGATACTACTACAGGCAGACTGATTTGGGTTTAATGTATGAAGCCGTTCGCCAGAGGACTTTGATACCCTGCCCAAAATTGAAATTTGACTCTGACCGTAACTTCAACGACGAGAACCAATCAAAACGCACTGGGCAGGGTTCAGAAGTCTGTGGGTTCAGAGAATTCCAAGTTGTTTACATTTTTTTCTCCTCGATCGTATAGATGTGATTCAAAAAGAGTTTAATAAAAAATATTAACTCTAATCATCAAATAAAAAAAAAAACATTATCATTTTAATAATTATCATAAGATTGTAATATTACTAGATGAAAATCATTCATAACATCTAATCTAATGTCATTATTAGGAAGAGTTAAATTAAAAACTTTTCTGTCGCGAACGGTTTGTTACACATGATAAATAAAAAAAAAAGTATTTCTACCTTTTAAAAAATTAAGTTTGATAACAAATCTGTTGATCTTTCATCATTATGTTTATATTATTGCTAATAAAATTTAATGTCTATGAGTTTGTGTGCTTGTATGTTTATTTTTAATGTTTTATTTCAAGTTTAGTTTAAGTGTATTGTAATGCAGAAAGTAAATCAAGAAAGTGAACATTTGTTTTAACACTTTGTTTAAAAATTTGTATTTTATTTAAAAAGGTGGGATTAAAAGGGTGAAAATCTGATTATCTGCTGCCATCAGATTTTGTCATGTTTATTGCAGGGAGGGGGGGAATAATAGATACATGCTGTTATAATTTAATTAAATATGCTATTAAAACTTGGATTTTAGTTTTTTTATCTTTTTAAACAAAATTATTAAACTAATATGTAAAACAAAAACAGTAGCTATTTTAACATCCAAATGCCTTTAAGTAAATAAAACTGATGTGGAATTGTTCGATAACTAAAAAGGAATATCTAATTTTCATCAACTCAGGTTATTGGGGCAATTTTAATTTTTTTGTTTAAATGCTATTACAAAAAAAGAAAATATTCTGAAAGTACTGCTTTTAGCTAAAGTTAAAAGATTATTTATTGCTTAACCAAATTTTTTTTATATTTAAGGTGGATTGAAATGTCTTAGCTTTCGTAACTTTGAGGTATACTTGTAAAAAATTTGACATTAAGCAAACAAATTAAAAAAAATTCAATTTTTATATCCAATTATAAATCAATGATTAAGGTGGTTGTCAAGTTCCCTGTTCAACAATGTAAAACTTAGACTCATTTTAAATGTAAAGGTATAAAACTGGCAGACGTGGCTATTGACACAGTTTGTAATCAACACTTTTTCCATTTATGATTTACTTAACAAGATATAAGTAGTTTTGGTCATATGACAACATGTTTTATACTACTTTGTTATCCTGTCAATCAATTTAACCAAACCATACAAATTTACATAATTTTTATTTTAAATAACGAAAGAACAAATAAATTAGTATAGAATTAATAAAAATACAAATTAAATGTCGAAATAAAAATCACTTGATGACGTAAATATGTGTAACTTGCTTAAAGTCGACATTTACGATCAACCATTATTGGCATTTGGCCTTATAGTTTGGCGATAGATTTTTTGACGATGGGATAGCTAAGTAGTACCCATGTTTTTCGCACAATGACAGGTGGGGAATGTGGTATACAGGCATTATAATGCACATTTACAAAATTCCCCACCTGTATTGAGTTAAACAAAGCAGTGAAAAATGAATAAATCAAAATTTTAAAGGTCTTATTTAATGAAAAAATATATATTTATTTCACTTTTGTATTTATTTGTTTGAGATATATGTTTTAAGCATTCATTTTGCACTACATAACTTTAACCTAAAAATAACCATCTTATTATGTTAAATAAAATGGTGAAGGGAGGTGTGTATGAAATTTATCGTAAACAGAAAAAAAAATAGTATTCTTCTTTTCATAAAAAATAAACTAAACAGGTTGGCACAGATGTCATACATACCCCACATTGGTGCGATTTTTTTCTCCGATGCCAATTTGGCGAAAACCTCATTACCATATCAAGCAAAATAACGACACTTTGGCGCCAGTTAAGTACACAGTGCGTATATGACATTGGCATCAGAAAAAAAACATGCCAATACGGGGCATATATGGCATCTGTGCCAACAGGTTTTTATGTACCTCAATTATCATCACTTTATCTATTTCAAAAGAATTAATCAGATGCATGACCTTTTTGGTACTTGTTAGTTATCCCATCGACCAATTTCGCCAAATTATATAAATCGTCAAATTATACAAATTGATATAATTTTTATTTTAAATAACGAAAGAACAAATAAATTAGTAAAACATTAAAAAAAAAATACAAATAAAAAGTCGAGTTAATGGTATTATTGGCATTTAATCTTAAAATTAATTAATTAATTAATGGCAAACATTATTGGCATTTAATCTTACAATTTGGCGACAGTAATTTGGTCGACGGGATAACTAAGAAGTACCAAAAATACAAATAAAACGTCGAAATAAAAATCACTTGATGACGTAAACATGTCTTGTCAAGTGAATGTGACATTTACGATCAACCATTATTGGCCTTTAATCTTACTATTTGGCGACAGTATAACTAACAAGTACCCATTTTTTATTAACTGTAATCTGATATAAAAATTCTTAAAAGTATCAAAGGAGATGGGTAGATAAATGTTTATTTTCAGCTGTCTGATAGATAAAAGAAAAATTAGTGCCTGACACAGGACCACTGGAGGAAAAGAGTGGCTATCTAAAAATATCGACTTGCAACCGTCTTTCCTACAAGAAGATAACAAAATTTTCAGTACTACTTGATTATCCCGTCGACCAATTTCAGCAAATTATACAAATTGCCAAACTATTCGTCAAATTATACAAGCTAACATAATTTTCATTTTAAATAACAAAAGAACAAATAAATTAGTAAAGCATTAATAAAAATCCTTATAAAAAAATCTAATTAAAAATCACCCGATGACGTAACAAACATGTGTATCATGTTTAATGTCAGGTGAATGTAACATTTACGATCAACCATTACTGGCATTTAATCATATAGTTCAGAGATAATTTTTTGGTCGACGGGATAATCAAGTAATGCCATATTTTCTTACATTTCATCTATACTTCCACTTTTGCTCGTTGGAATGTGTTAATATTTAACATTTATGTGGTATATTTAATTTTAAATTAGTAGAGTTGTCTGTGGTAATTCCTGGTCAAAAATCAACAACATCCAATTATTATAAAAACCATTAAAGATATTGTTCCCAGTTTTGGCATGGAATAAGAACCCTTTGATGCCTGTACTGTAGTATGATAAAATGTTTGCTTAAATACATATGCACTTATAATCAGGGTTGGCTTTTTCCCGTCCAAAACTTGTTTTTCCCATCCCACTGGGAAAAACTGGTAAATACTGGGATAAAGTGGTAAATACCGGGAAAAAGTGGTAAATACTGGGAAAAACTTCCAAATGACAATGTGTAAGAGATATTCTGGCTTTCTGAATCTGATGTGTAAAATTAAAGTTAGAAATACATAATTATTAAAAATTTCCCTTAGGTTTAAAATTATTCTGTAGGAAAGGAATACAGTAATAGATCCTTATAACGAAAACCTGAAAACGCAAGGTTGTGCGTTATATGGGTCAGATTTCACACATCATTAAATTTACCTTATAAATATGGCGAAATATGTCTGAAACATATATGAAAATACATTAGAGTATCTTTGTACTGCATGCCTCGTCCACAGAATATTCCAGATTATGAACTTTTTAATAATATTGATCATTCCACATAATGTTAAATATACTTTATAAACATGGTCAACTTACCTAGACCAAATCATTCATTATATTACTCATTTTCAAAAATATTTATTGTAATAATACCAATTATTTTCATTAAAATTCTATATTAAGGAGATAAAGTTGGACTAATGTAACAAATTAATAATAATAATTAACAATAAAGATCTACTGTATAAATAAATAAGAATTATTGCATAAAACATGTTCAGGGATGTCCTGTATCATCAGCATCTTTGGAGCGTATTTTTTTTTTTTCATTTTTCTTTCATCCAAAACAAGGTTATAAATACGCTGGGTTTACAAAATACCTCTAAATTAGTATTTTGTTATATGATGCTAAAATCCAATGTGAAAGACGGAAAATTTGAATATGATTATGATAAGTAAATGTTTGGGAATCTGTGTGGTGTGTGAATATTTAAATAAATGCACTCCATTGTATGTTTTTGTAGATCTTCCTTTTCTTTTTTTTTTTTACCTTTCAAGCTATTTACTTGAAACTCAATTTTGACATTTTTAAAGGTTGTTTTGAATTTATATTTGTTTTTAATAATCAGTTTTTCCCATGTGGGAAAAACATAATATTTCCCAGGACGGTAAATACCGGTTTTTACCATGGTATTTACCGGGGGTGGGAAAAACCTTGCCAACCCTGCTTATAATTGAAATAATTATAATTTGTAAGTGATCAGGAATTGCACCAGAATTATTCCTGGTCACTTCTGGGGTAATAATCGACCAGCATCCTTTTTTATGTAAATGAAGTAGTAAAAAAATTTTTTATGACTGAGTATTAAAATAATTAGAATCAATCTTGTAACGTTCGTCTCATAATTGTGGAAAAATAACACAGACCGTGTTTTGGGTGTACAAATTAATTTGACCGCATTTGATGTGGAAAAGACTTTTACATTTTATATTACATTAACTTGCCGAAGAATTTTTTTATAACATTTATAAGCAGTATTTATTGCTTCTTCATCCACTGTGAATGAATTAATACCAGGGTTCGCAAAAACCCGGGTTTTTTTGAAAAAACCCAACCCACATGGGTTTTTTCGGGTTTTTTCAAAAGTACAATATATGCGATATTACATTATTGTATACTATATTATATATACTATACATAAAAAATACATTATTCCCTTATATATACAATATAATTGTAATGCTATTTTACAAGTTATAAATTGTATAAGTTATATGAATTTAAATTAAGTGTCAGTGTTTCTCACAAATTAGTTTTAAATATAATAGAAGATATAAAATTGTTAATTTGCTTTAAAATCAAATGATGAATAGAATATTAATATTTAAAATATATATGTAGGAAGAAAAAAAGGGGTAAACTAGTTGGATGTGCCTATCCAAAAACTTTCCTCTATCTTATGCATGTTAATTCAAAATTCGCTATCACAGTGCCACGCCCATCACGAGGATTGTAAAATATAGGTTCGTTCAATTGGATGCATTTAACAAGGAGATGTAAGTATCACACTGTTTCAAACAAATCATTGAATTTTGGAAGCCACCCTGTTAGATGTCCACAACCAAAATTTCCAACCCAAACAGTATAAAATCAACACCTGTTATTCAATTTACATCCAAGTCTAATAATGCATGAAAATGAAACAGAATAAGTTTGATTAAATTACGTGTTTAGTTTTTGAGATATAGATTTTGCAAAAATCATGAAAAATGCAGCATACCAACACTACCTGCTGCGCAATTTACACCTGAACCTAATCAGTAACAGCCTATGTCAATGTCTAATTGAATCTGAAGTTTGATGAAAATCCATGCATTAATTCTTGAGATATTGCAGAAATGATACAAAATGCAGCACAACAGAGCCACTGTTGGGTGATATTCATCAAAAACTAATCACCACCAGTTTATATCAAGGTCTAACTGTATCTAAATTTTTATTCAATTCCGTACATTAGTTCTTGAGATAAGAGTTATTGCTGAAATCGTGAAAAAAATGTAGCATAACAGCGCTACCTGTTGGGCGATATACACCAAACTTGATAAGCAACAACTTAACTTGTAACTGAATCTGAAGTTTGATGAAAATCCGTGCATTAGTTCTTGAGATAAAGCTATTGCAAAAATTGAGATAAATGCATCATAGCAGCACCATTTGTTGGGCAATATACACCAAAAACTAATCAGCATCAGTTTACATCAAGGTCTAACTGAATCTAAGTTTTGTGAAATTCTGTGCATTAGTTCTTGAGATAGAGCCCCACAAAATTTTTGTCACATACAGACATTTTCTAAAAACCATCAAATCGTCTTCAGGACATTTTTAAAACGTATAAATCCGTCGTAAACTGGAAGTTGAAATTTTTCACAAATTAAATACTTTCTTTCTTCTTGTAAAGATAGAAGAAAGTAAAAATACATATCTTTTATTTTCATGAATATAGTTCATTTGAATTTTTTATATAAAGACATTCTTATGTCTTTCATTCTTATGTCCTTTACCTATAATTATGTACTATGTATGTTGCCTACTATGTTCTATGTTAGTAAAGTATTTCAATGTGCTAAAATACATTTTTATTTTACCTCATGTGTTTATGTAATGGCTTTTATGTATTATTTTTTTTTTCAAAATTCACTGAAATGACTTAAATTTATTAAATGTTTATGTTGTTTAAAATTTTAAATATTTCTGAAAATTGAAAAAACCCACATTATGGGTTTTTCAGTGGGCTTTTTCGAGTGGGCCCATTCTGAAAAAACCCACCGGGTTTTTTCGAACTGGGCCCAGCTTTGCGAACCCTGATTAATACCTTGCAAATTTATTTGTTCATAAAACATATACTAAATGTTTATGTAATTATAGGGAAATATTTTTCAAAATATACATTTTTTTTTAGCCTTAAAATTATGATTTTCCTTAACCATCTTTTAAAAAACTTTAATTGTAGGGTAATGTTGATTAAGAAATATTGGCATGTTCTTCAGAAAATGAGTGAGGTTGGGACTGGGTTGATTTTTTAAGTTTTATAATGAGTAGAGTTGAGCCAGGTTGGATCTAGGGATGGGATGAATAGTGATTTGGCTGAATATTCGGCCAAATTTTAGGTCAAACACCGAATTTTTTCCAATAAAGAAAATAACTTTTGATTATATAAATACAGTGGTGGGGCATTTCTAGAAAATCTTACTAGCCAACGATTTATCTCACCAGCCAGTAAAATGCAACGTATAGTTACAATACAATATTACTATAATGCATTTTCATATTTTTTTCCCCTGTAAAATTAAGAAATATAAACAAGAGATGAAAGTTTAATATAAAACAGAACTTAGTACCATGTTTACATCCCAGTAATTAAGAAAGCTGAAAAATATAGCTAACTACTAAAAAAAAAAAGTTTTTGCATATCTCTATAGTTTGTAGTTTTCAAAGACTACCTAAAAATTCACTCGTCAGTGGTGAGTAAAATGATGCATTTCCCCACCCCTGTATATATATATGTAACGAATTCGTCGCTACTCCAGTTATGGATCTTCTGTCGTGTCGTCGGCCAAGGCCCGACCGCTGGGGGCAGGGGCGCGAACCGCGGACGCGTGCGTGCCGATTTCTGAGCGAATCCTCGGAACTTCTATCATCTTTAGGTAGTCGCAGGCCGCGAGTGGTATCCGGGAAATCAAAGTCAGATTCAGACAGTAGTTATTCCAATAAAGACACAGTTTTTCCGGGGACCTGATTTATTGTTCCTTTGTTACATCCTTTTGAGAAATCAGGCCCCTTTTGGCTTGAGAGCTGCTAATTTACTTTATGGACATCGGGCTTGGGAATTATGTGTACCGCTAAGCGATACTTAGAGAGCCGAGTGTCGTGGAGTTAGGGCATTCTTTTGATGGTCAAAAGCCCTGTCCGGGGACCTGTGCATCGGTATAAATATGCTGTATTTCGCATTATTCCAGCTAGGGGCCGTTGAAGTCAAAGGAGGCGTCTTTAAACTATAATTGGTCGTTAGCTGAATGATTGACTGCCCGGGATACAGGCTGTGGTTTGAGTTGGCCGATCGAATGCAGCAAGACTTATAAATTGCACTTATTCAGCAAAAGTATTCTTATGAGATGTGCCAAAACGATCTCTAAAAGTTATAAAATGCGATGCGGGAAAACTGACTTAACAGGGGCAACCTCCTTCAATCAACTGAGACACAATTACAAAAGCATTTTAAAGGTTTATATTTTAATTTCTAAATTTAAATTTTAAAAAGGGACAAAAAAAGGGGATTTTAAAAAGGGGCTTTTTTATCATTTCATATCCCCCCCCACTAAAACAAGGGCCACAGGGCTCGCCTGCAAGACCTGTGGGTCTTATCTCGTAAATTTAACCCAGGGTGTTTTTTTTTTGTTTTTTTTGCTCCAGCTCTCAAGTCAATTGGACCTATTTTTACATTCATATCAAGTTACATAAAAATATTGTTCACATAAAAATATGGGTTACACTAAAACATTGGAATTCTTTAAATGGTGCTGCAGCAAAATAATAAGGGGACAGTCTCGAGACATGGGACCTTTAATTACACCAAACTGTCTCTAAAGCAAGTCTTTTGGATGTTTTTTGTAAATGTCTCTGGGTATTGTCCATTGAGAAACATCCTTTTTTGGTGTAAAATTGTAACATTAACATATACAGAATATATAACATATACTAAAATACTCAAAGATAAACCTACTGAAAACTATATAACATATTCAAATGTAAAAAATATTTACAAATACAAAATATTCAAAATTATAAAATATTCATTAATACAAAATGTTCAAAAATATAAAATATTCAATAATACACAATATTCAAAAATATAAAATATTCAATACTACAAAATGTTCAAAAGTATAAAATATTCAATAACATAAAATGTTCAAAAATATAAAATATGCACTAATACTATCAACACAAATATATTGTCTACCAAAATGCACTTTGGCAAGTTTGCATTTCTAAAAAATACTGAATTTTCACACTGAGCTAACATAAGAGTAAAATACACTGTAATACTAACAACAACAAACACATTCCTTCTTATTCTACCTTTCTGTTTCGGTAGGGACTTTACTACTTCTTTGATGCAGCCAAGGGTTATTTTTATGAAAAACAAACTAAGTTGTCTTAAAAAAAGGGAAAACTATAGCTAAAAAATTATAAATATGCGTTTGCTATAATTTTCACCATGCCCAGGGTCAGTGTGACACGGATTTTAATACTCTGAGGTGAATATCCTCCCAAAAAATGTGCCTTTTGCACAACTGAAAAAGGAAGGTGGGCAATCGACATTCACCTACAGAGGGGAAGCGAAGCAGTTTTGCCAGATTCTCCGTTCAACCTGGAAAGAGAATCTGGGAAAACAGTCCGGCTAAAGATGGGTGGCCACGGAGCGGAGGACCCCTTCATAGGTCACAAAATTATCATAATAATATAGTTATAAAAAAAAACAAAAATTCTAACAGTACTTTTAAACTGTCATCATCATTCTACGCCGCCGGGGAGTTAGGTTACACGCCCAGCTGGGTCCTCGTCCAAATGCTACGAGCAAGGGGGACGATAGGAAAGCAAAAATAAAAAATTGAAAGATGAAAGAGATAGATTGGGTTTTATTCATGGTTGAGCTTAAGGTTTTGAGGTGGGTGGTAGTATCTTAACTTGGAGGAATGGATAATTTCAGAATTTCTCTTAAAATGTGGACTGGGTTTATCAATTTCAAAGGATACATCAGAAAGTTGTTTTAAAATGGTGTATGGGCCAGAGTATGGCGAAGTCAGTTTACGGGTATTAGGATAATGAAATTCTTCATACATTACAATGTCACCAACTTTAAATTTTACAGGAAGGAAACGAGCATCATAACGGACTTTATTCTTTTTATGGTAAGCAATTGTTCTCTCTTTAGCCAATTTTCTAGCTTCTTCCACAGGGGGATAATAACTATTATTTGGTAAAGGAGGATCATATGGTAATTTTCCTAACAATAAATAACTAGGGGTGAACTGGGTTACAGAATGGGGAGTATTATTATATTCATATAAGACTTCATCTAAAAGCTTAGTCCAGGGTATTTTCTTGGTTGTGGAATTGACTTTACATTTTAATCTAGTGACAATAGTCTGATTTAGGCGTTCAATTTTCCCATTCGTTTCTGGGTGATGGCTGCTTGTTAATCTGTGTTTTACATTGTAAGTACGAAGAAATCTTTTAAACCTGGAAGCTGTAAATGCTCCATTTCTGTCGGTTAACAATCTATTTGGTACTTGTATCTGAAATAATTGCTTCAAAATGTTTGTATAAGTTTCGGTGGTTACACTTTTTGAAGGAAAACCCCACACATAGCGAGTTGCATGGTCAACGACTAAATGCAAATATTTTTTTGTAGAATTGTAATAATTAAATCCACCAACAGAGTCTACTGCTAAACATTCAAAAGGTATATCTGTTGGGGGCATTAATTGCAATAAGCCAAATCTTTTTTGCCTACATTTTTTGTTTATCTGACAAGTGTGACAGTGTTTTACAAAATTTTCAATGTCCTGATTAATGTTAGGCCAATAATACTGCAGAGAGATTAAATTTATCATCTTATAAATTCCAGGATGGCCAAATTGTGTGTGGGTTTTTTCTAAGAGGGGTAGACGTAAAGACATGGGGACCACAATCTTATACAAACTTTTCTTTCTAATTACAACAACATCATTTATCTCAGTGTATTTTTTACCATCAACTGTTACATTTTCTTTTCTCTGATTGTCTCTTACTTCATTCAAGTCAAGGAGATGTATAATATGGGGTAAATTTTCTGAAACAGGCTGTCTAGATAGCATATCAGCTTCAACATTAGTGGAGCCTTTTTGGTATTTAATTTCATAGTCAAACATACTAAGTTTTAGGGACCAGCGGAAAAGACGTCCTCTTAAATTTTTAACACTTTTGAGCCAGGTAAGTGCCGCATGGTCTGTATGTATGACAAATTTTTGACCGTGTAAATAATGATAAAATTTATCTAAAGCATCCACAATCGCCAAACATTCTAACTCAGTAATTGCATAATTTTTTTCATAATCGCGAAGATTTCTAGAGTGATATGCTATAGGATGTAATGTTCCTTTTTCATCAACTTGTTTCACAACACATCCCACTCCATGACTTGATGCATCTACAAACAAATGACAAGGTGTTTTGGGATCAAACAACTTTAATATAGGTTTTTCAATTAAAGCATTTTTTAACTTTTCGAAAGAATTTTGACAATTTTGGTCCCATACATAGGGGACATTTTTCTTCAACAAATTGTTGAGAGGGTATCGAATGTTAGCATATTTTGGAATAAATTTGTGATAAACGTTTATAGATCCCAAAAAACGTTGTAATTCTTTTACATTCGTAGGTGGTGTTAATTTCTTAATTGTCTCTATATTAGGGTTGTCAGGTGTGATACAACCATTCGAGACTTCATATCCTAGGAAATTAATTTTGGATTTAACAAAATTACACTTTGACAATTTTAGTTTAAGGTTTTCTTGGACACAGATATTAAATAAGGTCTCTAAATGACACAAATGTTCTTCTTCATTTTGGGAGAATACAATAACATCATCAAAGTAACTACAGGCAAAGTCAATTTTGTATTTATTAAGGATTCTTCTGAGGGTACGGTTAAACCAAGCAGGCGCGTTTTTCCATCCGAATGGTAAACGATTCCACTCATATAATCCAAAGGTAGTGGCAAACGCCAGCTTCTCCGTATCTCGAGGGTGGATAGGGCTGTGCCAATATCCACTGGCCAAATCAAGAGTGGAAAAAACTTTAGCATGTGCCAATTTATCTAACAGGGTGTCTATTCTAGGTAAGGGTTCTGCATCTGTTTTTGTAATGGCATTCAATTTTCGAAAGTCAATACATAACCGGGTTTTCTTCCCTTCTTCACGTTTATACACCAAAGTTACGGGTGATGAATAAGGGGAATAGCTTTCTTTAATGATACCGGCTCGCAATAAATTCTGAATTTGGTCTTTAATTTCTTCTTCTTCCTTAGGGGAAGTGCGATATGCTCTTAAAGAAATGGGGAGGTCTGATGTTAACTGTATTCTCTGGGGTTCAATGTTTACACAACCTACATCATATTTATCTTTAGCAAAAATACAGACATATTTGGCTAGAAGAGCAGGTAATTGTTCCTTGACAGTCTGAACATTTGGCACATGTTCAGTGGTCTCGAACAACTCCGGCTCAAAATTTTCTTCGAATATCTCTGCATTTTTAACTGTATTTTCCATTTCTGGCTGGTTAGTATATGTTTCTGATAAATGTAAGGTATGATGGGATGAATTTGTTGAAATACTGTCCATGAGAGGTACTTTCTTTTTCTCTTGCGTGATTTGCATTTTAACACAGTCAATATTCAATTTAAACAGTTTATAGTGGGGTAGCCCAATCAAAGCATAAGGTAAGTGATTATTAATTATAAAAAGTTCAACATTCTTAGAGATATGTCCCAATTTCAAACTAACAAGGCATTTTTCTTTCAAAGCTAGAACACCTTGTGTTTGTGTGACCGATATACTCTGCTGAACTTTACATATTTTTAGGTTAAGTTTGTGGGCTAAATGATAAGGAATAACACTGATAGAACTCCCTGTATCGATCAAACAAGGTAGTGAGCCTTCACTTTTTACATCAGTAATTTTTTGACAATTTCTATTTGATTTTTTGTAGCTAGCTTTTTCTTTTTGTACATGTCCGGACATAAGAAACCGTCATTGATTACTAGATATATTTTCAGATGACTCATTAGCTCTCTGATCTGGGTTGGGGTTCGCAAAATTCATATTGGGACTAGGGGTTGGAACTGCTAAGACTTGTTGTCGAAAAGGGCAGTATTCCACCCAATGATACGCATTTGGTATTCCTATATTAAAACAAACTTTGCATGGGGAGGGTGGCAAAGTGGTCTGGTGATGTACATTTGGTCTCGGTTGACCATTTGTCGTCGGTCTAACTGTATTTTGGGGATTTCGTGCTTGATTAGAAGCAAAAGGTCGAGTCGGGGGGGTTTGATAGGGAACTCTGTAGTTCCACTGCCGGTTATAATTCTGTCCTGTCTCATATGGGGGGCGAAACGGTCGCCATTGTCGATACTGATTGGGGTTTTGTGGGCTTGCATCTATTTTGCTCTCATTTCCTTTTCTGTCCAGTTGCAGCTTGCAAATTCTGAATACTAATTCACGCCATGAATGTGTATTTGAGGGGTTGCTTGCAATAACTAGCTTTTGCATTTCTAACGGCAAGCCCTCCGTTAATCCTTCCAAGATAAGCTTCTGGTCTAACCCTAAGGTTCTCCCTATTTTAGTCTTTTTCTGATAGTATTCGTTCAGGTCCTCTCCAATCTTGTATCCAATACGGGAAAAATCAGTTAAAGAAAGAGTGTCGGGAATTTCGTAATGTTCATTGAACAAAGTGACAAATTCGGACCAATGCAGCACATTTAAACAATTATTAATGTACAATGTAAGTGCACTGTCTTTTAAGTATTTCTGTATGTGCCTAATTTTCCAGAAGTCGTCTTTTTCCTGTTCTACACAAACACTCTCAAAATAGGCCAGCCAAGCGTTCCAATTCATATTTGAATTAGGCGAAAACGCAATAATATCAGGTTCTATGGACATTTTCGGGCTAGCGGTTACTGAGTTGTGACCAGACCCAGCTTGAGCTGACAGGGTCTGTTCACCTAATGTTGTTACATTATGTGTCTGTGTGGCAATCTCGGACTTCTGAGTATCTTTCTCTTTATCTGATTTGTTTTCTAAGTCATTCTTTTCAGGAGGGGGAGTGAGACTCATCTTGAAATACAAAATATTACAAGATTACACAAAAATATAAGGCACAATTTAAAACAAATAAAAATGGAATATTTTTCAAAAAAATTGCAACACAATATTTGTAACAAAAATGGGCTTAAATCTAAATAAAATTCAAATTTAATACAGCATTTTTTTTTTTTTTTTTTTCCAAATTGAGATTTTAAAAAAAACGAACTTTGAACTAAAATTTTAAAATTCCAAAGATTTAAATACTGTCTAAATTTCAGAAAATTACTCTCTTATAGCAAAAATAAATAAAATAAACGTTGTCTTATTCTAATTTTGGCTATTAAAATGACAAACAATTAAAAAACTACCTTTTAAAACTGTATTCTTTTTCTCTTTTTTAATTCAAGAATAGATTAAAATGGTCTTACCTTCAACAAATCTATTCAAGGACAGCCTTACATATCCACAAACAAAACAACAACAAAAAAAAACGATCTCATAAAAATTTCCAGGATTAAATTTACTCCCTGCATAAAAAAAAAGAAATCATTTTCTCTTTTTCTTCTTAACACAAATCAGTGAGTTATCTGCCGGTAGAAAATTCGCTTTTCAACACGGTTCTTCATTTTGACCTGGTGACCCACTTTCTCAGCTGATAACGTCCATGGCTGGGCTGGGAGGAGAGTTTTATTTTTCTTTCTTGCAAAGACTGTTTCAGAGGCTTGTTCGTTGGAGAAATAATTGATTTTCAGTAACAGATAATTTTTTCTTGATTGCTAGGCAGATGAATGTTTTTCCCGTTCTTTTTGACCAGTCTTTTCCTTTTAATGACCAGATTTTTTCTTTTTAATTAATTGCTAGGGAACGACACTTTTTTTTTTTTTTTTTTTTTTTTTCGTTTTCTTTTTCATTTATGGAAGGCAGAAAAAGGATTTGAAAACTGTTCTTTTTAGAGATTTCTTTCGTCACTTGTTACACACCTCTTGAGTTTTGTTGGAATTAATTGCTGGTTAAATAAACAGTAGATACGTCATTTTTTAGGACTTCATTACACATCTCGTTGTTGTTCTTGCTGGAATTAATTGTTGGAACTCTGGGATTTGAGCCGCGCAAATAAACCGTCGTGCCGACTTTTCAATGTAACGAATTTGTCGCTACTCCAGTTATGGATCTTCTGTCGTGTCGTCGGCCAAGGCCCGACCGCTGGGGGCAGGGGCGCGAACCGCGGACGCGTGCGTGCCGATTTCTGAGCGAATCCTCGGAACTTCTATCATCTTTAGGTAGTCGCAGGCCGCGAGTGGTATCCGGGAAATCAAAGTCAGATTCAGACAGTAGTTATTCCAATAAAGACACAGTTTTTCCGGGGACCTGATTTATTGTTCCTTTGTTACATCCTTTTGAGAAATCAGGCCCCTTTTGGCTTGAGAGCTGCTAATTTACTTTATGGACATCGGGCTTGGGAATTATGTGTACCGCTAAGCGATACTTAGAGAGCCGAGTGTCGTGGAGTTAGGGCATTCTTTTGATGGTCAAAAGCCCTGTCCGGGGACCTGTGCATCGGTATAAATATGCTGTATTTCGCATTATTCCAGCTAGGGGCCGTTGAAGTCAAAGGAGGCGTCTTTAAACTATAATTGGTCGTTAGCTGAATGATTGACTGCCCGGGATACAGGCTGTGGTTTGAGTTGGCCGATCGAATGCAGCAAGACTTATAAATTGCACTTATTCAGCAAAAGTATTCTTATGAGATGTGCCAAAACGATCTCTAAAAGTTATAAAATGCGATGCGGGAAAACTGACTTAACAGGGGCAACCTCCTTCAATCAACTGAGACACAATTACAAAAGCATTTTAAAGGTTTATATTTTAATTTCTAAATTTAAATTTTAAAAAGGGACAAAAAAAGGGGATTTTAAAAAGGGGCTTTTTTATCATTTCATATATATAGAATTTTAAAGTGGAAAAAGAATTAAAAACAAATTTATGTTCTATTATCTGTTTACATTTTTGAATAACTTGTTTTTGTAATATTTCAACTTCTAATAAAATAACCTTTACTACATCTAAATTATAATATCATAACTTTATCTACAGGAAAGTAATGCATAAACATTTTATCTAAAAAGGAACTCATTAATCATTACTACCCTTAAATGTACTTTTTAAATTTATTTTTAAATTTGAAAAACTTATTTTAGCGCAAAAAATTACAAAATTGCATTTTATCCTTTTATTGTAAGATATATCAAATTGATTTACAGTAAGTCAGAATAATAAGATATTTCCATTAAAATATAAAGAATTTATTTAACTTTTACTATCAAATGATACTTTTTATCCTTTCTTGCATTCAAAATCAATAATATTCTTACACTCTCCCTCTCATAATTCATGCGGCGATATTTTCTGAAATAACCTTTAATCAAGTAAATTTTATTGTGGTGGAGGGTTTGTGTCCCTAATGATAAATAAATTTGAAAGAATGAGTCTGTTCTGCACAAATTACATTAAAGCAAAAGATGTTAACAAAGTCTTTGACATTGGAATCAGCACATACAATATTCCACTTATTCAATAAGCATTGAACTTTGAAGGGGGGGGGGGGGTGCATTGAGACCTATAGTGGCAATTCAATAAGCATTAAAAACATACCCAGAAACTGATAACAACATGAATGAAAGAATATATAAATAAAAATATATATACATAATAATGTTACATATTAAATCCAATAATCATGCAAATAATTATTTTAAAGTGAAAACTATAGAATTAAAATATTATTTTGCTCAATATTTTTAAAATTTATATTTATAAAACAATCTTCATAAATCAGGTTGCACCATCTAGTGACTATCTAGTTCGACACTAGTTCTGTTTTCAGATGTACAGTTGTACTTGAAATAGTGATATTTGATATTCCATCTTGAAAATGAATCTTAGTTAATGCACCTAGTGAATGAATTTTTACATTTCTTACTTTATAGAAAACAGAAAGTAAGTTATTATGAATTTCATAAGGGCCTTTTTATTTGTGCATGGAATTTGCAGATGGTAATGAATATTCAAGTGTTTTTCTTTTTTCTATTAGAGTTTTTACATCTTGAGTTGTAACATATCATTCTCTATTTAAGACATTTCCCTGACAATTAAAAACCTTTATAGGAAATACAGAAAGGCTGTATATTTTTTAGTATCTGAATAACTGTGCATTTTTTGCAAGAACGAAAATGACTTCATGAATGTCCCAGAAAGCAGCCAATTTAGATTTTAAAAAAAATTGTAAAAAACAGAAAAGAAACTTTTTTCCTGAATTTATTTGACAAGATAGCTTTCAATATTCAGTGAGATTTTAGCAATATTCGGCTGAAGCATTCGACCAACAAGCCTTCAATATTCAGCAAAAGGGCCGGATACCGAATATTCGTCCCATTAAAAACAAAAATATGGTGTAGTCGACAAAATTAGAAGAACTGCACAAAAATAACATAGGACAGTCCTAAAATGGCATAATGTATGCGTATGCACATCATTAAATGTACAATCGTAGAAGTGTAAATATTTCTTTTTAAATTAATATTTTGATATATAGATTCCTTCAAAAAAAGACAAAACAAACTCATAGCAATACACTTTTATTTTTACTGAGCATATTAATGAGAGTTCTATTTTTGGTAAATTTTTACTTTGAATAAAATACAAAACAGGATGTCATTCAATCAAGTAGTTTAAAAAATATGCAGGCAGGCCAATACAGGTTTTTTTTTTTTTTCTTGGGGCTCATAAATTTTGTGAAAAATAACATTTTGTCACGAAAGATGAAATACAGTTTCTCAAATTAGAACCAAACATTTATTAATAACAAATTCTTTAAATCCTTCAACTAAAGTTTTCAATTCTGGTGAGCTTATTTTGTTTAATTATTAAACATTTTAATAAAAATAATCAATGAAAAGTATGTTTTTATGGAAGGGAATTTTGTGAAGGGGCCTGTTGAAATTATTGAAAAGAAATTTGTGAAGAGGCGTGTTTTATTGAAAGGAATTTTGTGAAGGAGCCTGTTTTATTAAATGGATTTTTGTGAAGGGGCCCTAAATAGGCCTCTCATAAAAAATATATATACAATTTTTACATATGAAAACAAGTAATTTCCACAATGAAAATAACTTATACAAAAATATTTTATATGAATTTTATTTCACAATAAAAAAACGCTGCACATATGAAATGTACTGAACTGATCAAATACTATAAATATTTTTTTTTCATCATTAAGGTGGTTCTCCAAAAAAAAAAAATATATATATACAGTGACCTCTCACTTATACGACTCTCAGTTATACGACTCTCTCAGTTATACGCCGATTTCTCTCGGTCCCGTCCACGCTTTATGGGAAATAATGCTAAACTTCTCTCAGTTATATGACTGCTTCTCTCACTTATACGACGCTTTAAACGGTTCAGGCGATTTTACATTTCTCACTCTAGAATTAATTTTTATAATCTTTAAAGTACAAATCATTCACGTTTTCTTACATTTATCCTTTCATTATTGTTAAAGTGTTTATGAATTATGAATAACATTTCTTATCTACCTTCGTTTGTTATTAACGATGAAATCTATGGCGGGAGGGTGATTGTATGGAATTCTCTTGTGTCTGCCATTTAACAAAAGCCAAATGACTACCTGCAGATCATGTCTCTGTATGGCACTGGTGGAGAAATCAGGGTTTTTGCAAAATGCATTTTCCTGGAAAATTTTAACAGCTTTAAGGAATGCGTCGTCTTTTAGGAATGAGGTTGTTTTAAGAAAAATAGACTTTTATTTTAAACTTAACAAATTGAAAATGGCAGTTCTTGAACATCACTAGAAAAAAATACTAAAGCGAGAACATATCGGAAGACATCCCAAGCTATAATCATGCCAAAAGACCTATGTACGTACAGCCTGCACAGCGAAGGGGAAAAAACGCGTACGTCAAAGCAAATCGCTACAAGCTTCCGTACTAGACGCGTGAAAGGTTATTCATTTCGCTGTAATTTTTTCAGTTTGCTGCATGTCGATACCTAAACTGAAAATGTCAAAACGTAAAGCATTAAGCATGCAATTCAAAGGTGAAACCATTAATGAATATGATAAAAATTTACTACAATCAAAGAAGGCATTAGCTGCTCTCTTCAATTTGCCAGAATCGACACTAAAAGGAATTCTGAAAAATAAAAATATCATTATAAATGCATCAAAAAATGTCGATTCAAAGAGATCCAGGATACAATGTGGCAGATTTAAAAAATTGACATCAGCATTAATCGCGTGGTTTAACCAAATGTGAGCTTCAGATTTACCGATAGATGGTGTGATTTTAAAAGAAAAGGCTCGCACTCTTACTGAGAAGTATGGAATCGAAAATTTTTCAGCGTCTTGCGGTGATTCGAGAAGCTAAAAAAAGACATCGACTTTTGCATCGCCACATCACAGGAGAAAGCGCATGTGTTAATGGAAATGATGTTAGACAATGGTTTCAAAATCTACTTATGTTAATTAAGGGTTAAGGGACCTAAAGACATTTTTAACTGTGATTAAACGGACTGTTTTTCAAGCTGATGCCAGATAAGACATTATCATACAAAGAAGAACCATGTCAAGGGGGCAGAAAAAGTAAAGAAAGATTAACTATCCTTTTTTGCACAAATAGTGATGGTTCAGAAAAAATAGAACCTTTAGTAATAGGAAAATCAAGAAAATCTCGATACTTTAAGAATAAAAAATAATTGCCATGTGGCTACAGAAATTTAAAAAAAAGCATGGATGACATCAGAGATTTCCAATGATTTTTTAAAAGAGATGGATGATAAATTTCAAAAACAACAAAGAAAGGTTTTACTTCTAATGAATCAATGTCCATCGCATCCCGATGTAAAAGATCTGCCGTTTCTGCAGCAAATTAAATTTTAAAATTTGTTTTAGGAAATTCAGTTTTCCCACAAGACCAAACTGCTAGTTGAACGAATGAACCTGATATTGAGAGCTTATGGAATCCTTTAATAACGAAGACTCGAATAAAATGTTTATGGACGAAGGTATTAATTTCAAAGATTATGTAGAATGTGATGATAAACGTCTTCTGTCAGAACTGAGAACTGCTGAAGAAATCTTTGAGGATATTAATAATGAAGTTGTGAGCAAGGAGGATGACCAAGATGAGAGCAATGTTCCTGCGGTTGTAAATTTTTCAAAAGCAAGTACCGCTTTAAATAAATTAAAGAATTATGTCCATCAAAATGATTATTCCCAAACTAGCTTAAAAGCTTTATTAGACTTAGAGAAAGACATTTTCTATTTCCATCTACGACAGAAACAAACTAATATCACTTCATTTTTTGAGAAAATCTGATCTGTAAATTTTTAAAATAAACATAGTGGTAAATGAACAATTTTGTGAACTTTTTAAACATATTTTATGTTTAATTTTTTAATACATTTTACAAATTTTGTTAAAATATGTTCTTAGTACTCAAAACTTATCGTTTTTAGTATAGGTAAAATAATTAATGTCTATAAAGTTTGAAACTTGTATAATAAGGCGGTCTCTCACTTATACGACTCTCTCAGTTATACGACTTTTTTCCACGGTCCCTTGAAAGTCGTATAAGTGAGAGGTCACTGTATATATCGCTGAATATCAAACTTGACTTTCTGGCTCATTTTTAAACATAAAGTTTTGGTTATTGAGATGATTTGTAATTGAACACTTTCTTTTGTTATTTTTCAATAAATGAATTTTATCTTGATTAATAGCAGTTATTGTCTCAGGACAGCAGATGTTTTCCCTTCCCCACACTAATGTGTCTGAAACCTCTTTAAAATGTCTACTTTGGCAGTACTTTCTAAAAAACTCTAGTTTTTACAAAAAATGAAAAAAGAGTTTGATTACATAGTTTCTTATGATAATTTTAAAATTCCTGACTCAACAACACAAAACTTTCTGAGCCATTTATAAATGTGAAGGCATAAAATTGATGAGTTTGACTATTGAAGCAGTTTTTTTTCATTCCTTGATAAATAAATTACTTTTCAAATTGTAACTGATTCTTGTTGTGGGGCAACAGGTTTTCATGTGCTATCTTTCGGTAATTCAGTTCAGAACACCCACTTTGAGTGTATTTCCAGAATGATCTGCTTTAATCAAAACAAGGTTAAAATGACATTCGATTACTATAGTTTCTGAATAACATCTTCCACTTTCAAGTGTTCTTGAGCAAAAATGAATTCAGTAAAGTAGCTCCTTTAAATTTTAAGAACAGCTTTAATAACAGCACTTGTCAATTTGATATGTTTGTGAACAAAAATGTATCAGAAAGTAACCGGTTTGGACTTGAGGTTTAATTAACTTAAAATATATCTGATCACCTGATTTTTCATAGGATAATTCTGAATATTTTTCAAAAGAAAAAAAAAACAATGTATTTGGATATGAATGAGAGTTGGAGATGGGCGATTCTAGAAAAATCAAGTATCAATAAACATAAACATCACATAAAACAACATCTATCACAATAAGAATTGATTCTTAACTTCTAGTATCAGATGTTCTATAATCAATACTTTCATATTCACATGCAGATCGGCTTAAAAACAGTAATTCCAAAACTTAGCTATCAAGTGGCAGGAAATTTGATCATAAATAGTGATAACGGGGACGGGGATAAATAGATACTTCCAGCATTAATTTCATAGCAATTTATATTCTTTCGATTTTACTATTTTAACGGCAGCGCTGCTGTCAAATGTTGTATATTGGTTTTTTTCGTTCCAGATTAAATAGTTATATTTTTAGCTTAGAAGCCTAGTTATTTAGGTTACTAGTTTATTATGTTGCATTTTTCAAGTTTGTCACCCCCTCCCAAGAAATCAGAACCTTCTTAATTATGTTTTTGACGTTCTTCCCAAGTCATTTGGCTACCAACTAAACATTGATATTATATCTGCTACACTTAGTGGCCACAATCTATGAATTATAATCAACATTTTTGGCTTATTTCCAGTTCAAGTTTGAATAAACTAGTAACCCAAATAACTAGGCTTCTAAACTAAAAATGTAATTATTTAACATGGAAAAAATCCTGTAATACAAAACTAGATAACAGTTCTAACGCTAAAACAATAAAATCTAAAGGAAAATATATACAGTATACTCCCTCAAATCTACAACCCTTCAATACAGATGTAAACAAGGAAACTTTCAGTTCAGATGTAGGGGCAAATTTACAGAATTTTTTGGTTTTATATCATTCCATATGTATTTTAATATGTAATTCTTGATAATATGACTGAACTCATGGTTTTCATGAAGAGAGTATAAATATAAATTTATTTATTAAAAAAAAAAATGCTGATATTACTGATAAGCACAATATTTTTATCAAATATATTTATTTATTAATCAAGCTTTTTTGGTTATTAAAACTGGCTAAACCTAATGCAGCAGAAAATTGACAATACTTCAAGAAACTTTAACACAGAAATTTAAATAATCAATAGGCTGTTAATCAATCACTTGACATCGTTAGATGCTCATTAGAAACAAACAACTACACTGGTCGCAAATATAGTACTCCATCTCATAAGCAGGGGATATATAAATAGCTGTTTGAAGAAAAGCCCAACTCTGCTAACTTCCTCTTGGGAATAACATTTGTGTCATTGAAATGATTCCATGAATGTAGAATTTAAAAACATTTTACCATATGCGAGCCCCCCCCCCCCCCCAAATGATATTGTGCTTTCTCTAGATTCAGAGGTTAATCGGGCCCTGTGCTGTACACATGCCATTTTTTTTATACATGCCACATTTTCAAATAAGACATTTACTTAGACTGCGTTTTACGACAAGTTATTTATTCCAAAATAAAATTTAGATATTTAAAAATTGATATTTATAAAATATAAAACTTTTATGAATAAAATGTTAAGTGCGGACATTCAAAAGCAGAAAATATTGCTTTTAATCATCTAATCCAGCCATACTCAACCTTTTTTTCAAACAGGCCACAAACATATATTTGTGATGCTAGCTAGGCCACAACATACTTAAAAAAAACATTATAACCAAGTTAATATTATCAGTGTGGTTGAACGTTTGTAGCAGAAGGAATGTCATAAAAAATTTTAACACCACTATTTCCAACCAATAAATTTCATGGTAAATTTTTAGTACAAATGTTGAAGAAATAGGCCGCGAAATGTTTTGTTTGGAAAGAGTAGCGTAAAAATGTTTTGATGCCTAGCGTAAAAATGATTTGATGCCTTTTTTTTCCGCGAGAAACATTCAACCCTAAAAAGCAGTATTAGCTGTATAATAAAATGTAATATACCAATGCAAAATTTCTGTGTTCTAAAAAAAAATAATGAGGAGATTTTCTCCAATAAATCCGTTTTGTTCAATGCAAAAAAACTTTTTATTATTTGTTTTTTACTGTACAAATATATACAGCAAATTAAATTAATATTTAACAATGTTTGATAAGTGTTGGAGATTAACATAAATAGGACATGTAAAAAGAACTTTTCACTAAGAAAATGGCATTCAAGATGTTTTAGCATAATTTTAAATAACAGAACAGATTGTGTCTTCCCATAAAAATATGTAAAACAACAGTGAACATCTTAAATACCATATTTTATGGAAGAAATGCCACAGCGTTTACGAGTTTGAAAAGTGCGGCGTTTACGATTTTCTTTTTTTTTTCGTGTACGTAAAATTTGGATGAAATAAAAATTCCTCAAGATTGTTTTCAAGTCTCCTGCTTAACAATGCAAAACTTTCTGACTTTGCCGATAGTGAAAACTGTGACATTTCTGATGATGATACCTAACCATACAGGTGAACAAAGAAAATTTACAACTTTTCCACTCAGATATTGACGACTCAGATTTTGAGGATTTCGAATAGAAACTAAAGAAGGCCTAAAGTGTATACGGCGTAAAAAGCGTACTAAGTTGTGCGGACCACTTAAAAAAATGGCGAGCGATTAAGGAGAGGGGTCCGTGTTCCGTGCTCTGGATGGTTTTAAAAATAATTGACGTCTCCTTATTTTAAAAATTACATAAAAATTTTAAAACATTTAAATATTTTGAATAAAATTGTAGAATCTTAAGTTATTAAAAAGAAGGTACCCTACATGGTCCAGAAAACTTTGATTAAAGTTAAGTCAATGAAACACTGTCGACAAAAATAGCGATCCCACAGGTGCAGCATTTATGGCAGGTGCGGTGATTACGATATTTTAAAGCTTATTCAGAACAATTTTGAGGAGTGTGGCGCTTACGACGAGTGCAGTGTTTCTTCCATAAAATACGGCATTTTTTATGCATTAACTTAATTAATATTATAAATATGGATTAATGAGTGTGTTTCTTGCTGCACATTGAATGCTGCTGGGCCACGTGTGGCCCGCAGGTTGAGTATGGCTGATCTAGTGTATGCTTAATTTGTAGCTATTGTTATATTTAAATTTTGTTTCCAAGAATTAACTCTAGATTGACAGGAGTGAGACAAATAGTCTTTAGTCAAACGAAACCTTAAAAATTATCGTCAACCTGATCAAACTCGATACAAGACTCTAAAGGGGAAAAAAACCTCACAAAAATTTTCGTACACAGCCTTGCATTTGTTAGGGATAACTTTGCAGAAAAGTACTCACATTTATTTATTTATTTTTGAGGAAATTTAAGCATATTAAAGGATTACACAAAAAAAATCTATTTTTTTTTTTACAAAATGCTTTAGCTAGATGCTCTAATAAAATTTTTTGTGCATACAAACAGAAACAAATAAATTACCTCCCGGGCCCATAGGCTACACTTTTTTGGAGACCAAAATTGATATATTTTAGTGTTTTCTGGGATTAAAAACAGAAAGAAGTATTTATATTGCAGGTAAATATTTAAATTTCATAACATTCAAAATGTGATAATTTGGTATTTTTCTAGAATTATTAGGACCTAGGGGCCATATAAAAAATAAAATTTCTCATTTTAATATTCATACTGCCCATCATAAAACAAAAGCTGTATGTGATTTGTATGCCTTTTTTTGCAATTGAAAGAACGTTTCTCTCATCAGTAGTTTAAACGATAATCGCCATAGCCTCCATTTTGAATCAACTAGTATGATGCATTTCTGAGAATCTTTTGCATAATGTTTTTTTTTTCAGAATAGATTTACAGTAAATAAGTTTAAAAATTCATATATTTTCACATAAACATTTATATAGAATCTCTAACCTTAAAAGAACTTTCTTAGTTGAACAATGGATTTTAATAGAATAAATGGACATGGATGATCACTCAGGATGCGAAAAATAGGGAAAATGCTTGATTAAACTTAACAGTTTCTTTAAAAGATATCATTTGTAGAGATGCTGTGACTACAAAAGCTGTATCTGTATATATCCAATGTGTATGTACAAACTGGAAACTAAAAAATTGTAAGGATCCAATATTTTCTTCTTATGAATATCAAAAATTAAAAGGGAGCAGCATTTGGAATCTATCATGTATATGTTAATTATGTACAAGACTCAATAAGTGAGTGAAACAAATAATATTCTTTATCATTTCTCTTTTACATAAAATATTAGCCTGATATGAAGAAAAAAAACCTGAAAGAAAATCTTAACACAGACTCTCCTTTCCTTCCGGGCGCCAGGCTTCAACCTAGTCAGCCTAATGGATAATCTGCCTCTGCCTGCAAATATCAAATAAGTTTGTTTAACCTTTAACTACTGAAACAGAAAATTTCGCAAAGTTACTGTAAGCAGATTACTAAGATAGAACGAACGTTAAATAAAAAGTTTGATTAACTCCCAGAAGGGAAGAGTTCCATATCCTGTTCTGTATGGTGCGATTGCCAAAGGAATACAAAATGGCGCCAAAAGGCTATTTTAGCATCTTATCAATTTTTTTTTAAGATGTCAGAAAAACATGGTTTTTAAATTTTTATAAGCATATATTTTTTTATTATAAACAATGTTATAGTGCATGTATTATTTTTATATATGTTATGCACTCAATTATATATATACACATTTATATATACATAACTTTGTACTTATACATATTTATAATTTTATATATTTATTTTACATCTGAAACTAAGCCATTAATGTTATATACATATTAACATAAAAAAATGCACACACAAAATATATATATATATATTTACTCAATATTACATTTACAGAAAAATATTTTAAAAAAATCTCAGAAAATTATGAATTAAAAAAAATTAATTATAAAAAAATATGTATTCAAAATTATTAGTTATCCACCAGTAGCATTCAAGTAATAAAAATAGCAACCCCAAATGCTGAAAATCACAACAATCACATTGAAAAATTCATTGCCAAAAAAAGAACGCCAAGAAAACCAGAACAGTATATGGAACTCTTCCCTCATTGAATACTGTTTTTGATCTCAACTCTGCACTAATACTAGGTCTAGAAACTAAGTGGTATAAAACTGTGTGAAAATTGAAAAAAGCAGAGGTCTGTGAGAAAGACATTACAGCTGTTGAGGATTATTATAAACTGTTCAAATTAATGTAAATGTAAAGTTCTATTTATTTAAGTGACTAATACCTATAATGTGTTTCTCTTAAAACTATTAAACCAACAGACATAAAAATATATAAATAAATAAAAACATGAAGTCTAAAATCATCAATGTCACAAATTTATTTACTTTTTTCACTGCTGAAACAATAAAACTAAAGGAATTTTTTAAAAATATATTAAAGTACTCATAAAATTCCCCGTAATAATTAATAAATGTAATTTATTAAGTAACAAAATAAACTAACATGAAAATAATGAAAATTGCTTCGATAACACAGAATATTGCAACGATATTTAAATCCGTGATCACCATTTCTTTCTCTGATTAGAAATAAGAACATTTAATGTTTAAAGAAGATCGGCTTTTTTTTATTATTATTATTCGGGCGATATCAAAAACAAACATTTTACGGTAACAGTAAATTCGTCAAAAAAAATCTGTTTCAAGTCTGTTATAAGGACTGTAGTTTGATAAAAATCAAATTTTAATTTTAAAACGTGTATATGAAACACAAGCTATTTTTATATAAATACGGGACATTCAAAAAAGAATTTCATGAATGAACCGAACGATCAAATAAACAATAAGTAATTTAGCTAATCTTAAAAGTATAGTGTAACACTAGGGATGAGTTCCATAGCTAAAATGCTACAATCTGAGTAAAATATCCTTTTAAATTTTAGGAAATTGAAGAATATAAGTGCTTAATTTATTATTTTGAAAATACGATCAACGATTCTAAAACTCCGACAATGAGAAACAAGCCGCTTTCTGGGCAGAGTATAAATGTAAACAAAGAGCACGTTGCGATGTTTTGATTCAGGGTTTGAAGCTGAATCCGACTTCACTTTTTCGACGGTTTTCGGCGAAATCGGTGGGCCGTATGTATCTAGTAGGCGAGTTTTACAGAATAGAGACTTACGCCACCCGGAAGTTAGTTACCGTCACGTGACATCCTCAGTAACTAACTTGGCGATATTTTCGTCTTGGCAAGATTATTATCGCTCAGGGCTCAGCCAGCTCTTCACTCATCGCCATCATCATCAGCCCATCCATCACCGATTGCTCCTGTGTTAGTTATTAGCTTTTTGATTTTTTTCAATTTATCAATTATATTTAGCAATACTTTTTTTTCTCTAGTTTCATGTAAGATTGATCAACGTAATTTTTTCCTGTATTTATAATACATATTTTATTATTTCTTTATCAAGGCAGCACGTGCTAATTGTCTTAATTTTTCTAACCCTATCTCTAATTATTTATTGTTCTTTATCTTTATTATTATTATTAATTATCTAGTAGATTTTTAATAAAATTTCTACCTTTTTTATTTTACTATTAGATTTTTATGTGTTTCTGGTATTTTAATGTGTGTTACAAAATAAAAAAAAACTAGCCAACACGTTTGCTCATTTTTTCATAATAAAGTTATGTTCTTATATCTAGTTTTCTTTCTTTCAATGAGAATTTTATATTTTCTTTATTGTGTCTGCATGTGCCAATTAGCTTAATATGCCTACTTAATTATGTAATTTATTGTTTAGCTTATTTTGTTTTTAAACCTCGAGCTTCTATACGCTGTTTTGTTTATTTTTATCAAATCTTTCTCCTGCTTTCATGCATGCTGTTAAATATTTTGTACTATTGTTGACACTCTTAACCAAACCAATCGGGAAGCAAAAAATAATGTTTCGAAGTTCCGTTGTTTTTTATTGAAAATCTTAATGAACATGCTAAGTGCTGACTTCATTTAATAAATTTATATATTCTTTATATTCTTCCAAAATTTGCAACTTTTTGTTTTGGTAGTCGTAAAAAACTTTGATTTTATATACTAATAGCCATTCATAAAATTTCATTTATTTTTAAGGTTTTAAGAGGGGTGTCCATTACTGAGATGCTTAAATAATCATTTTCTAGTAATGAACACCCCATGTAGACATTGCTAAAAATGTAATAACACCAAAACTTTTATAAATAGCTTATTTTAATGTGGTTAAAAAATTAAATATTTTATAAATTTATTATATAATTATTTGGTACTTTTCGGTTAGCCGGGCGCCAGTGTTATATATACATAAATATGTATATATACATGTATGTATATATGCTTATTTATGTGCATATATATGTATGTGTATATACAACATATGCATGTATACATAACACTGGCGCCCAGCTAACCGAAAAGTACCTATTATTTTTAAATGGATATAAACTTTGCCTTGTATATTTTATAATCTGGCAATCGAACCAGTCAGGAATCTGGAAATATTGTGTAAGGACACAGTCAAAGAGGAGCTCATAAACGGGGTTAGCTATATGATACTGTATTAGAAGCATTTTTGTGTAAAATTTTACACAGTCGATGGTTATTAATTCTGCTGTTACACTTTTAATTTATCAATCTAAAGTTCTCAGTATCAATTTAAAAGAGCATAAATTTGAATTTTATGACCCATTAAATTCGAATTTCAGTAATTTTTCTTTTAATAATGTTATTTGGGACTGGTGCAGTGTCTTAAATATTATTAATTCATTTGGTAAACGGCCAATATATTATCCTCCACATGTTTTACAAGCAGATAATATGAGTTGTGGTGTTTTAATATGCTATTACGCTTATCAAAAAGTACAAAAACTTAATTTAGACTCTCCTTTTGACACTGACATTTTTGGAAAATTTATTTTTGAAAATCTAATATTATAAATATAAAGACTAATATTTAAATAAATACTATCTAAACATCATTTAAACATGCTTATGTTTTATCTTATCACCAATTATTCATTCATTTTTATTTTATTTTTATATATTGTAAATACATTTTATATTCTTAATCAATGTTTAAGTATTAAATAAAAGCAATTCTGTGTGCATACTTTCCAATTTTTGCACATTAGCCGTGAAATTTTCTCCAAATGCCATCCCCTACCCCTTAAATTTTGAATTGTTTTTAGATAAAGTCAGTTTCTTAATGAGTTTGTGTTTTTCATATCAAAATATCTTTATAGTCATTACCAGTATAGGGTAGATGTGCCAGTAGTGGACACCCCTTGATGTTTTTGGTTCATAAAAAAATAACTAATAAATATTTAGCTTTAATTATTTTTTTTTTATAATTCCCCCTTGTATGTTTTATAAAACTATGTTATTGTTGACACTTTTAATCAAACCAATCAGGAAGCAAAAAATAATGTTTCAAAGTTTTGCTGTTTTTCTGTGAAAATCTTAATGAAGAGGTTAAGAGCTGGCTTCGTTTAATTAATTTATATATTATTTATTTTCTTGCAAAATTTGAATGTTTTTGTTTGAGTAGCAATAGAAAACTTTGAATGTTATATACTAATGGCTATTTACAAAATTTCATTTCTTTTTAAGGTTTTAAGAGGGGGTGTCCATTACTGGATGGTTAATTAGTCATTTTCCAGTAATGGACACCCCATGTAGATATTGCTAAAAATGCAATTTTAGTAATGTTTATAGTGCATAAAATACTTTGGCTTAACTGCAAACCTAAATAATCAAATTTAATTTTTAAATTATACTTACCAAAATGTAATAACACCAAAACTTTTATAAATAGCTGCTTTTAAGTTATTTTATGTGATTAATAAAATTTCGATATTTTATTTTATTTATTATTATTTTTTTTTATGTAGTACATATATATACCTCACATATTTTATAATCTGGCAATCAAATCAGTCGGGAAGCAGAAAATACTGTTTAAGAGCACAGTCAAAGAGGGGCTCATAGGGCTTAATCTCTCTCCGTTTAAATAAAAACAATGTTACAGAAGCTATTAAAAATCCATTTTCTGTCTTAAATGTTTCCTTATTTAAAAAAAAAAAAAAAAAAAAAAAAAAAAAAGTAATACTACTATTAATGAAAGTTATAGGTAATATTGTTGAAACTAGTAAATCTGCAGATCAGGGGCCTCAAACATCAATTCTACAGTTTTATTTTGAAATTATTTTATTTAGTATTTAAAATATTCAACTCACAATATCATTTCTTTCATATTTGTAATATTAATTATTATAAATGATATATCAAGTAATCTCTGGAAGATTGTTAAAAATAGTGACACAAAACTAAACATTTTTTTTTTTTTTTTTATTACCTTTTAAATCCACCACTGTTTCAATAATTTGATAGCTGTAATTGTCTGACATTTAGTATTTTAAACTATCCATCTAAAATAATTAAAACATCGATCTTCTGATAATTAGAATAATTGATGCAAACAGTAAATGATTATCACAAATATTTTATTAATTACTGGTATCCTAATTGTTAAATTTATTTAAAAATAACTATTTTGTTTCATTAGTATGTATTCATTAAATTCTGGTTTTAAATACAGTCATAAAAACAATTATATTTATTACTTTTTATGGGGTGTCCATTACTGGAACAGAGGGTGTCCACTACTGGGCCAGAGGGTGTCCATTACTGGGCTTTTGGGTGTTTTGATATATTTCTGTTATTTAAAATTCAATTTCTATTCATATGGGGAAATGAGGCTATAAGAATGGTTAAATATTGTTGATAGATTAATATAATATTGAAAAAACTGGAATATAATAATTATAACTATTAATAAGAAAATAATTTTTAAAGAAATTCCTTAAGGGTGTCCATTACTGGCACATCTACCCTACATCATTAAACAGAATTCATCTATCATCTACTTTTAAAAACCTTTAAGATCTTCATTTATTTGTTACATAAAAATGAGATCATATTATTTAAAAAAAGGTTAAACATATTCTACATTTTTCAATAGTATAACATTAATATTTTTCAATACTATTGAAAAATATTAAGGCATACAAAATGTGGTTTACGTAGGACTGAGATCAGATAAGTGAAAGTATGCAAACTTTATTAAAAATTTATTTTTGGATGTCTCTAGCTTTTTTAATTTTACAAAATTTATTAAGTTTATTTTAGCACTAACGATGTGAGATTGACAAAATGATTAATAAAAGTTTAGCAATTTAATGTGGTTGTGTATTAACAATTAATTCTATGAACAATTTATATTGATGTGTTGTGAAATAGCAGCAGTAAACAGAATAATAGTGCTTTTAAGCCGACTGCATAAGTAAGATTGACTTTTGGATATGTTGCAGAGATTCAAAGTATTAAAACTAATCTTATCTCGGTGATCATCCACAATAAAAAATGAAACAAGTTCACCATCAGCACCTCTTGGGTGAACATGGAAATCTGATGTGTTTATATTTTTTAATCTGCCAAATTGTTGAGTATCCATATGTTCTTTATGCTGTGGTGGATAAATCTGCTATATATTAAAAATAGTTAGAAAGTAAGTATATAATTAACCTGTTATGTAGTATTTTTATTTTCAGCTTTATATAATCTTATTAATTTTCTTAATGATCAAATATATACCACTTTGTATTATTTTTTTTTCTATAGTGGTATCGTTTTACATTGGTATCTGTATTTTCTTGTATAGTGTTAAATCTTTAGGTATATAAAGTTAAACATGTTTCAAAATTTTAATAACATAAATTAATAAACCTAAATTAAATAATATACTGTACAAGCCAAATGTACAAAATTGATTCAAAAATTTATATTTGATATAAAGTAATTTTTAGATGTCAAAGTTATCTTTAAAAATCACTATGCACACATTTTGGAATAAAACAATTTATAACATTTGATTCCATATTTATTAGGACTTTTAATTCTAATTTTGCAAAAAACCCACCTACCCAACAGAACACTTTTTTTTTTTTTTTTTTTTTTGGTTTTGTAAAATTCACATCAAAGTGGGTTTTATTGTGTTTTTTACAATCCATGATATTATTTATATTCAGTAACTTTTATATTAGTATTTTAACCTTTTGTGTTTAAAGAGTTACACTATCCTATTAAAACATGTTGTGGGTGTACTGCCAAATCGGAATGTGACAAAGTCAAAATGAAATAATGTGATTAGGTCTTTTAAAAGCCTGTTAATATTATGAGAAAAAAAAAAAAAAGCCAAAATCAATATACATAGCTAATAATATTTTTGCATAGATAAAAAATGACAAGGTCTTTTATATCAAGATTTAACAAAATAAAACTTCATAAGTTCCCAACTGGATACAAATTTGACTTATTCACTTTTGGCTATGTCCCCCCCCCCCCCAAAAAAAAAAAACTTTTTGTTTGTTTGAACCTGGGTTTTTTTTAAATATTTCCTATTACATACAGATGCATGTTTGTTAATAAAAATAAACATTGTTGAATATTATATTATAAGTATTTTAACTTCATTTCAAAATATTCAAATTAAATAATTACAATTAGTTATGTAGATAACTGAAATCATTTGCAATTTAAATATTTTTAAGTAACACCTATGTATTATGCTCAAAGAATAAACTGTTCTATATATAGCGAACCATAGATATCTTGAAAATATTATCAAGCGTTATTTGATTAATAAATAATAAAAGATTAAATATTTGTTTCAAAAATGTGTTCTTAGTGGGGAATACATATAAAAAGTAATCTATTAAAGTAACTTTTAAATATGTAATATGTGGTTATTACATAATATTATATGATATCAGAAGTAAAAGCTTTTTTACAGACTTTTACACTGATTTATTTATGTTATTTCAATTCAAATTACTTGTATAGTAAGTTGATGAATAAAAGTATTAATAAGATTTCTTAACTTAATACCCTTAAAAAAGTAAGGGACTTTCCCTGCCCCCACTTCTTAAAAAAACAAAAAACCCAACCGGGTTGAGTTTTTTATAAATAACCCGGGTTTTTTGCAACCCTGGTTATAATTAGAACTTCAGAATAATTCAGTTATAACTGACAATGTATCACTTCATGAAAGGTTTTACAGTTTTCAAGAACGTATTTAAAAAACAAATCTGGACTGACTCCACTTGACTTTTCGAATAATTTACACATTATGAATTCAAATAAATAAAAATTAGATTTTTTTTTTTTTTTTGAAGTTGAAATGGCTTTACTTAAGAAAACCTCATATTCCAAATAACACAATTTTCACTCATAAAGTGTTACCTTTATTCTAAAATTATCACATAATTTTCAATGGATTTATATTTACCTGTGTAAAAATTATTTTATTTTATTTATATTTTTATTATTTTTTTTTTTTTCCAGATGCTGCTTGTAGAAAATTTTCTGTGTTCTAATTGAAAATGTGAAATTATAATTTATTGATGCATTTTCTAACATTAAAATGCAGAAATGTACTTTTAAAAAGTTATAAAATCTGTATTTGCTATTTTGTACAGAATTCAGGGGGCTGTTAAAGATAGCCATACCCATTGTTCAGCCAGATAATTCGCATTTTTTAACTTTATTGTGTTTTAAACCCCATCACTTTTTATGTGATGCAGTTTGTATTTTTGCGCTTTTTATTGTTTTTTAAATAAAGTATGTTGAATTCACAAGGTTCTGAGATAAAGAACCACAGACTGACTTAGGCCACATGGACACACACTTTTTATAAGTATGCTTAATGTAAATATCAGACCCACATGATTTAACATTTTCCGTAATTTCCCATGACAATCGAAGGATGAAGTAGGGAGAATAAAGATGTCCTTGAGAAGCCTATTGGAATTATATGGAGTATAGATGGGTCATAGATGCTGGATTATCAAATTTAATTAACCAAGTTTTCTTTTACTCATGATTTTGGAAAGAAAAGGAGAAGCATTTATTCTTGAGTCATTTAAAATTAGTAACACTAAGACAATAAGAAACTAAGAATTTTTCCTGAAAACACTGTGGAAGACAATTTTTAGTTTTGATTTCCTTTATATTAGAAAGGGAAGCAGCAGACAGACAATCACCTCATCGAATTCACAGCTGAAATTCCAGAATTAGTTAAAATTCGATTTGCATATTAAAACGCACTTGGTCTATTAAGTCATATCTTGGTGGAAAAAGGAGCGGATCAGGGGAGTAAAAAAAAAAAAAGACTCCACATACTGTGAAAGCGTTGGAAGACGAAGACCATCCCAGTTTTCAATGTCTTGCAAGTGGTGATATCGTTGATTATTTAAAATTGCTTTTTAAGCTTTTTCAGAAAGAATGCTTTATAGCGTAGTGCTATGTCATTTGTCTCTCAATTCAAGGTCTTCAGTTTGATCCCAGGAAAGGGAAATTTCAATAGGCGGAAGATTTTTTAATTTTCAATATTTAAGTTATAAGTCCAATTAAACAAGTTGTTGACAAATATAAAACCGGAGTTATTTGAAAATTGGATTTTTTGACAAATTTAAAACCGCAGTTATTGAATTTGTGTGTGTCAGTTACTTTAGCGATTTCAATGAAACATTTTATTCAAATTCGTTTTTTGTTGGCATACAATTTGATTTATTGCGTTTTCAGAAATTGAACAGAATGTTTAATAAATATATATAAATTATGCAAGTTTTTTTATTTATTCGGAATCATCGTTAAATTGTGTTATCAATATGTGTGCGTCAAAAATACATGTTATCTGATGCTTTCGATCATTGCTTCATGACATTAAAAGTCATGGTAGACAAAATTGGATTTGCCAATCAGAACAGTTCTAGATCTGAAGCGAGTACTGACATCATTCGAGGCATGCGCAGTTTGTGGAGTCATTACTTCCCGGATCTGCTCGTGTGGAAAACACCTGAAAACCAGCCGATTTTAGCGATTGACTCATAGGTTTACCATTGGAGCAGCAAAACACAATGATAAACCTACGAGTCAAACGTTAAAATCTGGTTTTCAGGTGCTTTCTGCCAAAATATGACTTGGCAGACCTGTTGCACTTTAATATTCAAATCAAATTTTAACTAATTCTGGAATTTCAGCCGTAAACTCAAAGAGGTGATTGTTTGTGCTGCCGCCTCCCTGTCTATATATTTTTGTGTTTGTAAATTATCTTAAACGGGAGTCCAGAGTCTACCTAATATAAGGAAAAAATAACAAATTCTTTCAATTCTCCATTTTAAATAAAGGTGGTACAAGGGTTTTGGATTTTAATGCGTTGTTTCACATTTATACTCTTCATTATAAATAAAATTGCAAACTTGGCAGAGGCTGTAGATACGTATGTTTCAAAATCTTGGCAATCTTGAGCCTCCATGGATTTTGTTTTAAAGTTCTTTATGGGCTGAGTCATTCCAGATGTACTTAACCCTTAACCGGAAATGTACATCTGTGAGTTGTGTATGTCTACATATCTGCCCTTGATATTGTCTCTCTCCGACATTCCAAACTTTTTTATGCTGTTATAGTAAAAAATTGGCCCTGTTAATGCATTACTATTAAAGATTAAATGTTTAAGTTCACTATTTGGTAAATTATGAAGTGTTCTGTTTGTGCACAGGTTTTTTATGTTTCCGGTTAAGAGTTAATATTGGGTACCCTGCTGCTATCGAGGTCCAGAACAGAACATGGACATAAACTTTGCTCGTCTAGACAGTGGGCTTCCAAAAGACCCTTATATTAAATCTCAATCACTCAGGTCTAAAGATCATCCTCTAAGGACTTGGCAGATTCTCAGGTATATGGTTTTGCCTCTCATCTCCCTGAAGTAATGTTATGTAGTATATATTCTTCCGGGGATACATTGAAATTTGAACCTCTTTCTCATTTGATATCAGCATGGAAATAAAGAAGAAACCGGTCTCGTGCTTTGTGTCGCATGTCTCTCTGCTATGTACCCAGTCTAAGTCAAAAAATGTGCCATATATGACAAATGATGTCACATTAAAGTAGGTTATAATAAATATTCTGTGGCATAACTCCATTCTCTTAAATTAGGAGTGAAATTGAAGATGGCCCTTTCGTGTTCCCACTGGAACCCCCAACATAGCCGCTGTCAGGTCTCTGGTGTTAATGAGTAGTATGCTTAATGTAAATTACTGTTTAATTAATTTTATTTTCTTTATGTATTGTGTTTATCTGATATTATATACATACTTGACTTATGTACACATTCTCTTTTCTATGATATTAAGATGAATGAAGTGTATAAAAGGAGATTATTCCAAAAGAGGGGCTACTATTGTCCAGTAGAACAAAGATAGTACAATAGCCGTGTATTAGGCAATGAAAGGGAGAGTTGTGAACAAAAAATAATCTCTTGTGACGAACTGTCGGTAGGCAAGCGAGCCTGTAGATCACGTAGGGTGCTCTTGAAAATACAGGTGTAAACCCCAAAGTCTGGAAGGAAGAGGGCAGAAGAGAATCAGTTTTTTATGTTGAAAGTCTGAAGTGGAGGTTGAAGGTATTTCCTTGTGCTGTGTGCACAAAGTGTTTTTTGAGATGTGCTTATGATGAGAATTCAGGCAGATCTGTGTGGTCTTATCATTGGATAAGCCTGGCTGAGTACACTTAAAAGACATGAGACTAGTGCATTTATAGTGAGATAATCTAGTGCAGGGATGTCCAACTTTTTACTGAGCGCGGGCGCACCTCGTATAGTGGCAAAAATTGAAGGGTGCCATTATTCACATGTCTAGAAACAGAATAATATTATATCGTTATAGTAGGGCTAAAGTTGTAAATTTGGTCTACATTTTATTCAGCAATTACAACTTTATACCAGAATTTCTGAAAGAAGAATTTTTACTTTAAGTAATTGTAAAATGCCTCTCATTAAATAAAGTAAAAATTTCTATTCCGAATTTCTGGTATGAATTTGGACATTCTGCAACTATGCCATATAGACCGGGCGGCGACGACACAAATGACTACGTCATCGAGTTACGAGATGAAATCATGATGCAGGATAAGATTATTAAGAGTAGATTAAGGAATGACTGGTCTTCTTCGGCATTTCTTGGTATGATTTGAGCAGCAGCGGGCGCCAACTCGCATTTTGGCGTCACTATCACGTCATCGAGTTACGAGATGAAATTGAAGCCAAATTAAAGGTAAAAAAGTAATGTAAGAATGTTTTGGTCTACCTGCGCATATCCTGGCAGAAGCCCTCGGCAGACTAAAATTTATAAAAAAAAAAAAAAAAAAAAAGAGACATCATAATGTACAATTCAAACCATATAAACATAATATTTTGCCTTACATTGCCATATATATTGCTTCGACATCGACTTTCAAGATGAATTAATGGTTTAAGAAAAGCTTAATAACAGTAAGCGAGGAAATGACTGATTAGGCACAACTTGATACAAAACGAGAAGAATATGGCGTCAATTCCCTATTTTGACAGTACTATCACGTCATCGAGTTACGGCTTGAAATTTTGGAACTTTAGAGATACCGATTAGTACAATACGAATATTTCAGTCTGCCTCGTCATATCTTGGTACGAGACGAGCGAAGCGGGGCGCCAATTCCATATTTTGGCGTATCATCACGTCATCGAGTTACGGCTTGAAATCCTGATGTAGGACAAGATTATTAGGAGTAGATTAAGGAATGACTGATCTGCTTCGACATTTCTTAGTACGATTTGTGCAGCAACGGGCGCCAACTCGTAATTTGGCGTCACTATCACGTCAACGAGTTACGAGAGGAAAGTGGTGCCAAATTAAAGGTAAAATAAAGTAATTTAAGAATGTTTTGGTCTGCCTGCAATTGTTATGTAAAGTATTATGTTTATAGGGTTTGAATTGTACACAGGGGCGTAGCCATAGATATTTTTTCGGGGGGGAGAATTCGAAAATTTCCCAACTTGAAACAAATTGCTCCAATTTTCAACTAAAATGATATGCACAACGTGTGTAATAATTATAATGATACTTTTGCATAAAAAATTCCTTTCCAAAGAAAAGTTCTGAAGCTGAAAACATAAAAATTCTAATTATGGGTTTGTTTACTAAAAAAATAAATACGCTTTTTACTTTCTTCTATCTTTACAAGAAGAAAGTATTGGATTCGTGAAAAAATTCGACTTCCGGTTTTAGACTGATTTATACGTTTTAGTAAGTCCTGAACACGATTCGACTGTTTTTAGAAAATATCTGTCTGTCTATATGTGATACAAATTTTGTGGGCGTTCTAACACAAGAACTAATGCACAAAATTTAATAAAACTTTAGAGATTCACTTATACAGTCGAACCTCGTTAACGCAAACACTCAAGGGGAAACTTTTTTTGTTCGTATTAAAAGTAGTTAGTGTTATCGGAACTTAACTATACTGTTAAAATTTTTCCTGTGAAATTACAGAGAATCTACGGGTAATCCATTATCTTAAGTCTTATGTAAAATTACAGAGATTCTGTTAAATAGCAGAGAAGTTATTTGGTAAATTTACACAAGACTCTGTAAATTAACATCGTTAAAATTACGCAAGACTCTGTAAATCAATTTATTTTTTTTAATTAAAATGATTTAACATAGTTTTTGAAATCAGCGAATTTTAGAACTTCGAAGTATCAGAGTTATTCAAGCAAATTTGAACTGCTGTGCCATTTAATTTTTTTACACAACTTGCTTCTGGCCGGCCTAGAGTTTGAACCCGAGACCTCTGGGCAGGAGAAAAACATCTTACTGACTACGCCGTAGGAGCTGTTACTGCGGTGTATAAAGGATGTCCTTTATAATAAAGCCGGGAAAAATCTATTGTACTTGTGCTTTTCAAAGATTTCGCACAAACATATTCGTTAGAAAATTTCTTAAACGGTTTATTTTAATTTAGTTTGAACCAGAACATAATACCTATTATTTTTTTAATCAAATTTAATTTTTTAATCCTTTATTTACGGAATCATTTATCAAGAAATTGCTTCTTCTCAATAATTATCTTCTTTAATATCTGAAGATGTACTGGAATTTTTAAATAATAATAATGTGAAATTTAGGTGTATTTTTTCATTAAAACTGGTTAAATATTGGTAATTATAACATTTTTTGTAAAATATTTACAAAAATAATCAGATTAATTAACCAAAATTACTTTTAAGGTTATATCACAATTCTTATAAAAGCAATGTATTTAACTGTATTATAATTCTAACTAACTAAATGAATGAAAAAATAAATTTAAAAAATTGAAACTAAATTTTTTTCTTTAATAATTCTAATAAAATTGCAAAAGAATTTTAAACATGTGTATTTGAATTACAAGTTTTAACAAAGCTGAAAATATTTTAAAATAAAAACATGGAAATCCCTACAGGGAATTAGATACAAGATAAGGGAAATGTCTGTAAATCGATTACCGAGAAACTCAATCGAACGCATTTAACCGAGAACTGGTGTAAATTTACAGAGTCTTGACCGAGAAACTCGATCGAATGCATTTAACCAAGAACTAGTGTAAATTTACAGAGAGTCACGATTTTTTTTCTGTGATTTTACAGAAATTTTTAACAGTGTACATTACATACAATTGGACGAGGCAATCGGAAACAGTTCGTGTTCACAAGGTTTGACTGTACCTTGATAAAAATTGGTGCTGATTTGTTTTTGGTGTAAATCGTCCAACAGGTGGCACTGCTATGCGGCATTTTCACGATTTACATGATTTTAGCGATAATTATATCTCAAAAACTATTGCATAGAATTTGATCAAACGTCATATTCTGTTAAACCTTGACATAATTTGATGCAGATTAGCTTTTTATGTATATCATATAGCAGGTGGCGCTGCTATGCAGCATTTTTCACGATTTTGCGATAGCTGTATCTCAAAAACTAATGCACGGAATTTAGTCAAACGTCATATTCCACATAAGTAGCACTTCCACATAAATAGATCCTTATTGGGCTTGGGTCTATACTGTCCAAAGCTATCGCTTTTGTGCACTTTGAGTAAGGAATTTTGGTTGCAGACATCTAAGAGGTTGGGTGACAAAATTCAATGATTTGTTTGAAAAATGCTATGCTTATATCTCCTTTTTAAATGCACACAATTCAACAAATCTATACATTTAGAGTTTGTTATTATAGGCAAAGAATTGTCATTTAATTTTGGCACTGTGGTTGCAAATTTTGAGGCATTAACATTAACATGTATGGAGTAGAAGAAAATTTTGGGATTGGCACATCCGACTAGTTTTCACTTAATATTAATTCTTGTGGTCTTCAACGAAGCCCACCTGTTAATAACATCACTTAGTTTAATAAAATTCCCTATTTCACTTTCATATTTTAAAAGCATTAGGCTGTCAAGTCTGTCATCCCTCATTGTAGCTTGCAATATATAATTTTTTAATTTTTATTTGACTAAAGATTCTTTCATTAGATGCAACGCCATAAAGATAAGCTGCTGTGAATGTTAAGGTACGAGTATATAGTTTGACGGCGTGACACAAATAGTCTTTGAATTTCATGGCATGAGTAAAAGGTTGTTAAGTGAGTTGGGATTTGGTTCTATTGATATTTCTATTGGTTCTATTGATTATTTCTATTTGACTCTGCAAGTCATGTACATCCAGTTTCTCATATCCAGGTGGAAACATTATTAACTTTTCCCTTGCACAATTGTAATTTAAATATGAAATGCATTGCTGCAATATCCTCTTGATTTACTGTAAAACTTATGTGTATCAATGTCCATTGCTGTGCTATTACTTTTATCTATTGCCTTTGGTGAAACCGTTTTTCTACGGTGCTTTCGGAACTCAGCTTCTCCAGTCACATCCTAATATTCATAATTGTTTGTGAGCTTGTCTGTAAGGAAATCTTTATTTCTTCAAAATTTTATTCAAGTGCAACGTGTCAGTGTTAAAGTGCATGTTGATTTTTTCTTCAGTTGATGGACTGCTTTTCATGGTCATATTTCTGTTCCAAATTAAAATCGTCCATTTTTTACCTTTTTCATCCTCGAATGGATTTTTAGATGCTCCAAAATCTTGCCCGAAAACTCTTTTCCTATTATGAAGGGTTTCTTCGTGCTGAGATTTATAGTAACTTTTTAGAACAGCTTTAAACACAGAACACTGGACTTTTGGTTTAAAATTTTATAAACACATATGAATATAAACGAACAGGACTGATATATATTTCCGCACGCAAATAAAAGTAAAATGTGACAAATTTATCTAAACTAACGACTTCTTATATCCGCATTTGCTTATAAAACGCTTTTTACTTGACAGCGAAGGGTTAACTAATTTTTGCGGCAAAAAAATCACGAGAATGGGTAAAATATTGTCCAAAAATCGCAAAATTAGTCAAAAAAGTTGTGAAAACTCATCAAATCTTCTTGCCCATAGCTGTGTTTCAAGTAGGTTACTACATTACTTTCTGTTGTGGTACAAGTGATCTCAAATTTTCAAAAGAAGCTGCAATCCCTTTGGATTAAAATAGCTGGATTCTCTTTTGGGAGGAGAAGGGGAGGTAGGGTGAAATTTTTGAGAAAGGAACAAAGTTTTGGAGGAAATAAAGGAACTGGTTAGTCAGTTATTGATGGACAGGAGTAGAGAAATTTAGGTCTGGTAGATGTATAATATTTTTGTAGAACTGAAAAATACAATGATAGATTGAGTGTGGCTGATTTCTTTTTGTATTTATTTTGATAATTTAACTTGTTTACTGTTGCAGTACTCAAAATAATCACCAAAACAATAAAAATTTCGTAATTTTTTTACTATTACTTTAAAAAAAGAAAGTGTCTCAAAAATCTAGAATTTCCCAACTCTAAGCTCAAATTTCCCAACTTCACATATATTGGGGGGGGAGGCTCCCCCCCCATACCCCCCCATGGCGACGCCCCATTATGACCCCCCATTTTTTTTTAAATTTCAGTCTCCCGAGGGTTTCTATCAGGATATTCGCAGGCAGACCAAAATGTTCTTAAATTACTTTATTTTACCTTTAATTTGGCACCAATTTCCTCTCGTAACTCGATGACGTGATAGTGACGCCAAAATGCAATTTGGTGACCGCTGCTGCTTATATCGTACCAAGAAATGCCAAGGCAGACCAGTCATTCCTTAATTTACTCCTAATAATCTTGTCCTGCATCATAATTTCATCTCGTAACTCGATGACGTAGCCATTTGTGTCGCCGCCGCCCGCACTAATATATATTATACGCTATACAAGCAATTCTGGTAGGGAGTCACGATATGCAAACGTTTTATACGATGCACCTTACAATATGAGCCGTAAGGCCTATGCAGAGTTCGATGTGAAATATAATTGAAATAGAAAACACAAATCATAGTAAGTTTAGAATTACGTTTTACTGAGAGAGAGAGAGAGATAGGCCTATCAAAGTATTTTTTACTTTCTTCTATCTTTACAAGAAGAAAGTATTGGTTTCATAAAAATTTTCGAATTCCAGTTTTCGACGGATTTACACGTTTTAGGGGTCAGAGATTCCAAAAAACATGTTTTTACAAAATGTCTGTCTGTATGTGACACAAATTTGAGCGCTCTATCTCAAGAACTAATGCACGGAATTTAATAAAAATTTATATACAGGTTGTCCCTGATATAGATTGGTGCTGATTAGTTTTTGGTGTAAATTGCCCTGCAGTTGGCGCTGCTATGTAGCATTTTGCAGGACTTCCTCAAAAGCTCTAGCTCAACAACTAATGCACGGATTTTTATAAAACTTCACATTCCGTTAGTCCTTGACATGAATGGATGCTGTTTACGTTTTGGTGTAAATCGCCCAACAGGTGGCGCTGTTATGCTGCATTTTGCAAGATTTACATTATTTTCGCAGTAGCTCTATCTCAAGAACTAATGCACACATTTTCATCAAACTTAGGATTTAGTTAGTCCTTCATATGAAATGATGCTGACTACTTGTTGGAGTAAATCGCCCAATAGGTGGCGCTGCTGTGCTGCAATTTGAACTATTTCCTCAATAGCTCTATCTCAAGAACTAATGCACGAATTTTCATCAAACTTCAGATTTAAGAATAACTTGATTAATATTGCTGCTGATTATGTGTTGTTGCAAATTGCTCAACAGGTGTCGCTTCAATGCTGCATTTGTCATGATTTGCGCAATACCTCTATCTCAAGAACTAATACACGAATTTTCCTCAAACTTCATATTCAGTTAGACGTTGACATAAGTTGGTGATAATTAGGTCCTGGTGTAAATAACCCAATAGGTGGCGCTGCTATACTGCATTTTGCTGGATTTACACGATTTCAGCGACAGTCATACCTCGAGAACTAATGCACGGAATTTCACATTTTTAGAATTCTCATGATGAACACAGATTGCCATTTAATTTGGCACTGAGATAGTGAATTTTGAAGTATTGACATGCATGAGATAGAAGAAAGTTTTGTGATGGCCACAACATACTAGTTTATTAATGAAGCTGACAAATTAACGTAAAATCATATAGAACAGTAATGATTTTAAAGAAGCCTCTTAAAAAAGAGTTTTTATTTTAAAAAAATCATAGTAACAGGAATCATTCAAAAGAGTGCCATGGAGCCCACGGGCGCCGTGTTGGACAGTCCTGACCTAGTGCATAGATAATATCCCAAATTGTAATTACTTTCTTCATCTTTACAAGAAGAAACTATTGGAATCGTGGAAGTTTTCGACGTATTTACACGTTTTAGGGGTCAGAGAACCCGACAAACATATTTTTAGAGAATGTCAGTCTGTATGTATGTGACACAAATTTTGTGGGTGCTCTATCTCAAGAACTAATGAACGAAATTAAATAAAACTTTAGATTGAGTTAGTCCCTGATATAAACTGGCGCTGATTACTTTTTGCTGCAAATCGCCGAACATGTGGCGCTTCTGTGCTACCTTTTTCACGATTTCCGTCAATCTCCCGAATTAATGAACGGATTTTCATAAAACTTCAGATTCCGTTAGTCTTTGATATAATATGATGCTGATTACTTTTTGGTGTAAATCGCTGAACAGGTGGCGCTGCTATCCGGCATTATTCATGATTATCGCAATAGATCTATCACAAAACTAATGCACAAAACTAATTTCATCAAGCTTCAGTTGCAGTTTGTTCCTGATATTAATCAGCGCTGTTTAGTTTTTTGAGTAAATCGTTCTACAGGTGGCGCTTCTATCCAGATTTTTTTACCATTTCCACAATGGCTCTATCTCAAAAACTAATGCACGTATTTTCATCAAACTTCAGATTCAGTTAGAACTTGACATAAGTTGTTGCTAATTAGATTTTGGTACAAATCACCTAACCAGTGGTGATGCTATGCTTCATTTTTCAGGAAGTATTAACAGGGCCGAAACAAGCCTTTTTGGCGCCCGGGGCAAACATGGATTTTGGCGCCTCAACCCCCTCTCCACCACAAAGTAAATTTAAAAAAAGAATTTTACTAAGTATCTAATAGACAAATTATTTTTAAATTTAAAATATATAAAACTGAACTACGTAATCAGCTTTGTCAAACATTGATTCATTAAAACCTTGAAAACGGAATCAAAAGGAACCTAATTACATTTTAATCTTTTTAAACATTATTTTTTTTTTGTATAGGCTAAATGAGGTGGATATCTAGAAAAAAAAAGGTTTCACTTTGTGCATTCCCCCTCCCGTTTGTTTTTATTGTCCCGGGCAGTTTTGATTTCAGGGGTGGCCCGGGGGGGACATTCCCCCTGGAGCAATGAGATGCCCCCCCCCGGAAGATTTGAGATTTTGTGTTTTCAATGGTCAAAAAGTGCAATTTCCCCACCCAGAACTCTATAATGTCCCCCGCTGGAGTCACAGAAATCCCTCCCGGAGACAAGTGTCTGAAATCAACACTGGACCCGGGCAGTCATCGCCCATGGAAAGACGGAAAAAAAGGAAGCTCAACGCTGCTCAGCGGAAAAACAAAAACAAATTTCATAGAATTTTTTATCTAATAGAAAAGTCTGACTGAGAGGTCGCTTTATGCTTGGTAGTGGACAATATCTCACAATAGACTGACCTTGAAAAACGGTAGTGATTCTCCTACACAGGATGTGATTTAAAAGATAGAAGGCTAAGGCATAGACATGATACTTTTGGAATGGGAGAATAATAAAAGCCTAAAGCCGGGAACCCACATGCGGAAAAATACGACGGAATTGGACAGCGGAACGGCGAATTGACCCCATATTTCCGTTTACAAAAGCAAAAACGCAGCGGAATTGTAATTAAACATGTTTTAACTTTTTCCGTTTTCCGCAACGGCATCTGTAGAAATCAGACATGCGCAGTAGTTAACGTGGAAGCGCCAGCGAAAAACGCAAGTCGGAAATTTGGCGTAGCGGAAAATTTGCCGCTGCAGATTTCCGTCGTATTTTTCCGCATGTGGGTTCCCGGCTTTAGAGAACAGTTCTTTTTTCTTATTCATTTACAATTTTGTATTGTACACGAATCTTTTTATCTATTTGTAAAGTTTAATGCATTTGGTTCAGTTTTCCTTTTAAATTTTCCGGCTGCGAGACATTTTCATACAAATTTCGTATATATATATATATATATACATTCTTGTATCAAATGTCAAACAAAATCTTCCTTTTGGCGTCCCCTTCAACTTCTGTTAAAGCGGCGCCTGCGGCACATGCCTCCTCTGCCCCCACCCCTAGTTTCGGCCCTGAGTATTAGCATGTATGAGATAGAAGAAAGTTTTCGGATTGCCATATTCGACGAGTTTAACTTAAAGCAAGATCTGCTGTATCTGGGCCTACAAATGAAAATATTGTGTTTTATAATGTGAATATTGAAGTATTTTATAAAGAAATCTTCCATTTAATATTATTTGAAGTATTCTAGGAATTAATTCCCAACCTTCTTACATCTTGTCCAGCACCTATACCAGTGGTGGCAGTTCAAATAAGGAATATATATTTATATTTTCATATGTGTGTTGAATTAAAATTGGAGGGATAATGGCTGCAGAGGTATACAATAGTTGGACTAGACATCTTCAAGCTACACTTTTTCTTGCTAACTCAGAATGCCAGAATGGGTCTGTCTTCTTTTCTGGGCTTGAGCTTTTTTCTCCCACCCTCTGAAGTCCAAGTTGAGCTAACACTTATTGTTGTAAAAATAAAAGTGTGATGTTTAACACTCTCTCCTCCCCAACTTTCAAATATTGAAGTTTCAAAAAGGCCAATAAATAGGAAAGTTGCAGTCAGCTGATGACGATTGCATCAGCCAATCACAACTGCCCGGTTGACATCCAGCCGCACCCATAACCCTCTCAACCACCAATCACAACTGCCCTTCAATGGTTGTTTGACCTCCAATGGTCGATTTATTCTCCAGTTCTCTCTAAGCTACTTTAAACGATAAAAATATTTTATAACTGTGTCAGAGAAAGAGAGCGTCAGTTGGTATATTTTAGTAAGAGTAACTAGAATAGGAACAAGAGAGTGCTCTTTTTGCGGCAAATTTTATTGTTATCCACATTCAATATATTTTATGTTCTTGCTAATAAATAAGTATTAGCCTCATATCTACAGAGCATATATACTCAGACTGGAAGTTTTTGTTAAAAATATGACAAATTCCACAACTTTGCGTACTTGTCTGGTCAAGAATGATTAAACAAGAGATTTTACCATGTCACGTCAGCTGAGAATACGTAGAAATAAACACCAATAGGGTGAAGGAAGGGCATTTAAATTCTGCTTCCCTGATGACCAAGTGGCTTTTGAGTGAAGTTCAGTGAGCCTAGGGTGCTTCTATATTAGTGTGCGGTACATGGGATATACAGTTTGATTGATTGAAATAACTTTGGACGAAAAATTAATAGTCAAACATCTTAGAGACCATTATCACCAAACCAAACTAATAGATTAATTATTCTCACTCGTCTAATCGAACTCATCCACTCTAGTTTGGACAAAAACTTTTTAAACATGTGCCCTGCGCATACGTCCCTACCTTCATATAGATCTTCACCAATCGCACATTTTGCCCAACTGTGGTTAGGAGGTCATGATGGGGACTATGAGAAATAAAACTTTATTATGTAAAGACGATTTTGGACAAAAACTAATCACCAATATCTTAGTGCGCGTGCCAATTGCTAAGTTAATGTTTATTGACTTGGAGAACTCGTTCCGCGTTCCGGCGAGTTTTGCCAGATCCTAAAATATTGTTTAGCATAGTCTGGACAAAACAGTTAGTCTGAGCAGCCGCCCTATGCGTATATCGCACTGTTTTATAAATGTTTGTATTGTTTATGACGGCCGATGGACTTTACCCACGAATGGCAACAGCCACGCCTCTTCGGGCATAAACCCTCCGAAAAAGACTGTTTATTGGACGAAGGGGAACCAGTGTTAAAATGCTCTTCACGCCTATTTGTGTTTTCCTTCTGTATACCCGCGGCTGACGTCACATGGGTCAAATCCATTATGGATTAACTACACGAGAGATGTAGGCCCAAGGGAGGAGTGCCTTTCGTGAAGATCGTTCTAAGGGAACCTAGCCCGTATTTACATAAGATTAGAAGAAAACCACGGGCAACTTCGAGCGATTAGACCGACGTGCGTGATTGGGTTTGAACGCAGCACCTCATGTCTATCAGCTTTGAAATTAGAACATCTCTCTTGCAATACACCAGATGTGTAAAGTGCGCTGGTGAGCACAAGACTAGAAAATGTGTAAAATATTTTAATATACCCTGTCGGTGTCTGCAGTGTGGGATGACTGCTTTGCGAACTACTTCTTTATCCAAAGATTTCCCAAAACAAATGCCCTACTAAAGCAAAATTCGAAAGCTAAAGCTACTAACTCGAAAAAAAATGTCAATGGACTTTAACCACGAGTGGCAACCACCACACTTCTGCGGGTATATACCCTCCAAAAAAGACGAAGGTGGATCAGTTTTAAAATGTTCTTCACGCCTATATACGTTTTCCCTCTATATAACTGCAGCTGACGGGACATTGATAAAGTTCTTATGAATTCTACCGGACATTGTTCCCTAGAAAGATTTACCTACAGCGCCTAGAAGATACAGTGTGGAAAACGGCTATTCCTATAATGCTTTAAAAAGTGCTAAAAAATTGTATCCCATAAATCTCCAAGAATGCTCAGCGGCAATATGCTGATACGAGCGCCATCTCGTAACTCTTTTCAATATAAACCCTGTGTTTTCAAAAATTATAGAATGTTAAATATCGGAAATTATAAATATAAGATATTTTAGTCTGTTATAAGCTAATTTAGTTAAGGAATGACGTGAAATAGGTTAAAGAGTCTCTTTTAGAATGACTATCGTTTTTAAATCACTACGATGGCGCTATGATCGACATCTTGTTATTCAGCATCGTTGTACATTTATGGGATTCAATTTTTTAGCACTATTTTGTAGCTGTTTTCCACACTGTATCTTCTAGGCGCTGTAGATTTACCTATCCCAGACATACAAGCGAACATAAAGTTGTGGCCCCAAATCCCTCTCTTTGCTTTCAAAATTCTACTAATTTGGTTCGGTCACAGTTCAGGACACATTTTTGGTCACCGGATTAAGTTCAGTCTCTTAAAAACAGGTGAAGCCTAATTCCGGATTGTCTATAGAACTTAGTGGCCTAAGCACAGGTTAAGTATACGCTCTGTACATATGCATATGTCTCCACTTTCTTATAGAGGCACCGAATAAAGATCTCAATGCGTGCTCAGAATAAGTTTTGTTCAAACTATGTTAAACAATAAATCAGAACATCGTAATAAACCCCCGTGTGAATTCGATTGACGACTGATACCATGATGTCCCCATGTGAGAGTAGTGACATAAAATTCGATTGATTGGGACGATTTTCGAAAAAATCCAGTCGCCAAGCAACTTTGAGAGAGTCCCAAAATAATGCTTGTTAACATGTCTCACTAGGATCCTTCTATATGAGATTTCCGACATACGCAGAGGACGCAAACACAGACAGACCTTTTTGTCCAAATTATGGCAAAACCATATTTCAAAACTATGCAATTCTGCTATGCAACAAGTGGGACAAGCTTGGCGATTCTTTTTTGTCCAAGATCGTGTCAACCCATGACGTAATGCTTGGAAACTGACTCCAGACGAACGGTTGCTACGTTGTATTTTCTATTTCATCTGTATATTATATCTATAATTCATAGCATGCACTACACAGCATGTTCTTATTTATAAAGGCAGCCTACTAGCAGCAACGTAGATTAAAGTGAATGTGCATACCGTTGTCATGAAACTGTGCTTTGCAAAAATACACTCGTAAAGTACGAAAGTTGCATGTAGTAGGTAAGAAAAAGGCAATATTAATAACATGAATGGTTCTGAACATTTGTAATCATATCATGAACTAAGAACGCTCAACTGAAGTGACTTTTTTTTTCTTTTGAAAATTACTTATTCGAAAATAAAATCAATATGCAGTAATAAAAATAAAAAGAGCAACTTCAAAATAAATATTTTTTTCTTCCACTCGGCTTCTTACAACGGCCGTAGGCATACCTGTGGCCTGCAAAAATTTAAAAAGTACTCCTCTCGGGGAGAAAGTGGGGTGGGGGACATCGCAGGTGCTTTATTTCAGTAAGTGGTCACAGAACTTTCCAATGATGTATCACACGAAATGTATCGACAAAATTTTAAAAAAGTGCACCCCTTTTGGTGGTCAAAATGGGGATGGAGGGCACCGAAGGTGCATAACATGAATAAATACTTTCACATACTTTTCCAAAGATATGTCACATGAAGGGTGCCGGAAAAATATAGGAGGGAAGGGCACCGGAGGAGCATAAAATGATTAAGCGGTCACAGGTCTTTCCAACGATATGTCACACGAAAGGTGTCTGCCAAAGTTAGAAAACTGCCCCCTGGGGGATGGGTACTTGGTGCAAAATGAGTTAGAAGGGGGGGGGGGGAAGCTTAATAATGTACAGTCAAAAAGCTTTAAAACGATATGTCACATAAAAAATCCATTATTTTCCTCCAGGGGTCAAAATAGACCCCAATAATAGAATCCCCGTGGGGAATATCAAATTCGGTTAAGCTTTCAAATGAGGTCAAATCTTGCTGCAGCTTAATTAGGAGCTGAGTTAGAAAACTGCCCCTCTATAGTCCCCCTAGGGAGGGAATGGGAGGAGGGGTAAAGATAGGTTCCTAATATGAAAGAGTGGTCCGAGGGCTTTCTGATGATAGATCATGAGAGGTTTGAAAATTGACCCCTCCTTTTGGTCCACTCTCGCGCCCCCTGAATAGACCCGAAATTCACACATCCCACCTCTTTTTTAAATTTTTATTTAAACTAATATAACAAAGTATAGCTCTGTCAGTATGTTCTGTGTGTGATGGCTAGCGAAATCTACTGCAGATTAAAGTCTGAAAATTTAAGTGTAGATAGTTTAAGACAGATCCTGATGCACCTGAGTCTCAGGTTTTTAATTTTTTAAGAACAGCATTTTTATCTATCAACTTCTTAGGTCCTTGTCACAAGGTATCTCCCGTGCGGTGGTTCCTGATAATAATAATGACTTGTGAGACAAAAACATACATGCCTCTAACAGAATTTTTTTTTAAATTATGTTAACATAAAAAAATATGTACAGTACAAGTTAATACTGTATTTACACATGTCCTATAGGGCTTAGGCTCCTGCCTATTCAGAGAGCAGCAAAAAAAAAAAAAAAATAAAAATAAATAAATAAAAGTGCCCAGTTAAATTGATGGCATTCAGCTCACAGACTATTCACACTAATTGTATGTTATACTCTTATTTCAATGAATTATGCACCTCAAAAAATAAATGAAGGAGGATTAGCCCCTGCCCCTCCCTTTTATACTTAACCAACGAACCTCCAAATCTAATCAGGGAAGCTCCTTAATGTAATAAACAGGTATATCAAATTGAAGCAAATCAGATAATTCTGCATAAAAAAAACAATTTCGCTACATTAAGCGGGGGTGTTATTACCTCCCCCATTTCCCCCTTTATGTTTAACCAATGAACCTCCAAATCTAATCAGGGAAGCTCCTTAACATAATAAACAGGTATATCAAATTGAAACAAATCAGATAATTCTGCATAAAAAAACTTTCGCTACATTAAGCGGGGGTGTTATTACCTCCCCCATTTCCCCCTTTATGTTTAACCAATGAACCTTCAATTCTAATCAGGAAAGGCCCTTATCAGAATGAACCGAGAAAAAAAAATTAAAATAAATTGGATAATTGTGCATGAAAACCCATTTATCTAAATTAAGGGGATAGGACTTGGCTCCCTTTTATACTTAACCAATGAACCTCCAAATCTAATGAATGAAGCGCCATATCAGAATAAATCGGTGCATCAAACTTTAAGCAAATCGAATAATTCTGCATGAAAAACCCATTTATCTAAATTAAGGTGGGGACTAGCCCCCCCCCCCCCGCATTTATACTTAACCAATAAACCTCCAAATTTAATCAAGACAGCTCCTTAAGGCTGTTCTTAACTGCTCTGCTCAACAAGCGCAAAACGTGTTGACACATTTACAAATTCATTTTTTAACGGAAAGGTATAAAATTGAAAAGCCTGGACAGGGAAGCGATTTGGAATCGAGCTGTTTTTTTCATTTTTTGATCAATCAATTACCTATTGAGCTATAAGCTATTTTGATCACGTGAAAAACACGTTTTTCGCCCGCTCTTGAGTGTCCTTTCTTCCTTCGCGCGGAAATTCGGTTCAAAACGCCTACTTTGACACTCTTTTCTGAAAGATCTATTCCGTTTGCAAAAAAAAGGAACAAAACAGCTCTATTACATCGTTTCTGAACAACCAACAACACCAGCTAATTTAATGCATTTTCGAACAAAAATAAATTAAAACTTATGTCAGAAAGTTGCCCTTTTGGATTTGAGAACACCCTTAATATAATAAACCGGTATACCAAATTTGAATTGAATAACTCTGCATGAAAAGCCCATTTATCTCAATTAACCCTAGATCTACCGGGAATTTTATTCAAGTTTTAATAAAACGTTCTACACCAGAATTTTTATTTAAAACTATTTAACTTATTTATTTACCTTATTTTTGTCTGGTTTATATACTTAGTTTATTTTAAAGAAATTTCTGGTTTGAATGAATATTTTGTATGTACCTGTCGGGTCCAATGGACCCGTCTGGTAGACGGAGGGTTAAGAGGGGTCTAGCCCCCTTCGTACTTAACTAATTAACCTCCAAATCTAATCAAGGCAGCTCCTTAACATAATAAACCGGTATACCAAATTTGGAGCAAGTCGAATAACTCTGCATGAAAAACCCATTAATCTAAATTAAGGGGGTTCTACCCACCCCTTTATACTTAATTAATGAACCACCAAATCTAATCAAGGCAGCTCCTTAACCCCTTGGGGACGAGCGAAAGATATACGGCCGCGTAAAGGGCTCAGAATCCATGATTATTCTCACCAGTAAATTTTTATTTTAAATTTTGCCTTATTTAATCCGAGCACTTTCCTGATTCAATTAGGCAGAAATTTCTGTTTTAAAAAACCGGTGATAAAAGATTAAAAATTTTGTAAAAGACACTCGTCCCGAAGGAGTTAATAAACCAGTATACCAAATTTGGAGCAAATCGAATAATTCTGCATGAAAAACCCATTTATCTAAATTAAGGGGGGGGACTAGTCCTCCTTCCCCCCCCCTTATACTTAACTAATGAACCTCCAAATCTAATCAAGGTAGCTCCTTAACTTAATAAACCGGTATACAAATTTGGAGCAAATCGAATAATTCCGTATGAAAAATCCATTTATCTAAATTAAGGGGGGGGGGGGGGGAGTAGCCTCCCTTTCTTCTTAAACATTGAACACCCAAAACTAATCAGAGAAGCGCCTTATCACAATGAACCTAGAAAAAAAAACAAGCAAATCGAAGAACTCTGCATGAAAAACCCATTTATCTAAATTAAGAGGGGGACTAGCCCCCCCTTTATACTTAACCAATGAACCCCCAAAACTAATCAGGGACATGCCTTATCAGAATGAACTTAGGAAAAAAATTGAAGCAAATCGGATGTTTCTATCAAGAGTTATCGCGTTACGTACATACATACATACAGAACTGGCAGCACAGAGCTAAAAAAGCATATAGCGTATAGCAGCAAAAGCAAAAGCGTAGCAGTGTAAAAGTCTTATGATCAACTTCCCAGGGCTTTTTAACAATATATCACATGATAGGTGTCGGCAAAATTTAGAAAAGTGCCCCCCCGGGTGACACAGAGTCAGGGGGTGGGGGTATGACAACAGAGGTGCATAACGTGATTAAGCAACCACGTCTCTTCAACGGTATATTATATGATGGGTGTCGACAACATTTAGAAAAGACCTCCCCCCGGGTTAGGCAAAATGCACTCCAATCTCAAAGTTTCAAACAGATCATTGCCTTGTTATATTTTCTAATTTGGTTTGCACCCTTCACCCCCCCCCCCCCCCCCCCGTCAAAATTTTACGTGCCATTCTTTTTTATAAATTTGTATCATGTGTTTTAAAGGATCTTATTTTAACAAAATCACATTCTGTTGTTCCACATTCCATGATTCCACCACCAGGGAGCACACTCTATTCTTAACAAAACTGTATTGGAACAAAACTCTGTTAAACAACCTATTTGTAGATATATTAGTCGAGGGAGGTGGCAAGTTAACCCTTAACCGGAAATGTGAAAAACCCGTGCACAAACGGAACACTTAATAATTTACCAAATAGTGAACTTAAACATTTAATCTTTAATAGTAATGCATTAACTAACAGGACCAATTTTTTAATATAACAGCATAAAAATAAGTTGTGAAAGTCGGAGAGAGAAAATATTAATGGCAGGTATGTAGACGCAAATATCTCACAGATGTACGTTTCCGGTTAAGGGTTAAAGCAAGAATTTAAGATTTGTGCAGAAATTAATATTTGAAAATAGTGGTATTTGACGCAGCATTCTTTTTTATAAATTTTTATCATGTATTATAACTATCTTAAAGTTTCAAACAGATCACCTTGCTAGATTTTCTAATTTTAAGACAATGGCTTTCTGTTAATTCCACATTCCACCACCAGGGAGTGCACTCTCTTCTTAACAAAAATGTATTTGAATGAAATTCCATTAAACAGCCTATCCATAGATATATTAGTTGACAGAGTGGCGGTTTTAAGCAAGAACTTAAGATGTTTGTTGAAAATTACTATTAGAAAATAGTGGTATTAACACTTATGAAATTTTTATAATCAATATGTAGCATTTATCTCAGGACAACCTATCTGTAGATATCATTTTTCACAAATTCGCGTTATTATTCTAATCAATGAAGCCTTTCTTTTTCTTTTAAAAAAATGATTTTTTATAAAACAAACAATTACTGCTTGAAATGTACAAAATGTAGATTTTATTAAACAGCATGTAAAGATAGAGCTATTTGCATAACTTAAATTTCCATAAAGGACATGTTTTTAAAAAATTGACGCCGTTCTAAAGAATCCTAGTGTAAAAATTATTTGTGGTTTCCTTTTAAAACGACAGTTTGAAAGAAAAGATCGAATTAGTTAAATAAAAATTAATATCTCAGCTTCTAATTGAGACATGAGAATAATTTTTTGAATTTCTGAAAGGGGAATTTTTTTTTGTGTCGGACAGTGCAAGTTTTGAGTTTTTACGCCCCTTAAATTCTGAGATGAGACCCTTTTAAAACCACCAGTCCCCTTTTTTAACTTAAAAGGCTACTTCAGTCAAATAAAAAGACCATCCGTTCGCTAATGCTAATCCTATGGAAGACATTTATAAAGATATCTTGCTTGGATTTAAAGGGGTTTTTTCTGAGAAAAAAAATAGTTCTGTCTTCAATCACACAGACAGATGTTTTCCAACATTAATAGTAATGAGTAGCTGGTTTCGCCTGCTAATGGGCCCCTCATTTCATTGGGGCCTCTAATTTATATGTAATCTTGTAGTAATATGAAACTGGATTGTAAACTTCCAAGTAATATTTGCATATGGCATCGTATAGCAGCGCCGCAAAATCCTATAGTTCCATCTACCACTGCCTGAGGGTGCAATTTGCTCTATACGACTTTGGTGTGTCACACGACATACTTCTGTCATTCATGATTGTATTCTTTATTGTACTCATTTTGCACAGATCAAGACAATTTTTGCTTAAGACAAATTCCAACATAGAAAGGTTCTATTTCGTAGGTTTTGCTGTAATTTAATATTTTTGCCTAAAAATATGTGTAATATTCTTCAAAAGGAATTTTAATTATAGAATAATGGCTATTAAATATATATATATGCATTTTTTTCAAAAAGTTTTGAGCCAGGCAAGAAAATTTCAACCTGTGCATGAGGTCCTGTGAAGTCCAAATCCGACACAGAAAAAAAGTCCGACTCGGCTTAGCCCAAGTCTGCAAAAAAAGTAAGGCCTGGCCCAACTCTGGAAAAAAGTGAAGGCCATCATTTTCTTTGTCCTTAAAACTGCCCTTATTTGTTTTGCTAAGGCCTTAATTTATAAGATATAACAAGATAGATAAGAGAAGAAAATTTATCTTTTTCAGCCCCCCCCCCCATCCCTAATAGACTTTGAATTTGTAGACTTTTTGGTGTATATTACCTCTCCTCCTAACATATTAGAAAGATCCGGACACATTTATAAACTTTTACAGATTTTCAACCATACCACCATGTGGTGCCACTGTAAATAAAGTTATATGCCAAGTTAGACTTAAAAATCTTGTCAAAAGGTATGCAGTTCTAAAGAAATGGCAAGTGTTTATATTATTGTAATATTGCTTTATAGTTGATGCTCTAAAACATGTATCTTTTTTTTACTTTTTTAAACTGCATATTGTATTGTCTTTTTCTCATCACATATATACTTATTTTTACAAAAATGGAAATAACCTTTGATTTACTTGTACTGAAATTAATGCAATCTTATTATTATTATTTTTAAAGCAAAGTTTGTTATACAAACTCACAGCTATGCAAAATGGGTATGATATGAAACTCTATGTTACAAATTATGAAACTACATGTAGATACAGCATACAAAGTTGAAATAAGGCTTTAACGTTTATATACCGTTGGGAAGAGGTATTAACATCTTAAAATTGTATAAAAAGCAAATATTTGGTGAACATGCAGCAATTGATTGGAACAGTTACATGAGAAAATTGGAACAGTTACATGAGAGGTTCCCTATACCTAATACAAAGATTGGTGATGCCAATGGCAATGAAATTGTTGAGACTGACAAAAGTTTGTTCGTGCATTGAAGGAAAAAAAAAAGCAGCACACAGCACTACCATATGGCAATGAAATTGTTGAGACTGACAAAAGTTTGTTCGTGCACTGAAGGGGGAAAAAAAAGCAGCACACAGCACTACCATATATCTTAATCAGTATATAAGTTTTATTTATGTTACTGTATTGAGATATAGTAGTCTACCATTTTGAGCATTAAAGAGAAATTAGATGAATACATATATCTCTTAGATGTTTATTCATAGAAAAGAGATTAAAAGCAAAAATGAAATATTTCAGACTTGAAATAATAAAGTGATTTTTAGTTTCACATGTACTGTTTATGGTAATCATACAGATGCACAAAATTTGTTTTAAAGAACTTTTTATATTTTACAAAATGGTTATTTTTTTTATAAGTATCTTTCTTTCCTGTGAGCTTTGTTTTACATCATCAGTGAATTTATTACTTAATAATGCAATTTTGTGTATACATAAAAATATTTCATATGTGCCCAGTTTTTTAAATTTTGTTTTTATTAATTAAATAAAAAACTAACTTAGTACTATAACCCTTTTTTTAGACAGATTAAATTTTCTTTTGTAAGTCGCAACAACAATTGCTATCTAATCGCCCCCCCCCCCCCTCTATTCTTTTCTACATTAATAATCTTGAATATGTGGAAAAAAAATGTTACATTATAAATTTGTTTTTTTGTTTTAACCTATAAGTTATTTCTATGTTATTTATTTTTAGCCAAAATATTCATTAAAACTGTTAAAATTCATCAAACCAAAGCGAAAAAATATACTTACATAAATTGATATGTCTAACTTAAATACATACACAGCAACATGAGTTATAGGCGAAAGTGAGGAGGAATGGGACACTTTGTACAAAAATAAGTAAATCAACTTTGGCACAAAAACAAAAATTTCAATTTATAGAACATAAAATGAAACACTTTTTATTGTCCTTGAGCAATATAGAAGCATAATTTGCAGAAACAATTTTATAATTAAAGAAATTGTAAATTTCAAAATGTGTCCTGTACCTCCCCACTAACAGAGGCATGGTACCGCTATAAAATAAAGTATGATAAAACACAAATAATCTAGCATCAACTACATATACAGTCTAACAAAGATTGTAGGTTAATAATGTCTGTTCCACAACATCAAATTCTAGTATTTTCATAACTGGAAGGAAAATTCAGAATTGTCAGTCACAGATGACATTAAAAAATCATCAGTTCAATTTATTAACATTTTGAAGCAAATGAATATATTATCAGTGTTATAATTAATATATTATCCTCTAAAATATTTGCATATTAGCAATTTACATTTATCTTATTTAAAGGAGGAAATGGACTTGTCCCATTCCTTCCCACTACCTTCTTTTATGTTAAACTTCTTGTATAAACAAAAATGCTACTTTTAGGCTTAGATTAAATTATGGATAATATACAGTATAATGTTCTATAAATAGAGAAACTATTGCATCTACGTATAAACAAGTCATTAATATACAGAAAGCATAAAAAGTAGCATACGAAGCAAATTTACTTTTGATTCTTAAAATGATCTTTTTCTTTATACAGTTGCAAGCTTATGTAGATCAGTACTATTTTCAACTGAATATTGGGCTACTATTGCTTCATCAAAAGTGTGTGATTGATGAGATTTTTAGAATGATATATAAAGAGAAAAACCTAGTGTCCCATTCCACCCCACTCTCCCCTATTTAAAGCATTGATTTGGATAAATTATGAATATATTATCAGGATATGAACACAACATTTATTCTTAAAAATAATTTTTTTCACTGTGCTTATCTGAAAAAAAAAAAAAAAAAAAAGTGATTAATCATTTAGTGGAACATAGTAAGCCAACGAAATATCTATCAGTTTTACTTATAATTGATGTGCATAAGACACATACTAGCAATTTAGAATTCGTTGAATGGACTAGAGCCAGTCATGTGCATATTCTTGTCATAGCTTATTACAGAAAAAGTGGAATTCTGTGAAATAAATAATGGGGAATTTTTTCTTGAGTCACACTCAGATAAAGTTCCAGGTACTAAGAAAAAGTTTGTTGGTAAAAATTTTTTGTTTACCTCACAAAATAGAACCCATTTTCTTCCAGTTAATTTATGCGGCCACAGAGACAAAAAAAAAAATGTTTATGTGTGGCCTACAACTGGTGATACACTTGTACACTATACAGAAATACAAGAAAATTGTGTAAAATGAAAGAATTCAGACATGGACAAATTCGTTTCTCATGTGGCAGCATAATTATCATAGAACTGCCAAAATCAGGTAAAGAAATGAACTTGTTTATATTTCATTTTGCCCTATAACTGGGAGCAAAGTGATAAGTTTCGACTTTTATGTTACATCTTTAATACATCACAGACGTTCAAGAATAAAAATTTGAAAAAATTTATTTTATACGGCAAGGATTTTATAAATTGTGTAGTGTAAAATTTCATATAAATTTTCGGTTTGTTCACTTAGAAAATTGTAAATTATTTTTCATTATTTTTCTCTGTCCCATGTTCCCCTTACAGCAATTCCTATTTTACACAAACAGTACCATAAAAAAACAACTTTTTGAAGTAAAAAAAAAATTATCATTTGATAACAGTTTTCACTGCTATTAAATTGTGTCACAATCTAATATGAGCATGGCGAAAACTTTTCATAAGTAATTCAAATAGCTAAAAATATATTCATAATATATAAAAGCAGTACAATTAATAAATATCTATATGATTAGATATTAGTTTCCTTCTAAGTTTTATCAATCGAAAATTCATTTATCTTCTTCTTCTTTTTCTCATAAAACTTTTATGAAATACCACTTTTGTAGTGTATATGGCGCGTAGAATTCATTTATTAAATATGGAAGATGTAAACAAAAATATATCCTGTTTTTATCTGTTCGAATTCGAATAAAACAGTCGATTTGGAAGAAAACGAATTTATTAATTTTACATAAACAACATAAAATACGTTTGCGCCAAAATAGTGATGCATAACAGTATCTATCAACCCTGCTGCAGCCAGCTGCCATAATCTAACGAGGTAACTAACCTGGCGTAAGTCTCCAATGTAATAGACTCCTAGTAGGCTATGTTTCGGTTTATTTGTTTTAATTTAAAAAAGTTTTAGTTTCTATTGGCAACTTCTCACACGCATGTCATGAGAACAAAAAAATATTTGAGTTTCGATTCGAATTTCTCAAACTGGGTAGAAAAATGTTTATTACTGCGCACTTACTTCCGTGAAAGTACTTTTTTAGTATGAAAAACGACCACTTAATAATGCAAGTAATGACCGTAATAATGCAAGTTTGTATCTATAAAAAGTAAAATAAAGGTGCATATTCCTATAACTTTATAATATACTATGTAGTGCATTATGAAAACTGATTTAATAGGATGAGAACATTTCTTTCTGATTCAGTAGCTGCGAAAATGCTATCTTGTTAGATATTGTAATTAAAATCAAAGGATTTTATTCATATCAAAAATGAATAATTGAGTAATGTTAACTGAATGAGTTGGTACATTTTAAATCAAAGTTTGATCGGGTTCTAGAGGTTTTTTTTTTTTTTTTTTCAGAATTTAGTTGTTTCCTCAATAATTTGAAAATGTTTTCGAGTCTTTTTTAGTTTTATAACATGATGTTTATATAATTAATAGGTTGATTAACCCGTAACAGGTATTGTGAAATTTTGTTACGCTACGAGTACGGCGCGGTCTCTCAGATCGCTTAACGGAAAGATGAATAAAAAACCCGAATGACTTGACCCCGATTGTTTCTGTACTTAACTTTATGTACAGGACTATGATAATTAAAAATAATGTGTTCAGAAATCGTTAGCGATAACACTATCACCCAAAACCAAACTTCATTTCAGCAGCATCTATAATTAAACCTTAAACTGCAAGTTAAATCGAAAAGAGAGCCGGTCTGTGAGACCGGCAATACCTGTTACGGGTTAAAAAAATAATAAATGTTAATAATCCTTTATTAATATCAAAAATTTATATTATAGGGTGAACTTCCAGTAATTGACCAAAAACACATTTATGTGTTAAAAACAAGAATCATTGTGTTGATAAAGTATTTTTGAATGCTGAATAAAAATATCTAACATCCAATGAATTGCATAGGAAAAAATTACTTTTGCTATCTATATTCTGATTGAATGTAAAAAATTAAAGAAAATGCACCTTCTAACAATATCAAAAGTGAATACATTCTGTAATAGTAGTGTTGTTTTGTGAGTTGTTTTATTAATCTTGCAGCATCAAGTTTAATTTAGTTCCATTGGTTCATCAAATGAGGTGTGTAGTTCATTTATGTTTGTTTTAAGTTAATCATTATGCATTTAATATTAAATTCATAAATTAGTAAATGACGTTAAGGGGGGTGGTCAACTACTAGATGTGTGAATGTTGAAAGCATTCAGTAATTGACCAAAATGGTCAACTACTGACTTTTTGCTTGTTTGCATCCATTCCTTTTGATCAAGGTTGGGTTTTTGACGTCAAAAACTGGTTTTTGACATGACAAGTGTCAAAAACTGGTTTAAACTGTCATAAACTAGTTTAAACTGTCAAAAACTAGTTTAAACCGTCGAAAACTGCCAAATACATGTAACACGCTAAAACATTTTAACAATAGATAAACATTAAATAAGTCAATGATTTATGTGATCTTTTATTGAAATTTAATAATTTAAAAAATATATTATTTGTAATAAAATATTATTATTTTTTTTTTTTTTTTGATTTTTCAACCAGAAGAAAATAATTTTGTACAATTAAATAATCCAGATCAATTTTACCCCGCAGCATGCTGCAGCACACCACGTGTTTAGCACATTTATTTACACCCAAAAGATTTTTGAGTTTAGAGTGTATGAAGCATTAGAAAATAGTCTGTCTCTTAATTGATGCTGAGCTAGTAGGACTTGGTAGCAAAAGCATTGCTAGATGAGCAAGTTTTGAAGCAGGCTCAAAAAGCTGTTGCATTTAGTGATACCTTTCCACCAAACAATGGAGTCCTCCCTATAGCACTGAAATAGGAAGACTGGAAAGGGGATTCTTTAGCTTCATACACAATCAGTATGGGTAAGCATCCATAAACTCTCTCCGTAGCTCAAGCGCGAGCTGAATCAACTGATACAGAAGTCAGCCCTTGCCCCTGATGGTTGGGATGCAAAATATAAGCCAAACAATGGTATGGTTTCATGATTTGATCCCTTCTATTATGCACTTTTTCAATATGGGCTTACAGGAATTTTCTTTTAGATAACCGAGCCAATTTTGTTCAGTTTTAAAATCAAAAACATTTTTAAATATTGAAAGAAAGCATGTTTTAAAAAGATTTTGACTTTAAGCTTTTTTTTTTTAATTGCTTCTCTTATTTTGTAAATGTTTAAAATTAATAATCCAATTTCAATTTTGAATGGAATGGTTATTGCCTAGACTAGAATAACATTGATGCACATTATCTTGTTATATATACAAAAAAATCTACACTTTTCTAAGTTTTTTTTCCCCATAAAAAAAGCTAGCTAATGCTTTAAGCGGTACTTTTCGGTTAGCCGGGCGCCAGTGTTATATATACATATGTATGTATACTTTATATACATATATATGTATATACACGCACACACATATATATGTATACATATAGCTTCTATATATGTATAAATATAAATATATATGTATATATAGGTATACATACATATGTATATATAACACTGGCGCCCGGCTAACCGAAAAGTACCCTTTAAGCTCTCAAAAGTAAGCGAAATTAAAACGATTTTAAGTAAGAGAAAAAATGTACAGCTCAGGTGAGCTTAATGTCTACTTTTTAGAAAAACACAATTTTACAAAAAAAATTAAAATTTTACCCTGTTAAAAAGTTGTACTTAACAATAATACTTTACTATAGTAGTACTAATTACTGATATACAGTAAGAGTGAATTTAAAATGTTACATGTAATGTTGTCATGTGTGACATTTAATTTGAATTTTTACAGATCAATTTAGTATTTGAGGTTTTTGACATGACTGTTTAAACTATGGTTTAAACTCGTCATAAACTGACACATGTCAAAAACCTGCCAAACCTGTAATTATTACTAATTATACAATTACAGTAATAGTGAATTTTAAATATTACATCTAATGTGTGACATTTAATGTGAAATTTTACAGATCACTGTAAGTATTTGAGGTTTTTGACATGACGGTTTAATCCGCAGTTTAAACTAGGGATGCACCGGATATTGATTTTGCCGGATATCCGAAGCTCCTTCGCCTGCCGGATTCGGATATCCGGCACTAGATATGTTTTTAGTTATATAGTGAATTATTTCTCTATATAATGTCATCTCATAACAGTAAATTACAAACATGTTTCACACATCATTAAAACATTTTAAACATATTGAAATATAATTTACAAAAACTATATCTCTTTGAATATCGGGGCTTGCAATTCAAGTTTTCCCTGGAGGGGAGTTTCATACACAAAATTTATAAATGCAGGGGAGTTGAACTGTTAAGAAGAAAAAATAAATCATTAAACCCCCTTATTTTTTATGTGCTACTTAAAGAATTACATTTATATAGACATGACAAAAAACCATTGAAACAATTTAAATTAACAACTCAAAATAATTATTCAAAATTTTTATTTTATTAAAACAAAAGGAACAAAATCAAGCTTTATATATACCATGTCTATTTTTCAACTTTCACCTAATGTTAGATTTTATTCCATTTTGCGTACTTTAGCCTCTTTCACAAGTTACACTTTTGACAAACAGCACAGAGCGACTTTTATAAGTTTAGAAATTATCGGAAACACATGGTTATGCTCTGAAAAAGTTTTAGAAAACTTTGCAAAATCTGATGTGCATTAATTTTTAACTTACATGAATAATGCATATCAGTGATGCTATGTCACTTCTGAGCAAATTTGTTTTATTATATCCTTAATGGAATTATATTCAAAACTGTAATCCCTGGTATTTTCGTTAATTGAACTATGTTCTATGCATCGGAATTTTAAATCCATATCCAAAGTTTGAAAAGGGAATAGTCAATTGATTTCTTCTATTACACGAGAAAAGGTTGATTTAAAAAAGTCATGTCCTAATTTCTGTTAATTGCGAGAAACAACTAATTTGTTGTTTCTAAATATGTTTTTTTACTTTCTTCTATCTTCAATAGAAGAAAGTATTGTAATCGAAATTTTTTTCGACGGATTTGCATGTTTTAGGGGTCAGAGATTCCAAAAAACATGTTTATAGAAAATGTCTGTCTGTCTGTCTGTCGCCATTGTACCATCAAAAAGTGTATGAAGTTATGTATAGAATTAAACCAAAATTTTATTATAAGTTTCTGGCTATGGCAAGCACGTCCTCCCGGAATTTGGAAAAAATTCGCCGGTAGGGGGCGCTGATATAACAATTTTTGTGCGATTTTGAATATTGTACCATCCAAAAGTGTATGGAGTTATGCATAGAATTGAACCAAATTTTTAGTTTAAGTTTTTGGATATGACAAGCAGGTCCTCCCTGAATTTGGAAAAAATTCGCCGGTAGGGGGCGCTGTAAATGCGTTTTTTGTGCGATTTTGAATATTGTACCTTCGAAAGGTGTATGAAGTTATGCATAGAATTGAACCAAATTTTTATTTTAAGTTTTTGGCTATGGCAAGCAGGTCCTCCCTGAATTTGGAAAAAATTCGCCAGTAGGGGGCGCTGTAATAGCGATTTTGAATATTGTACCGTCCAAAAGTGTATGAAGTTATGCATAGAATTAAACCAAATTTTTATTTTAAGTTTTTGGCTATGGCAAGCAGGTCCTCCCTGAATTTGGAAAAAAATCGCCGGTAGGGGGCGCTGTAATAGCGATTTTTGTGCGATTTTGAATATTGTACTGTCCAAAAGTGTATGAAGTTATGCATAGAATTAAACCAAATTTTTATTTTAAGTTTTTGGATATGGCAAGCAGGTCCTCCATGAATTTGCAAAAAATTCGCCGTTAGGGGGCGCTGTAATAGCGATTTTTGTGCGATTTTGAATATTGCACCATCGAAAAGTGTATGAAGTTATGCATAGAATTGAACCAAAAAAAATTTTAAGTTCTTGGCTATGGCAAGGAGGTCCTCCCTTAATTTGTAAAAAAATCGCTAGTAGAGGGCGCTGTAATAGCGATTTTTGTACAAGTTTTCTGCCTTTTGAATATTGTACCGCTGAAAAGTGTATGAAGTTATGCATAGAATTGAGCCAAATTTTATGTGTTTATTTTTGGTCATGTCACGAAGGTCCTCCCTGAATTTGGAAAAATTCTGCCGGAAGGGGGCACTATAATTGCGATGTCTGTACCATTTTCATTATTGTACCATCGAAAAGTGTATGAAGTTATCCATATAATTGAACCAAATTTTTTGTGCATGTTTCTGGCTATGGCAAACAAGTCCTCCCTGAACTTGAAAAAATTCCAAAAGAAGGGGGCGCTATAATTCCGATCTCTGTGCCATTTTCATTATTGTACCATCGAACAGCGTATAAAATTATGCATACAATTGAACCAAAATGTTTGTGCTTGTTTTTGGCTTTGGCCAACAGGTTCTCCTTGAATTTGGAAATATTGCGCAGTAAAGGGGCTCCGTGCTAGCGATTTTTGTATACTTTTCTTGATTTTTCGTAGTTCTATTGTGCAGCGGCGAGAACTCGCTTCCTGCTATGCCGGCTATTCGCAAACAGCTGGGTTGTTCTCTACAATACTTGCAAATTTGGCCAGCAGTCTGACTTGAATGATGCATATGTAAATTTTCATAAAAATTAGATAAATGGTAAGAAATCAGTCAATTATTGAAGATTTTAATAGCAACAGAAATTATTTTAAAAATTTGACTTAACAAAAAAAATAAAATAAAAATTTGTGGAAAAAATAAAATAAAAAATGTGAGGGAATGACAAGTGAGGGAATGATGAAATAAGACATTTTTACTAGTTGTAGGGGAAAAATGCAAAATTATGAAGAAATCCAAACTGTTTCCTTTAAGAGAAACACTTAATATATAATGTATGATAAAATTAAAATTTTTGATATTTACAAAAAAATGAATATTCTGTGTGAGGGAATGACTGCTAATAAAAACGCTTCCGGATTTCTGACTAAAAAAAATTCTGTAAAATTAACAAAATCTTACACCACCAATTTATGTTGCTGGACTGACAAGTGCTCAAAATAGCTTCTTCTCTGTGAAGGATGCTAGACTGCTACTGCTCATTAGTGGTAGATATTTGAGATAATAGCAGTGTGTGAGGGAATGATGGTCTAACATGGGGAAACATATAATTGATTGAGTAGACTATATAATAATAGTAAAAATAAATATTTTTATTATTTTTTGTAATGTATCAAATAAGAACTTTATTTTGCTTAGGGTATTTTTAATTATTTTTATTTCTGGATGGAAAGAAATAGGCAATAAAATATGGTAGTACAGGTGGGGGAAAGGTGAGGGAATGATGTTTGCATGATATATATTATATTTTTAAATACTAAATTTATTTATTTTTAAATTTTACTTTCTGCCCCTAATAAACTATGTTTAGATCTTCTAATAAAAATAAAAATAAATAAAAATGTAATAAAATTAAGAGCATTTATATGGCTGGGAAGCACTTTTTGCACTATTGCAGAGAATAACCCAGCTGATAACGACAGAATAAGGAAAAATTAATAATTTTAACAAATATCATGATATAGATTAACTCGTTTTTAGTCTGTTTAATTGACTTGAGCCTTGAGCAGAAATTTAAGATGAAAATCAAAGTTGGTACAGTATTGAACTAATAATATTGAAGTATTGACATGTGTAACTAGGTTTTGAAATATTAAGATGTATAAGATAGAAGAAAGTTTTGGGATTGGCACATCCAACTAGTTTTTTTTTTAAGTTCATCAGTTTTTTTTTTTTTTTTTTTTTTTTTTTTTTTTTTTTTTTCATGTGCACCACAAGTGTAATCTCATTTTGTTTAGTGCTGACTATTGTCCAATTTGGTAGAGCTTAGTTTCCGGTGGCTGTTGCTGCTCTTTTAGTTATTTCCTATTTTGAGCACACAGGAAAAACATTGCAAAATACGTAAAACGGTCATAGAAAAAAAAATTGCCGATTTCGTCAATCATGGTGAAAATAAATAAAATAATTTGTCGATTGGTTGTGAAAAAAAAAAAACTGAAGTTCATGAAAAATCGACAGTGGGAAAATATCACGAAATTTGTCAATCGATCATAGAAAAGTATCGTGAAATTTGCCAGTCCGTCACGAGCAAATACCGTGAAATTCCTCGGCCGGTCGCAGACAAAAAATGCAAATTTTTTCAATCGGATGCAGAAAAACAATCGTTACTTTCATCAGCATGTCACAAGAACAAACAATGAAATTTGCCAATCGGTCACAGAATAAAATTTCTAAATTTGTCAATGTTTGCGGAAAGAAAATTATGAAATTCACCAATCGGTCTCCAAAAAAATCAAGAAATTCGTCAGTTGATCGTGGAGAAAAATCACAAACTTTTTTGGTCAGATGCAGAAAAACAAACATGAATTTTGTCAATTTGTTGTAAGAAGAAACTGAAATCTACAAATCAATAGTGGAAATTATCGCAAAATTTGCCAGTCTGTTCCGACACCTCATCGTCGTTTTACAAAGAAACATTTTCGGAAAATGATTTTAGGTAGCTTTCATTACAAAAAGCTACCTATTGCAGCCGTTCGGAGGAAAGAGATTAAAAAAAAATTTGGTATATTTTCATCGATCATGACCCCCAGACACCGAAACCACCCTCCGTTCAAAATTGATATATATATCTGACCTATGTCACACTGTAACTCTCGTAATTATGAACCGATTTCGATACAATTCGGTGTGTACATAGTACATACAAATGTCTCGACCGAGTTCGTTGGCCAGCTTCATCCGCCGTTTTGTTTCAAAATGGCGGCCATTTAAAAATTTTTAAAAAATTTAAAATTTCAAATGTGGTACCAAAAAATTAAAAATGGAAAAATATTTTTTTTTTATGTATTTGACCTTTATACAAAGATTCCGGAGCAGTTTTTGTTTCGTCTATATCTTAAAAAATGGCTGAGTTGCAGCATTTTGAATTTCTAGCGTGACTGACATTTTGAAATGTCTTGAATTTTGTCACGCGATAAAAGGCGTATTTATGAACCGATTTGGATGTAACTTAGTTTATACATAGTACATACCAATGTCTCGACCGGGTTCGTTGGCCAGCTTCATCCGCCATCTTGTTTAAAAATGGCGGCCACTTAAATTTTTAAGAAAAATTTAAATTTGAAATGTGGTTCCAAAAAATTGAAAATTGAAAAAATATTTTCTTCTTATGTGTTTGACCTTGATAAAAAGATTCCAGAGCAGTTTTTGTTTCGTCTATATCTTAAGAAATGGCTGAGTTATAGCATTTTGAATTTCTAGCGTGGCTGACATTTTGAAACGTCCTGATTTTTGTCACGTAATAACAGGCGTATTTATGAACCGATTTGGATGTACCTTGGTGTGTACATAGTACATACAAATATCTCGACCGAGTTCGTTGGCCGCCATCTTGTTTCAAAATGGCGGCCATTTAAAAAAAATTAAAAAATTAAAATGAGATACCAAAAAATTAGAAAATGAAAGAGATATTTTTCGTATGTGTTTGACCTTAATACAAAGATTCCGGAACAGTTTTTGTTTCATCTATATCTAAAAAAATGGCTGAGAAATAGCATTTTGAATTTCTATTGTGGCTGACATTTTAAAACGACCTGATTTTTGTCATGCGATAACAGGCGTATTTATGAACCGATTTGGATGTAACTTGGTCTGTACATAGTACATACTAATGTCTCGACCGAGTTCGTTGGCCAGCTTCATTCGCTATCTTGTTTCAAAAGGGTTGCCATTTAAAAAAAATTAAATTTAACTTTTAAAACGAGGTATTAAGAAATTGGAAAATGAAAAAGATTTTTTTTATGTGTTTGGCTTTGATACAAAGATTCCGGAGCAGTTTTTGTTTCTGAAAATTTGTTATTTTGTCTATATCTTAAAAAATGATTGAATTTATAGCACTTTAAATTTCTAGCATGGCTAACATTTTGAAACGATCTTGTATTTGTCACGCGATAACACACGTATTCGCCTATTTCGATGTAAGAAGGCATGTGGATAGTATACATCAATACTTCAACCAAGTTCGCTGGCCAGCTTCATCAGCCATCTTGTTTCAAAATGGCGGCCATTAAATTAAAAAAATATATATATATTTAAAGTGAGGTGCACAAAAATTAGAAATGGAAAAAGGTTTCTTTCTTAAGTATTTGACCTTGATATAAGGATTCAGGAGCATTTTTTGTTTGTCTTTACCTTAAAAAATGGCTCAGATATAGCAGTTTCAATTTCTAATGTGGGTGACATTTTGAAAAATCTGATTTTCTGCATGCGACAGCACTCGTATATATCAACCGATTCCGATGTGAGTGAGCATGTGAACAGCAATTACTAAGGTCTCGACCAAGTTCACTGGTTAGCCTCATCCACCATGTTGTCTTAAAATGGTAGGCACTTTAAGAAATCGCCGAATTTGGCAGCCAAATATGAGTTACTTTAAAGAAAAGCAGCTTGGATAAAGCTGACTAATTTCGCGAAATTCTCATTCATTATATTGATAAAAATTAGTATTGAATCTCCTATATTCAGTTTCCACTATATTGAGCTTTGTGCGTTTGAATGATATAAGTTGGCTTTTTTAAAATAAGGAATATGAATGCTACATCTTCCTGCCGGCACTGGCCGGAAGGACTTTTTTGAAAACAGGAGCCCCCCGCCCCCAATATTCTTTAGGGCACGAATCCTGCCATCCCCATCTCGAAATTCAAGACATGTATCTGCCATTTAAGCCGTGTAATGTATATTAATAATGTTGTATAAAAAATGAAATTTAAACATTAAAATATTCTGTTTATTTGTACAATGAAATGCTGATAATTGCTACGGGATTTGGGATTGACTATATTGATAATTGCTAATAATTAACTTGTACAATGAAATGCTGATAATTTGTGTAACAAATTTCAACCAATTAATATACCTATAATTGTAGAGTATTTTCACAAAGAAATACCTTCTTTTTATAATTTAAACATAAAATATCTACTAATATACCCAAGATTAAAGAGTTATTTTCTCCAAATATAGGTTTAGTTGATGCCTTTTTTCTGTTTTAATTATTTAATGCTGTTTTGCTTTGAGTCACATTTAGTTTTATTTTAAGTTAAATTATTGTGATATTTATAAGTAAAAAGACAATTACTTTTCATTTTAAATACTTTATTTATAATGAAGTTACAAAAATAACTAATTGGATGTGCCAATCCCAAAACTTTCTTCCATCTCATACATCTTAATATTTCAAAAAGTAGTTCCAAATGTTAATACTTCGATATTATTAGTTCGATATTATGCAAACTTTGATTTTGATCTAAAATTTCTTCTCGTCAATTAATCAAAATAAGAATAAGTTAATCTCGATCATGATATTTATTAAAATCAATGATTTTTTTCGTTATTCTGTTGTACACCAGCTGATTGTGAATAGCCAGCTTAGCAGGTGTGAAGTTCCCATGGCTTCACGATCCACCAATATACAGTACAAAAAACTGCAAAAAATTGAAAAAATTTTACAAAAAACGTTGTCACAGTGCCACCTTCTGGCAGAATATTTCCAAATTCAAGGAAAAACTGCCGGCCTAGCCAAAAATATGCACAAAAGATTGCTTCAATTCTATGCTTAGCTTCATACACTTTTTTATGGTAAAATAATGGAAATAACCCAAAAATCACTATTATAGCGCCCCCTTTCAGCAGAATATTTTCAAATTGAAGGAGGACCAGTTAGTTGTTAGCCTAAAACATACCCCCAAAAATTGGTTCAATTCTATGCATAACTTCATGCACTTTTCGATGGTACAAGAATGAAAATGGCACAAAAATCACTATTACAGCACACCCTTCTGGCAGAATATTTGCAATTTGAAGGAGAACCTGCTGGATATAGCCAAAAACATACACAAAAAATTTTGTTCAATTATATAGATAACTTATCATTACGTATTTAACATACGCTTTTCGATAGTACAATAATGAAAGTGGCACAAAATTCGCAATTACAGCACTCCCTTCCGGCAGAATGCTTCCATATTGAAGAATGAACTGCTGGCCACAGCCAAAAACATACGCAAAAAATTTCGTTCAATTCTATGCATAACTTCATACACTTTTTGATGGTATGATGACAGACAGACATTTTGTATAAACATGTTTTGGGATCTCTGACCTCGAAAACGTCTAAGCCCACCGAAACCAGAAATCGAAAAAATCTGTTACAATACTTTCTTCTATTGAAGATAGAAGAGAGTAAAAATAGGCCTGTTTAATTGTTAAACATAAAAGAGAGAAAGAAACTTCATAAAGTCATACTTTAATAAACAACTTCAGACTTTGTTTCACATTCTGAAAGTAAAGGTACAATTTTCTAAAAGATGTAAACAAATTCTTAAATTTATTATAAAGAGTTCAAATATCAATGTTAGGAAAGCTGGCAATTCTTTAAACTTTTGAGAATTACCTTTTACTCATGAATAGTGGACTTATTTCATATTTTGCATTATAAACAAAAGTTGTTCGGCATTGTTTGGGTCAAACGATTTCTCTTATCCTTATATATTTGCTTTGCTACGCATTGCCGGATATCCGGCAGAGAAGTCGGATATCCGGTGATTGTGATTCGGATATCCGACGGTATTTCGGATATTGAAAAATCAGCCGGATATCCGTTGCATCCCTAGTTTAAACTGTCAAAAACTGACATGTGTCAAAAACCTGCCAACCCTGCTTTTGATACTTAAAAAAATACATAGATTTCTATTATGAAAGCAATATTCACCAATTTTTTATTTAAAAAATGAGTTCTTTCAGTAGTTGACCAGGGTGGTTAATAACTAAATGTGCTTGGTCAATTACTGATCAAGCAAGCACACATTTGTTATGTTAAGAGGGTCATAACACATTTATATAATAATAATGCAAGAAAAGTGTAATTAAAATGTAAAGATAACAAAATTAGTATAATGAGGCTCTAAATATAATTAGGGTTTGTCACACAAATCTTATAAAAAAAGTTTTACCACCATCAGCTCCAAACATAGTTTGTGGTAGATTTCTATTACAATTGTTGTGGAAGTATGCTGTTAAAATTGCTATATAAAATGTTTTTTATGCTAATTTTATCCATGACAAAGTTCAACCTTAATTAAGTGCAGTTGTGTAATAATAAAACATAATAACAATACAGAATTTACATTAACATTACAGTAAGTTTTGAGGGACAAAAGTAGAGTGTTGATTGTCAAGTGCTTCAGAAATGTATGCATAACTGTAGCACAAATAGGACTACAACTAAAAAAAAAAACTTTTCACTAAACGAAAAGGGCATTTAGAATATTTAAATATAATTTAAAATTAATTATAAATAACATGACAGATTTTGTCATCCCACAAAAATATAAAACAATAGGGAAAATCTTAAATATATTTTATGCATATATGAATTTTATAAATAGAGATTAATGATTATGTATCTCGGGCCACAAGTAAAAGATTTCTGGGCCATATGTGACCTGCAGGTTGAGCATGGCTGCTTTAAAGCATGACTAAATTATAGGGAAAGTAAAGAAGAGAAACAGGAGAAAGAAGACAGGAAGTAAGGCAAGTTAAAAAATTAAAGAAAACAAAACAAAAAAAAAAAGGTGAAAAAGCAGTAATAAAGACTTCTACATATAAGCAAAGTCTGATAAATGATTGGGTGCGAAATGCATGTGAAGAAATCTGGATGGAAGTTTGTGTTAACTTTAATAATTAATGGATGTTTTTATGAATAAATTTCGAAATAGTAACAATCCTTTTCTTGTCTATATTTACATATAAATATCATGTTTTACCACTAATTTCAATCTTATAAAACATTGTGGAAATTCACTAATATGTTTTCTGTTCAGAAACAATTTAAATTTTTTTTACAAAAAAATCTCTTGACTAGTTTTTTAAAAGCAGATCATGATGTGCTCATATATATAGAATGTACACCTATATTTTCCATCCAGAGTGACAGACTAGCCAAGTTCAGTGATGAATTTCCTTTACTTTTCTAAGTTTTCCATGCCAATAAAAACAATTGGTACTTTTCAGTTAGCCAGGTGGCAATAATTTTTCAGATGTCGAGATTGTGTGATGTTACATACCGAAAACCTTAATAATTGCCAAGGAAAGAGTAAAAGAGGATAAGCAAAAAAAAAAAAAATTTTTTTTAAGAGATTCGAACAGTCTTTATAAAGAGCACAGCTACATATTTTGCTACTACTGCAGTTTAAAAATCCTTGGCTTTATGATTAAAATTCTTTTTCTAAAAAAATTCTCAGAAATTTTAAATTCGTCAGTTTTTTTTTTTTTTTTTTTTAGAAATCTGAAATTTCCCCAATTTTTTTCCAGCTGTCCAGGAGGCTAGACATTCAGTTTCTGTAGCATAAAACTTGGCAAACTTCCCCATTTTTTCATATGATTAATTTTAAGAAGGTTTATCAGTTCAACTTCAGAGTGGTCAATTACTGACACAGTGATGGTCATTTTCTAACATTAAGTGGTCAATTACTGGCAAAATCTCACTTGACAACTATTATATTAAATAAAATAAAATTGCAAAAATGTAGACAAAAAATGTTTATTTATTATTGATCCTTATAAGTGATTGTTGCTTTTAAAAAAAAGTTTCAAGAAATATCTCCTTAAATTTAGCAGAGAAAAAAAAAATGCGAAGGAACTTTCACTAAATGGTCAATTACTGGGTAGTTCACCCTAAATCAAAAAAATGTCTGAGTAACCAGACCCTGATTATCACAGGTTCACATGCACAAGGCCCACATTTTCAGGGGGCCCCAAATACAGGTGAAAACTGAGAAATTGAGTTAGTAGCCAGTGACCATTAGACTCAGTTTCATTAGTAGCCACTTTTTAAAGTTAGTGGCCACTATAATGTTTCAAACTTCCTTGACATGTCTACAATAAACTATAATCGTTGTATATATATATACATATTTTTCTATAAGTCAGAGTTTTATACCAGCAACTATTCGCGATAAGAATGGGAAGTAGTCAAAATTCAGGAAAATTACTTTAAAAACACAAAATCTGTTATATTAATATTTTTTAGTATATATTTTTAGATTATTTGTATATGTTCATAAAAACTATTATCAATCAAATTACTATTACTTTCTTTATATAAAAAATAACTAAATCAAAATTCCAACAGTTAGGTGTATGCAACAAAAAAAATAATCAAATAAAATGTAATTCGGATTTTATTGAATAAGTAAATGTGTTATTAAAAGGGGGCTCAGAGCTTGATCGATACCGAAAAACATGTAAACAGAGCTCTCGCTTAGAGTCTATAAAAAAACAGAAGTATTCAATGTAACTAATTTAAACTTTGATATTTTAAAGGTACATTTGTAGTCTTATAAAATGAAGTACTTCAATATAATAAAATAAAAAAAATAGCAAGATTTATATAACTTAATTTTCGAAAAAAAAAAAAAAATTAGGTGTCATATCACCATCTGTAAGATATCTTAACATTGAATTGACATAAGAACCTAATTTTTCCTTTAAAATGATCAGGAAACTTTACTCTGTAGAATGAATTAAGGATATAACTATCACTCAAAGGAAACCTTATTAAAAAAACTCTCAAATTTTAAAATTTTAAGAACTCCAAAAATACATTTTTTTTTTTCATAAAAAATACTCAAAATATTAAACTATCTAAAATATATTAATTCATTCTATAGATAATGATGTTATATGCATGCAAAAAATTTTTTAAGCCATTCCATCAAATAGTTTTTTTTAATCTTACGGATAGTCGTCAAAAATCAAGTTTTGAGAAAACGCAACTTGTTGCAATTAAATGGGTGCAGCTTTCAAAGCAATTGTTACATAAATGCTTATAACTCCGTTAAAAATGCAAATATTTTTATGCAGCTTTTTGCACTGTGTTCAGAATTAATTCCCAATAAACAAAATAGATACTAAAAAAAAAAAAAAAAAAAAATCGCTTTTTTGAAAGTCTTCAAGCCCTGAGCCCCCTTAACATACTACACACATCACATACAGTTGAAATCTAAGCTGGTGAATGTATTTCGCAGGATTAAACAATATCTCTTGAAGAAAAATAATCTAACTGGTGAGCATGTGGCAGGAATCGAAATATTGAAAATACTGCAATGTCCTTAAAATCCGCTTGCATTTGGGAAAAAAATAAAATAAAATAGATTATTTGAAATGCATGTGGAATCAAAACTGATGATTATATTTTGCAGAATAAAACTATTTCTTGAAAAAAATAATCCAACTGAAGAGCAATGGCAAAAAGCCAAAATATTGAAAATACAACTCAATCGTTGTAATCTGCTTGCATCCGGTAGGAAAAAGAATTAAACAGTTTGCTAATTAGATGTAATCAAAGTAGAGATGCATATTTCTATGAAAAAAGCTATATTTCACTTGGCGATTGATAACAGATTTTTTATCTTAATCGCCATGTGGCGAGTGGCGACCGCCAATTTTCACCTATAGCCCCAAAATGCATTTTGTGCGTTCTCTGAAAATGCAAATTTTTATTCGTAGTTCAGAAAAAAATGTATTTTTCCCATTCGTGTAAACTAAACTATCTGAGTATTTTTCACTAACAACAATGAATCGAGGATGTGAGTTTCAAAACTTGCCTTATCCGAAATTCTAAAAATCGTGTTTTTTACATCAGTTTATTCTATTATTCATCGTAAAATTACAACAACCTGGAAAAAAAAAAGTTTTATCTTGTATTTCTGGCATGGAAAATCTTGTTTTAGAATGAAAACCAATGGACGCAGTTAGAGGTTTTTCGCTATTTCCCAAAATTTGCTCTTCCAGATAAGGAAAATGTTGAAACTCTACGTCCTTAATTGTAATGTAAACTTCGAAATTCCAGGAAGAACAGATATGACAACTAACATACTTTATTGAGTTTTACTCACTCTGACCATGTAGTGCAGAAGATTTTACCTTCCTATATTTTTTTTAATGCATTTTTAAATGTGTTTATAATATATTGTTTTTTGTAAAGCTTTAAATTGTAGTTGTTTCTCTATATTATTATGCATGTTTTTTTTTTTTTTTTTTTTTTTTTTTTTTTTTTTTTTTTTTTTTTAGTAAGGGGGCCTCGACATGGCATATGTGCCCCGGGCCCGAGATAGAGTTATTCAGGCTCTGTGAGTAATGTTGACCTTATATTGAGAGTACTACCTGGCCAATAAATTTTACTTTTACTGCAACTTTTTTTAACTTCTAAACATTGTACAGTTTTAATTTTTACATTATCGAATTGGAAAGAAAGGTTCACAGTCTCCACTACTTAAAAACTCCTTAGAAATGAAAAAGTTTCCAAGGAGTAGTATATACTTGGAACTCCTTAGATAAATAAAATAACTCCTTAAAATGGTGTTTACTTTTATTCTAGAACAAAAAGGTTGACGGGCGGGAATTTAATAAAAAAGGAATTTTGTGATATTTTTCTGAACTGGTGAATTTTGTGACATATTTCCATAACCAAACAATGAATTTTATGATTTTTTTCCTGTGACTGATTGATGAATTTTGCAAAAAAATTTTGTACACAATTGACGACAGCAAATTTCTGGATTTGTCCCTGCAACTTATTGCAACAATTTTTTTTTTCCTTTATGCAACCAGTGGATTAATTTTCCAATTTTTTTCCTTGATTTGGTGGACAGATTTTATTTTTTAATATATAGCACTCGATCTGCGAATTTTACATTTTTCTTTCCTTGCGACTGATGGACAAATTTTTTCTTTTATTTTCCTGTGTCAAGTCCACAAATTTAACATCTCCTCTCTCCCTCGGCCAATCAAAGAATTTCATTAATTTTTTTCTCTCTGAATGTTTTGAATTAATGTCCTACTACTAATTAGTAGTATTTTATTGTTAAATTATTAGTCTTAATTAATTAGTTATTAATATCTTTATATTTGAAAAAATAATTTATATTGAGATGATTTATTTATAAGAGTAACCTTATTTTTAAATCTATGTAAAATGAATAAATATTTTGGGTAGTTAATCTTCAGCAGAGTTTCCCCCAGATTTAAAAAAAGGCAGGGTGCTTCTTGTAGGACAAGGGCACTTTTGGATTCCGGAGGTCATGTTTTGGATTCTTAAGGGCACTTTAAAAATATTTTTTAAAGGCATTTTGATTTTTAAAACTACTTTTAATATTTAATAGACAGGACGCTATTTTAAAGACAGCAATGAGTCAATTTTTACTATGCAAGTAATTTTTTTAATAAACTATAGAGTAAAGACACTTTTTTCAGCTGGGGGCAACAAGGGTGCTAATGTTTTTCATCAGGGGAAAGACGGGGGCTATTTTGTAAACGTAAAGGCATGCAGGGTGCAGCACCCTCCTGAAACTGTCTAGGGGAATCTCTGTTCAGTAATAAGTTAATGTTAATAATGAATGTTTTGTCTTACTCTCTTAAATATGTGTTTCTTTTTGTTTTCTTGGGTTTGCTGGCAAACCAGAAATTCCACTAAGTTCAAATTCGTCCACGTTGTAAATATCGCCGCTTGAGTAGTTTTTTACAAGCTGCAGAAGCACAATTGTTTTCCAATAATCGACGTCTTCACTGTTAACAGTAGCTGACTCACTTGATTAAATTTTATTCCATGGCGAGCTTTAAATCGATCCATCCATCCATCCATTTCAGGCAGCGACTTAGGCGCTTTATCTTGGATTAGCAGGTCGCATATTGGGATATTTGTAGAGCGCGCTTGGACAAACCACCCATGGGTGATCTTCTCCATGTCCTCAAACTTGGCGGTTTTTATTTTCTTGTTCTTTTTTCCCCCAACAACAGCTTAATTAATGATGGCATCCTTCTTCTTTAACAAAGTTCTTAAAGTTGAATCACGATGAGCCTTTTTCTTTGGTGAACGCAGTCTTATTCGAGACATCCTGGGCATCGTACTGATTTATAATTTGTAACTTCTCAGTGATGGAGAGAGCCTTTGTTTTAATATGTTTTGCTTCTTCCGCCATAGTATAGACTAGATTATAATTTTAAAAGCATAGGTGGATATCGTAGACTAGATTCTATCGATAGCGACCCTCTTCCTTTTTAAGATATTACAGCCCTACCCAGGCAGCGAATGGGAAGACTGGCTTGTTTAATGTGCGCTTGGAGCGTAGTGTATTGGTTCGCCAACGCTCTAAGTTAGGAGGGAGCGTCACATAGTTTCTCATTCGTGGTGGAAGAAGTTTTCTTTTTCCTTCTTATCAGAGAAGACCTCTTCAGGCTCTTTCTGGTCAGAGGAAAAACAGCATTTTTGCTTATTTTGCATTATTATTATTAAAATTTTCTTTTCTCTCTTCCTGGCCTTTTTGACTATACGAAGTAATCGAGGCTGGGAAAGAATTCTCCTTTTACCGGGTTAGGTTGAAACTGATATTTTTAGTACAGTCATTCAGGGTAACTTTGATCTGCATTTTCTCTATTTTCATATGCCACACTCTTATTTTAAGAATATTGTTGCAACTAAGGGCATAAAAGGGAAGAAATGATCCTAAACTATATTATGACTATCAAAAATTAAGGAATAATAATGATAAAAGCAATAAAAAATGAATTTTTAACCTGGTTCAAAGTTACCCAGCCATTTAGGGTAACTTTGCACCATATGATAAATATTATCTAAAATAATGCATTATAAAAAAGTATTATAGTTAGGTATTAGTATAAATTAGTATTATAGTTAAAAATGTTTTCAGATATGTAAAGACTCCAAATTTACATTTCCCAACATCACAAGATTTGTATAATTTATGATATTACAACAAATATTAGGCATAAAAAAGTGGAAGAAGAGAACCATGAATATAGAAATAAAATAAACTGTTTATTGTTCAGATTAAACATAAAAATTCAGTGAAAAACAATTTTCAATGTTTTAACTCAATAATACATCCATAGTTACAGTAACACATGCTTACTAGTATTATTCAAATAAGAATAAAAAATGTTGAATGTATGAAATGTCAAATTTGAGTAGTTCTGCCCTAATAACGCCTTTAAATGAATTTTATGTATTTTACACATATTTGTAAAAATATCTGTAGATAAAAAAATGCTGGAACAAATACAAAGATGCACAGAAACAGAGGCAAGACGTGTTCTTGAAACCGATAACTGGACAGTTACGTTAGACGAGCTGTATGCCTTTATTGGAATTTTGTATGCCCGAGGTGCATGTGGTGCAAATGGAATTGATATTCATTCTTTGTGGTCAAACTCATGGGGTTTGAATTTTTGCACTGAAACTATGGGAAGAAATAGGTTTTGTGAAATTTTATGCTTTTTGAGATTCGATTTGAAATCTACCAGATCTATACGATTAAAAACAGATAAATTTGGAATGATATCTGATATATGGAATAGATTCACTGAAAACTGTATTGCCTGTTTCAAGCCTGGTGAAAATATAACAATAGATGAACAGTTATTTCCAAGCAAAACGCGTTGTCCTTTCACGCAATTCATACCTTCAAAACCGGATAAATACGCACAAAAGTTTTGGCTTGCAGTAGACCTTCGAACAAAGTACTTACTGAATGCGTTCCCTTATTTAGGCAAATGTGAAGAACGGCCATCAGATCAAACTTTATCAGAATATGTAGTTATGCGATTGATGCAGCCATTTCTAAACAAAGGCATTAACGCCAGGGTTGATAATTATTTCACGTCACTGCGTTTGGCTGAACAACTGAAAAAGAAAGGTACTAGTTTAGTAGGCACTATGAGAAAAACTAGGAGAGAAATTCCAAAAACCTTGAAAGATTCGAAAGATAAATTATACGAAACAAAATTTCTAAAACACGAAGAAACCGGTACTACTCTAACCGTGTATCAAGGAAAGAGAAAGAAAAATGTTATTATTCTTAGCACTCTCCACCCATTCATTGATATTGAAAACAACGAAAAGAAAACCCCAGAAACTGTTAGATTTTATAATGAAACTAAGTGTGGTGTTGACGTTATTGATCAAATGGCTAGGAAATATTCAGTGAAGGAGCCCTCCAGAAGATGGCCTGTGCATACTTTTTACAATCTCTTAGATTTAGCAGCAATAAATGCCTGGATCATTTATAAAGAAGTTACCGGAGAAACAAAAATAAGCAGACAAGCATTTATTCAGTTATTAGCACAGGAATTGCGTCAAAATTATACATCTGCTAGTACTAAACCAACAAGAAAAAGACTCGCTGATACATCATCTGAAACAAAATCCCTAAAGAGAAGAAAATGCAAAGTAAAACTATGTAAAGGCAACATGACTTTCAATGATTGCATAACATGCAAGAAAATGGTTTGTGGAAAATGCTTGGCCAAAACTGACTACACTTGCAAAAACTGTATTTCAGATTGAAAATTCGAAACGATTCTGTGAGTATTTCCTTTGAAAATATTTTTCCAATTTCTTAAAAATGCGTATATAAATATTGTTCTTTCAATTGTAAAAAATATATATGAATCTTAAATTCAAATATAAATATTATATTCACAGTCTTCTATTCATTTCTATGCGTTCCGTTTATTTTTTCTCTTTTGAAACAGACAGGAGTCGAAGCGACTCCCGCGGGCGTTCTAGGGGGAAAATGGTAACGGGCGTTCTAATGTTAAATTACATTTTATTAACTATTAATAACTAAATAATCACAAAATATTACCACATTTACAACATTTAGATAATAATATGTCTGATAAATGAGTATATTGTTACTTACTATGAAAATTTAATTGATTTTCAACAACTTCAAAACAGCATTCAAAATTAACTTGAAAACGGTACTTCACAAAAATAGTTAGATGATGCAATTAATTGTGCATAATGTTGCTAATTTATTTTCTAAAATAAAGAGTAGAAATCCCAGTTTAGAACCTTGCCAACAGAGCACAGTTCTGGAGTTTATTTAGTATTTTGGAGTCAAAAATATTGAAAATTAGGAGGTGGCGCAAAGTTACACCCCATGGTTCAAAGTTACCCTGAATGACTGTAAAGTTACTCATGGTTGCATTAAATTTTGACAGAAAAAAAGCATTCATAGTTTATAGAATTGTCATATAAAATGCTTAGGATAATATTCCCTCTAAAACCATCAGTGGCGTGGCGTCCGGTCATCGCTGGATGCGGCGATGACCAAGCAATATTTTAAAACTCTTAATAAGCTTTTAAAACTCTACGATCCAGTTTTAGCAGAACATTTGGAGTTCATGTATAAGTGAAGGTAAGATTTAAAGTTTCTTTTTTGAACATTCAACCATTGAATTTTAGAGTTAATAATTTTTCACCACAAACTTAAATAATTGCGATGACCACCGAAACTTTTCACGCCATGCCACTGAAAACCATGTCTGTTTCGAACCCAGCTCATTCGCGTATTAAACGTGGGTTTTCTTGCCAGGGACGGATAAAATTTCGCGTATTAAGTGGGTTTTTTTATATGCATAAGATAAACGTATTTTAAGGGACCAAAGAAAATTCACGTGTTAAGTAGGGCGCGTATTAACGGAGTTCTACTGTATTTTAAATACATTTTCAAAATCTATTTGTATTTTATATTTTGCATTTTAAACTTAAAATCAAAGTATTTTTACAATTATTTTCTAATGGTTTTATAAAATATTTTGTATTTTCAAAATACATTTTTCCAGATTTCAATTCAAACAACTATCACATTTAAACCGCAGAGAATATCTGCAATTTGCAACAAAAAATATTTGCCTGTCTGGTTTCCCTAATTTTCAAATTCTTTTCTGGAAGTTAATCTAACACACTTTTGTCTATCAGAATGGTAAGAGCTTTAATGAATAGTCTGTTTAGCTTCAGCAAACATATTCTTGCTGATTGGTTACAAAAATAAATTTTATAAGCAATTTTGCTATGGGGAAACACAAAAAATGGTAGTACAATTCACAGGAAAGATTTTTTTTTATAGTTGTATAGGTGTAATGCCCTATTATTGACAGGGCATGGGGGCATTTGCCCATTCACCATAGATATAAGTAGCTTAATTTTTTTTTTCTGTTCCCCAATATTAGTTTTATATAAAAATACCTTAAGGAAAAAAAATTGTCCCTGCTTTATTCATTCTGTGAATATATATATACATACATATGTATGTGTGTATATATACAATATATGTATATATATATAGATGTGCATATATACATATATGTATGTATATTTATATGTATATAAAACACTGGCGCCTGGCTAACCAAAAAGTTTTATAGGAGCAAAATCTTTACATAGGAATTTAAGCCTTTTTCTAAGGATATACATTAGAGGGTTGCGGTGTGTGCAGACTGCATTTATTTTTTTAATTTGACTCATTTTTTAAGGTTTTCTGTCAATTTTAAATTCAAATTTTCAGCATTTCGCGAGAGTTTTTTTTTACATATTTTAGAAAAGATTATTATTTTAAATTGTTGCTATTTGTAAAAACAGTACAACGAATATTTCTTTTAAATTAAAAATTTATTTACACATGACTATTATGAACAGAAAAAATTTTTCAAATTAGATTTAAATGATTATGCGTTAGCATGAAAATACTGAAAATTATGTCAGAAAATTTGTATTTACATGTAAATATTAAAAAAAAGGACAAAAGCTTAAAAATAATGAATTTGTTAATTTCGCCACTGGTGAATGAATTTTCTGAGAGGGCAAGTAAATTTTTAGGTAGTCTCTGAAAACTGCAAACTATAGAGATATGCCGAAAACTTTGTTTTTTTCACTAGTTAGCTGTATTTTCAAACTTTCCATATTACTGCGATGTAAACATGGTACTAAGTTCTATTCTGTTTTCCTCTCTTGTATATATATTTCTTAATTTTATAGAAAAATAAATTATGAAAATGATTGAAGTAACAGTAATCAACTTTTTTTGCAGTTGCGTAAACAGTAATCAACTTTTTTTGCAGTTGCGTAAACAGTAATCAACTTTTTTTGCAGTTGCGTAAATTTTGCCATAACAGATTTCAGAACAGATGTTATATATTCCCGCGGCCGCAATCTTGGATTTTTTCTTGACGTGAAAACCCTCTTCCCGCCAAGTAAATATCATAAAGCAGATTTTTTGCGCCTGTTTGCCTTAATGGGATTGCCAGAACACGGCATTCGTCAGGTTTGCCTTATCGATAAACGCCAACAAAATATCGCTGAGAAATCCAAGATGGTGGCTGGGGGAATATATAACATCTGTTCGTTGTATTTTGCTGGCTGGTGCGATTTCCTAGAAATTCCCCAATCCTGGCTATAATTACCTTTTAATAAATTCCAAGAAGCAACTTATGTTCGTTATGAAATCTATACATTTTTACAGTTTAAAATTTTAAATAATGATGTTAGAAAAAGTTCTTTATTTTTTTCACTTACATTCTTATTTTGCAGATAGCATCATGAATCTTGCATACATTGCTGCAGAATATTTTGTGGATGCCATCGCTATCAGTCGTGACTACAAGATCAGTTATGATTATGTCAAGATTCTAAGGAATCTTATAGGTAAGGATATCAATCCACAAGTTGCTGAGTACCTGGATAAAAAAAGTGAACATGATTTTCTTTATATTGTCAAGAAATTTCCTGATATATTTGTTGTTGAGGAACATGTAATAGGCTTGACAGAACCATTTTTATCTTTATATAACCTCAACAAGTTTTTAATTACTAAGAGGTTTCATAGTGTTAATTGCTATGTTAAAAATTGTGCTATTGAATATTTTAGAAGGATTTTGATGACTCAAGGGCCAAAACCATATTTTGAATTGTTTAATATGTTAATGACCGATCATACTCAGAAGTATGCTAAATATTTTTTGCATTTTTCTATGTCAGACATTTTTAATTTCTTTTTGGCTCATTCTAATTATTTCACTGTTATTCATAAAAATATTGTCTTTTTGACTGCAAGAAACCCTGTTCTTCCTTACTCAGTTGCAAATGATCATGATGATACAGAGGCTATGAAAATTTTTGAAATATCTGTTTATTTTTTACTTACTTGCTACAAGTCAATGCATTATTTTCATCTTAAGCAATGTCTTTCCTATGTGCATGCAAGCACCAAGCAGATTTTGGAACAGATATCTTTAGTAAGACAACGTGAGCTATTTGCAATTTTGCCTGTCGCAACTATGGATGCAACTGGATTTGTTTCTTTGAAAAATAAAGAAATTTCAGTTGCCTTGCCTGACGTTATCAAGACTATTTTGTTGTTAGTTTGTATTTTGGCTTTTAAGAAAGAGCTTTATATTGTAGATTTAGTTGCTGAATTTTCTAACCGAATGCTACCTGCTGTTAATCATTTCTCAGATCTTACCTTCGAGGAGCAGATTGATTTTATGGGGCAATATCCAATGTATTTTCACATATCTTATACTGGACATATTAGTCTGTTACCAGGATTTATATTACCTGAATGTCCCTTCCCACAACCATCAGAACATGAAAGTGATCTACAGACTGTTGAGAGAAATGTAATAACAGGAACAGACAGGAGTCCGTTTTCTGATGATTCAAATGCTGCCAAAAATGTATATTTACCAAACTCTTTTCCATTTAATATGCCTAAAAACAGAAGTAGTACAATAACTAGTCATGCAGAGCAGATACAGAATGTACTCCCACCTATAGGCTTATTATGCTCACCTGGATTAACTGAAATTACTATTGAAAGAATAAAGCAGTCTCTTTTCTATTTATCTAAGCATTTCTATCCATTAGATAAGAAACATGCAATGCAAACTTTGTTACATTCAGTTGATGATGTACGAGTATCATTTTGCTCATTCTCTGACAAATGTAAGTTCATTACTGAATGTTGTAATTTTATTAATTCTTTATCAGAAAAATGTCTTGAAACCACTGTGGGTAGTATAAACGAACTACTTACTGAGAAAGAGAAACATGTATTATTTATCATTTACATTATGAGCTCTAATGAATCGATTCATTTTTTAACATTGATAGAAGCCATGAAACAACATGAAATGGACAACATTCTCTTGAGGTCAACTGTATCAGATCAGATTAAATATTTTAAAACATTAAGTGGATATATTGAGGTATACAGTGATGGGCAAATAATTTTTCCGAATACATTTTTCCCAATCAAATCAATTATTGATTCTTATTCTAACTTGTTCTCTGAATTTGAATGTGCATTTTCAGAAAGGGTATCCCAGGATAAAAAGCCATCATCTAGAAAAGTGTTATTGCGAGATCGAGAACCACCAGCTACAAAAACAAAATCCGAAGATAAGAAACCATTAATGACTTTTAAAAATAAGAATCCTAAACCCTCTAAAATATTGTCGTGGGTTGCAGATGTTGTTCCACTGGAACCAAAATCTTCTAATGCTTCTGAAGATAATGTTTCGTCATATATAAATGCCCCTGTTGTGTTACCAGACACTGTTTGCAAAACATTAAGTCATTGTGCAAAATTATTGAGTAAATATTATGAATGTGCTGCAACTATACATATTCTTAAAGCTACGTTATTTTCATTTAGTGATATTTATAACTATCTCCTTAATTTACCCATGATGTCTGATCGGTATGTGTTTGCAGAAAAATGTTTCAAATATCTAAATAGAGAAAATCATAGTTATTCCAGTCCCCTCAGTTCTGAAGAAAGAGAAATTCTTTTTATAACTTACATGCTACTTAACTCTGAGGGGGAAAGAATGCACTACAGGAAAATAGTTACTGAATTAAGTGCATGTCATTGCAAGAGGATAGCAAAACTAAAAGTTGATCGGTCACAATTTTGGTATTTTAGAAATGCAGATAAGTATTTTGCTATTAACTCAGATGGATTTGTTACTTTAAGTTCGTCATTTAACTATATTAATGTTCTTGTTAATGTTGCTATTAATCGTACAGCTAAATCTCAGAGTTTGTTAAAGGAATCTGTTCATAAATCTACAAAAATTCATAAAATTAGCCCTAAAGAACCTGCAATGAAAAATGTGATGGCTGTAGAAATGCCTGCCCATAGCTCTTCAAATTATTCCTCTGCCAAAAATAGAAATTCTAAAAAGTTAGAGGCAACTGAATCAAAATTTGAAATGCAAGAGACCAGTGCAGAAAGAATAAATATTGATGATGATACAAGAGATCTTATAATAGATATTATGTTTTTCTTTTTACCTCTTTGTGGAAAAATGTCGATTGAAAAACTTTGTTATCGATTGAGTTCTTTTGACATAAAAGGAGTACACAATATGTTTTCCTCCTACACAATTACTGAAAAATTAAACTTCTTTAAAAGTCTCTCCTCATATTTTGTTGTTAGTAAAGATGGCTTTGTAAGTTTAAAGGAAGATGCTGATAAGACATTTGTACCAAAGACTGATATAAACCTGTTTAAGAAAAATAATCTGACATCGGAAAGATCATCCAGTGTGCCCAGAAGCAGATCTGAATCTTTAAAATCCACTGATGTTTCAGAATCTTCTGTAAAAGTTTCAACTGCTTCTGATAATAATGTTACTAAAAGAGGAAGACCAAGAAGCGGTAGTAAGAAGCATGAAAATACCCACAACAAAATAAGTTATGAAGTTCACAAAGTTACTGATAAAGCACACTCACCTAAACCTGTTAAAAAAGATTTTCATAACAGTAATTTAGGTCTCCAGTTGAGTCATAGTGAAAGTGCATTGAAAACGTCACCATCATCACCAGTTTCAAAAGAAAATGAATGTAATGCTATGAAAGACATAAATAAGGATGATGAACTATCTAAATCTACACCTGAAATTGAAATTATTATGGAAATAAAGGGAACCAAGAATAAAGGTTTGTTGACTGAAGCAGATTCCCATATGAGTATAGATCAGGTACCAGAGCTTTGTGATAAAAAAGAGAAGGAAGGAAAAATTGATGAATGCCAATCTAATTCAACAGCTAGTGCATTAGAAAAAGCAAAAATATGTGCCTTATCTATATCAGAAGATATCTTAAAGTTAAAAGTACCTCGTCAGCCTTTTAAAGAATCCATGTCGTCTAAGTCAAGCAAGTCTAGTTTAACTTTACTTGAAAATACTTCAGAAAATAATAGGCAGAATGAAATAGGTGATTCTTCATCTTCGATGAATAATTTGAATCAAATTCCACTTGTTAACGACTGTGAACCAGCTGTTTGTAAGACATTAGAAGTAAAATCTAATTTATCAAATGCCTCTGAACGTGCGACTGTATCACTGCCAGATACTGAAAATATATCGTCTTTCAAAGAAATTGATGAAGCATTACAGACATGCAGCATGCCTTTGGGTGATAACTTTCATAATGATTTAAAAAATGATAGTTCTTACCAGGCTTATATTTCAGATCTTATTGATGAATTTTTATATTCTGCTAAAACGAATCCTTCAGATCTTGAAACATCAAATTTAAATAATGAGCATAAGGCTTCCTGTGTCAGTGATAAAGATCCTATTTCTGAATTGACTTCTGCTGCTGCTGCTGCGAAAACTGCAGAGAACTGCAGAGACAAGAAAGATTCGTCTTCTACTTCAACTTCTGAGTTGAAAAGTGAAACGCAAGATCTTCCTAAGTGTATCAAAGTTTTTGAGACTGTGCCTCACCAAAGCTTAGTTCCTATTTTAAAAAATTGTGATAAGACACCAGGTGTGCCTAATAGTGGGGTTTCTAACAAGCTGGAACCTCTCACTGCTCTAAGAGACTCTGATCCGGTAGAAGTAGCAGATTTTGAAAGAGTTATTGAAGATAGTGCTGTTACATTTTTTATATTGATGTTGAAAGGTTATCAAAAATATGATGAAAGTATTTCTGTCGATTTTCTAAAAAAGCTCATAAGTAATGCATCGGCTGAACTTCAGTCTTTCATGTTAAAACATTATGGCCATGACTATGTCCCCTTTTTTCAGAAACACAAGAAAGTGTTTTATGTTTCCCCTATTACTCGTTGTGTGTATTTGGTTAGAAAGTCCTCACAGAAACTGAGGGTAAAAATTTAAGCTGAGCTTTTTTTTTTATATATTATACATTTATTTTTTGATATATGTGTGCATTAAATCTGGGAAGGAATGTTCCATTTTTGCAACCAATTTTAGTACAGTATAGGACCCATTATCCGGAATTCCAAAATCCAGAAGGACCCGAAATCCGGAAAAATTATTTGAAAATTTTCTAAATTTATAAATTTTTACTAAAATTTTGGAAATTTTGAAATTTTTCGACAAATTTACAGATTTTTATTTTTTTTTTCAGCCCATTGTGTTTCAACATATGTTACTTCAGTAGTAGGGGGACACAACCCCCCCCCCCCCCCAAATTTAGAAAAACAATAATTTTACTCTCAAATTTTAGTTTAAAATTAATTTAAATTACGATTTGTTACAAAAAAAATCGTCAGATATTTCACAAGGGTGATTCTGTTCCGAATTTTCCGAAAATTTAAAGCATTCGGTTCCGAAAATTAAAAAAAAAAAATTGGTATTCAGTCCAAAAATTCGGACATAAAAAAATATCGTAAATTTCGACAAAGGTTGGCAAAAAAAATACAAGGACGTGAATCGTTCGTGGAAAAAATTGCCAATTACAGCAAGGGATTGCAGAAAAAACACGAATTTCGTACGAAGATCGCATAAAAAATGCAAATTTTGTCAAAAGGTTGCGAAAAAACGTGAATTTTGTTGAAGAATCGGGGGAAAAATGCTAATTTCGTCAAAGGATCACGAAAAAATACTGATTTCGTAAAAGGATCATGAAAAAAAACGCTAATTTAACCAAAGAATAGCTGGAAAACCGTGAATTTCATTCAAGAATCTGAAAAAACCACAAATTTCGTCAAAGTATGGCGAAAAAACGCAAATTTCTTCAAAGGATTGTGAAAAAATGCAAATTTCGTCAAGGGATCACAAAAAAAAAAGAATTTCATCAGAGGATCGTCGAAAAAAGTAAATATTGTCAAAGAACTACGAAAAAACACAAATTTTGTCAAAGAGTCACGAAAAAATGCGAATTTTGTCAAAGGATCGTTAAAAGAAAACGCTAATTACGCCAAAGGTTCGTGGAAAAAATGCAAATTTTATCAAAGGATCGCAAGAAAAAAACCCACGAATATCGTTCAAAGGATCGCGGGAAAAAAAGAACTTCGGGAGGATCTGAAATCCAGAAAGCCTTCGGTCCCGAGGATTCCGGATAATAGGTCCTGTACTGTATCGGCGATGTTCGTATCTATGATAGATGATACAGATAACAAAACTGTCAGTCAGCCGGAGCATCATTAAGGGATCTCGCAATAACAACATCATATAATCTACTGCAATGTTAAATAAATGGCAACCTGATTACTGATGCCTGCTTCCATCTTGTGATGATATCAGTAATTGGGTTTCCGTTCATTTCACATTGCAGTGTGATATTGCTATATTCCAACCCTCCCTTCTACTGATGCATCAGCTGTCTGACTGTTTTGTTATCTGCGCCATCTAATCTATTATATATACCGATATCATCAATGTTAAAATTGGTTGCAAAAAAGTAATGTTGTTTTCTGGACTAATTGTAAAGTGCTAATTGTATAAATAATATGCTATTTTTGAAGACTTTCTTTACAAAATTGTTAAAATAAGGGAACAATAAATGTTGTTATGCATAATTTAAGTGTGCAATATTGAAACATTTAAGTTTTTTTTAACTTTGTAATTTATTTTTTTTTAATTTCATTTTTGTTCATAAATTGTCAGAATTTTTTACCTTATAACTCTTGATTTAAGAACATAATGAAAAATAATATTACATCCTGAAAGTAAAGTATAGTGCTGTCCTCTAAAAAAAACCCACTTTTTTAATTTTTCTCTATATAAAATTTAATAAAAAATACAAAACAATTTGAAGTAGCTACATTTTCACAGCTTGTTCTGACTAAGATTTTAATGTATAGTATTTTTGATTCTGTCAATATATTACAAAATGGCAGTCAATTAAAGAAGAATTTGAAAAAAACCCACTTTTTCCTAAAAATAACCCATGTTACCTAAAAAAAACCCACATGTAAAAACACTTCTAGAAACCAAAATATTAGACAGTAAAGTATTCTTTTCATTATTAATTATTTTTAAAACAGAATTCTGCAAAAAAAAAGTTTTTTTTTTTTCAATTTTTTTGCAATCAAATCCAAAGGGGCAACTTAATCACACAAGTTTTAATTAATCCTTGTTCAGGAAATAGAAACGCCTGAAATTGGCACTGTGTTATTCAGAAACTACAGAAATGTTCCCTTTTTTTTTTTGGTAAACATAAAAGATCTTTCAGAAAATAATGTCAAAGTTGCCATTTTGAACCAAATTTCCAGGCAAAAGGAGAAAAACCAGTCGTCATGGGAACCAAAATCACTTGTAACTTGATAAGTAATTTATCAAAAACGTAAAACTCATTTTGATTCCAAATCTCTTAGTCAGCCCTTGTACCTTTATGTTTAAAAATAAGTAAATGTGTCAGAAAATTTCGTCCTTGTTGAACAGTAAACTTGAGAATCGCCTAATAAAATTTGCATAAAAAAGCAAAATAATGACTAGAATAAAATAAGCTTGTAAATATTAAAACAATGTATGATATAAAAGTAAAAGGATATCTTTGTGCACATAAAAAAAAGGTGGATGGGTTTTATTTTTGCAAAAAATTAGGGGGGGGGGGGAAGGTATGACATAACTTGTACAAATTCTTAGAAATGCAAAATATGCATTAAATTTGCATAATTTATTTTTTTCCCCTTAATTAATATTTTAAAGAAAAAATGTATGCACCACCATTTATTTATATATATATATATAAAGTGGGTTTTTTTTTACCTCTGTTTTCAAATCGTCACAAACTGGGCCAAACATAATATAATCAGCTGCAAATGGTGCATTTTATTCACATATTAATGGTTTAACATAAAAACATCTAAAAACTGATGTAAGGCGATTCCGTGGAGAGTGTCACACACGTAACGCAGGCTTTAATTTGCATTTATTAAATTATTTATTAAATTTTAATGTTAATTCTGATTTTAAGTGGTATGGTAAATAAGTTGTTAGCATATTTTTAAATTTAAATGTGTGGCAATAAAACTCACAGAAGTATATCATTTAATTTCATTACTCAAAATGTGCTTTTTTTTCTACTTCAGAAAAAAAGCATATTTTGAGTATGAAATTAAATGATATATTTCTGTGAGTTTTACTTACACACATTTAAACTAAAAAATATGTTAATAAGTTATTTACCATACCACCTAAAATCAGAATTAACATTAAAATATAATAAATAATTGAATAAATGCAAATTAAAGCCTGCGTTACGTGTGTGATTCTCCGCATGGAATAGCCCTGTACATCATTGGAACATGTCGTACTATAACAAGAAAAACTGTGAAAATGAAGCTCTTTTTTTTGCTAGAATTCTGTATTATTAACTTATTTTTTAAAAAACTAAATAAACATTTCTAAAGTAATTTTAAATTTTATTATTGTAAATGGCATATAGAAACAGGACAAAAGGAAAATTTTACTTCAGTGATTTTTTTTTTATGAAGTTCTTGGGTGGGTTTTTTTTAGGATACATTTTCCTGTTTTTTTTTTTTTTTTAGAGGACAGCACAATACATCTTGAAAAGTTATTTTAATAACACAAAGTTCCGTATGCATAAAATTGCAACTCAAAACATTATTAATCAAATAACGATTTTAATCAAGTAATAATTAATATTAAAATTTTATTAAATTTATCAAAAAGTTATTTATTGTCTAACAATGTTGTGTCATACTCACCTTGCTTTCTCTTGTGCACTTTCCATTTTGGATTCTTGCGTTTCAGCTTTCCTCAATGTGATGCTGTTAGGGTAGCTGCATAAATCGGAGTGCTTATTAAAAAAAAACTTTTTTTGAGTTGTTCTTTCCAAATGTGTGATACTAGTATCTGTTTATTTAAATTTTCAGATAATGATGAAAAAATAGATTTTGATATTCGTTTATTATACATATCCAATTTGACAGTATAAAATTGTCAAGTAACAATTCATATTTTTCTCTTTTTCTTGTTTTACATTACATTATGATTGTATATGTTAAAACATAATGGCGCACCTAAGTAAAGGTCTTTCTTGTTTGTCCCTGTAACAATATTTATCAGTTGTCATATGCAGGGCATTACAAATTGTAAAAAGTTTTAGTGGCTGGCCAGTTAAAACAATATCTAGTAGGCAATAAAAAATATATCTTCTCTCTTACACACATAATGCACACCATTCTCAGTTTCTTTTATTAAATCATGAATTTTTAGAAAATACAAAAGTCTTGTTTTAGAAATCAATTAAAAAAGAATAATCATGAACATATATTAGTGGTATATCTAGAAATGCCTTCTTCAACTCAGTAAAATAGTTTTAAGAAATAAATTATGTTTTTCAATAAAACTTATCAAAGTTCCATATATAATAATAATAATAAAAACGAAATACATAATTACAAAGTTTAAATGAATAAGAAATTGCTTATCATAAGAAAAACAAATGTTCTTAGCATTTCCCTTTTTTTTTTTTAGACATTATTTAGCTAAAACAATAAAATTGTATTCTTAAAGATTCAACTTTAGGCCATTTTATCTTAGATACTTGAGTTGAATCTGTTGGGAGAAAGTGTATATTTTAATGTCTTATACAGTTTCCATTTTGTTCACTTCTGCATTTTTTTTTTTTTTTTTTTTTTTTTTTTTTTTTTTTTTTTTTTTTTGGGGGGGGGGGGGGGGGGACATAAAAATTCCTATTTTTGCATCTAAACCTTGAAAAATAAGTCACATCCAGTTTTCATTGAAGGCAATCGAAATGTGTCAAAAAGTAAAAATAAATAAATCCAAAAAAATTTTTTCAAATGATATACCATACATTTATTTTGTGTGTTTTTATATTCCAGTATATTTTTTTATGTTTATTTTTTATACATCTTTTTGTAACATACTTGGCAGTAGAAAGGAAATTTCGCAACATCCATTCAATGTCCATAAATTTTAAATCGAACGTATGTTTACAACATCTAGAGCTGTAAATTCATGAATGCTTATGTAAAATTGAATCTATAAAGATTTAATACACTATTATTCATATTTTTGATCAAACAGATTTACTGTTTACAGCATTTAGAATAACAATCAATAAGTGTATGTATAAAAATTAGCTTAATAATTATTTGATAAACCATAGCTGTCAACTCTCCCAAATTTTCAAGCAATTTCCTGAACTCCTAAATTTTTTTTAAGTCCTGAATTTTTTAAGCATTTCTGCATTATATTCGCAAAAAATCATATTGTATCCTTTTTCTGCTCATTAAGGGATAGAAAACGTGCAAGACTGGTGGTGTTTGTAAAAAAGTTGAAAATTTCATCAGTTGCTAACGAAAGTTGTTGCTTTCAACAATTGGTCCAGTGGTGCTATTTCAAAACTTTCTTGGGAAGGAAGGGGGGGGGGGGGGATTACTTTTGATCTTATAGTTCACACGAGAAGCAATTGATATGGTTATATGCTAACATTTATTTTTTTAATTAGTCAAAGCATTGATAAATGTTGCAATAGCAAGGCTTTTGAAAATATTGATAATTATTAATTTTTGGGCTTAGAGTGTGTATTTAATCCTAATGTTCCTGTTTTAGTTAAATCTAACAAGTTATTTTAGCTTTTGTGCAATTTCGGATTTTTTTTTGTTTTGAAATCATCTCTGATGACTGACATATTCTGGAAAATCAAAATCGTTTTAAGGGGGCAATTGCATCCCCCTCCCAGATTACTTCAAATGGCACCCCTTAACGGGTCACAATGTTTTACTCCTTAAGACTAAAAAAATCTTCACTGTCACACTGTGTGAAACATCACTAAGGCTTACAGTGGTCTGATTCTTCTCAATTTATCATTAACACGTTCATGCTGGCGCGGTGGGTCACACTCGACGGTCTCAGAGTTGTCAAGTCTCCGGCTTTTTGCACACCACTGTCATTTTAGAGAAAATGTTGTTCCTTTAAATCGCTCAATTGTTCTAATTAAATAAAACAACATTTTCTGTATTAAAATACTGGTATCCAAAAAGCCAAAGACTTGGCAGATCTGAGACAGTCGAGTGTGACCCACCGCGCCGGCGTGAATGTGTTAAACTGTTAATTTTTTTTTTATTTTGTGAATTTTGTCGCTCCGTAAAAGTTTCCACAGTTTTCATTCTTCAGAGTTCACAGCTATGGAGATGCTATTATTGAGATTGTGTAAAAGTGGTCTTATATTTGCAACAAATTGTGATATGAGTGCCTTAATACTAAATATCTGTGTGTAAAAAAAGTTAACAGCTAACCCTTACATTTAATTTTCTGAACGAAAATGTACCTTGTCTTGTTTTATACCATGGAATGTTTTATTAGATTTTTGATAATAGGATTTGATATTTTTACTGCCTTATTATGGACCATTTTTAAATATCTGCTGAAACATTCACTTGTAGATGGAACTTGTTTTCATGCACATATTGTGAAGATGTTCTATTTTTGGATGAAAAGGTATATATTTATTGTAATCGTGCCTTTATTGTAATAAATAATTACTCAGTGTTGAATTTAAATTTTGTGTTTTTACAAGAGATCTTTGTACTGGAAAAGGAGCGGGATAAAGAATTATGCACTTTTAAGGGGATTTTATACTTCCTAGTCAGTCAGTTGTCCCCTTGAGTCACCCCCCTCTCCCATTTCCTGAATCCATCACAGGTATTACTAAAGTCCCGGTAGCAGAAAGTTCAATGCAGGAGATGGTTGCCCCAGATTTTCTTATCTCTTTTACAGATTCTTTTTCCATATAACCTTTAATTCACTTTATATTATGTTTAGTTCTATTATTACTTAATTCAGAAACTTAAGAATATTAGTAATAAAAATGAATAAAATGTATAAAGACGTTACAGGTACAAGCAGGGTTTGTAGATATATATATAAATGGATATATATCATGATATATATCCGATATTTTATTTTCAAAATATCAAGATTTTTGATATTTTCATATACTTTATTTTCAAAATATCAAGATTTTTGATATTTTCATATACTTTATTTTCAAAATATCAAGATTTTTGATATTTTCATATACTTTATTTTCAAAATATCAAGATGCTTGATATTTACTACATTTGACATTTATTTTCAAAATATCACTGTCCAAGATATTTTTGATATTTTGAGTCAAAACAAGAGTAAATGAAATTTTCAACTGTTACTTTGCCATCCTGCAGATAAAGAACTTCTGTTTCTTGCAGTGACTTTTTTAGTCAAAGGAGAAAACAAATATCTTTTTCACGCTTTAGATTTGAATTTTTTATAGTTAAATCTTGAACTGACATAATTAATGCGGAACAGCCATTGTAAGATAAACTGTCTTATTTAAATAATCAGTTATATACAGCTTCATTAGAAAAGAATCTTTTCTGGTTTTGGTTCAGTTGAGTTAAACTGTACAAGTTAGGGAATACAAAATGAGACAAGGTTACTTAAGAATTTTCGGTTAAAAAAAAAATACTATTTTGTATTTAAATTCCTGATTGTTTAATACTTAATATTGAATCCTGTAGTTAGTTCTTTCATAAGTGTGTAAAGCAAATTGTGTGTATTTTCAATTAGTTGATCTTCAATTTTGTTCTAAGCAGGGAAAAAAAAGGGGGGGGGGAGAGAAAATACATATTTAGAATATTGTTTGATTAAGGTTTGATGATAAGTGCAATGTGTTTAGTTTCTAATTTATATATTATGCTTGAAAATATTTATTATCAGCAGTAAGTAGGCTATTTTGAAAATATCGGATATATATCAAAATATCGGATATTTTTGATATTTTCGAAAATATCATGATATTTACGAACCCTGGGTACAAGTGATTGTTTGATTAATTGACGCTTAAATTATAAAATATTTTACCTACAGAATGTTTTCTGCCCCAGAAGTATATGTCGCAGACACTTGGAGAATTATCTGCTACTGGGCTTAAAGTAACATTGAATGTTTTAATTTAGTTTCTAAATACTGTGTACTATTTGTTTAATGTTTATTATGTTGTTGTTAACTAAAACATTTCTTATGTGTAAACTTGTGTAACACATAGCAGCCAACCATTGAGTTCTTTTCAAGTAAAACAAACATATTTGGACCAGAAACTTTATTTAATAAAAAATGTTTCTTGTTTCTATGGGGCACTTATTTGATTTCATTCATTAAATAAAATTTATGGTTCAAGTCAAGTGTATTTCACTTAGAAAAAAAAAAGAATGTTGGTAGCTATGATAACATAGTCTAATGTTATACAAGTTTTCAAATTTTGTATGCAATATTGTTTTGCATATATTCTTTTTTCCTTAGTGTTTAAAAATCAGTTTCTCTCAATTCAAATGTGTTGCCAAAATTTTTAATTTTGCCAATTTTCTACATTGTTAATAATAATAATATCTTATATGTATATGCAATCATTACCCAAATTAGTGATTTAAAAGAAGAAAAAAGGGCACTAACTTACCCCATTCACTCATGTTCGAGCTCTTTAAAGTCAATAAAAATTACCCAGAGTTTACACATCGAAAAAGGTTATTTACATTTGGGGCGGTCCATAAATGATGTCACACTTTTTTCAATATTTTTGACCCCCCTCCCCCCCTTTGTCACAAAGTGTCACACTTTGCCATACCCCTTCCCATTGTCACATGTCACGCTATATTACATAAACGTATACTTGCAGTTCAGAAATAAAGCACTACATTATAGATCATATTTCAAACTTTATTTTTAAACTTTAACTATGTGTTTTAATGACATTTGTGAGCATAACAATAAAAATGATACATGTACTTATTTTGTATGAAATAGGATTAAGGTTTATAACAAAAACATAATTAATATACAATCAATAGTAATAAAATATTAATACAAAAGAACAGTTGAAAACAGTCGTATTTTGGAATTTGAAATGGAATTTAATATATTTAGCTTTAAATCTACTTTATAAAAACAAAATACTTTAATTTCAAAATAACTTAAAAATTTAATCTGCTGATTTTTAATGCTTTTATTTTAACCAAAATGTGTGATGTCACATTTCTTCTTACCCCCTCCCACCCCCCTCTTGTCACAATTTCACGAACCTCCCTGCCCCCCCCCCCCCCAAGCGTGACATCATTTGTGGAAGACCCCTTTGAAGATTTTTAAGGGGATTTTATACTTCCTAGTCATGCAGTTGTCCCCTTGAGTCACCTCCCCCTCATTAATTATTGAAATTTATGAAGATTCATTTATTCATTCTTTAGCATCTTAGTTTTAAACAACTCATAAAATTGGGAATCTGGTATTACTTTTCCATCAATGTTTGTACACATCTTTGAATTCTATGCTTTAAAGTTCATCGACTTCTATATAGAGACAATGAAGTTGTTAATGAAGTATTTTATGAAACTTTTATTCATCAGTTTTGTGGAATTGCATTCAATATTTCTTTCATTCACACCACAGTTTTTTTTTCATTTCTAGATTTTTGTTCTTTCATTTTGGATATCATTGAAAGACATCTACAGTATCCACTTTTTTCGTAGATTATATTTCGATGGATCGTTTAAACTGACATCCAAAAGTTGAGATGTTAAACTACATGGGATAACTTCTCTTTCTGACTTTCTGATAAAAAGAACCACTTTTGGCGAAGTTTGCATTTAGCATTGAAACTAACATTTTATAGTCCTGTAGACCAAAATTAAAGGACCAATAAATTTTTCTGCAAAAATTGTATTGTATATATTTTTGTGTACATTTAATTTTAAAGTAATGAGTTTTTAATTATTAATTTCTTGGCAAAAGTGAGTTAAATTGCCAAATATGGTGTTACAAATCCAAACCACTAGTCACACACATAGCAGATGACTATGACATTCGGCCAGGGTTGATGGGAAAAATTCTATAGTAATGAATAAAACCAATTCTGTGCCGCCAAAAATGCAATTATAATGTTATATTTTTTTCAAAAAGAAATTAATAGGTTCTTGAAGAAATTTTTAAGCTTTTTTTAATATTTTATTCTTATTATTAACTAATTTGTATTTTAAGGAACTTCTTTCACAAAAACCTCTATTTTAATAGTCTATAATATGGTGGTCTCAAAAATTTCTTTTTCAGAAAGTTATGCTGCTGTAAAATCAACAAATGTGATTTTTGCGGATAAATTTTTTTGGTTCTCTTTAACTTTGGATTTTAGAGCTATGAAATGTACCAGGTCTCAATGTTACTTGTGATCTTCACAAAAAGTGGTTCTCTTGTGAGTTTAATGATTTGTTCATGACACTAGCAAGATGAATGGTAAAAGCATCCCAATTTGTGATTCTTTATCTTCAGTAGAGCACCAATCTTTGGTTCCATACTTTTTCTAGTGTGTCATTCGGATGATAAAATTTTGAAGTAATGTTTCAATTTTTTGGGGCACCTAGTATACCATACTTACCTTAAATAAAATGTAATTAGTACTCTTTGATTCCCCACTTTTTCTAGTGCCGACATTCGAGTGATAACATTTTGAAATAATGGTTCAATCTTTTTGTGGCACCCAGTATACCATACTTGCCTTAAATAAAATATATTTTTTTAAATGAGCCTTGCTGAGAAAGTAAAGCTGAAATTTCATATTTAATTTTCGAAACTATTATTCCAAATGTCATCTTTTAAATGTAAATATGTTTAAATATTGATCTTTATTAAAATATATGTATATGTATCTCATTTTATAACGCACAAAAAGCTAAAGTATGGTAAAGTCTTCTGTTAGAGAGAACTGATTTTTGAACATATCAGAAAATTTGTTGGCAAATATTGCAATATTTTATATATGTAATCTCATAGCTTTATGCATGACTGTATTTACTTTTTGTTTGCAGACTACTTTGTATTGATATACTTAGGATAGTAGTTTTGTAAATAAGAGTTTATATGGAAAAGATATTGTGATATTTTGCTGAAAAAGCTAAGTTGTACCATTATTAATAAATAAATATATATTTACTGAAGTTAAATTGTATTATTTTAGTGAAATTTTTTCTAGCTTAGAAAAATACAGTGCAACCTCGATTATCCGAGCTAATTGAGACCGTTAGTACCTTGGATAGCGGACATTTCGGTTAATAGAAACTGTGTGTAAAGACTCGCCGTGCTTGTGAATTTAACATCTCTTAAAATAAAAAAAACAATAGAACATTTTTTAAATAATAAAAATAAATATATGTTAAGTTATGTTTCACAGCTTAACAAATTTAAAAAGGAAATCAACTACTAGTAGTAAATTTTAAAAAGCAAATTAAAAAAAATTAACGAAAGTTCACACAGCCACTGGAAACAAAGCATTGTTCGCTGTTGACTTCACAGGGTCCAATGTTTCTTGGGAGTTGAGGGTTTTGGGGACAGAAGAGCTGTATAGCACGGACAGTGAACTAAAAAACTAAAAAGTGTGTCTTTTTCAAGGCTCATTCACACACACACACAAAAAAAAAATCAGTTTTTGTTATTGGCTCGGTTAACAGAAACCTCGATTAATTGAGGTTCTACTGTACTTTTTTTTTTTTTTTTTTTTGTTAATCGTTAAAATTTGCTGCAGGTTTGATTTGAATTATCACTTTTTATTAGAAAAACATCTGAAAAAGTATTTATTTTTTCTGAAAAAATCTGTCACAAAATGAGACATTGGTTATTTCATTTTGTGATATTTTTCATGTAAAAAAGTAAATAGTGTTTAAGATGTTTTTATATAAAAGGGGACTTTAAAAAATTTTTAAGTTTTGTCATTTTTCTTCTTAGTGAGTAATTTTTTTAAGTCACTGTAATTTTTACTTTTTTTTTTTTTTTCTAGTAGATATTTCCAGAAAATGTTTTGGAAAATACTTGTGCTCGTTAACAGTTTCCAGTTTTACACAACTCTGTGAAAGATTAATTTGGTTTTACAGAAGTAGAGATTTTCATGTTAAATAATTCTATATTGTATCAATAAAAATTATAAAATGAATTTATTGTTTGGCAAATGTTATATAATCTAAAAAGGATGAATTCTGGATTTTTCTAGAATTTGTCACAAAAATAAATCTTGACTACATAATGCAGTATATAAGACTGTTTCAAAAACTACCATGTACAGTAAACTCTCTGTAAGGCGGAAATCTGTCTAACCCGGAAAGATTTTCACGTCCCTGTGAATCCATAGACCTAGAGTAAAATTTGTCTAAGGCGGAATATTGTCTACTACAGAAACATTTCTCGTTCCCGATTGATTCCGCCTTAGAGTTTACTGTATTTTCATGGTGTGACAAATTATAAAAATATTTATCTGTTAACCTCTTGGATTCGGCGGGTACGACGTATGTACCCTAAGAAAACTTTCCCCAAACAACGGCTAGGGTACACACGGTGTACCCTAAAGTTCGCTTCCCCCATTTTGAAGGTAGGGTAATCAGTTATCTGTCATCTGAGACTTTCAGGGCAGGAAGTCTCTTTATCTCCAGAGTGAAAGGAGAAATATTTTTTGCTTTGGCGCGGTAATGCAATAACAGGTTTTTGAATTGGCGATTTCTTAGGTAGAGCTCTTTTCTGTCATTCTATGATCATAGATACATTTGCTAAGTAATATTATTTTCTTGCTCTCTTTGGTCGCTCCAAAAATTACTAAATATATTGTTTGATTATTAAACAATAATTTATAATTGGAGAAAAATGGCTCCGCGTTTTAAAGGTCTGAGCCAAAATTAGCATATTTAATATATTGCAGTTCCATAGGCTCTCTGATCCCATCTGTTTTTATTATTTGAATATCTAATACGAGAAAAATTATCTGATAAAACTTTTATTGTATATCTTTTAACACAAGATAGAAGTGGAAACTTTTATATCAGACATTATCTCTCTTCATTAAATTGACACTCTAAATAATGCATTTTAAATCCGCAGATATAGAGAATTTTTAAAATGAAAAATAATAATCAGTTTTTCATCAATGTTAACACAAGGTTATGTGAAAATTTCTATATAGGAATGTATCATTTTCATTTAATTTACACACTGCAAAAATAAAATGCTGTTTTAAATGTACAGACTATTTTCCCCAGAATTAAAAAAAAAGTATAATAATTTTATTTCATCAACATAAAAGCAAGACAGAAATGAAAACTTCTGTATGAGAATATACCATTTTTCATTTAACTGAAACACAGAAGAAAAAAGTTAATTTAAGAGCATAAAAGATTCTTTCAAGAATCTAAAAATATGCAAAAGCTAGTAAGGGGCTGTTCAAATATTACGTAAGCATGTTTTTGACAATTTTTGACGCCCCCCTCCCCCTTGTCAGCAAAAATAAGCAAATCGCAACCCCCCCCCCCTCCCCCACAGCAATAATTTAATTTTTTTAACAGTAATAATTTAATTTAAAAAAATTAAGACACATTACAAAAAAAAAAAAAAAAACTCCACTCGACTTACAAATAATAATAAAAAAATGCTTGTTTTACTTCCTTACAATTCTATTTAAGAAAATTTCTTAGATCACAATTTTAGAAGAACTTAGCCATTTGTAAAATTTAAATTTGAATATGCCCATATCTATTCCGAGGCTGACCACGGCTGCTCAAGCCATTTTTCCGTATCTGTCATGATATTGGTTTCCAGTTTTACTTCATTACCTTCATCACTTTCTTTTCGGATGAAATCTTGATCAGCTTCATCTTCATTGATCCACTCAACATCTTCCATATCTTCCACGAATTTTACGAAGCACATAAGTTCATTTGCTCGACGAGCAGCAATTCTCAATGGTCGTATAAGGCAGGCCTTCTCGCTTTTTTCACTGTGTTGAATTTTTTTGTGTCTGTTTGCTGACTTCTGAGATGCATGATATCGGCCACAACTTCCACAAGTTCTTGTGGATAATTGCAACTTTATGGAAGGGCAAAAATAATCATATAGTATCTTTAAAAATCCCTTTGCTGTAATATTCAGATTTAAGGCCAGACGGAGAATCTATAAATTTCCCCTCCTCACTTGTAATGATGTCATTTGACGATTGTATTATTTTAATTGGAGGAGGAATGAATCGTCCTTTTAATATACGAAATAATCCACTATGTTCAGGAGAGCAACAATTATTTTCTTTGCATTTTACAATTTGCAGCAAGTATTGACTTTCTTGTACGTGCTTCGAATACCAATCCAAGTCATAACCAAGAGAGTCTGGTTCGCCTGAATCAACATATGTGGCAGTAACAGGATAACCGTCAATGTTTAATGAGTTCCAGATATCTGCGAGAGTTTTACCAGCATATTCAAAGTTATTTTGCTCCATTTCTTCATCAATAGTGCGACCGTTCTCATCGAGATGGGAACCATAATGGTCATGAGGGTGTATAAGACCAGACAGTTCTCGACTGAGTGGTGCCATTCGCCTTTCTACTCAATTATATGCAATTCTTCCAGGAGCATTTCACGCTATGAAATTTCTATCCAATTCATGCTTTTTGAAATGGTTAATAGCAAACGATATAACTTTCTGGTAGCGGTGATTCTCGTCTGGACCTCCATCAACCGTAACTATGATTACAGGTTTGATGAAACCCTCTTCTGTTTTCACTAATTTTTCAAAGGCCTTGAGTATTAATAGAGTTTCAAAATCCTGAGCATGAGTATTTGCTGTGGAAGAATTGTGTTTCCCACTTCTTATAGCTATAAACTTTGGACCAGAATAACCTATGGCTTTACTTTGACCTGCCATGCCAGGAGCAATCACAATACCAGCGTAACCAGATGGGATAAGTTTGTGGCATTCAGCGATGACCCAACCGTGGTCGGGTAAGGATACACGATGCTCCATATGCATCAGTATCGGAACCTGTTTATTGGCTGCTGTAATTGCCAAAGGTACACGCGCTTTGTCATCCTGTGAAAGAAGAAACACTTGCACGGGTCCAAGAATTGAAGTTAAAGTTTCTAAATAGCGGATGGATGTTACTGCAAATTGGATATCAATGTGAGATCGGTGCCAATCAGCCTGACCCCATGAAAGTTTTATCGGCACTGTGGTGACATTTCTTCGACCCTCGATGGTTGAGGAATTTTTTGGAAGCAAACGAAGATATGTTCTACTCCTTCTTATTGCAAAACCGACCTTTTTCAGTTCTGTAGTCAAGTCATCAAGAGTTTTGAAACTTCGTATTGACTCGCTTCTTCTTTTTGCATCTGTAGCGCTTGCAATAATAGCTATGTCTGTTATTGCCTTACGAAATAATGGTTGATCTACATTTAAACTTGGTCTTCCTACTGATTCCCTCAAAGCTTTTTTTTTTTTTTAATGTCTGGATTATCACGGCAGATTTGTTTGTTTGGTGGTTCGATGTTTTCTTTGGTATTCAGCATTTTGTCATTTCCTTTTTAAGGATTGTTTTTCTTTTTTTAGATCACTGGAAACCTTATTTATCTCTTTTTGAATTTGAGGTACATTGTTTTCAATTGAATTGGATTACATTTCATTTTTAGTAAGGTACAAAATTTGAAAACAGTTAGAAGATTATCTGCTAGAAAACTTACATATTTTTAATCCCCCCCCCCCCCCCAAATGGATGCATTAATTTTCGAGTTATTTGAAAAAAAAATAAGGTTTAGCTTGGCTACGCCCTATTTAAAAATTAATAACTCGTTTTTTGACATTTCCTTGGTCTTTATTTATTGCCATATGGCAACATTGTCAGTATGTACTGACCATGTTTCGCCAAGGCTACACGGTCATTTTATCTTATCTATCTTTTTTTCCAATTTTTACAAGTAATTGTATAAACTTAAAGTTTTGATAAAATATATTTAAAATTTTAAGAATAAATTGATTATAATTACCTTTATAAAATAATCAAGAAAGACTGATTTCTTTTTGGTTGCCTTATGCAGTTCGTCCTCAATTCTTTTTAGCACCAATACCTCTAACTCTTTGTCAGTTTTAGGAGACTTTTTGTACTGCCGCCACACATCATTAGTTTTACATTGGATATCCTTCAAAGCTTTATCTGAAGCAGACTTTTTGAAACTTTCAAAAAGTTTTTTATACAAGATTTCTCGAAATGAAGACATATATCTGATTTTATTTATTTTAAACACCATTACACTACAGTACTCAGAGGTTTTCAAAACTCACGAGATACCAGACAGTAGAGCAGTCGGTCACTGTTGTTATGGGGTTCAACCACTTGACAGAGGAGGGGTGGAAACAAAGAAGATGGAATTTTACTTACGTTTTGGAAGCTTTCCCGGAAAACACATATTGTCACAATATAACATATCGCAATGGTCCATTCAATTCTATTCTATTCCCACAATTGGAAATAATAGTAAGTTCTCAGAGATAATAAGCCCTCATGCATCAAATATGAACAGTCACCTCTAGATAAAAGACATTATTTATGTTTTCCTTGTGTGGTCAAAATAGGTGACATCAGAACTTTAAGTTTAATATTCTTTTGCTATTTCTTTTTTTCAATTTAAAATTTTTAACATTTTTTTTTTTTTTTTACAAGTTAAGAGATTTTGAAAATATCTTACGCAAGCATCATTCAAACCCCCCTTCCCCCCTTGTCAGCAAAAATAAGCAAATCGCTAACCCCTCCCCCCCTTAGGTGCTTACGTAATATTTGAACGGCCCCTAATCAATTTATTTCATTAGCATAAACATAAGGTTGAAGTGGAAACTTTTGTATGGAAATATATCGCTTTTCATTTAATTTACACACTGCAAAAACAAAATGCTATTTTAAATGTACAATCCATTTTTACCAGAATTAAAAAAAAAAAAAAAAAAAAAAAAAAAAAAACTGTAATCATTTTATTTCACCAACATGAACACAAAGTTGAAGTGAAAATTTCTGTATCCGAGTTTATATTTTTTCTCTTAACTGACACTAAATAAAATGCTCTGTTAAAAGAATAGTTAAGTTATTGTTACAAAACAGTTCATTTAAAGATAAAAAGAAAAGGGATATTTTTTTTTTCGAGAGGGGAGGCAAAACAATTCGTATGGTTATATAATAAATTTTATTATAAATTCTTAAATAGAGCAGAAAAAAAATAAGAATTTCCATTTTTTAAACTGCATTGGGCGCGGGAGGGAGTGAAGAGTTATGCTATTATTTATGATGACCAATTATCAACACGGGGGATATGGGCCCGAATGGGGGAGGTGCCCTCCACAGTGGTCTTTCTAAGGGGACCTAACCCGTATTTACGCAAGGAAATCCAAGGTTCGAAGAAAACCACGAAAACTCCGAACGATTAGGCCGACGGGCGCGATTGTGTTCGAACCCAGCACATCCAGTCTATCACCTTTGAAAGCAGAACTTCTCGTCACTGGTGGGGCAGGGAGTGAAGAGCGAAATGCAAAGAATTTGGGTGGAGGGGATAATTCAAGGAATAGATTATTTATTTATTTATTTATTTATTTATTGTTACTATAAAATATTAAATATGTCAAAAAATTTAAAGTGATATAAAGATTAAACTATGCTTATTTGGTACCAGAGAGTGGTTGGCAAAGGGCACAGCAATAATTTTGGAGGGAGTAGATGATTAATTATTTACTGTTACTATAAAATACAGTTTTTTCAAGAAAAAAAGTCCAGTAATGCGGGCGGGAAATAGCGTGCACTGTTAAAAATTTGCAGCATTCTGGCAGGTCATTTAACCGTTTTTTCAGAAAACGGTTACACAACCGTAATTTTAACTCTATTCTGACCGTATTATTGGCCATTTTATGGTCAGAATATAGTTAAATTATGTTTACGAAACCGTTTTTTTTTTTCAAAAAACGGTCAAATGACCTGCCAGAATGCTGCAAAATTTTTAACAGTGCGGTGGTGGAGAAAAACGCACGACAGAGAAGACAAAGAGCAGGTAAGAGAAGAAAAAGAGCATGAATTAGGAGAAAAAAGCATCAGGAGACATGAAAGAGCATTAAAGAAAGGCTAGCATATCTAATGCTAAAAAAAAGTTTTGGTAAACAAATTCATATGAAGAAAGTTGCAAGCGCTCTTTCAATATTGCAGAAATTTAGTTAACTTCACCTCCTTCAAAAAAGAATAAAAATAAAAACCCTCGGTAAAATCTAGTTACTCGACCCGTTGCACTTTTTATTATTTTTATACATTTCATGCATAATTATAAATTAAAATTAATATGATCAAAAACGGTCTTATAGTTGCCAACCTCCCAATTTTTTGAATACCAGTAAATTCTTACAAAAATTCTCGCTTTAGTTAATTTCAGAAATTGCGCGATTCTTTAAAACAAGTATTTCTGCATAAAAATATTCGCATTAAAAAAATCGGGATGTTGGCAATTATGCCGACTTATGAAAAAAAAAAAAAAGAAAAGAAAGAAAGAAAGCCGACAACGGAAAGATCGGCTTATCTGACTGGATGCGATCGTTTCACGAAATTTACGATTTTTTCCCTTGATTATTTGGCGAAATCCACAGTTTTTAGCTCAGACGCTATCAAAGCCTGAGAGGAAATGTGCCCGCAGGTTTTGTATGTACGTACGTATGTTTGTAAGGAGGTAACTCTTGTTAAAAATATCGGATTTGCTTTAATGTTTTTTTTTTTCTAGGTTCATTCTGATAAGGCGCTTCCCTGATTAGTTTTGGGATTCATTGGTTAAGTATAAAGGGGGGGGGACGAGGGGCTAATCCCCCCCTTAACTTAGATAAATGAGTTTTCATCCAGAATTATCCGATTTGCTTCAAATTTGGTATACCGTTTTATACTGATAAGGCGCTTCCCTGATTAGGTTTGGGGGTTCATTGGTTAAGTATATGAAGGTGTTGGGGATGGGCGGATAATCCCCCCCCCCTGAGATTAATGGATTATTCATGTAGAATTATCCGATTTGCTTCAAATTTGGTATACCGGTTTATTCTGATAAGAAGCTTCCCTGATTAGATTTGGATGTTCATTGGTTAAGTATAAAGGGGAAAACGGGGGCTAATCCCCCTTAATTTATTTTTCGAGGGGCATTAAGCTTTGAAATTAGAGTATAATATACAATTATTTTGACTAGTCTGCCAGTTCAATGCCTTCAGTTCAACTGGGCTATTTTATTATTATTATTATTTATTTATTTTTAGATCGACTGATGAAATAAATTTTTTTCCGCGACCGATTGCAAAATTAACAATATTTTTACGTAACCAACTGACAAATTTGGCAACTAGTATCCGCGAGCTTTTGACGAAATTCGCGACATTTTCCCTTGATCGTTTATCGAAATTCGTGACTTTTTCCTCAACCGATTGGCAAAATTCGCTTTTTTTTTTTTTGCGTGATATCTCGGCGGAATTCGCGATTTTTTATACAGCGACCAATTGAAGAAAATCACTATTTGTTTCTGAAATTCACGTTTTTTTCTCCATCATTTGAAGAAATTCAGGAATTTGATTTGCGAAGTTCAGCAAAAGAAAAGAAACCGCGGTCTTTCTTGAAATTAAACAATTTTGCGGCAGAATCGCATGCTTGTGAAAGAATTAAAGGCGGAAAATGCAAAGAGGGATTTTCCTAATTTGTGCGCGATTCGCTCTGTCTCGCACGCAATTCCTGCCCTTAAATAAAAACTTTGCCCCCCCCCCCCCCTCCATCCTAAAGAAAAAAAAAAAACGTTTAAAATGGCGTCTCATTCATTGAGGATGAGAATTCGTAATGTAAATATTCCCAGAACCGTTGTTTCGTGTTTAATATACCTTATGAGAGTTTTATATTAAAAAGAAAGAAAAGAAAAGAAAAATGAGGATTTTTTCTTTATATCCGAATTTTTGGAAGGATTATCGATTTTTTTTTACATGTTTCGAACTAAATGCCTTAAATTTGCAGACCTTTTGGAACAGGGTTACTCCTAGTTCTTGGAAAATTAGCACGGCGCTGTGAGAAAATACTCAATGAATTTTAAAAAATGGCTCAGCACACTTAAATAATCACACGGCGGGAATAAAAAATCGCAAGGTGCAGCACCGCGCTAAATATGCAAAGTTTAATCTCTATAAAATAACAAATAAAGTAAAATGACTTTAAAAAAATATTTTTTTAAAGATTTAATTTCCTTTAGGGATTTTTTGTTGGAGGGTTGTGCGTGTTCAAAAAGGAGAGCATTTAAATAATTCTTTTTAAGCGGAAATTTACCGAAATACGGAAGATTGTCACCTTTCCAATTACCCTTTTTACTTCTAAACTAAGCATAAAAAAGATTTTTAAAAACTAAAAAAAAAAAAGTCTCGATTATAATCAGGGCCCGATGTATGCAGGGGCATGCGGGGCAGCTGCCCCGGGCTCCTCATTTTAGGGGTTCCCCATAAGAGTAGTCAGGATTTTCATTAAAATGTGCCAAATGACACAAAAATGACCAAAATTCATATATTTTCAAACATTTAGGAAGGGAGTGCGGTCCAATTCCCCTCTCTGTTTCAAGTATCCCCATGAAAAAAACTATATCATTAGTAAACGAATGATTAAAATTTTATTATAACAACTTAGTATTCTATTGTTTTCAAAAGAAATTCTTTATCAACGTTTTGCTTATAACGTGGCAAGTTAAAACCACTTATTATGACCAATTTAGGGCTTTTTTTTGTTTTTGTTTTTTTGAAATATTGTAATGTACGTTGATAAGCAAAGTAAAAGTTTGCAAAAAAAATACTCCTGTCAACCAACCTATCATTTTTTCTGCTATTATCATACTAATATATATATATACGCGCGCAACACGCGCAAAAAGAACAGAGAAATTATTGGTTGCGTTTTGTTTTCTTATATATAAATATATATTTTTCTGACCTTGAACCGGCAAACGAAAAAAATATACATATTATTTAAACAAACAAAAAAATATTAAAATCAAATATATAATTTACTTGCCAAAAAAAAAAAAAAAAAAAAAAAAAAAAACTAAATTATATTTTGATAAAAGCGAGATCTTGTATTATAAAAATGGAGATTGTTTCTACATGCTGAAATGTGTAAGAGATTTTCTTAATGAGTAACATGAAAACGAGTCAGATCTTCTTAAAAAATCTATTATTTTATCGCTTAGGAATTTTCTCAATCTATTATTAATTAAAATCGATAATTTGCAGCTTCACCAGTCTAAATATTTCAAGTATTTTATGTTTCAAAAAAGCTAAACCAGAAAACACAAATTCAAAGAACAAAACATGATCTAAAATTCGCTTATTCCATGATTATGCATGATATTTAATATAATTTGCGACACAATGTATATTTTTTCATATTTAATGGAAAATAAAAGCAGTTAAAATAGAGGCCGAACAATCTGTATAGTGAGTATTTGTAAAAATCAATCAATGCAAAAACCCTTGACGGGTTAAAAGTTTCTGACGCAGCACTTTATCTTATGCTCTAAGAATTTTAAATATGGAACTTAAAAATACTGATATCAAATTTTGAGTGACGTTATGCTATTTCTTAAAAAATATATTTGTATTTATTTCACCATTTAATTTTTGTTTTATTTATAATCGCATGTGCAAAAGTTATGTTCAACATGAAAAGCTGCATAAAATTTTATTCGCTGTTGCTTTATCATTTACATCTCTCATAAATTCAAAATATGTGTTTTAAAAGATATGATATAAAATTTAAGTGACGCCTTGATGTGACTTTAAAAGGTTTGTTTTTTAAAATTCAATTTAAATTATTTTTGACTTGGTTAAAATATTTTTTTTACATCTACACAATACTTTTAATTTTCCAATTCACTGTTAAATATATCACTTTCATTGAATCTATACTATGCATTGAAATGTATTTATTTCAATAAATTGATTTATCTTTTGTGTCACGCTATTCAAAATTGTGAGTAAGATTTATGTAAATGGTTTATTTGCGTCAAACTATCCTTTTTCATACATTTCATGTAGTTTGGACACAATGACGCAAAGAAACCATTTACATTAATCTTACTCACAATTTTGAATAGCGTGACACAAAAGATAAATCAATTTATTGAAATAAATACATTTCAATGCATAGTATAGATTCAATGAAAGTGATATATTTAACAGTGAATTGGAAAATTAAAAGTATTGTGTAGATGTAAAAAAAATATTTTAACCAAGTCAAAAATAATTTAAATTGAATTTTAAAAAACAAACCTTTTAAAGTCACATCAAGGCGTCACTTAAATTTTATATCATATCTTTTAAAACACATATTTTGAATTTATGAGAGATGTAAATGATAAAGCAACAGCGAATAAAATTTTATGCAGCTTTTCATGTTGAACATAACTTTTGCACATGCGATTATAAATAAAACAAAAATTAAATGGTGAAATAAATACAAATATATTTTTTAAGAAATAGCATAACGTCACTCAAAATTTGATATCAGTATTTTTAAGTTCCATATTTAAAATTCTTAGAGCATAAGATAAAGTGCTGCGTCAGAAACTTTTAACTCGTCAAGGGTTTTTGCATTGATATCATTACTTTTTTGAGGTTAGTGATAAAATGATTAAAAAAAAGATACTTATGGAATTTAATGCAGATTTAATTTTTACTATTTTATTACAATTTTCCTTATAGCAGTTTGTATATAAAAACAACTGGGTAAGTATAATCGCAGATCGCACAGAGGGTTTCATTTGATATTCCTTTAAAAACACTTTATCCTTAAATTAATAAATCCAAAATGTTAATTTATAATTATTAAATCCTTACATAGATGTAGCACCAATAGTTCCAATTTTCAATGGGACAGGGGACGCACTCTTTTAAACAAACCACCTTCCAATTGAAGTCATCAAAAAACAAGTTGAATAAGCCAGACCCCGTTGTGTTGTTTGACAAACAGCAGTCTCATGTCCCCTCCTTCCCCCCTTTTTCAAAATTTTTCAGACCAGTACCTAAGAATGGAACCGAAATAATTTTTTCTCTTCAGAAATTACGATAAAGAAACAGTATGCAGTACTCATAAATTTACTTTAATGCTATATAGGGTGATTATTAAGTTAATTATAACGTTTGGAATATGTTGCATTGATGTCCGAAAGGTAGTTTCTGAGTTATGGAAGCTGGACCCATAAGGCGCCATAGAGGGGCGAAGCCCGCTAGTGTCTATCATAATTATATCTGCCATGTAGACTAATTGCGATATTTAATCAAAATAGCCCCCCCCCCTCCTCATCCCCGGAAATATAACAAATACAAAATGTGTCTTTATAAACCTATCGTCAAATAGGTTTTTATTTCTTTTTCCCTAAAAAAAACATGATTTTTATATCCGTAACGTAAATAGCGGACAAAGCCCGCTAGTTCCTATCATAATATATATTTTTAATAATTTTATATAGTCTATAATAAAAATCAGACTTAAAATAGTCTAGTTCCATGAGTACTTGTAGTGTCAGTTACATGCTACGATTTTTGGATACCAGTATTTTAGAACGGAAAAATGTGACTTATTTTATCGGAGATATCTCATTAATTGAATAAGGTGAAGCAAACTTTTTGAAAAAAAGGTGGCCAACAAGCATGGCAGTTATCAGCTATGTGACTTTGTGCTAAAGTCCATTAATTTGATCTGCTTTAAAAAGATTACGGAAGATTGAATTATAGTAGAACCTGGATTAACCGAGCTTCGATTAATCGAGGTTTCTGTTAACCGAGCCGATAACAAAGTCTGATTTTTTTTCCTTTTGAATGAGCCTTAAAAATAACCACACTCTTTAGCTCACTGTCCGTGCTATACAGGCCCTTCTGCCCCCAAAAGCCCTCAACTCCAAAGAAACATTGGACCCTGAGAAGTCAATAGCGAACAATGCTTTGTTTCCAGTGGCTGTGTGAACTTTCGTAAATTTTTCAATTTGCATTTTAAAATTTACTACTGGTAGTTGATTTTCTTTTTAAATTTGTTAAGCTGTGAAACAGAACTTTACATATATTTACTTTTATTATTTAAAAAACGTTCTATATATTTTCTTAAAAGAGATGTTAAATTCGCAAGCACGGCGAGTTTTTACACACAGTTTCTATTAACCGAGATTTCCGATTCTGATTTACTAACAGTCCCAATTAGCTCGGATAATCGAGGCTGCTCTGTATAATTAAAAAATCAATGGCGATCTTACTGTAAACGGGCTTCCCTTTTACTGAGGGATTTCAAAACCGAATCAGCTGATGTTAGTTGCTGTTTCCCTGCTTAATTAAATAAGATTAGTTAAACATTTGAAAATTACCAAATATAAAAGGAACTAAGTCAACAGAGTCTTTGCTTTATGGTATTTTTTAACAACGCTATAAGAAAATGATTTTAAATAAGAGATTTTAAATGTAACGTTTTAAATCTGACATAATTTTCACCAAACTTTCCTTTCTCTTTGTAACATTCAACTGAAAATATTTTTATTATTAGAAAGATAATATTATTATTTGCGCTACCCTAAAATTAGCAACTATAGTTAAAAATATCATCTCGAAATTTGAAATAAATCTCTCATATAAATATATTTTTTAATTTACACTGTTTTGCAATATGTTTTGCAATGTGTTTTGTAAACTGTTTTGGCCAATATGACGTAATTTCCTCCATTTACGACTTTTAACACATATCAATGAATTTATTATTTAAAAATTTTCTTTTTCTTTTAATATTCACGTGTAAATATAATTTTTATGACGTAATTTTCAATGTTTTCCTTCTTTTAATGCGTAATCATTTAATTCTAATTTGAAAATAATTGATTATTTTATAATTTTCTTTCATTTTAAGTAAGCATGTGTAAAAACAATTTTTATGACGTAATGTTTAATATTTTCCTGCTTTTAACACGTTATCATTTAATTCTAATTTAAAAGGATTTTTTTCTGTTTATAATAGTCACGTGTGAATAAATTTTTAATTTAAAGGATATATTATTCTTTGCGCTGTTTTAACATTTGGCAACAATTTAAAATAACCTTTTCTAAAATATGTAAAAAATATCTCTGGAAATTCTGAAAATTTTAATTAAAAATTGAAATAAACCGTCAAAAAATTAGGCAAGTTAAGAATAATAAATGCACTCTGCAAACTTCGAGTTTCTATTGAATGATTAAATTGAATGAAAATGATTAAATTCCCATGTATATTTTTTTTTCCTATGAGACTTTTTTAATGAGACAATTTTATCCAGATTTAACATTAAATATCTCTTAAAATAATTCTTCGATTTAAAAACTGTCTAATTCAACGTTTTTATCAAACATTTCTCTATAATACTACGCAATTGCGTCAAAAGATGGCGACACCAGAATTCTGATATGCTTATTATGTAAACTGTAAATATTGCAAAGTTAAATAAAAAGAATTGTCTCGGGGTTATCAAACTTCATTGATATTTATAAATAAAACATTTCAACTAAATTATTTATTATAAAAGAATTATTACATCACAATAGCTTTTATGCAAGGAAAATAATAATTATAATAATAATAATATTATGGATGTCAGTGATTATATATTGATTGACCGTCATAATAATAAAAAATGATATTATAAAAAGAAGAGCTGAAATGAATTATTTTTTTACGTTTCTGATCGTGTGATTTATATTCAAATAATAATTATTAATGTATATTTTTTGTAAAGTGATTGAAATTAAATATATTTATAAATTTATGGTAATATTTTTATTGTTGAAAAATTGCCAAGAAATAATCATCATCAAATTGGCGTCATTATAATTGTAATTTTATTTAACTTAATAGCAATTAAAAAAATTACAAAGGAACTGAGGATAATGGTCAACTAGCAGACTTTAAAAAAAAAAAAAAAAAACATTCACATGTGAAAACACGTACCACAGAGTATCGAACTGCCTATCTTAAGGTCAGTAAACGATGGCCCTTAGCCACTCAGCCAGTGGGAAGACAAAATTTTTCTCCCCAAAAGTGGTTAAAAAGAAAGCATGTGTATGAATACAGTGTCATGCATTTTCGGTGAAATTTCCATAGAATGGCGAAGAAATATAGTCCGATTTTTCATGCGCATTATAAAACGAACAAGAGTCTTGCTGGAAACAAGTAAATTGTTATTTGGTTCATCTGAAACATATTTATTTGATTTTTAAAAAATCGCCCGTGTCATTTTCGAGAGAAAAAAAAATCGAATTATTTAACGAACGAGAGTTTTCCCAGAAAAAAGAAAAGTGTTATTCACCTCGCCTTAATCACAGTTATATTATGTATCAATTTAAAAATAATCGTTAGAACCGTTTTCGAGATTTTCAAATTAGGAACTTCCTCGATATTATACCAACGTTTTCACTTTAAAAATGGCTATTTAGATCTCAAAATATACTGCACGTAGAAATGCAAAAATTCCAGTATACAATTAGACTGCAGATATAAGACTGTTCTAGAAAATTCAGAACAATAAGACATATATCTGCTGAGTTATTAAAAGGCGGCTTTTCGCGTTTTCTTTGATGTCGAGTTAGCTGTATATATGAGTTCCGCCATCTACGAATTCTATGATACGATACGATACGATTTTAACGATACGATACGATACGATTTTAGGCTTAAGGCTGCGTCATACACATTTATTTCTTCATAAATATATTCTCACATAAAAGAAAAAAAAAAAAAAGGTTGCTCAGAAATATTCAACTGAAGCTATATTCTTTCTAAAAGCGCCAAAATACCCGATTCTGGGGGAAATTTCCTCACCTCAGTCGAAAAATGCAAGCAATCCTACAATTTCACGGCAACCATTGTCAGAAGGCGTATATTGACGCTTTCCAGGGAGAAGGACAATGGATGCTCCCCACTTGACCATGTAGTAAAAGGGGGATAAAAGTTCTCCAGAACGCCGTATTTTGGTTTAGAAAACAGACAGCTTAACCCGATTCTAAAAGGTTAACTACATTAGAGCAAAACATGTTATGTAACAAGGTATAGTGAATGTATTCAACAGCATTTGTAATATTTTAAATTGAGAATAAAAATTCTTTATGCTGGGTGGTAATGGTAAAAAAAAATGAGCCAAGTTCAGTGAGTCAAATATTTTAAGCAGAATATTAATATTAGTTAAGAATGTGCAGTCGGCCCCAGTAGCAGAAAGTTCAAGACAAAAAACAGGCATTGCAGATTTTCTATTCTCTTTTGCAGATTCTTTTTCCATTGAACTTTTATTTTGCTCCCAGTGGCAGAAACACGGCGACATAGTCGCGGACAAAAAAAAAATTTTGCGGACAATTATTGTCTGCACTAATGAAATCAATTATGCAACTTTCGGAAAAATTTTACCCGCGAAAAAAACGCGAATTTCGGCAAAAGATCGCATAAAAAGTGTGAATTTCGGCAAAAGATCGCGTAAAAAGCGTGAATTTCGGCAAAAGATCGTGTTAATGGCGCGAATTTCGGAAAAAGATCGCGCAAAAAGTGTGAATTTCGGCAAAAGATCGTGTTAATGGCGCGCAAATTTCGGAAAAAGATCGCGCAAAAAGTGTGAATTTCGGCAAAAGATCGCGTTAAAAGCTTTAATTTCGGCAAATGATCGGGTAAAAGGCGTGAATTTTGGCAAAAGATGGGGTAAAAAACGTGATTTTTGGCAAAAGATCGCGTAAAAAGCGCGAATTTTCGGCAAAAGATCGCGATAAAAGCACGAATTTCGTCAAAGGATCGCGAACAAAACGCAAATTTCGTCAAAGGATCGCGGACACAACGCAAATTTTCAAAAGATCGCGGAAAATGCGAATTACGTCAGAGGATAATGAAAAAATGCAAAATTCATCAAAGGATCGCGGAAAAGTACGAATTTCGTCAAAGGATCGCGGAACAAACGCGAATTTCGTCATAGGATTGTGGAAAAAACGCGAATATTGTCAAAAAATCGCAAATTTCGTCCAAAATTGCGGGGAATTGCGAAATTTGTCAAAAAGCATGGAAAAAACATGAATTTCAGCGAAGAATTACAAAAAAAAAATAATAATAATTTCCTCAAAAGGACGCAGAAAAGAAAAATTCAAATTTTGTCAAGGGATCATGAAAAGAAACGCAAATTTCGTCCAAAAACTGCGGCAAAAACGAGATTTTCGTGAAAAAGCCATGAAGAAAATGTGAATATCACCAAAGAATTACAAAAAAATAATTTCCTCAAAAGGCCGCAGAAAAAAAAACGCGAATTTTGTCTAGGGATCGCGAAAAAAACGCAAAATTCGTCTAAGGGTCAGGGAAAAAACGCGAATTTCATTCAAGGGTTTTAGAAAAAACTCAGTGCTTTTTGTGCTTGAGACCTCTGAAGTAGTGATGGGCGATTTCGATTTTTTTAATCGATTTAATCGATACTATGGCCAACTCGATTTAATCGATACTTAAATTTTTTAATCGATGTCTCTAAAGGTCATATCATTTTCATTTTCCTTTAAAAATTTAAGGTCAAGTAGTTGCATGTCCAATCCCAAAACTTTCTTCTGTCTCATAAATGTTAAAACTTCAAAATTCGCTATCACAGTGTCAAATTTAAATAACCTATACCCATCATGAGGATCCAAAAGTATAGGTTCGTTGAAATATGTGTATTTAAAAAATATATATAAGAATCCCATTTTCCTAACAAATCATTGAATTTCGGCCCACACCCTCTTAGATGTCCGCAACGGAAAATCCCAGTTCAAAGGGCATAAAAGCGACACCTGCTGGGTAGTATACACCCAAGCCTAATAAGGATCTATTTATACGACAGTGTAACAGAATATGAAGTTTGATTAAATTCCGTGCATTAGTTTTGAGATATGGCTATCATGAATATCCTGAAAAAAGCAGTATAGCAACGCAGCCTATTACATGATTAACACGAAAGACTCAGAAAAAACAACTTACGTCAATGACTAACAGAATATTAAGTTTGATGAAATTCCGTTCATTACTTCTTGAGATGTTATCGCAAACATTGTGTAAACCCTGAAAAACAGTGTTGAATTCAGGGGCTGGTACGGGTGGACGCCCCCCCCCCCCCCCCGGGAACATTGAAATGTCCCCTAGGGAGATTTGAGATTTTATGCTTAATGGACGAAAGTCCAATCCTTCCCCCCTCGTAACTCTAGAATGTTCCTCACCAGAACCATAGATATCCCCCCCCCCCGGAGAAAAATGTCTGAATTCAACACTGTTGATAAAAGCAGCATGGCAGCACAATTCGCTATATCATTTACACAAAAACCTAATCATGGATAACTTATGGCATTGTCTAACAGAATATTAAGTTTGATGAAATTTCGTTCATTAGTTCTTGAGATATTATCCCTAAAATTGTTTAAATCCTGAAAAACGTGTTGAATTCAGGGGGTGGCCCGGGGGGATGACATTCCTCCCCCCGCAACAAAGCATAAAATCTCAAACTTTCTGGGGGGCATTTGAGTGTTTCGGGGGGAGGAGAGTGTCACCACCCCCGGGCCACCCCCTGAGTTCAATACGTTTTTGTACATTAAAAATTGATGAAATTTCGTTCATTAGTTCTTGAGATATTATCCCTAAAATTATTTAAATCCTGAAAAACATGTTGAATTCAGGGGATGGCCCGGGAGGGTAGCATTCCTCCCCCCCGCCGCAACATTCAAATGCCCCCAGAAAGTTTGAGATTTTATGCTTTTTGTACATTAAAATGTACAAAAGTCCAATCCCCTCCCCCTCTGAACTGTCCCTCCCGGAGAAAAATGTCTGAATTCAACTCTGCTGATAAAATCAGCATAGCAACGCCCCCTGTTGGGCGATTTATACCGAAACCTAATAAGCAGCAATTTATGCCAACGTCTGACTGAATGTGGATTTATGAAAATCCGTGTATTAGTTCTTGAGATAGAGCGAAACTCGGGAAAAAAGCAGCATAGCAGCGCCACCTGCCGGTAGATTTACATCAAAACCTAATCCTCAACAACTTATGTCAACGTCAAACTGAATCTGAAGTTTGGCGAATATTCGTGCATTAGTTCTTGCGATAGCAATCTTGCGGAAATCATGAAAAATGCAGCATAGCAGCGCCACCTGTTGAGCGATTTTCACCAAAAAGTAATCAGCACCAATTTATATGAAGGTCTAACTGAATCTAAAGTTTCAACAGATTCCATGCATTAGTTCTTGAAATAAACCGCTCACATTTTTTTTTTTGTCAGAGACAAACAGACAGACTGACAGACAAAAAATTTAATGACAGACAAACTATATCGTATAACATATCGTTGGAAAGCTTTTAATGTGATCTTTTATTTTCTGTCTCTAGCCTTACTTCTTTTTGGTAAGGGTCAATCGTGCTCCAACTTTTGTATTGATATTTTTGACAGTAATTTCAAAGGAATATATATTTATTCTTTCGGATTTACTGTTTTAAAGGCAGAACTGCTGTCAAATTTCGCATAAGAGCCGTTTTCTTTCTAGGTTAAATTGTAATATTTTTAGTTTAGGAGCCAAGTTATTTGGGTTACTAGTTTATTAAGCTGTACTTTTTCAGTTCGTCACCTATCCACCCCCCCTCCCCCCGATCCGAATTTTCTTAATTATGGTCCAATTTCAATGGGACCTTTTTTGACATTCTTCCCGAATCATTTGTTTACCAACTAAACACTGATATTATATCTGCAGCTCTTGGTGAGCACTATTTATGAATGGTAATAACAAATTTCGTCTCTTTTCCATTTTAAACTTATCATTCTTGGTTTAAAGCCACGTGACTCAAGGTTCTCGTTAGTTAAGCCGTATTTTCACCCGTAAGTTTGTCAAAGTGTTTGTGTAAGTTGTATTATAAAAAATTCTGTCGTTTACAACCAAACTTACTGATTTATGATACTTTGAATTTTATGAAATTTCGGAGCTTTCCGAAACTAAAGGATCCCCTGTATGTTATTAATTTTTTTCAAGGGTGTAGGTATGAAAATACGTGCTAAAATGCTTTAAAACCTTTTTTTTTTTCAAATAATATATTTAACAATTTAAACAAAGTGATTCCCGGGAATTTTGTACTGTTTTAAAAGGGGACCACATCTTAGAATTTAAGGGGCGTAAAAATTCGAAACTTGGACAGGGCGATGCAAAAAAAAAAAAAAAAAAAAAATTCTCCTTTCAGAAATTAGAAAAAATATTATCTTAATTACAAGCTGAGATATTAATTATTATTTCACTAATTGGTTTATTTCTATTAAATGCTTTTTTTTAAAGGCAGTCACGTGATTTTTTATAGCAGCATTAACGTTTTCTACCGTTTAGCGTGCGGTTCTTTGACGGCGGGCTGAGATAATTACTACTTTTTCAATATCAAAAATTTTATAAGTGTTCATACCACTATTTTCGAATAGTAATTTCACAAATATCTTGAATTCTTGCTTAAGACTACCACCCCCTAGACTAATGTATCTTCGGATAGGTTGTATAAAGGAGTTTCGTTTAGATACACTTTTGTTTTGAATAGACTGCGCTCCCTGGTGGTGGAATATAGAACTAACAGACCGCGATTTCATTTAAAGTAGAAAATCTAACAAGGCGATCTGTTCGAAACTTTAAAGATAGTTTATAACACATAAGAAAAAGTTTAAAAAAGAATGGTGCGAAAATTTCGGGAGGAGGGGGAGGGGGGGGGGGAAGGCCGCTAGAATTTTTTTTAAACCTTAGCGTTCCTTACCGTTTTAGGTGGGGGTTTTTTGACGGAGTCCTGAGATAAATGCTACTTATTAAATATAAAAAAGTCAAAAGTTTAGTTACCACTATTTCCGAATAGTAATTTCGGCAAATAGCTTAAATTTTTTATCAAGATTGCCACACTCTTGAGTAATATATCTACTGATAGGTTGTTTAACGGAGTTTCGTTCACAGTTTTGTTAGGAATAGAGTGCGCACCCTGGTGGTGGAATCTGGAACCAACATAACGCGATTTTGTTAAAATTAGGAAATCTAACAATGCGATCTGTTTTAAGCTTTAAGATTGTTTATAATACATGATAAAAAATTATAAAAAAGAATGGCGCGTCACATTTCGGGGGGGGGATAGAGGGGAGGGCAGAACAAAATTAGAAAATATAACAGGGCGATTTGTTTGAAATTTTAAGATAGTTTATAACACATAATAAAAAATTTTTAAATGATGAATGTCAAAAATTGGTGGTGGTGGTGGTGGGGGGGGGGGGGAGGTGAGCGCGTTTTTCCGACCCGGTGGGCAAAGTGGGGGGGGGGGGTACACCTATACGATGCTGTAGGCAGCGGGAACCCGGTTCGCGGTTCGTTCGCTTCGAGATTTCATATTAGGCGGAACCCACTAGTTACTAGCTATAATGTTAAAGATTTCCAAGCAGTATACATGTGCGTCCACTATCCTTCTAAGACAGTAAAATTAACTGATTTTTATTTCTTCTGAGAAAACTAAATTTTCACGTCTTGCAGCGACGATTTTTTTTTTTTTTTTAATAAAAGAACTTTAATAAACTTTGCTAGTTACATTATTAAACTCAAATTGTAAGAATACTAAATCGATTCTTATGGAAACGTGAATTATGTCCCTGAAAATTTAAATTTTAATTCAGGCTGGAAGAAAATCACAATGATTTAATTACAGGGACAGTCAAAAATTTTCCGTTACATTACGGCCAATGGAAAAAATTATTTCAAGTGCATTTTAAGGATGTTACAGACTTTCGAACAGAATGAAATTGATATGCACTTATGAAGTGCACTGTTATAGTACGAGCGCACCACATTTGCCACGTTTGAAGCGCAATTTCCAACTTGTATTTAACCGAGACCTTTCTTAAAAAATAAATTTAAATAAAATCTAAATTACAATATTAGTAAAATTACATCTTAAAACTAATAATTTAAAAGTTAAAAACTTTATTATTTGACTCAAAGGTCTGTAATAGCTTACGACTGGGCCCCTGACTTTGTCTACCCTCTAAATGTGAGGTATGGGAGGTGGTCGCTACGGCTCTGCTGATTCGCTAAGTTTTGAAATTAATATTTTTGAGCTTATCTGTGCGAATCTGTGACTATCGAAATATCGATTCAAGTATCGATTCTAGAATTTGGGAATCGATTCTTATTGTGATCGATTCAGTTTTATACGATGTCGATTTTAATCGATTCCTGAATTTTCCAGAATCGCCCATCACTACTCTGAAGCTTCCGAAGGTTTTTAAAAGCATCGTTTTCGCCTATGTGTGGTTCTTATCCTTCACACTTTAGAAATTCTACAAGAAGTTAGATGACGAAAGTTATAAACAAAATTAATGAGAATGCATCATGCTTACCATGTTTTAAATAGAATGATAAAAAATTCCTAGTTTAATTTATTACTTATTCATTAAAATGACATGCAAAATTTGCAGACAGATTATGAAATTTTAAAAGCTTGTCGCAGACAGCTACAAAACTTTCTGCCACTGGGATTTTGCCTTATGTTATGTTTATCTCTTTATTACTTAGTATAAAAACTTAAAATTATTATTAATGAAAATTAATAAAATGCATAAAGACATTGCGGATAAGTGATTGTTTGATTAAATAGTGCTTCAATTGTAAAATATTTTACCTGCAGATTATTTTCTGCCCTTGAAGTACCTGTCACAGACACTTGGAGAATTTTCTGCTACTGGGCAGTCGGCCAAAAAAATGATGCAATTTAATCGAAAAATTGTCACAGAAAAACAACAACAACAAAAGAACACAAAAAATTATTCGTTTAGAAATTAGGATGTAAAGGAATCGGATTTTTAAAAATTCAAATCGAATTTTTCTGTTGGTGTTTCCCTTGTGTTAAAATACAGAAGAGCTGCCAAGAATTTTATGTTTCCAAAACAATTAAACCTCTAATTGTTAATATAATCTATGTTTCTGTGCTTTAATTAATAAAATTATTAGATAATTAATAAATGTATTAGATAGTAATTACAGAAATTATAAAAATTACAAATTAGTAAATTCTAGGGATGCACCGAATAGTGATTTTGGCCGAATACTGAATTTTCTTAAATAATACTTAACAAACAGCAAATAAATAATGTGAAAACATTCTCTTATTTAAATATGATTCTGTTTCTAATTATTCTGAGTATCTTTATAAGTTGACTGTTAAATGTAGAAGTTGTATAAGGTTTTTAAAAATGTTTTAAAAGTTTTTTTTAAGTATTTGGTTTGGCCGAATATTTTTCTATTTGGAATACCGAATAGTTTGATATTCGGTAACATGGCCGAATACCGAATAGATACCGAATATTCGGTACATCCCTAGTAATTTCATTAGTTAGTAGCATACAATAACATTATGTATATTAACACTTTATAATAATTGAAGAGCTAAGTGGAATAACATGTTAAGTAGCAAAAATTATATTTGAAGTGAAAGTTTTTACTGTCAATTTTAATGATTTATTTTCTATTTGATACCATGTGTTTAAAATATTAACAGGTATGGTACTAAACTCTCTCAGAAAAACTTATTCATATTTAATTTTCAAATATTAAAAAATTATTAATATTGAAGTTATTAAATATTAATGAATAATGTCTTAAATCTTCAAGACTAAATGGAATCTTAGTATTTTAGCTTCACCATGTGATAGGATACCTCATAACGCTTTCATCCAAAAGATTAATTTTTTTTTTAGAAAATGTAACATGTTAATGTTCTTCCACTCAGCTCTTCAATTATGGAAAACTATATTAAATACTACTGATATTTACATTTATTAAAATCTTCAATAACTGCATTTTTTAATATTAAATTGTTAACACTGCTTAAAATCAATAACTATTAAACAATGAACTCTCTAGCTAGAAAAATAAAATACAGTTTTATCTCTTAATTATTTAATTGATAATTAATAAATTTAGTATTCATTACAGAAATAAAAGGGGGTGGGGTGCTACTTCCGAAAAAGGGCACTATTTCATGAGGAAATATATTAGTAATGTGTTTAGTGTAACGATATAAAAAAAAAAAAAGTAATTTTTGGATGTGATGAATAAAGTGACAATTTTTAAGTAATTTTGTGAATTACAAATTGAAAAATACAATTAAATTTCAACATGAAATAATAATCTCCTGCTTTTTTCTAAAGAAATAATATTCAGTAACTTTTGCAATTCGACCGGGAGGCAGTTGCACAGACCATCACTTCATCCAGTTGACAGCTGAAGTTCCAGGATTAGGCAGAACTTGATTAGCATATTAAAGTGCAACTGGTCTGCCAAGTCCTATCTTGGTGGAAACCACCTACAGGCCCGATTTTAGTGGTTGATCGGTAGTTTTACCATCGTGTTTTCCTGCACCCAAAGGTATGAAAACATGGAAGATGGGAGCAGGAATACACAATGTTAAAATCTAAAAGTCAACCACTAAAATCGAGTTTGCAGGTGTTTTCCACCAAGATAGGACTTGGCAGTCCCGTTGCATTTTACTATGCGAATCGAGTTTTAACTAGTGATGCAACGAATAGTGGTTTGGCCGAATAACCGAATACCGAATATTCGGCCGCCGAATAATGAATTTATTTTTGCCTAAAAACAAAATATAGTATGCACTATATGCACAATTCTTGTATATTTCACAATTAAAATGTATTGTTTTCTTTAAAAAAATTATTTATGTACAAATTTTTAATTTTTGAAAGCATTATTTTACTCTGAAAAAATATTCGGCTATGTTCGGCCTAAAAATTGCCTCAATAATATAATTCAGCCAAAAAAAAAATTCTTAGCAAAAGTTTCTCATCAGGTACTGTCTAGTTACATTTTAATAGATATGTGTGTTGTTGTTGTCATTTTAAAATAATGACAAAATTTTAAAAGTACTAGGTAACATAAGTTTCAGCTTTCAGATGAAATAAAATAAAAAATAAGAAATCTTAATATCTTAAGAAAAAACATTGGTAGAAAGGATGAAAGGAATATCCTCTAAAATGGTGGAAAGAGATCATTGTAGACTTTATAAAGCTCACAATTAACAAAAAAAAAATTATTATCATTATTTTTTTTTTCTTTGCTGTCAGCAGATAGCACTATTAAGAAGTGTATAGTGAATGTTTTCAGATTCAGAGGAAGGAAATATCTGTAAGGAAAAGCAAACTACATTCATTGCATTTAACAGTATCTGATGCTCTAACATATCAAAGATCAATAAATGATTTCATTGTTGTAGGTAAAAAAATATTTTACACATTTTAATCATTCGCCATTAGCATGTTCAAGATTAACTGATATACAAATTAATGAGTTAAAAATTCCTAAGAAGAAATTAGTTCAAAGTGTGGCAACACACTGGAATAGCACCTATTATATGTTGGAGAGATTACTGGAACAAAAAAATGCACATTCTCTATATGCAACTAAATTTGGAGAAATAAATAATCTCACAGCAAGCCAGTGGACTATTTTAGAAAAATTGCTCAATCTATTAGAGCCTTTGAAGAAATAACAAAACAAATTGTCTCATCGAGATCATTAATTTCTGAAGTCATACCAATAGTTACCGCATTAAAATCATATTTATTTAAATCTGGAGATTTTTTTGCTATACGCACCATGAAAGACACTCTTCTACAAAATTTGGAGAGCCCTTTTGCAACAATTCAAGACAATGAACACTATTCCATTGCAACGGTTTTGGACCCCAGATTTAAAGTGTTTTTTTTTTTAAACAAAGATGAAGCAAAGGATCTAGGAGTAAATTCCAAATTAACTGCTTTAGTAAGACTAAGAAAGGCTAGTATGAAACCAGTAACAAAATGTGAACAAAATATTTCCAACATAACCATTCCATCTTCACAAGTTCCAAATTCTTTGTGGGCATGCTTTAATGAAATTGCAAGCCAATTGCTGAGTGAAGCTCTATAGAAAGTTCCTTTCAATGTGAAGAGGTAAAAGAAATTAGTAATTTTCTTTCCCAGCCACTACTGAAAAGACAACAGTGTCATTTGGAGTGGTGGGCGAAAAATTCAGAAGACTTTCCAAACCTTTCACAATTAGCTAAAAAGTACCTTTCTGCACCAGGAAGTACCATATATAGTGAGAGATTATTTTCAGAAGCAGGTAGCATTTATGAAAAAAAAAAGAAAAAAGAAATAGACTATTACCTGAGAATGCTGAATTATTATTTCTGCATCACTATCTACGTTTATTGAAAACATTTTAACTGTTTTTTAAGGCAAATATAAAGAGTGCAATGCTGTTCTTGAAAAAAATATGTAAAATGTAAATGCATACTAATTAAAAGAATTTAGTACTTATTTAATAAGAAATAGTAACACATTTAAAAAAATCATTTAAATTATATTTAACTTTTAAGCATATTTTACTTTTAAAAAAACCCTTAAGTATTGCAGAGAATAGATTAATTTAACAAAAACTTTATAACATACTTATAACTATTACTTAAAAGGTGACAAACATATAAAAAATATTATTTAACACAACCCTGAGATCTATGAAATATGTTTATCACCTTTTAAGTAGTTATAAGTATGTTCGTATGTTATAAAGTTTATTAATAACAAGTTGAAAATTTCCTTCACGACACTAATGTTTAATACAGTGTTTTGACTCTATTGATTAATTTTAAATTTAACAGATTATGTTAGCTTATTACAGATACTTTTTGTACTTACTGATACAGCATAAAAATTTTTTAACATGATTCCTAAATTAGCCTCTTATATAACAAGTGGGTAAGTGTGATCACAGATCGCACAGAGGGTTTCGTTTAATATTCCTTTCAAAACACTTTATCCTTTTGAAAAATCTGTTAGTTCCATATTTCAAAACCAGGGGCGCACTTGATTCTAAACAAACCTGTATCCGAACGAAAATCCGTTTTACATACTATCCGTAGATATATTAGTCGAGGGGATTGGGCCCATAGCACCCGAGATAAGTAGGCGCACCTGGCGGGAAAAAAATAGAACTAAAATATGTAAGGCTATGGTGCATAATATGAAAGAATGGTCAAAGGGGTGTCGGCAAAAGTTGGAAAATTTCTCCCCGGATTAAAAGGGCGCAGGTTAGAAAAATTGCTTAAAATACACAAGTTAGAGGCCAGAGGGGTAAATAATAAAAGACTTTTTGAAAATTATATGATTTGTCGTGTGGTCTGAGGCATTCAGCTATACGTATGCAAAATTTCATGTCATCAACTTAATTAGGGGCTCTCTTAGAAAGAATTGCTTCAAATACATATGTGGTAGCTCAAAGGGTTAAACGTAAGACTTTTTCAAGATTTTATGATTTGTCGCCTGGCCTCAGGTGTTCTGCAATAAGTATGCAAAATTTCAAATCTCCAATTTAATTAGAGGATCAGTTAGAAAGAATGGCTTAAAATACACAAGCTGGAGTTGAAAGGGTTAAACATAAAACTTTTTCAAAATTTATTATTTGACGTGAGATCTGAGGTGTTGAGCTATAAGTATGCAAAATTTCAACTTAAATAGGGGCTCACTTAGAAAGAATTGTTTAAAATGCATATGTGGGAGCACAAAGGGTTAAATGTACGACTTTTTCAAAAATTTTATGATTTGTCGTTTGATGTGAGGTGTTCAGCTATAAGTATGCAAAATTTCACGTCTCCAAACTAATTAGGGAGCTCACTTAGAAAGAATTGTTTAAAATACACATGCGCGACTCCAAAGGGTTAAATGTACGACTTTTCCAAAATTTTATCATTTGTCATATGATGTGAGGTGTTCAGCTATAAGTACCCAAAATTTCATGTCTCCAACACAATTAGGGGCTCACTTAGAAAGAATTGTTTAAAATACACGTGTGGGACCCGAAAGGGTTAAATGCACGACTTTTTCAAAATTTTATTATTTATCGTTGGATGTGAGGTGTTCAGATATCAGTATGCAAAATTTCACACCTCCAACCTAATTAGGGGCTCACTTAGAAAGAATTGTTTAAAATACACATGTGGGACCCCAAAGGGTTAAACGTTCGACATTTTCAAAATTTTATGATTTGTCGTTTGATGTGAGGTGTTCAGCTATAAGTATGCAAAATTTCAAGCCTCCAAACTAATTAGGAGCTCACTTAGAAAGAATTGTTTAAAATACACATGCGAAAGCCCAAAGGGTTAAATGTACGACTTTTTCAAAATTTTATGATTTGTCGTTTGATGTGAGGTGTTCAGCTATAAGTATGCAAATTTTCACGTCTCCAAACTAATTAGGAGCTCACTTAGAAATAATTGTTTAAAATACACATGCGGGAGCCCAAAGGGTTAAATGTACGACTTTTTCAAAATTTTATCATTTGTCGTATGATGTGAGGTGTTCAGCTATAAGTACCCAAAATTTCATGTCTCCAACATAATTAGGAGCTCACTTAGAAAGAATTGTTTAAAATACACATGCGGGAGCCCAAAGGGTTAAATGTACGACTTTTTCAAAATTTTATGATTTGTCGTATGATGTGAGGTGCTGAGCTATAAGTACCCAAAATTTCATGCATCCAACTTGTATGGTTTCTGAGAACGGGCTCTGTGACGGGCAGACAGACAGACAGACAGAGGAGCGAGACGAATAGGGTTTCGTCAGATGAACGAAACCCTAAAAATGGGTAGATAAAATCCATTTGAGGTATGAAAGTTAATGGAAAAAAAGTGTTTGTTAATTTCAAATAAATTTTCATTATACATGATGAATATAAATTGTCAAATTAAAAAGTTATACTATGTAAATATAAAAACATTTATTACAGTATTAGTATTCGGCCAAGGCCGAATAATGGACTTGATATTCGGCCGAAGCCGAATTCTCGGCAGACAGGCCGAATGGGCCGAATATTCGGCTTCGGCCGAATATTCGTTGCATCTCTAGTTTTAACTAATCCTTAAATTTCAGCCGTCAACTCGATGAGGTGATGTTTTTGGGCACCCGCCTCCCAGTCTAAATGACTTACGCACACATATTTAGAAGTAATGTGGTATAGGGAAGTTTTTTACAAGAATTCTCTGGTTACAACTAAAGGTGAATTTTACTAGTTAGAAAATTATTGATAATCGCCTTAATCTAAACTTACACTCATGTAGGTATATGCTAACTCCCCCCCCCCCCTCCCAGAAATATGGAGTTAACCCATACATACACACATACTGAGTAAATATAAGGAATAGCCAGTTATATCTGAAATCCTCAAAACATTAAACAGCAGCATTATGATCACTCAGTGGGGATTATTACCAATTTGTTATTTTTCTCTTATACATTCTTTTACAATAGCTGTTCAACTAATATAATGTCTTTATATTAGTCATAATTTATATTAATCAACATTAGTCATACTACATAATGTAATATGTCTTTCCTCATTTTTCTTTAGCTCCATTTTTCTATAAATTTATTAATGCAGAGTGGAGTAATAAAAAAAGATGCTGTCTATTTATTCTTTTACTTGCAGGAATTTATTATTCTTTCTATGCTTATTTTATATAAAGAATGAATAATTTGATTACTTAAAGGAAATCATGACATCGCAGATTATATTGGAGTTAAACATCATTTTAAAATGAAATGCTTTTTTATGCCAGATAAAAATTGCTTTTTACAAACTTCGCATGCTTAATTTTTTACAAGCCTAAGGAATTAAGCTTATGAAAATTATTTAAAGATCTTTTTGTTGTTGTTGTTTATTCATATGGCAAAATACCTATATAGAATATGCGAATATTCGGCTAACTGTTCGTTAGCCGAATAAATAAGTAAATAATAATAATTGTAATTAATAAATAATAATTAACAAAAAAAAGTAATAAATAATAGGCCGGAACAGTAACTGGGCTGGATAGTTTTATATTTGTGTTTAAAGCTATTAAAAAATTACAGTTTAAGACAATTTCACATGATATTTAACACAGATACTTCCATTTTGATAAACAAGACCTTTTTATAAGTAAACTTTACACTGAAAAAAATTCTTCCTTTGAGTAATTATTTAAGAAACGGATAGTTAAAAAATTTTTTTTTAATTAATAAAATTTAAAAAATTCATGGCTTCTTCTGTGAATTAAAACAAATGAATACCAGAAAACAGGAATTCTGCTTTTTCAGAATTAAGTGTAGCCCCCGATGAAAAAAAAAATATATGTAAATAGTACAAAACATATTTCAATTTTAAGACTTAAAGCACACGCTTTTATTTTATGTAAAATGTCGTCATTGACATCTGCTTAAGAATTCCACATTTACGATCCACTCTTAAACATCTATAGTAAAGCATGCATAAGTCGTCACTATCGCAAAAGAATACACAAATGCAGCAAAAAGATGCCGTCATGAAAAAAAAAAATCGACAAAAAAAGGAGCTATTTATTCATAGGCCTTCATTTGTTTGTAACATTAATATAGATTCTTAAAATTAAATATAGATTATAATAGTTCCATGTTTTATCAGAAATCATTCGTTTATATATTTTTTCAAAATAGCACGTATTTCAATTACGTTTTCTTTCAATTGCGTTTACTTTCAATTGTTATGAGAAAATGGCAACAAAAATATATAATTACTATTTTAGAACTATTTTTCTTTTCACAGAATGGAGTACTTCCGTTACAAATATTAAGCAAATGGCTCTAAAAACTACAAAATAATTAATATTTCAAAAATAATTGGAGATACAGTTTTCAAACAAATTGCATTTAAAGTACTTTTTTTTCCCAATACGACAGTATAAAATTTGAAAATGTGCGATGCTTAGAAGTTTAAAAAATTGCTATAGAGTATTTAATCGTGCAATGATACATCTGCTTTGTTTTACGGCTGGCTTATACAACGTAACGTTATTTTTTGGAGACGATACAAAATAAGCTGGGAGAAAGAAAATAGCATACCGGGAGCTAAGCATTTTCTTACATTCTAAAACAAATATTTTAAAATCAAAGATAAATTTTGATTGGAGAAATTGGAAGAAAAATTTTATAGTCATATACTGTTTATTCGTCAGGAAAGGACTTAAGTTTAAAAAAAAAAAAAAAAAACTTTATTAAAATGGTGGCAAGTCAGCAAGAATTAATAATGTTCCTGTTGCTTTTGATTTAGCAAGGAAGTTTTTTTAATTTAAACGTACCTAAAAACAGTGTGAGATCGTTTTCAGATGTATGGGGAAACATACAAAGTGTTCCTAAAAATTTTTAACAAACTTTCAGGAGCGATAATGTGGTTTAGAAGGAGCATATAGTGTCTAGGCCCTAATGCTCTGTTGATCCTGCTCTACTTAGACAGTCAAACATATTTTGTACAAGACATATTTCAATCCTCTAATTCCAGCAAAAATAGAACACCTTCAATGAAAAATACAAGGTATGTCACTACAATCTGAAAATGAATTTTCGTTCACAATTTTAACAATGACAAAGACATTTTAACGAGATTTGCATCATATTAATTTGCTAGTTATGAAATGTGATATCATTAGAAGTGACTGAATTTTGACATTGGCACAGTATAAGTACTATCAGCTGCTTTCTGAATAAAAGGAATGTCTAGCTCATTATTGTTTAGATATGAATGGTGGCAATATCCAGCCCTTCTCGTCATGTCATCATATTTCACCGAAAAAAAGCAGCTTATTTATACGACAATATTAAAGAGCTTGCATTTGTACATCATTAATTCCTATAAAGATAATCATTATTAATGGTTAATTTTCTTACGTGACACTTTTCAAATAGCAAATGAATAATGTAAAAGTATTCCCTTTTATTTATATACAGGGTGTCCATAATTAAACGACCCTATTTTAAAGATGTCTACAGACGAAACTATTCCTTTCAATCTTGTGAAATTTTGTGGAGGACATAATAAAGGTGTGGGAATTTGTTTGAGCGGAAAAAAAAATAGTTCAAAACTTCGCCACCAGAGTAACGAATTACACAGCATACATTCACGATAGTTTACAAATTTTATTACAACCAAACATGTTCTACATGACAGTCATCATTTTCAGATATCATCTGAAAATTGTAAGATAGCATGTTCCACTGTTGACATCTGTGTGTTCTGAGAAATACTAAAAACATGTCGTGAAATGCTGTCTTTAAAATCAGGTGAAGTTATTAAATAAAATTTCTGAACTATCGTAAATGTATGCTAAATTGGTAATTCATTGAAAAACGCTCTCTGGTGGCGAAATTTTGATTTTGTTTTTTCACTCTTAAACAAATTTCCGTCCCTTTATTATGTCTTTCACAACTTTAAAGTTAGGCCGTTTAATTATGTGATATTATATACTATGTATTTCTAATTATTCTGAATATCTTTATTAATTGACAGTTAAAAGTAGAAGTTGTGTAAGGTTTCAAAAATATTTTTAAAAGGTTTTTTTTAGTATTCGGTTTGGCCGAATATTTCGATATTCGGTAGTGTGGCCGAATACTTAAATATTCGGTAGTATGACCGAATACTGAATAGATACCAATATTCGCTCCATCCCTAGTATCAACCTATATCACTCAATTAGGTGCTTAATATTTTCTTATGAAATGAAGAATTTTAAAACACCGCTAACCTATTATAACCTATTAGGGGAAAGCTGGAAATTATTTTAACCCCTTCCGTTTAGGTCTAGAATGAATATGCTATGTTTTCCCCCTCGTACTAGGTGAGCGTTAGGAAATATGTACAGATTTATAGTAAAAAAACACGTTTTTTTTTTAAATACCATTGCAATATCACAAAACAACTAACTCTATAAAAAAAACTGTCAATACAAATGTTGTAAGAGCTTAAAATTCTGAGTAAAATGAATACCTACACTTAATATTTTTGTTGAACGTTAAGGTCACAATCCGACTTCAAAATTTTAGCCACATGGTCAGGGGATTAGACTCAGTATTAATTATGGGAAAGTTGGAAATTGATTTAATCCCTTCGGTTTAGGTCTAAAATGAACGTACTATGTTTTCTTCCTCGTACTTGGTGAAAGTTAGAAAATATGTACATATTATTTTCGAAAAACACGTTTTCTTTTAATTGCCTTAACAATATCTCAAAACAGCTAACTATCAATGTAGAGCTTAAAATTCCGAATAAAATGAGTACCCACATTAATATTTTTGTTCAACACTAGGGGGCTCGGTCCACTACGAGCTACGCTCGCCAAACCCCGTCCAGACACCGCAGACTCTAAATGCACGCTAATTTGATCGGCTTTAAAAAGATTTCGAAAGATTGAATTATAATTTAAAAAACTGTGGCGATCTCCCTATAAACGGATTTCTATTCATTTCTCTTTGATTGGGGAATTTTAACGCCAAATCCGCTGCGGTACTACTTGATTATCCCGTCGACCAATTTCGCCAAATTATACAAATTGACATAATTTTTATTTTAAATAACGAAAGAACAAATAAATTAGTACAGCATTAATAAAAATACAAATAAAACGTCGAAATAAAAATAACTTGATGACGTAGACACGTGTAACAACATTTCAAAATAAGCTAATATAAAAGGAATTAAGTAGTCTTTGTCTCCTGGTATTTTTTAACAAAGCTAAAAGAAAGTTCTTTTAAATGAGACATTTTAAATTAATCGTTTTTAATCTGACGTAATTTTAACCAAGCTATTCTTTCTCTTTTAAATATTCACGTGAAAATACTTTTGTTAGAAATGAAATATTATTTGCGCTTTCCTAACAAAAATAGTTGAAAAGATCCTCTCAAAATATCAAATAAATGTCTAGCGCAATTTCTAAATTTAAACTGTTTTGCAATATTATTTTGTGTTCATTTTATGTAATAACTGTAATGTGACGTAAATATGACGTAATTTCTACTATTTAAGACTTCTAACGCATGCTAATGAATTTATTATTTTACAATATCCTTTCTCTTTTAAAATTCACGTGTATACTTTTTATGACGTAATTTTTAATAAGTTCCTGCTTTTTGTACATAATTATTAATTCTAATTCCAAATGATTTTTTCTGTTTATAATAGTCACGTGTAAATAAATTTTTAATTTGAAGCAAACATTATTGTTTGCGCTGTTTATACATTTGGCAACAGTATAAATTAATACCATCTCTCTATTCTAAAAAAAAGTAACTACCGCTGTCACCGCAGCCGGTTTTGAATTGTTTGTGGCCGGAGATCTTTCTTCGTTAATATTAAGCAAAATATTGCATACAAAAATATGAAAATCGGTGGAATTATAGAGAAATGTTTGATAAACACGCTGATGCAGACAGTTTTCAAATCGAAGAAATATTTAAAGAGATATTTAATGCTAAAGTTGGACAAAATCGTTCCATTAAAAAAGTTTTATAGGAGTAAAAACTGTACATCAGAATTTAATCATTTTTAGATCATTTTTTGCGTCAGAATTTCCCGGTGTGCAGACTGCACTCAGTTTATTAATTTGACTCATTTTTGAGGTTTTATTTCTAATTTAAATTCAAATTTTTAGCATTTCGAGAGATATTTTTTTACACATTTTAGAAAATTGTATTAATTTAAACTGTTGCCAACTGTATAAACAGCGTTAGCAATAATATTTGCTTCAAATTAAAAATTTATTTTACACGTGACTATTATAAACAAGAAAATATAAAAAGCAGGGACTCATTGAAAATTATCATAAAAACCATATTACACGTGAATTTTAAAAGTGAAAGAATGTTGTAAAATAATAAATTCATTAACATGCGTTAGAAGTCTTAAATAGGAGAAATTACGTCACATTTACGTCACATTACACATTACGTAAAATAAACAAAAAATAATATTGCAAAACAGTTTAAATTTAAAAATTGCGCGAGACATTTATGTAATATTTTAAGATGATATTTTCAACTATTTTTATTAGGATAGCTCAAATAATATTTCATTTCTAATATAATTATTTTCAAGTGAATAGTAAAAGGAGAAAGGAAAGTTTAGTGAAAATTACGTCAGATTAAAAACGATACATTTAAAGTGTCATTAAAAAAAACTTTCTTTTCGCTTTGCTAAAAAATACCGGGAGGCAAAGACTCTGTTTATTTAATTCATTTTATATTAGCTTATTTTGAAATGTCAACAGATTTTATTTAATCAAAGACTGAAACAGCCATTGTATCATTTAACAGCCGCTGTGTTGACTTTAAAATTCCCCAATCAAAGAGAAATGAATAGAAACCCGTTTATAGGGAGATCGCCGCTGTTTTTAAACTTATAATTCATATCTTCCGAAATATTTTCTAAGCCAATCAAATTAGCGTGCTTTTAGAGTCTGCGATGTCTGAACGGGGGTTTACGAGCGTAGCTCGTAGGGGGCAGCGCCCCCTAGTAGTATTAAAAAAAAGTGTTTTTTGACTATCATATACATACCGGGTGTCCCAAAAAGGACTGACTGATTTTAAAATTCAATAACTTGCAAACGGTGACAGATATTTAAAAAATTCTTGCAGGAGGGTTATGCATAAGGTCAAAAGTTTTATTACAGTGATTTTCGATTTTAGTTCGAATTACAAACAATAGATGGCGCTGTAAGCAATAGTCGCTAAATACAGGCTCGAATCCTGGTCCTTTCTCTTGTTCCATGCTGAAAAAGGAGATGGAAATGTATTATCCGGGCCACGAAGTACCAAAAATCGAGCCTGAATTCAGCGTCTATTGATCGCAGCGCCATCTATTGTTTGTAATTCGAACTAAAATTGAAAATCACTGTAAAAAAACTTTTGACCTTATGCATAACTCTCCTGCAAGAATTTTTTAAATATCTGTCACCGTTTGCAAGTTATTGAATTTTAAAATCAGTCAGTCCTTTTTGGGACACCCGGTATATAATACATATTTCCTAACGGTCACCTAGTACAAGGGGGAAAACATAGTATATTCATTCTAGACCTAAACTAAATGGATTAAAACTATTTCCAGCTTTCCCCTAATTAATTCCGAATTCGGCCTTTTTTTGCTCCCCTACCACTGGGCTATTAACCTAAATTCCCCAATTATGCTTTTCTAACAAAGAAAAATATTCTGTAATTGCTTCTGAAAGATTTGCATTGTTGAAGAGATTAAATGAAAAATTTTAGACGCCAGGTTAAATAAACATGTTTTGAATCGGAAAATTTTATTTAATAAAATATGTTATATAAGGACAAGATTCAATTTATCACATAACTTTTCTTCTTCAAATCGGTTTATTTGCCACTGAGGATACTATGGCTTAACCCACGCCTATGCAGTATTTCAGTAAGTATGAGCACACGTCAACTGTTGAAAAACGATGAAGGGGTGCATTATTCACGTGATTGGAGACATACATGTCCCGATTTTCAAGACTAAACTTCATTCATAAATTTCTTACTAAGTACTGTTCACATCTGTATATATAGAGTATCATAGGAAATATGATCACAACTAGTGTTTCCAGATATCCTGATTTACGCGGGATGTCCCGATTTTCAAGATTAAACTTTCTGCGTAAATTTCGTACTAGGTACTTACTGTTCACACCTGCATATATAGGGTATCATAAGAAATATGATCACAACTACATTTTCCAGGTGTCCTGATTTTCAGGACTAAACTTCATTAATAAATTTCGTACTAGGTGCTGTTCACATATGCATGTATAGGGTATGATAAAAAATATGATCGCAACTAGTGTTTCCAGGTGTCCCGATTTTCAAGCCTAAACTTCATTCATAAATTTCGTACTAGGTACTGTTCACATCTGCATATATAGAATATCATAAGAAATATGATCACAACTAGTGTTTCCAGGTATCCCGATTTCAAAACTAAATTTCATTAATAAATTTCGTACTGAGTACTGTTCACATATGCATGTTATAGGGTGTCATAAGAAGTATGATCAAAACTACAGTTTCCAGGTGTCCCGATTTTCTGGACTAAACTTCATTCCTCCATTTCGTACTGGGTACTGTTCACATCTGCATATATAGTGTATCATAAGAAATATGATCACTAGTGTTTCCAGGCGTCCCGATTTACGCGGGATGTTTCGATTTTCAAAACAAATTCCATTTATACATTTCATATTGATGGGCGCCCTGCATATCTGCATACATAAGGTATCATAAGAAATATGATCACAAATAGTGTTTTCAGGTGTCTCGATTTTAAAGAGTAAACTTCATGAATTTCGTACTGATGGGTACTTTTCATATTTGCATACATAGGGTGTCATAAGAAATATTATCACAACTAGTGTTTTCAGGTGTCCCGATGTACGTAGGATGTCCCGATTTTCAAGACTAAATTTTATTCATATATTTTGTACTGATGGGTACTCTTCATATCTGCATACATAGAGTATCATACAAAATATGTTCAGAACTAGTGTTTCCAGGTGTCCTGGTTTACGCGGGATCTCCCGATTTTCAAGCCTAAACTTCATTCATTAATTTCGTACTAGGTACAGTGCTGTAGTTGGGTGGGAACGCCGTTCCCAGAAATATTTGGTTTGTTGCCGTAAAATAAAATAAAATAAAATAAAAAGCGCAAACGAACACATTTTTTTTCCTTTTTTTTAAGCGAAACGGCAATTTATGCTAGTTTTAAGAAGATCCGTTTCACTTATATTCATAAGCCGCTTTAACCGAGTTATTTTCTTCTGATGGACTGACGGCTTCAATTATTATGAAACAGCCATTATAAATGAAGTGTTAAAAAAATGGCCATATTTTAAAAAAAAAAATTATGGCCATTTTCTTTCCATTCTGCCCAGAAAATCAGAGTTATAACTTTTTACAACTGCTCTTTCATCTTCACCTATCACTTCATTTATAATGGCTGTTTCATAATAATGGAAGCCACCAGTCCACCAGAAGAAAATGATCTATTCCAAAGGCATAGCGGCCAATTCGTACGGTTTGGCTACCTATAAAATTTAATACAAATTTTTGTCATATTTCATCGTAGACAATTGTTAGACTTCGGCGATTGAATTAGGCAAAATTTACTGGTAAGTTTTAGTGGTAAGAAAAAATCTTAGAAATTGGTAGATATGGAGTAGCGTAATACTGCAGCAAAATTGACATTCAACAAACAAAAAACCATCAAGGTGTTTTTCAAAAAAACATTTCATTCCCCGTTTTTCTTAAAAGTAGCGGAAATGTACATCAAAGAAATGTTACTAGTACAATAAAACTTAATGAATAAAGTGAAAATTTATATTTCATCTCCTTAGTTGGTGCCGATTTCTGTAAATCCCGTTTATCCGAGTTTTTTGCTTATCCGAGGTGAGCTTGGTCCATATTAACTTGGATAATCGGGAGTCTACTGTAATAATTATAACTGTTAATTGAAAAAAGTTGGCTTTTGGCTAAATGTTTTAAATTGGATTTTGGCTTAGCAAAAATCCGGTAGCATCAGCATCTATTCTATGAAAAGGTGAGTTCCTATAAATATTTTTTTCCAACTGCAACACTGACTAGGTACTGTTTACATCTGCATATATAGGGTATCATAAGAAATATGGTCACAATTTGCGTTTCCAGGTGCCCAATTTTCAAGACTAAAATTAATTCGTAAATTTCGAACTGGGTACTGTTCACATCTGTATATATAGGGTATTATAAGAAATATGATCACAACTACAGTTTCCAGGTGTCCCGATTTTCAGGACTAAACTTCATTAATAAATTTCGTACTGGGTATTGTTCACATCTGTATATATAGAGTATCATAATAAATATGATCACATCTAGTGTTTCTAGGTGTCTCGATTTTCAAGACTAAACTTCTTTCATAAATTTCATACTAGGTACTGTTCACACCTGCATATATAGGGTATCATAAGAAATATGATCACAACTAGTGTTTCCAGATGTCCCGATTTTCAAGACTAAACTTCATTCATAAATCTCGTACTAGGTACTGTTCACATCTGCATATATAGGATATAGGGTATCATAAGAAATATGATCACTGCTAGTATTTCCAGGTGCCCCGATTTTCAAGAGTAAATTTCGTACTGATGGGTACTCTTCATATCTGCATACATAGGGTATCATAAGAAATATGATCACAACTAGTGTTTCCAGGTGTCCCGGTTTACGCGGGATCTCACGATTTTCAAGGCTAAACTTCATTCATAAATTTCGTACTGGGTACTCTTCATTTCTGCCCATATAGGGTATCATAAGAAATATGATGACAATTAGTGTTTTCAGATGTCCCGATTTACGCAGGATGTCCCGATTTTCAAGAGTAAACTTCTTAAATTTCGTACTGATGGATACTCTTCATATCTGCATGCATAGGGTATCATAAGAAATTTGATCACAACTAGTGTTTCCAGGTGTCCTGGTTTACGCGGGATCTTCCGATTTTCAAGAAAAAACTTCCTTCATAAATTTTGTTCTGGGTATTTTTCACATCTGCATAGGGTATCATAGGAAATATATTCTCAACTAGTGTTTCCTGGTGTCCGAATTTACGCGGGATGTCCCGATTTTCAAGATTAAACTTCATTCATAAATTTCGTACTGGGTACTGTTCGTGTTCACATCTGCATATGTAGGGTATCATAAGAAATATGATCACTACTTTCTTTTCAGGTGTTCCAATTTTCAGGAGATCCAAGACCCGTCTCGCGTAACCACTGTGTGGGACGCCTAAAGTCCCGATTTTTCAGTATGCACACATTCTTTAGAATTTCTTTTCGTACCATACTATTTGTTAGTCTGCTTGGCATCGATTGGATCTTAATAATCGATTGGATCTTTAAGGATCTTAACCTTTGAAAACAAAACCTGTCAATAACGGATTTTTTTTTTTATCATTCCGCGGAAAGAAATACCGTACAAATATACCAGGTGTCCTAAAAGGACTGACTGATTTTAAAATTCAATAACTCGCAAATGGTGACAGATATTTAAAAAATTATTGCAGGGGGGTTATGTATAATGTGAGATTTTTTACCGTGATCCTTGAATTTAGTTCGAATAACAAACATTAGATAGTGCTGAAAGCAATAGGCATAAAATTTAAGCTGAATTTTTTAGCCTTTCTCTTCTCCCATGCCAAAAAAGGAGATTAAAATGTATTGAGTGAGTCCCGAAGTACCAAAAATCGGGCCTAGATTTAGCTCATATTGCTCGCAGCGCCATCTATTGTTTGTAATTCGTGAAACACAGTAAAAAACCCCTGACATCATGCATAACCCTCCTGCAAGAATTTTTTAAATATCTGCCACCTTTGCAAGTTATTAAATTTTAAAAGCAATCAGTCCTTTTTAGGACACCCGGTATCGACTAAGACAGAAACTTGTCTATTACCGAATATTTTCCCGGTCCCTATCGATTCCGTTTTTACAGGTTTTATTGTACTTTGTATAGTAATACTTCTGGATACGAAATTTGCTTATAAAGGAATCCTGTCTTAAACGTAAAAATCTCATAGTCCCTACGGAACGAATACCACACAACTATAACTTTGTAATCAAAAACCTCTCCAAACGGGAATTTGTTCCGTTTTTTTGCTATTCCTCTTTCATAGTTTCTACTGTATATGATTAATGATTCTGTTTATTTAGTATACTAAAACATACTAAGGCGGAATTTCAAGTGTCCGGAGAAAGAATCTGTTTCAGGCAGGTTTCCGTTAGGGAATATGAATTTTTTACGTTTAAGGATTCCATTATAGACATGTTCCCTTTTTCTGATAGGATTTACTACATTTTTATGTCCCGATTTAGAAGGTCGTGCCCCGCTTTTTTTGTAACAATGGACCTGTCAACACTAATCGCAGCTTTAAGAGGTGATAGAATACACGTTTTGTATAGGAATATAAGGTCTCATCCGAGCCGTTGAAATGTTAATACAGGTCTTTCAGTCATTCTTATCCATTTGTCATAATGTCATAAGATGTCCAAAAGGAAAATGCCCCAAATGATAATTGTTAATGCTATTTGTCTTGATACTAGGGTAATGCCAGTAATGAATTTCTTTTGCAAATTATGGACTACTACATTGTAACAGTATAATTTTAATCATTAGCTTTCTCATGATGTAGTTGGTTCCTTTTTTTAGGGTGCGGGGGTTGCGTACGGAAAAAGGGAACCCCCCCCCCCTAAATATTTGAAAAAGTACGGATTTTGGACAATTTTGGCCATTTTTTAACATATTGATCCCTTTTGACGAAAATCCTGCGTACGCCCATGGGAGTTCCCGTTCCCTCAAATCTGGTGGATGGCAAGGCAGCGGTCTCGCATGTCTTTGCCCTTAGTCAGCCCTGACGATGTATTATACATTAAAACCTCCCTCCTCCCCACACACACACAAAAAAAAATAAATAAATAAATAAAAAAGCAATTTAACAAATTACAACGACCATTTGGAAAATGATTTTTTCAAAGACTAAAATTTAAGACACAAATCGCACGGAGTTGATCATACATTACGTACGCCATGAATTAAACATTAATAGTGTTATTACACGTACAATTCGAAGCGACAAAAATCGCTTGCGACTCGTCAGGTTTCCCATAGCAACCATACCAATTTTTTCGTTTTCTAAGCATTTCATTGGCTGTTCGAGAAAAGGCTTTTCCATCGACAGATTTCCAAGCATTTGATAGGCTGTTACTGACGACTCGCCTCGTTTCAGGCGTCAAAAACGCTCCGACACAAAAGAATCGCTTGCTTTCCGGTCGTCTCTCCTGGAGCCATAGAATAACATTGAGACTCCTGGAATTTCAAGCAACTTTGACTCCTCGTGTAATAACACCCTTATTCACCTGAAACTTATGTATTATCCAAGCATTTCATTGGCTGTTCGGGAAAAGGCTTTTCCATCGTCAGATTTCCAAGAAATCTGACGGCCCATTTTAAATGAAATTTCATTCTTAAACTTCTAAAAGTCCCACAATATTACTTTTTACACCGTCGTATAGAAAAAAGAAATGTACTTTTAAATGCAATTTGTTTGAAAGCTGTATCTGAATTTGTTTCTGAGTTATTAAATTTTTTTTGTAGTTTTTATTACTTTTTGTCATAGTGGCAACAAAAGGTATCCATCTCTGTTGAAAGTAAAGGGAAATACAGATTACTGTATAAACCAATCAGAAAACGAATAAATTGCAGATTAAACCAATAAAAACCTTCAGATATGCTTTTGATTTCCTACCCTGACGAGGACAATAACCATTTTTCCAAATGGTTAAAAAAAAAAAAAATACCTGACAATGACAAACCTCATAAAAATCTGTTTAGCAGAATGTGAATTATAAGTATTCGGAATAAAATTCCCATTTGCATTTTATCTATGTATCTGTATTATACAGACAAACGTGTCCTTTCGTAACGCTGACGTCATTTTGATATTGGCAACAGCAGACGATTATATTTCGCTTTTACTGCAATTTTTTAAACTTCTAAATTAACTATAGCACATTTTAAATTTTTACGCCATCGAATAAAGAAAAATTGTAATTACAAATCTAATTGTTTAAAAACTGTATCGCAATTTGCTCATTTTTTATGGTTTTAAAAATCATTTTCAAACATTATTCTTATTTTTTTTTTTCTAATCTATCTCTATCGCGTGCAGACGATTATGAAAGAAAAAGCCGTTGTTTGCACTTAAGATAATACAAAATAGTTCAACATTTGTTTCCGGCTGATATTCCATAACGAAATTAAAACTTCATCTATAAAATAATATAAATAAAACAGAAATTTAACAGACATGCATGTAATCGAACTACGCACTTAAACAGCTGAAATGATCACTATTATAAAGGACTATTAAAAGTAATGAAATCGTTATTTCTTTGGCTCTTAACTCATACCAAAGTATCGGCTTTAATAAATTTCTAAATTTTATTTGAATGCAAAATTGATACTTTTCAAATAAAAATGCATTTTGGTGTTGTCAGTGAGCAATCTAAAAAAATACATTAATATAAATAAAGGGTTTCCTCTTTTATTCTGAAACCCAGGAAGTCCGGATTGGATATCCTAGTATATCGGGTGAGCCAAAAGCTCGTTAAAACTTTAAAAACTCATAAAAAAGAAAGAAATTATGATAAAGGAGTGCGGTTTACAAGAAAGGGCTCACTAGGTAGACGATTTTTTTTTTTTTTTTAGCAGAAAAAAAAGTTAAAAAATCACATGTAGAGGGCGCTGACGACCCGAAACACAATGAACAGGACAACAATACTCACCATTTATTTGTTCTTCCAATAACAAATGTTTGATATAACCTCCAGAACATTCTACGACACAACTGTTGTCCTGTTCATTGTGTTTCGGGTAGAGATCTGCACGGGCCGGGCTCTGGCCGACTTTCAGTCACGGCACTCCGGCCGGGCCGGGCCTACTCTCCACTCTGTTCGGGCCGGGCCTAACTTATTTTTTCTGTGCAGAGCAGGGACTGCTTTCATTCCTAGTCTTCACGGCCCAAAATTTTCAATCCTAGTTTTGAGCCAGCCCGTATGAAAATCGTTGTCTCAGCGTGGCCTGGTCCATTCAAAGGTCAGTTAAATTAAGCCTGGCCTACTACAGGCCTGGCCTGGTAAACGCTGAAAAGAAAAAAAAATCAAAAATTGAAACCGGACAAATTTAAAAGTGAAATTACACAAATTAAAGACACCGTAAAGCGGGAAGGGAGGGCTTGGGGCGATGAAGCTACCGAACGACTCCTGCTGCTTCTAGCTTATTATTAGACTCGGCGGCGGTTGGGTCAACCGCCGCGGCGAACGGCCCATCTTCGTCCGCAGCCCTTTATTCTTCTACTCTACCCCGACTCTTTTGAGGAAGCAAGATTCGTAGGTCCCCAGCCACGTCCCGAGTATAAGACATTCTAGCGAAAGCAACGTTGAAAAGAAAAAAAAAAAAATCAAAAATTGAAACCGGACAAATTTAAAAGGGAGATTACTCAAATTAAAGACACCGAAAAGAAAAAAAAAAAATAGTTAAAAAATCACATGTAGAGGGCGCTGACGACCCGAAACACAACGAGCAGGACAACAATACTCTCCATTTATTTGTTCTTCCAATAACAAATGTTTGATATAACCTCCAGAACATTCTACGACATAACTGTTGCCCTGTTCATTCTGTTTCGGGTCTTCAGCGCCCTCTACATGTGATTTTTTAACTTTTTTTTTTTTTTAAACTATTTGGGAAAATGGTTATTGTCCTCGTCAGGGTAGGAAATCAAAAGCATATCTGAAGCTTTTTATTGGTTTAATTTTATTAGTTTTCTGATTGGTCTATACAGTAATCTGTATTTCCCTTTACTTTCAACAGAGATGGATACTTCTGTTGCCACTATGACAAAAAGTAATAAAAACTGCAAAAAAAAAAAAAAAAAAAAATTAACAACCTCTGAAACAAATTGAGATACAGCTTTGAAACAAATTGCATTTAAAAGTACATTTTTTTCTCTATACGACGGTGTAAAAAGTAATAGTGTGGGATGTTTAGAAATTTAAGAATGAAATTTCATTTAAAATGGGTCGTCAGATTTCTTGGAAATCTGACGATGGAAAAGCCTTTTCCCGAACAGCCAATGGAATGCTTGGATAATACGTAAGTTTTAAGAAATCTGACGGGTCGCAGGCGATTTTTGTGGCTTGCAATTTTTACGTGTAATGACATTATTAATGTTTAATTCATGGCGTACGTAATGTATGATCAACTCCGTGCGATTTTTTATGTCTTAAACTTTAGTCTTCGAAAAAATCATTTTTTAAATGGTCGTTGTAATTTGTTAAATTGCTTTTTATTTTTCTGCTAAAAAAAAATCCGACTACCTTGTGAGCCAGCCTTTTCTTGCAAACCCCACTCATTTATCATAATTTCTTCCCCCTTTTTTTATGAGTTTTTTTAAGTTTTAACGAACTTTTGTCTCACCCGGTATATTAGAACACTGGTAGCTTCATGCGTTCATGATTGAAAATGACTTCATGAATCCGTCAGAAACTATCCGGGTTAGAATTGAAGACTGTATGTATTTTGTAACAATAAACAACTCAAATCTCATTTTCAAATATTCTTTATTGTAAAATTTCCATTTGATTATAATGTAAGACTTCAGTCTGAGTTTACAACAACAAGCTGCAAAAAAATAATTTTCTACAAAAAACTGATTTTAAGTAACATGGTTTGGCACAGCTAGATTTAAACATCTGATTAAAGAATGCAGATTATTCTCATTGAAATTTGTAAAATCTCATTTCTTGTATTTCATTGTATTGTTTGTTTTTTTTTTTTTTTTTTTTTTTTTTTTTTAATTCGTTTAATTTATTTAACCTTTTTCATTTGGATTTTTTTTTTTTTTTTTTTTTTTGACATATTAATGTGATTTTGATGTTGTTTACGCAATTTTTTATATTTTTTATTTAATAATTTTCTATCCTTTCTCATATGTTATAACATGTTGGATACGTTAAAAATATTTTTATAATCCTTTTTATTTTATTATACAAATCCCCATTATTATCTCAATAAGAAAGGTAAATTTAACTTTATTTATGTAAATTTTCCTCAGTAGAAATCTAATATGTGACAACAAATCTGACATTCCTTCTTAATTTTAGTATGAGCAATATGAATGTGCCTGGTATAATTTTTGTAGTTCCTGCTATTTATTGACATATATCACCATTATTATCACAATAGGAGGTTGAATTAATTTTATTTATATACATTTTCCTCAGTAGAAATGTAATATGTGACAACAAATCTGACATTCTTTGCTAATTTTAGTATGAGCAATATGAATGTAGCTGATATTACTGTTGTAACTCCCCTATGTATTGACATATGTCATCATTATTATCACAATAGGAGGTTGAATTAATTTTATTTATATACATTTTCCTCAGTAGGAATGTAATATGTGACAAAAAACCTGACATTCTTTGCTAATTTTAGTGTGAACAATATGAATATGACTTTTATTATTTTCGTTGTTCCCCCAATTTGTTGACATGTCGCCATTATTATCACAATAGAAGTTGAATTAACTTTATTTATATACATTTTCCTCAGTAGAAGTCCAATAAGGGACAGAAAATCTGACATTCTTTGTTAATTTTACTATGGGCAGTATGAATGTGGCCTTTATTATTTTGGTAGTTCCCCTATTCGTTGACGTATGTCGTCATTATCACAATAGAATATTGAATTAATTTTATTTATATACATTTTCCTCAGTAGAAATCTAATATGTGACAACAAATCTGACATTCTTCATTAATTTTTGTACGAGAAATATGAATATGACTTTTATTTATTATTTTTGTAATTCCCCCTAGTTATTGATATATATCATCGTATTATCACATAAGAGGTTGTAGTAATTTTATTTATCTATATTTTTTCCTCAGTAGGAGTCCAATAAATGTGACAGCAAATCTGATATTCTTTGTTAATTTTAGTATGATCAATATGAATGTGGCTTTTATTAATTTGGTAGTTCCCCTATTCGTTGATATATGTCGTCATTATCACAATTGAAGATTGAATTAATTTTATTTATATACATTTTCCTCAGTAGGAATCTAATATGTGACAACAAATCTGACATTCTTCATTAATTTTTATACGATAAATATGAATATGACTTTTATTTATTATTTTTGTAGTTCCCCCTAGTTATTGATATATATCATCGCATTATCACATAGGAGGTTGTATTAATTTTATTTGTCTATATTTTTTCCTCAATAGGAGTCCAATAAATGTGACAGCAAATTTGATATTCTTTGTTAATTTTAGTATGATCAATATGAATGGGGCTTTTTATTATTTTTGTAGTTCCCCCTATTCGTTGACATATGTCGCCATAATTATCACAAAAGAAGGTTGAATTAATTTTATTTATATACATTTTCCTTAACAGGTGTCTAACGTATGGCAATAAATGTAACACTCTATGTTAAATTTAGCGTGAGCAACATGAATAATGCTTTTATTATTTTTGTAGCTTCCCCTATTTATTGACATATGTCACCATTATTATCATAATTGGAGATAGGATTAATTTTATTTATATGTATTTTCGTCAGTAGGCATGTAATAATTGACAGCGAATCTGACATTATTGGTTAATTTTTAATGAGTAATATGAATGTGGCTTGTATTATTTTTGTAATTACCTCTATTTAGTGACACATGCTATCTTTATTATGACAATAGGAGATAAAATTATTTTTTTAATCCATTTTTCTTTGTAGGAATCGAATACGTGATAGCAAAACTTATTCCTTTGTGAATTTTAAAATGAGCAATATGAATATGGCTTGAATTATTCTTACAATTCTCCCGTATAGTGACACATGCCATCTTTATAATCACAATAGGAGGTCTAATTATTTTTTAACCTAATTTTCTTAGTAGGAATCGTATATGTGACAGCCAATCTGAATTATTTGTCAATTTATTGACGAGCAATGTGAATGTGATTAGAAGTATTTTTACACTTCCCTCTACCCATATAGTGACACTTGCCACCTTTATTATCACAATAAGTGATCGGATTATTTTTTGAAGTCATTTTTATTAGTAGAAATCGAATATGAGACAGTAAATCTGAATTCTTTGTCAATTTATTGATGAGCAGTATGAACATGGTTTGATTTCTATTCACAATTCCCCCCTGTAGCAAGGCATGCCATCTTTAATGTCACATTAGGGAATCGAATTATTTTTTAACCTAAATTTCTTAGTAGGAAGCGAATATGTAACAGCTAATCTAAATCTTTTGTCAGTTTTAAGATGAGCAACATGGACGTCGTTTGAATTATTTTTACAATTCCCTCCTATAGTGACACGTGTCACCTTTATTATCACAATAGGAGGCCGGGTTATTTTTCGAACCCATTTTTCTTAGTCGGAATCGAATATGTAACAGCAAATCTTTGGTTTGAATTATTTTTACAATACCCCCTATAGTGACACATGTCACCTATATTATCACAATAGGAGGTCGAATTTATTTTTTGTACACTTTTCCCAGTAAAAATCTAACTGTGCCATTCTATTTACAACAATCATTAAATTTCTATAAAAGAAATAACAATTATAGAAACAACAATTTGCATTGCACTTATAATTTATAAAGCTGTTGACAGATGATCATTTGCCTTCCAGTATATCAGTAAAAAAAAGTTTTTAATCATAAAAAAACGTCGTTTAATGAAATAATAATAACAAAAATGCATATTATCTGTCGGCAGCTCTTTAGGCTACATTTAATAGTGCATTCACTAATTTCTCTAACAAATGTGTGATGTTTATTTTAGTGTCAAAAATGGCGTTAAAAATGATTTATAATAAGTCTTCATCCAATGTATTGATGTGTTTGAACTTTATTTGATGATAGTAAAAAATATAAAGCACTTCATGAGTTACAAGAAAAACTCTTCCAGGTTTAATCATCCAATTTTCTAGGTGAAAGAAGAAGAAAAATAGGTATTCAGAAGTTTAGTTTATATAGAATTGAATCCCGTTGCCATGGTTGTGTACGATCATCATTTTTTTAATATCACTATTTCCGAATAATAGTCTTTGCTTTATTTAATCATTGAGTTTATGAGATTAAATAGGACGAAGGTTACTATTTGAAAATAGTGGCACTCAAAAATTCAAAGTTGTGTACAGGACTCACGTATTCAGTATAATCACTAATATTGAGAAATGATCTTGCAAACACACTAGAAACAAAACACAACTCTTTCCATGTCTCTTATTAGGATTCAGCATCTAATTTTTACCAAAAAATATTAGACGTGTCTAAGGCTTAATGCCAGTTATTCTTCTTATAAAAATTGGTGATTCAAACTTAAAAGAATTTTCTGGCCAGTTTGTTTTATTATGTTAATGACATTGAATCGAAAGTTATATGATTTTAAAACAAAAAGTAGCACTTCCTTTGAAAATTCCTAAAAATTTGAACTTTACTTTGCTACATAGTTCGACATATTTTTTTAATTCTTTGAATCTTATGTTTATTTTGCTACACAAAAGTTTCTTAAAACAGTTGACATAAAATAAAGAAACAGTTCATCATTAATAAGGCTGAATTTATGTTCATGATATTATTGTCGCGCGCGGTGTGCTTCCATCAAGTTGCGATGTTAAAATGTCAAATTCTCGTTTGATGTTTATCAGTGTTTGCAGAGACATTTTAAAAACTGGCTATTTATCTCAGTTGTAAAAGAAATTCTTCAAAAATTTTTTTCAAGTGTGCATTTGTATTGTTTGTATACAAACAACAGTAAGTATATATGCTTGGTAAGTATATATACTTACCAAAGTATATTTAAAATTATTTGTACAACTTATTATTATTATTATTTTTAAGAAGCATGCATACAAATTATGAATTTTAAAAGAGAAATTATTTTGATTTGTCAAATTTTGAATGATGAAATAGCTCAAAGATTTAGTACAAGCTATCACGCCTGCATTTGTAACTTATATATATATATATATATATAGGATTTTTCTAATTTATAACTGCTTTTAATTTAAATATTACTGTGAATTTAGTATTATATTAATGTCCTGGTCTTTACATATGTTTCCTAGCGATTTTTTGTGTATTTATTTATTTATTTTCCTTGTGTATGTGTATTGGAATTAGGTTGGCATGGCTTTTCGATTAATGTTAATTTACTCACAACAAATGTATATTTGTTTGTGGCCCGAACTATGCACTTGCCTATACGCTTATTAATTTTATGCAAATAATAGTTTGTGTGCATTAGAGTCTTAGATCGGGTTGGGTAACCTAATTTTATCCGTCCCCAACCCAACCAGACTTGCGGTTCTGGTTGGATCGGGTTGCTGCTAAGTTTTTCATTGTGAGTCTGGTTCGATTTCGGTTGACTTTATTAGTTTTGGGTTGGTTTTGAATCTTGCGGATCGTGTTAGAAAGAACCAATTTTTGAAAAATGTTTAGAATATTTTTTTCAGATGAAGAAAACTATATTTTTGAACCTTAATGAGTATCTATGTGTGTTTTTTTTTTTTTCAATGTAAAAGATAAAATTACTATTAGAGATAGAATTGTAGACTTTTTTTCCATAATTGTATTAAAATACGGATTAATTTTCTTCGGGTTTTGGATTGATTTTTTTTTTTTTTTTTTTTTTTTTTTTTTTAGTCGAGTTCGGGTTGGGTTTCGAGTTGACTTTAAATTGAATTTTTATGTTCAGGACGTGTATAATTCGGCTCGCGCAGGATTGTAGTGTGTATCGCAGTTAGATTGACAGATTCCCATTCAGTTAATTTTCATTTATCACAACAAACATATATTTGTCTATGATAATTGAATTGCTAGTATGTTTAATAATAGTATGTCAGCAATATTTTTAAAATTTTTATATGTGTACATTACACTTAATTTTTACTTAAGTAAACATTTAATATTTACTTTTACTATCCATTAAGTTTTACTTAATCATGGCAAACATGACATACTTGAATATGACATTTGAACTGTTTGTATGCCTAACAATTATATGTCAGCAATATTTTCAGAAAGTATGTGTATGTGTAAATATTAAAGTTAAACCTATTCATTCAATTAATTTTTACTTAATCATGGCAAACATATATTTCACTATGAGAACTGAATTGCTTGTAATACCTAACAGCCATACATCGACAATATTTTCGTAGAGTGTTTACGTTTATTACAGTTAAATCCATTAAATTTTACTTAGTCACAGTAAACATATATTTGTCTACTACTTTTATTAATAAATATACTCCTGACAATTGAACAGCGTACATGCCTAACAATTCTGTGCCAGGAGTATCTTTTAGTGTTCCATTTCAAGTCGCAAATATACTAGTTACTAGTACATACTTAAGGAATACTAGTCACTAGTATACAGATGCTGGCATTGTCGAACATGTATGTGATTTGTCGTAATCCATTTAGAATTCCATTTTAATTACTAGTGGAACTAAATGGAACACATATAAAAAAAATCACGAATAAAATAGAATAAAACGGTACCAGATACTAAACTATTAAATGTAGCCTGAATTTTATTTCACATATACAATGATGAGTATGCACCATGTTGTTTAAAATACCACAAAATCAACATGACCAACACTTTGATGCATCCATATGTGTTAAGCAAAAATAATAATTTTGTACAAGCAGTGTTTAAAACCTAAAACTTTTTTCCATTCATTTCATCACATTGCAGACGATTAGGAAAATCAGCATTCAAAACTCACATTTGATTATTCCACAATCGTTCGATGGCAACTAATATGGTCTATGGAAGAGCACCTTAACAAAGTGTTTAGATCGAATGCATGTTGAGCTCAAATGGAATAATGACACTGAAGTACATCGATGAAATAAAAATTTTCGATGACTTATCGAAACGATGTTATTACACTTTGTAACTTTTTTTCTGGTTCTATTAGAAATTTTTAAAAAAGAAGAGGAAAACAAACTGCTTATCACCGGTTACTTCGAATGGAATAATATCACTTTGAATCGTTTCGAACTCTTTACGGATTCGAAGTCCCATCTAAACAGCTTCTCTTCGCGTATAAAATTTCTCAGATGTCTTCAGTCTGGCACATATTTGGTAGGGGCCACCTCCAGTAATATTTGGAAGAAAATTGTGACTTTATCTGAAAAGAAAAAGAATATATTATTTGAACTTAAAATTTATGATTCAATTAACCCTTTAAGGCTACACAGTACCCTTTTTCAAAAAAAAATTTTTTTAGAGACAGTTACATTAAAAATAATTAATGACTTTGTTTGAGATTATAAAATTAAACTGATTCTGGTAAAAAAAATCATTTTAACAATCACCGTTTTTTAAAATTTAAAAACTTTTGAAAAAATAAGTTTTTTAAAATTTTTATAACATTTTAAATTTTTAATATTTTTGAGTTATTTTAAGTGACTTATATTCATTGGATTATTGGGATCAAAAGTTAGTATAGAATTAAGGATGTAACTTTTATTTAAAGTTTTATTTATTTTTGTAGCGCGAAACCTGAGAAAAACACGAAAATTTTGGAAATATTAACTTTGACATTAAAAAAACATAACTATAACCCTCATACCTAAATCCATACTAATTATTGTAGTACATATACATGTAAGTGTCTACAAAAAATTTCAAGACTCTATCTGCAACAGAAAAAAAAAGCCTTAGGGCAGGGTCGGCGAACCTTTTTACACCCGCGTGCACATTTTTTCGAAAACGTTTTTACGTGATCATTATGTGCCAACAACCCGAAAATAAATCAAAATTATTGAATCAAAATTACCATTAATTTTTGTTTATTAGGATTAAAAAGTATGGGAGTAACATATACATGTAATAATCACAGTAACATAATTTAAAATGTTTAATAAAATGGTAAACGCGTTTTCTGTTAGTACATCATGGATGCCAAAAAATTAATATGTGGTTCATACCGAGTTACTTTTAAAGGAATTGAAGCCGAAATTGAGTTATTTCGCAAGTGGTAAACGTTTAAGATTGTCGTATCATTCATTTCTGAAAATAAAGACTCCCAGGAGTAGATAGAGGGAACAATTGTCAAAACTACAAATTACATACCATGTCATTATAATTCCATCATTCTTACTTATAATGCCTGATATTCTCTAAATCTTTTCTTAATCTGATAAATTATTGAGTACATATTCAAGAAATTTGGGATTCACGAAGTTCCTTTCCAATTTTTTACAATTTCAGGGAATTAAATTAAAATTCAGAAAAACTCAGTTTGTATACATTTGTGTGTTTTGTTAAAAAAATTATTATATTATATTTTAAATTCTGAATCAACACCATGCCGAAAATATTCCATCGCGTGCCAATTACGGCACGCGTACCATAGGTTCGCCGTCCCTGTCGTAGGGATTAGCAAACACTAACATCAACAAAAATAAAAGTCGGGTTGGGTTGGGTTGATTTTTGACGGCCGATTCTCTACTCGAGGGATATAGGCCTTAGGGGGGGGGGGTGCCCTCCGTGGGGGTCTAAAAAATAAAAGTCGGAGAAAATGCATTTAAAGTTTGTAGAAGAACACTCAGAACATTCTAAGAACACTCAGAAAAGTTCAAATATCTTTAAAACTGTTTGGATTACAGATCTACAATTTGGAGTCATGATTCACAACCGTATGGTCCACTGAAAAATTAAAAAAAAAAAAAAATCGATATTTTTGTCATTTTTAGGGTACTGTGTAGCCTTAAGGTGTTTCAGAACTCTTAAAGCTTTAAAATTTTCGAAATATTATTATTTTTTTTCTTTTTTTAGATGTTAAACTCCTATCTTTTCTGAACATTATGATATACTTGTTTCCTTGAAACTCCCATTATAACAGAAGTTATGGCTTTTAGAATTATACCCGCTCAATTGTTGAAGGGGCGTTTCCGAAATTTTGAAGTTAATTTTCTCCAAATGACGTTTTTGGGCATAACGCGAAGGATATCTCAAAAACTTCTGAATATTTTTTTATGAAATTTTTAAAACGCATGTTTCATGTTAGTCTGTATAAACTGAACCTAAAATTTCCTTTTTATTGTTCAAAGAAATATTTTTTTAGATGATTATACTGTTGACATTTTCAAAATTTTGTATTAAAAATATAAAAATGCATTAAATACAAATTTATTTAGGTTCAGGGTAATTATGATAATCTGAAGAATAATTAGGCATAAAAAATTTCATTCTAGTTACAAAATTTATTTTGTAATCACGCGCGTAACCAATTTTCTACTCGGCAAATGCCTGGCAGTTTGGAGTCCCCTATAAATACTAATTCTGCATCTTGCAATTTTTTAAATACATGAAAAGAAAGAGCGTACTTATATCTTTCATCCCAATAAAAATTATGTTTCAAAATTGTACATTTTAACATATTAAATGTTGAAAATGGTCCTTTTTTTAATTTTTTCCAATTTTAAGAGTCCAAAGACCTCTTAATACATGATTTATTATTTTGTTCCAAAAATATCATATTTGAGTATACTTTTGTTATTTATCCACTAGAAAAATAGTGAAAAAAATTATATATGTTTCAGTTGGACATAATGTCACTCCTGATTTACATGATATTGCTCAAAAAATGGTCATTTCAAATAATATACTTTAAAGGGTTTACACAGCACAATAATAACTGTTCAACGCTATAATATTTTTTATAATGCTTTTAATAGTTTGCAGAATTAATACACTTTGTAACTTTTTTTCTGCTTCTATTAGAAATTTTTAAAAAAGAAGAAAAAAACAAACTGCTTATTTTGTATTTTCTTTATCTTATGTACTACATTATTATTATTTACTTTTCTTTTTCTTTCTGTGTAAAATTCTTTACTTTTTCACAATCATATATGTCATTTAGTTGCTCCCCTGTAGCTAAATGACACTCTGTAAAGTTTATATTAGCAAGAGCTAGAAATATATACATTACATACACATACACTTAATATATATGCATTGTAATTACCTAAGTAGCACATGCATATACAACGCCATCTGATCCCGTGGATACAGGGCTTAATTTCTAACAAAAAAAGTACCGGAGCCCTAATATTTTGCAGTGGTCAAGCCGTAGCGTACCCCCCCCCCCCCCTCGATATCTCTCCAAACCGCATGTTTGTATCTCATGCATTATTTGCAAAATTTAAAGCATCTCTTTTTATCCTTAGAAAAATAAAAATTTTAAATATATCTACCTGCATACACTTAACTGTCAACTATTCCACTTTTAAGTTTATCAACTCCTTTCGAATAGAAATTTTTGCCTAATTTTGACGTTAATTAATCGCAGAATTCTGCAATTAAATAAGGTAAGGATTATGATTCGTAAATAGTGTTAGCACAAAACAGGAATTATTCGCATCTATGCATATACATACTCGTATATATGTATATATATAATGAATGAACAACTAGGAAAAACATTTATAAGAAATATTTTCATAAAATCTTACGCGCCCTTTCATCTTTATCGTCTACGTGTGCTATGTCACATATAAGTGAAAAGATAGAAAAGAAAGATAGAATAGAATGCAGAAAATTGGAGATGGGAGCGTAAGGAAAGGGTAATTTAAGCTTCGGTTTTTCGGAATCGGTATTGTACTGGGCTCCGGAGCCCTGTATTTATGAGCTCCGGTGAATTCCGACCAATATTTAAATATTTACTAAAAACAGAGAAGTACCGGAGCTGAGCTCCAGTGGGATCCGGCGCAAATTAAGCCCTGCGTGGATAGGCTATCTTGGAATTGTTTATAGTACTCATAATAATAAAAATTGGCGTCTAAGCCATAAAACACTCTGGTGTCGAAGCCTGCGTGGTTGACTTATTTACTTCTCTACTGTGCGCATATCTGGAGATCAGTGGCTAAAATTAACCTTCAAAAGATCAAAATTGCCCAATAACAAGACTCTTAGAGGTATTTTTCACTTCCCCTGTATCGTAGGAATACCACTATTCACAATGAACTTAATATCCCTCCAATCCATACCTCCATTAAAAATTAAGCTATCAATTTGTTTTATAATATCCATACTATTCCAAATACTGCTTTTCAAAATATTTCCATCTAAGCTGAGAGTGCTCGGAGGAGAAGATCCCTGGCGATTCTTCATTTTTCAGAAAACATTGATCCGGGATAAATTTTCGAGTTCTCATATCCTCCTGAAACCCTGCATCCATTAAAATGGATGTTTTAATTTAACCTACTAATCACATTAAATATCAGGTTGTAACGTAAGTTTCCCGCCACAGTTAATATCTTCTTTTCAAACCGTTCGCGTTGACGTGTTTGCTCATCCAGCATTTACTTCCAGTTCTGTTGCAAAAAGTCAGCTATAGAATGTCACCGAATCATGTGTACAGCTTTAGGTGCAACTGTTGTATCACATGACACTGTGAAGGTTTGGTCCCGAAAGTTCAAAAACAAGGACTATGACATTCAAGAAGCAGAGCGCTCTGGCCAGCTTACTCATGTCGATGAGACCCGCCTGCGAGAACTTGTGGAAGAATATCAGTATTCAACTACTAAGAAGTTAGACGTTAGTGTCATGTCCGTTAGTCGCGCTATGCATTGCATAAACTTGATGTACAAGTTCAATCGCTGGGTGCCGCATGAGCTGACTCAAGCAAGGGCAGACGTGTTCAGGCCTGCACTAATCTGCTCAAATATCCACGCAAGGACAAAATTCCGGACCGGATTGTCACTTGTGACGAAAAGTGGATTTACTTCAACAACACAAGCCAAGAAGGGGGTTAGTCTGCGCCCGGTGAGTCCGTCGGCATCATCGCAAAGTGCAATTTGACTAACAAAAAGATAATGCTTTGTATCTGGTGGTATTATCCACAAAGAATATATGGTAAAAGGTAAAACCATGGGTAGTAAGGCATACAGCTAGATGCTAATCCGTCTTGACGCTACTGTTAAGGCAAAAAGTCAAAATGAGTTCTGACGCAAGAAGGTAATGTTTCATCAAGATAATGCTAGATCAAATGTGTCTGCATTCACTGGCTGGACTCTGTATGGAATCGAATGGGATCTTTTGCTACACCCACCATATAGCCCCGACATCGCTTCTTCGGGCTTCTACCTTTGTAAGAGTTGCAAAAAACCCACAGTTTTTGGAAGGCGGGAATAAACCTGGGAATTTTGGGGGATATTGGTAATTTTGAAGGAGTTTTGAAGCTAAACAAAATCAGCTATTTTTAAATTTAAAATTTTATTTTTAAGAAATGTCAAACACTGTTCTGAAAAGTCTAAGTTAGTTTTTTCCTTATGAATTCAAAAATCTTATGATCAGGCGCACTAAGTTTTTATAATTTATTAAAACTCATTAGTGTTACAACAATGGCGGCTGTGAATTGGTGAGGATTTGAATGTTTATTTAGAAATTAAAATTGTTTAATTTATGCTGTCTGCCATATCTTCTATTCAGACATTCTCTACATTAATTTTCTAGCGAGTTGGTATTTTTTGATTGATTTCTTTTAAATTTATTGATTTTTTTTTGTTGTTGTTGTTGTTTAGATTGGCTGATTCAGAGAACAGGCAAGAGGAATCTATCATCTGCTTTTATCACATTTTACTACGACGATTAAAATATAAAATTAAGATATCTTAATTTCTCTTATTTAATATATCTGAAACGTAACCATGTATTTCGTTACTTTGCAGGCAAATTGTGCTACTTTTCTGTATTTATGTTATCGGTACTGTTAACATTTATAAAAAAAACATTTTGTTCAAATTGACAAAAATTAAAATCCTTAAAAAAATTACAAATAATACATTAAAATTTTCCATGCCTAAGACTTTCTGAAAACTCCCGGAAATTTTTTTAATTTCCTTCCAAAAAACCCGGTTTATTCCCGGGAATAAACCAGGTTTTTTCCACCCTTTGCAACTCTACCTTTCTTCACACCTGCAGCTACATCTTGCGAGTGCTATCTTTAATTCTGCACAGGACGTCCGAAATGAGGTTGTTCTGTTTTTGGACTCGCGACCCCCAAGTTTCTGAGTCGAAGAGGCTTTGAAAAACTACCAAAACTTTTGCAGAAAAGCATAGATTCGGGTGGTGATTACTACCTGCACTAAAGGTACTGTTTTCATGTTTGTTTTTTTTTTCAACTTTATTAAGAACTTTTTTTGTCGGAAAACTTTTGTTACAACCTGATATTTCTTTAGAAGCAAGTCCTGATACTTCTATAACAACACACTTCAAAGATTACTTTTAAGTTTTTAGAATCTGGCAATGGCTTCTCGTTTGTTTGTAATATGGCGAAGTGGATGAGCCAACATGGTATTCAACCAGGTACTAGTAAGTTCCAATTTTTCTTTACTTATTTTGTTTCTTAAAGCACAGTTTAGATTGTATAAGCTAATTTTAATGTTTTTGTAGTACCCTAGCCAGTTTTTAAATATAATTTTGATATATTTATTGCTTTAAATCTCAATTTAAAATCATCGATTAAAATAGATGTTGGGTTTTACTTGAGTAAAATTATAGTTAGTTTTAGCATTATTTTTGGTTTTAATGATGTGCTAGATTCCCAAGTATTTGATGTGTATTTAATCTTTCTGCAATATTTTATTTACTTTTTATAAAAGAGACAGCAAATATTACATATTTTTGTATTTTATTTTAGCCAAAAGATTTACATCAAAAGTAATAGCAAAGCATCAGAAGTAATAGCAATGAGAAGCATCAGAAGTAATAGCAAATGGGGATGACTCTGATCTTGATTTTAGTGATTCTAGTGATAAAGGTTTTGATGTTAATAAAATTTATGAAGATTCTTCTTAAGCTGAAAATGAGGCTACTAAAGAATCAGTCAACAATTTTGCTGATGGCTCAGTTAGCCAAACTAATGGAAGTGAAATAGCGAAATATCAAAAGCCCACTTTGATTTGGAAGAGTCCTTTGATGTAAGTTCAAGTTATAAACCATGTACATATGAAGTTTTTTAATATGGAAATTATGATCATTATTTCGGCTAGCTTTTTCTTTTCTTAGAAATGCATAAACATAAACAAAAAATTTTAATTAATACAATTAAGAATATTTTACTTTCACAAGCATAATGGAATCTAATTTTAATTATGTTTCCTTTTAGGTTTGCATCAAGCATTCCAGATCCTCCTGATATTTCAGAACAGACAGAACAAGAAGCATAAATGCACATAAAATTTAAAGCACATGATATTTAAAAAATTACATTGATAATAATATGTATTCAAAAGAAAACTAAATTTAAATGTACAAGTTGCATTATGTTTTTGTGCATTACCAGTGAAAGAAATTGTTTCAAAGATTTCCCTTTAGATTATGTGTAAAATAATTTAGTGTTGTTCATTAAATTAATAATAAATATATATATATGTTTCAACTTATTGTTAATTTAGTGCTTTCCATTATGACTTTAGCATGTGAAAAGTTGAATTGAACTGTGTTTACATTTCCTCGTACTTAAAACCTCAACATCCATTAAAATGGATATGGTCCTTAACAAAAAAAAAAAAAAAAAAAAAGGAAAATCTTTAAAAATGATATTTTTTATCCTTTTGATGAAAATAAATAGTCCAGTGGTAGGGGAGCAAAAAAAGGCCGAATTCGGAATTAATTAGGGGAAAGCTGGAAATTGTTTTAATCCCTTCAGTTTAGGTCTAGAACGAATATACTATGTTTCCCCCCTCGTACTAGGTGAGCGTTAGGAAATATGTATAGATTTATAGTCAAAAAACACGTTTTTTTACACACCATAACGATATCTCCGAACATCTAACTCTGTCAAAAACATTGCCATTACAAATGTTGTAGAGCTTAAAATTCTGAGTAAAATGAGTACCTACACTTAATACTTTTGTTGAACATTAAGGTCACAATTCCAGTTTAAAATTTTAGACCCGTGGTCAGGGGGTTGAACTCAGAATTAATTAGAAGAAAACTGGAAATTGTTTTAATCCCTTCAGTTTAGGTCTAAAATGAACATACTATGTTTTCTTCCTCGAACTTGGGTGAATGTTAGAAAATATGTACATATTTATTTTCGAAAAACACGTTTTTTTTAATTACCTTAACAATATCTCAAAACAGCAAACTCTATAAAAAATATTGTCGGTACAAATGTACAAATGTTGTAGAGCTTAAAATTCTGAATAAAATGAGTACCATCATTAATATTTTTGTTCAACATTAAGGTCGCAATTCTATTTCAAAATTTTGCCTTAATCGCTAATCAAGAGCTTGAAGCCAGGAGAGACCAAATTAACTTAACAATATCTCAAAATAGCTAACTCTATCAAAAACATTCTCAGTACAAAAGTTGTAGAGCCTAAAATTCTGAGTAAAATGAGTACCTACACTTAATATTTTTGTTTACTATAAAGGGCGCAGTTTTGAGATATTGTTAAGTTAACTTGGTCTCTCCTGGCTTCAAGCTCTTGATTTGAAAAATTTTGAAGTAGAATTGCGACCTTAATGTTGAACAAAAATATTAATGATGGTACTCATTTTATTCAGAATTTTAAGCTCTACAACATTTGTACTGACGATATTTTTTATAGAGTTAGATGTTTTGAGATATTGTTAAGGTAATTAATAAAAACGTGTTTTTCGAAAATAAATATGTACATAATTTCTAACATTCACCCAAGTACGAGGAAGAAAACATCGTACATTCATTTTAGACCTAAACTGAAGGGGTTAAAACAATTTCCAGTTTTCTCCTAATCAATTCTGAGATCAACCCCCTGACCACGGGTCTAAAACTTTAAACTAGAATTGTGACCTTAATGTTCAACAAAAATATTAAGTGTAGGTACTCATTTTACTCAGAATTTTAAGCTCTACAACATTTGTACTGACAATGTTTTTGACAGAGTTGGCTGTTTGGAGATACTGTTATGGTATGTAAAAAAAAACTTGTTTTTTGACTATAAATCTATACATATTTCCTAACGCTCACCTAGTACGAGGGGGAAAACATAGCATATTCATTCTAGACCTAAACTGAAGGGATTAAAACAATTTTCAGCTTTTCCTTAATTAATTCCGAATTCAACCCCCTAACCACTGGGCTAAAAGTAGTAAAGACAAAGTGTTTCAAATTTTCTTGGATCTCAGGAGGATAAGCACTGATAGGTCTTCTGTTTCTGGGCGTTCTATATGTATTCTACTTTTGTAAATACTTTGTATGTATTTGTTCTTCTTTATTACTACAAAATTAATCTTTTAATACTGTAATTTGTAATCTTAATTGTATTTTTATTTCTGATTTTTATTATAATGCATGGTGCCTTATTTTTTTTTTATTGGCTTTTCCCCCTTTACCCGTTTCTAGAACTAGGTTTCAGGATATTGACTATGGTTCGAATTTTTCTATTTACATACTCCTAGATCGGAGGGGGTGATGATTTAGTGGATTAACTTAGGATGGTAGAGATAAGTGAACACTAATTTTTATTCATAACACGTAACGCACACAGCAGACAATTCTTCACGGGCACAATTTCACAGATAAATTGAAAAAGACGGAAAGTCTTGTCGGCAGGAATATTACTCTGGGCATGGGTTCCGTTTTAGCTAGGAAAGTCCACAGTACTGTCCCGTACTGGCCTTTAAATTGTCTGTTCAAAAGACGTCGGCCGCGAATAAACTCTGGCGCAATTCTGTCAAGCTTTAGCGGACAAACCAACGCTATAACAGCGAAGAAAGCGAACTTCTTTTCGCGAGTTCAAATGATAAATCCCTGACAAGGTCTCACTCACATTATTCAAGCTTTTGTAAGAGATCTGTGGAAGTTCTCATACCCCTTGAAACACTCTAGAATTTATAGGCTCGTATTTGTCTGATATAACGTCAAACACAAGTACACGACTAAAGTTACGACCTTTATAACGTCAAATGGAATGATCTGAAATAAAACTGATGGCTAGTCTGAAAAATGTTATAGATTCTTATGAGATACTTACTGGGAGGGGGATTAAGATTCTTTAGACTGGGAGAGGGATTAAGGTTCTTTTAAGAGCTCTAGTATCCGTTCATTAATTAGTAAAAGAAAACAATTCGTCACAGAGGTAAGGAGTTGCCTCTCCCGGTGTTCTTTTTCATCATCTCCTCCCAGTCCAATTTGACTTATTGGCTTACTAATTATTGTTTTTTTCCCTTATGCTGCGCCAGATTGGGTTGGGTTGGGTTGATTTTTGACGGCCGATTACCTTCACGAGGGATATAGGCCCGGGGGGGAAGTGCCCTCCGTGGGGGTCTTTCTAAGGGAACCCAATCCGTATTTACGCATGGAAAATCCACGGCTCGAAGAAAACCACGAAAACTCCGAACGATTAGGCCGACGGGCGCGATTGGGATCGAACCCAGCACCTCCCGTCTACCAGCTTCGAGAGCAGAACCTCTCGGCCACTGGTGGGGCCACTGCGCCAGATTGGATCTCACTTAACTGGATGAGCAGTGTTGAATTCAGTCATTTTTCTCCGGGAGGGAATTCTGTTGCTCCGGGAGATTTCACAATTATCCATTGAAAAAGCATAAAATATCAAAACTGCCGGGGAGACATTTCAATGTTCTGGGGGGGGGGGGGTGAGGGGAAATGCCGCCCCTCTGAATTCAATGCTGTGGATCAGGTCCACCGAAAAAAATGAAGTACTCAAAAATGAGTAAATCAATGTACCCATATCAAATTGAGTAGCGTTTGCATAAAAAATGAACCTATCCTTTCTCAATTTTGATCCATCACATGTTATCAAACCCAAAGAAAACGATAATTGTGTATCCTGTAATGGTTTATTTCATTTATGGCAGCATAAAAGATGTTTATTTATGTAAATATTAAATTATGCACAGTATTTTAAAATAATTTAAAAGTGCTTGCAAATAATGCTCTTGTCATAAAAATATTCGATTTAGGTATGTTGCTAATAATTGTGCTATTTTTCTTAATAAATAATCAATTAAACATTTCTTGTTAATAACTGTGAACGGGAAATAAATGTCAGTACATTTTTACTTTAATTTGTAGGTTCAGGGGGCAGTGCATAACGATTTATATTTGAACACAACCACGGAATCAAAAAGGAGTACACGTGTTTCTCAATTTTGAGTACATTTGGATCGGAGATACTATGAGTTGTGACGTATTTAAAATTGAGTACTTTTTACTCAATTTTGAGTACCCATTTTTTTTCAGTGTCCTATGCATTCCACGGAAAAATTACACTTACCCATGACGCCGAGGTGCATCTTGTAGTGAACAAAGGGAATGTAGACTAGAAGACCAGAGAGTACGAAGAGTGAGGCATACAGGTATTCAATCTGTGGATCTTGGGCTATGGGAGCCACCACCAGGAACATGGAAATGAACAATACGAAGTACGCAATTCCGATTGGAACCTAAAGTGAGGAGTAAGGACACATTTCTTTAAAAAAATAATAATGGAAAGTTGTCCTCTGATGCGATATTGCATGCATGTTTCACATGATCATGAAAATAATAATTCAATATATGGAGATAAAATATTATACAATGTCATTTTTTTATATATATAAAGCAATTCATTTATCAAAACATGACAGAAAATACATATTTGAAAGATCTTAAATTTCCTTGAGTGGTTGTTAAAAATTATTTGATTGTTGGCTAAAGTAAATGTATATTATGTTGTCGGAAGGAAATAATAAAATGACAGAGCGCTCACATTTAAGTTAAATTGGTCGACTAAAATTAAAAAGTAAGTTATAAATTAATAGAAAATTAATTTTTAAGAGAAGAGTCATGTTTCTTATTCTTAAAGAATCTTTTTGAACATTTAGATTCTGCACTTGTATTAATCGTGCGTATGCATTTATACACAATTTCAAAAATTTAACGTTTAAAAAAAAAAAAAATGCCCGATTAATTTCATACAAAAATCTTAAAAAACAAACAAACATATTCCATTTACTTAAAAAAAAAATTTCAAACATTTTAAAGCTGAAACCTACTTAATATTAATATGCAAAATATATTAGAAAAACTCTTTTTTGTTTTATAAAAGGTAGAATAAAGTTTTAAAAAGTATATATTTCAATAAAAAAAGAATTTACCAGTTTTACAAATCGATTAAAAAGACTGTTGAAGTGACTAAAAATTAAAAGTAAAATCTTGCAAAAATAAGTATTTTAAACTCTAAAAATGTTTGAATAAAACAATTAGTTTCAAAATAAGTTATTTTATAAAATTTTTCCCTCGAGCTATAAACGTATTTATGATCACCAAGGAAAAAGAAAAAAAGAAGCAAATTATAGGAAATTCTTTTTGATTTAAAATATTTTTAATACATTATAAAAAATATTAAGTTTATTTTTTAATGAAAATAATTAATTGAAAAAAAAAATTTCCAGTTCGCAAATAAATTCCCGATGCTGAAATTAGAAAAATATAAACGATTTTATATTTTTTAGTTGATTTAGAATATCTTAAGTTTCAGTTTATAAAAATATATTTTTTATCATTATCCATGTAAGGTTATATTTATATGGTCCGAGGCTCAACCCGAATGTAATACCTTTGTTAATGCAAGAATTATGCTTATTAAATATAATACGAGGGTGGTTCAATAATTATTGTCCCGAGTGTGCATAAAATATTTGTACTCCGATGGTTGGTGTGGAATATTGAAGCCTGATATCTTAGATGCCTATATGCTTTCAGAACTGTAGCTGCTATATTAACATATTTGTTTTCGTTTTTGGTGTGAGGGAGGGCACCTAGTTTGAAATGGGGGGTGGGGGGGGTAACAGTAAATGAGACGTGGCACCTGTCGTTTGAACTCGAGATCATAGTGATGTAGCCACGTCTCATCCACTGTCACAAACCTATCACAGAACTGCTTCCGATCGGGCCCCATAAGCTCCAAACCAGCCCCCCCCCCTTTCAAGCTAGGTGCCACCCCTCACACCTAAAACGAAACAAGTAATATAAACATTTTGTTTTTAAAGTCAATTCCTACTTAAGTCATCAAATAAAAATTTAATATAATCCCTTAAGCTAATATGAGTTTTTGTTGCATTAAAATATCTCAATTTGTTGATTTTCTATAAGCAAGTAGGTTTACAATAGAAGTATATGGGAATTTGGCGAAATATTAGAGATATCGCCAAGTTGGCGTCACTTTTGGCGACTCATTTTGGCCGCCAAACTTGGCGATATTTGGCGACAGAACAGGGTCCCCCCCCCCCCCCCCCCTAAAGGTAACCCCTTATTGAAAATACTTTCATTGATCTTCAATAACCAATGGCCGCCATTTTGTTTCCCATGCAAAACTAAAATTAATTAATTAAAATTTAATTAATGAATTAATATTTGAAAAAACTGTATTAACATCAATTGTCATCCAGTAAAAGTTTAAAAAAATTTATTTCAACTTGATAGGATGAATAATGAGTATTTTATTAACGATTGAAAATTTGAACAAAATATATAAATATATAAATAAATATATATATAAATAAATATAGGGAGGATGTGAACTAATAGTAGGAATTGAAAAAAAAAATACATTAATATAGCAGCTACGGTTCTGAAATTGAGCATATACGCATCTAAGACATTAGGCTTCAATATTCCACATCAACCATCGCAGTACAAATATTTTATACACACTCGGGACAATAATTATTGAACCACCCTCGTATATATACTTATTAAAATGCAAAAATTTATTTATAAAATTATAAAAATCTTTTGGTTAGAAAATAAATTGTTTTAAAGTACCTTGGATTTCGTCTTCTCAACTGCAACCTTTCTTTAGTATCAGAGTGATCCAAGATATGATGTTTAGAGTTAAACACGTTATGTCTGTAAAATTATACTTTAATATATACCACCCTAAAAGACTATATCCTAAATGAACATTACGTGAGTATAAACTACTATCAAAACCAATTTCCGTTATACAACGTACATCGATAAAAATTTTTGGTCTTTAATTTCTAAATAAGCTATTTTTTAAAAACAATATATTTATTTAAAGTTAAAGTTATACAAGATATACGCGAACCCTTGCAACATAAAAAAGAGGTATGATAATAGCGATAAAATAATATTTGCTATAACGCCTAGTCCAGAACCCACTTATTCAAGTCAATAATACAGAATATCTCGCTATAATCCGAACCTGAATTTTCGTTCATGATTTTGAATAATGAAAATATTAAAAATATTATGATGAAAATATAATGATAATATTAAAATGAAAATATAATGAAAATATTAAAAAACAATGCTGTTGTTGTTTCTTATGACGACCGATTATCTACACTAGGGATATAGGCCCTGGGGGATGCTGTCCGTGGGGGTGTTTCTAAGGGAATCTAACCCGTATTTACGCAAGGAAATCCAAGGTTCGAAGTAAACCACGATAAACTCTGAACGATTAGGCCGACGGGCGCGATTGGGTTCGAACCCAGCACCTCTCGTCTACCAGCTTCGAGAGCAGAACCTCTCAGCCACTGGTGGCGCTATTAAAAACAAAAACTGTAATGGAAAGAATATATAAAAAATATTACATGTCGAACCTGAATTTTCGTTCATATGTTTAACTATAATGAAAATAAATAAATAAAAATAAATAAATTTAAAAATTCAAAAACCCGACTGTGTAGTAAGCAAACTAATTAATTATTTCTCACCCATTTTAAACTATTTTTTATATTACTTACCTATTTTTTTTTATCTACTTGTATTGATGACTTTTAAGTTGTGTTTAATTGTTAGTTCCTATCTATAAACACTGTTTTGATGAGGCCTATAAATGTATATGATGGTTAGAGTTGCAGTAAAGCTAGAGATCCTACCGACACAACTTCCAGGTTGTGTAATATTTAAACGGAACTTCTGATTGTAAAATAGTCAATGAAACATCATCTTCATTTTGAAAGACCTGTCCAATGAGATGCCACTCAATAGGGTGCGTAAATTTTTCTTTTTTGGGTCTACCGCCACTTTGCATTTTACGGCCACCATTTTGAATTTGTAAAACCAAAACCTAGCCTGTAACCATCGAACGGTTAAGACGAATCGATAAAGACCTCATTCATTAAAATCCATCTAGCCGTTGGGATGTTTCGAGGGTATAAAGAAATCCACATACCCAGATACGTGTAAAACACATAACCCTTCTTGGCAGTTGGGTAATAAACACCAACTTATAATATTTTCATTATTACATAATTTATAAATAAAAATCAGAGTTCGGCTTGGAGTGAAACATCCTGTATTTTTTTAATTAAATAAGAGGATTGAAATCTTGATTCCATGGAAAATATTGTCCCCTTTGATATGCGCTCCTTTTTTACGTTGCAAGAGTTTGCGAATATCTTGTATGTTAGCATGATAATAGATAAATGTTGCTATTACTTTCCGAAATTACGCCATAACTTATGTGTACATAGTTCTAAGTATTTTAAATGGGTTATAACATGTCATATTGAAACAATAGCTGTTTTAATATGCAAATAAAGTATAGCAGATAAAATGATTTAAATATACACGTTTTACTGTAACATTCACAATTTCACAGTATATTTATTTTTAAAGATACATAAGTATAAAAGTTCGCCATTTACATTAATCCTCAAAATAAAAATCTGTAATAACAACTGAGTATTTAATTCATGTAATGTATATATGTGTATGTATGTGATGTGTAAAAGATTTTTTAAACCAAATATCACTTTATCTAAAAAAGCATATCGCATTTATGCTGTACAAGAATTGAACAGTAAAATTCCGATATTATGACAGTAGATTAGAATGTATGCAGTTACGAGTTTCTCTAGCTTCTATAAAATTTTAATTGTGCAATAATCATGATATGAAAATATCATGAAATAATCATGTATTATTATCAATTTTTTAATTCTTATTTCTCTCCTAACTCGCGAACATTTATGCTCATACAGTAAATTGCAATTTCTTTTATAGACTTAAATATTCGTTTTACTAATTAATTGAATTACAGATACAAAGACTAGCACCAAAACCATACCAGTGTTTACTTGCAGCTAAAAAAATTCATAAATAATGCGCTACCGATTTTCATTTGAAATATTGTATGCAAGACGAATGCTTCTCTCTCTAGAAAAATTTCCAATTATTAATGCGCTACCTATATAAATTTGAAATCCTGCTAGAAATTTAGTTCCCTAAGTGACCTTGGTGTTTGCTTTTCGTTGTATGTGTTTTTGTTTTGCTGTAACAGTACAATCAAATACTGCTTAATATGGCCTGTATTCAAAAGTTAATACGGAGAGAAAGGGTAATAGCGCAAAGGGGTCATTGGACTGATTAAGTTAACTAAGTTTAATTTTTTTTATAATAAAAAAAATACTTTTCATTTGTCTTTTTGATTTGTATGTTTTTTTTTTTTTTTAAGTTTTTTATTAAGTGTACAAAAATGTTCTAAAGCGTTTTAAGCACGCCTCTTAAAAGTGTATATATAAACGAAAAAAAAAAAAAAAGGATTTTGACTATGTTATCGAATTAAATTTGTTTTCAATATATTATAACATTTTACTTTTATGCAAGTGAATTCTGCATCGAACTATTTTCCATCATTTATGTACACTCTTTTAAGATGCGTGCTTAAAAAACGACTATCTTATTAAAAATCTTACAAAATGTTTATTAAAATGACACGGCAGACTCATTTTCTACGAAAAATGCCAAAATTACTTTACCAACATTATTCTACAATTTATTTTAAAAGAATATTACAAATTATGATTGTAGAATGATCCTGTATTCGCTCGTCACTATGATAACATTTCCTGTCAGGATAATGGCTAATTTTTGCAATTGTGGTTTTTGGCTTCTCGATGAGACAATCGACTGTAGAACATCTCAATTGTAGAATTAATCGATGACTATCTCGATTGTTATTTTCTACGATGGCGATTGCTCTGAATATTTGAATTATTGACAATCGCCCATCACTACTTAAAACATTTTAAAACATATTTGTACACATAATGAATCCAAATAACTCCAGTTTACGGCATTGTTAAATCTATCGTTTTCTTGAACGAATTTCTGTCATTTGTGATAAGGGAAAAATGTAAGCCTTAAGCTTTTATTGTTTTTGCTATAATAACATTAACATACAGTAAGCAAAGTAAGCAAATTCTGATCACAAGATCTAAAATATTGTGTCACTTGTTTTGCAAGTAAATAAACAGTTTAATGCCTAGGTTCTACAGCCCAGTTGTCGTGGAAAGTCTTGAAACTGCATTGCACCTATTTAGATCTTGTTAAAGTTCTTACCTGTAAAATTCGGTTTTAAAAGTTTTCATCTGCTACAAGTCTGCTAACAAGATCCTCCAAGTGCGTATAAGCTATAAGCAAAACTCTATAAGTATAAAACACAAGACGATCACTTAAAAAAAAAATTATTATTCCTACTAACTCAATCAATCCATTTTCATACTGTAATATCGGAATTTTTCTGCCAGTTTACATGCCAATACAACCTCAACGAACACATCACTACTGTTAATTTTAACCATTTACTCATGTTAGTTTAATCAGGCCAGCAACCTTTAATGACAGCTAACAAAATTAAGTAAAAGCTACTTACGCCATAAATACGAATTAAGAATTTAAGCGGCTTTTGCAAGCCTTACCTCCCTCACAAATCCCGGAAGAGCGTCCGGCGTTGTTACATAGGATGGGGGGAAGTTCACCAAGTCAAACCTTCTTTTGGCTGCACAGGGTCCCAGGAGGGAATGCCCAGCTCTTGGAAAGTTTGGTATGTGTTTTCAATATCCCCCTTCCTTCTTAACAGTTCAACACATATGAAAGATACAAAATGGTCTTTGGAAAGGTGGATTGGTAAATCAATTTCAGTTCTGTTCCACACCCTGCTAGCAAGAAATGGAGTGTGGAACCTCGGCAACAAGTGTTTGCAGGCAAGGGTACATGTAAATGGGGAAGCAGCACATTTGTAAACACCATTTCTATCAAAAATTAAATAAAGAACACAAGAACTGGATGGTTAAAGAAAATGACCTACTACCTGTCAAATTAAATTATAAGGTTAAACACAAAGCATAACTAAGTAGCAAAAAAGCACCCGGAACTGGCGACAAGTAAATAAAGTTGAAAATTTTGTGAATATCACGATAAAAAATAATGCAATAAAGACTACAGCGCTGTTTTGGGTCTTATAAGATTGATTCATAATCAGATGCAAAAGCCAACACGTGGTTTTACCTGGTGACGGTTGCCTTCAGCCACGCGTTGGATTTTGTACCTCATGAAAGATCAATTTTATATGATCCGAAACGGCTCTCTAGTGTTTATTGTATTATTTTTTATGTCTATATTAACAAAGTTTTCTACATTACAAAACATAACATAGTAAAAATTCTAAAAAGACTGAATTGTAAATGTCTTTTCTTATAAAAGTAACAATAAACAGTTTTTGTTTTACTATTTCTTATAAGAGCGAATCATAAAAGAAGCAAATCATAAAAGGAACAAATAGCAACAGAATGTTCATAAATGTTAACAATCATAAATGCTACTCCATTTTTAAAAGGTAATGTTTTATCATTTTAACATACTTTTAAAGACGCTTTTTCCAAATGGTTAAATTCGAACTAGCTTCTCTTAAAAGTATTTATATGAGTAAATGTAGATGACATAGTTACAGACATTATATATTAAACATAGCTAACAAGAGAACATTCCCAACCTGTAAATTCTAAAAATGATAAAACTTTGGGGATACGTAGGTCTTATGGAGGTATATAATACGTAATTTCTTTTTCTTTTCCCCAAATTCACTTTAAAGCGATAAATTTTAACCCGGAATATATTTCGACCTTATATTATTATCCTTAGTGGTAAAAGACAGAGAAAAGTTTTAAGTTAAAAAACATTTCTTTTTATTAGTTCTGTCGAAATATTACAAAACATCAATTCTTAATAACATTTGCAAAAAGTTTTGAATAAAAAAATTTGGGCAAAATTTTTTGAAAAGTTTTTTTGAAGAAAAAGTTGTTTACTTGCTGATAGTGAAGTTTAGCGATTTTCTACTTAATCGATAATATAAATACGATGTTTCTTTGATCGTCAATTGTGAATGTTCGAAGTTTTTAGAATAACGACAGTGATTTGTTAAACGCAGTGAAAATCAGCGGGTTTTCTTACAACCAAATACGAATTGACGGGTCGTCTACAAAATGCATATTATAATTTTAAAATTTTTGTTCAAAAAATGTTTTTAATGTTAATAATAATTGTTAATTGTTAGTTATAGACAGAACTAATAAAAAAAAAAAGAAATTTTCAACTTAAAACTTTATTTTCTATCTCTTTCTATTAATGATTAATAACATGAGATTGAAAAATACCCTAGGATAAATTTTGCTCCCTTAAAAGGGGTCCGGGACACAGAAATCTTCAAATTTTCTAAAAAAAACTTTTATTGCATTAAAAATTTCTCTATTTTTTTCTGTTTAAAATGACGTATGAATCATGTTTCTATCTTAATTAGAATAGGATATATTATTTTTTTCGTTTTGGTTTGTTTTCAAAATCTAGCTTTCAGGCAATGGTTCTCGTGAAAACGACTTCTTGAGAAAATGCGTTTTTCTTGATGAGGGAATTTTCACCATTTCTCGTATTTAAATTGTTATAAGTCCAGAAACGTTACAGATAAACGGTTCAAACTTGGAACATGTCTTTCTTAATTGGTTTACTTTAATTTTGATTCAGCAAATTTGAAAAAAAACATTTGCTTTTGAAAATATGATTTTTTTTTAAAAAGCTACATAATTTTTTTAAAATTTTTACTTTAAATATTTTTAATTTTTATTTAAATTAATATTTTTAAAAATTCTGAATCAAAATTAAAATTTATATATTTTTGTTTATTTAAATGAAAGCAAATTGAAATTCTACAAATAACATTTCGAGTTATAACGATTTTAAATTACACCACTTTTTTAATAAATTTTAAATTAAAAAAAAAAAATTATGAGAAATTTTATCATGCGATTTTGTTTACAAATGATATGGTTAACCATCACAAAAAATTTCACAATTTTAACTCAATAAATAAAAATTATTTTAAAATGTGTCCCGGACCCCCTTAAAGTAAATTTGGAATACAAAAATAATTGTGTGTACCTCCATGAGATTTACATATCTCAAAAGTTTCATAATGTTTTGAATTTTCGGGTTGGGAACGTTCCCTTGAAAGTAAGGTACAATAAATCATTTATGTAGCATTTAGAAAATACTATAATTAATCCAAAATAAAAAAAAAAAAAATATTTTGGATATATTTAAGTAGAAAAATTTGTTGATCCATCATAAATTTATTTGGCTCAACAAAATTTTTTGTTTAAATATAGTCTACTATGAATTTTGTTGGATTAACAATATACAGGGTGTCCATAAAAGAATGTCCCAGTTATAAATTTTAACACGTTAAGCGCCACGTCAATCGCCGGTGACTGACACTGGACTTTCAGTTTAAAACGGGTCATTCACCGGTGACCGAGGGTCTGAAATATGATATAAAACTAAAAAAATATATATCGTTTTAAGTAATTACTGAAAATTTATGTAAAATTTACTTACCTTTTATTTATTACGGAATTTTACTTTCTTAAAAATTACTTAAAACATTGCAAATTTTTCAGCTTCATGTCACCGTGGCACTCAACGTGTTAATATCAACTATAAGCGTTGTAGAGGGTTGGTTCTAGGTCAGAAATAACTCAAGGTAACAAGTAACTCAAACAGTTTCCGATAAGCGCATGCGCGAGTACTGCTTTGTTATTGACTGTCTTGCAGTGGTACATATACAAAATGGCGACTCCTGAGCGTAAAGCGTTTTGTGTTCTGCAATTGGCTAAGAGTGAATCTGTAATTTTAGTTCAACGCGAGTTTCGGTTTAAGTTTAATTGTGATCCCCCATGTGGCAAAAATACACAGGGGGGGGGGGATATATAGAGTGTCCTACAGAAATAACTACTAATTTGTATCGCATCGTAATTACTTTCAATAACTTTATTAAATGGAATATTCGGTTAATACATGGTATTATCGTAAAAATGCATTGTAAAAGGGAATCACTATATTCAATGCATGTTTAAAAAGAAATGCAGTTTTGTTATTTTGACTGTGCGTTAGTGGATAGGCTATTCTTTCCACTACCCCGAACTTGTTAACCGAAGTGTGGGAAGAATTTGGACTTTAGGTTGGAATTGTGCTGCATAACAAAAGTTGCACCCATTGAACATTTGTAAGAAAAACTTGGTTAGTTTACCTTTAATTTGATGTTGTTTTTTTTTGTAAATAGTCTAAATTAAACTATTATAATGTACCATTGAAACTGGGACATTCTTTTATGAACATCCTATATATTTTTTAATGGATGAATGATTAGAAACCACTTTTGAACCAAAATTTTCCGAAAATATCTATATAGATCAGTGTTTCTCAACCTGTGTACCTCGGCACACCAGTGTGCCACGAGAGATTATCAAATGTGCCGTGAGGTTTTTTGATAAATAATTAAAACTATATGGTGTCGTAACAACAACAACGATACGACATTTTCTATTTATCATGTGCTTAACACTTAAAAACTACTTTCCTCCGCTTTCAGTTGACAATTATGAATGGTTAGTTTGCAAGACACCAAATTTGACAACAACAGAAAAGAACAGCTCATTGATTTGAGAAACGATATGTTTGACCGCCCAACAATCTCCGAGAAAAATTTGGATGAGTTTCGGCTTTTTGTCGAAAATGCGTACTCCACAATCAGCTTGAAAGCTATTAAAATTCTTCTGCCTTTTGAATCTTTATGGTTCTGTGAATTTAGATTTTCGACATTGACAGATATCAAGTCTAAAAAGCGAGAAAGTCTTTTAAAAGTTGGCGATGAAATGCGAACTTGTCTGGCGACTTTCGAACCTCGTTTTGATTTAATTGGTTCAAGAAAACATGCTGAGCCCTCTCATTAAATAATTTTTGTAAATAAATATATAATTGTTTTGTATCATACAACTTTTACATTTTTTATATTCAGGTGTGCTGCAAATAATTCCTGATATTTTTAGTGTGCCGTCAACCAAAAAAGGTTGAGGAACATTGATATAGATAGTTAAAAATTAGTTTAGAAATTCTTTAAAAGTATCAAGAAGCTCATTTTATAATAGAATGGCAGATTAAATTAATAAAAAAACTTCCAAATTTGTACGAAGCTCTCAAAATATTCACAACAAAATTAGGTGGTTAGATGAGTTTTGATATTCTACATTTATTCGGTAACTTTTTTCTTGTCTTGATTTGTTATTGCTAAATTCCCCCTTCTTTTTCCTTTCAAAGAAAAATACTCGCTTAGGTATTTTGACATAAAAATCTATAAGTGTTGGTACAGAAGCTGATTCAAATTATTCTGATATCCATATACTGATAACAAATAACCAAAGCACCGAATATGTCTTGCGTAGGAGAAGTTATTCATGATACTTCGGGTATTTGTTTAAAAACGATTACTCCTTGTAATAAACTAATAACAATGCAGCATTGTAATATTGTCTGCAAAACACTGTACAGATTTTTTTAAATAATATTTTATCGATAAAAGAGCCACTTCATTTTAGAGATTTTTTATCCAAAATATGTACAATATTGGTGAAATATTTGATTTTAATTGCAAATATTTTGAACAAAATAACCAATGTTTACAGAGTATTTTTGCTTGTAAATATTTCTATGGGAACAGAAATAACTACTAATTTGTATTGCATCGTAATTAGTTTCAATAATTTTATTAAATGGAATATTCGGTTAATACATGGTACTATCGTGAAAATGCATTGTAAAAGGGAGCCACTACATTCAATGCCTATTTAAAAAGAAATGCAGTTTTGTTATTTTGACTCCGGTCCATAATATTTTTTTTTATGAACAGATATTATCAAGATAACAAAATATTCAAATTCCCTTGCCTGAGAAAATTAAATTAAATGTGGAGAAATTGTATAAAATTTACTAAAAGAAAAAGAAAAAAGGTCTTCGATCAGGCCACATAACATTCTGATAACAAATAATCGAAGTACCGAATACAACTTGCGTAGGAGAAGTTATATTTGATGCTTCGAGTATATATTTGATTAAAAACAATTGCTTTTTAAATGAAAGTTTATTTTACAAAATTGAAATGTCACATGTTGTACTTATATAAGCATATAAATAATTATCTACAAATAATGTGTTTTTATTCGCTAAGGGTGTCTGGTAGACAAAATTCTTAAAAGAATTTTTTTTTTTTAAATTTACTAGTAAAATACTACAAAGTTAAATAAATTAAATAATATATACCGCGTTTTCTACGGTACTTACATTAGCAGATATAAAAGTTTTTCTGTTGTACAAGCAATCCAGCCCCATCCGTAACTAAAACTTTAAGTCTGTTTATCTCGAAATAAATTTTTTCATAATCTGTCATTTTTTAAAGGCTATATCTAAATTTTCTTCCAAGATATGTGTATGAAATTTTGTACAGAATTTTTTCGTTATGTTTTTAATAAATTGTTTTTAGAAGTTTTAATTTTATGTGAAAACTTTGGAATTATATTCTTCAAAGGGAAAATCATACTCAAATATGAGGCATTCTTACAAAATTTTAACTTTCAGGAATAAAAATCTGGTGAAATTAAACTTAATAAAATAACATTTTAAACTTATAGACGAATGCCTTAATGATTCAAAATAAAGAAAAAAATATCAGCAGCGACAATTTTTTTTATTTATTTGAGGTTTAAGTTAAACTTGCGAGTTTAATTTTTCTTACCGCCCCCTTGTCAATTTACCTTTCTAACTTTTTATTTTCTTCTAAATTTTTACTTATAATGAATTTGCATAGTACCCACAGAACATTCAAATTATAAATAATAACAATGTAATATTTTTAGTACAAAATTTTGGTATAACATTGTCTTAAAGGGATGTTAAGGAAGGGACGATAAAAAAAGGGGGTCGATAAGGAAAATTACCACCTATTTATAGGCAAATCATGTTAAGACTAAGTGATAGCCACAGTGTTCATTGACTTTTAGCAAAAGTTGTTTACATTGGATTAAATAAAAATTTAAAAAAAAAACTATTTACCTCGAAAAGTACAGGAATAAACCTTGGAGGCTGTAAAACTACCAATAAAGCCACAATGCTTGAAATTGATATTTAAATGCTGATTTAAATTCTGCAGTAAATTTCCTGTCAAAGAATTTTAGCCATTCTTTTTCTAGCATACTTCTGCATGAGAAAAAAGTTGCAAAAAATTTTGTGACTGCCTCTGAAGGGATTTCTGTATAATTTTGGCTAGAGGGACAGAAAGGAGTCTAATATTTATATGAAAAATTGCGGTGCCATATGTTGGTGTTGTAAGGCAGTTAATTGTTTATATTTGAAAAAAGTAATAAACATTTTGAACATTGTGAGACATTTTGAACATATATAATTTTTTTCTGAGTATAATCATACTTAAAATATGCAATTATCATAATATGTAAAGATCATTAAATATAACCATATAAAACTGAGACTATCATTCTGAATTGCGCTGTAAGTTAGCAGGAATAAATTTGAAGAAACTTTTATAGATAATATTTCATTATACCACATTGTCACATTCAAATTTAAACTATCAGTTAATGGGCTAACTGTATGTTTCAATATTTAATTTTGTGCTTTAAATAATAACATTCTGCAAAACTATTTCTACTCATTAAACTTTTGACAAATAAATCACCAAATACCTTTTCTTACCTCTTTTGAAATTTGACTGCTGAAAAACATATATTTTTACAAAGTACATCAAAATAATAATAAATTCATTTTAAGACAATTTCCTTTTACGACAATGTCACATATATTCAATTTTAATTTGCAACTGAATGATATAACTATATAATTCAACATTTGATTTTTAAAAATTATAAAACCAATAAAATGATTTCTATTCATTAGATTTTTACCTAATAAATCATCAAATTCCTTTTTTAAGAGTCATAAATATTTAAAATGTTGTTAAAAACCATATTCTCTTACAAAATATACGAGAATAATTATCACATCATTATACCACATTCTCATATGTATATTGAATTTTTAACTATAATTTATTAACAAGACAATATAACTCAATATTTGAATATAAAACTCACAAAACTATTTCCAGTCATTCAATCTCTTACAAATAAATCACCAAATGCTTCTTGCTTATGAATCATTATTATTTAAACTATTGAAACTAACTCATACAGCATGTTTTGTAATAAATCACAAAAGTAATGCAAATGTAGCAGCCCCTTGCATTCTCAACTCACCTTGTAAGGCCGCCTTAGATCCTTCTTGGTATGTCGCATGACTATGAGAGCGAGAAAGGTCATACCGTAGAACAACCACGCTGTGAAACTGAAAAAGTCTATCAGGCTGCCGATGTCACCAGGAATGATCATACAAAGAGCCAAAATTGCCTGAAAAAAATGTAAGTATGTAAATATGTACGCACACATATATATGTATATATGACACATTTTAATATTTAAAAACCTTCCTCATTTAATTTACTATTTTTTCACCATAAAGTACTTTTTCTTTCAGGTTTCCATCCCAAATTCAACTTGTTTTTACGCCTCGTAACTTTTCCTTTTCGTCTCAAAGTTCCTACCATTTTAGAACATTTTACAGGGTGTCCCAAAAAGAGGACCTATTTTTAAAAATGATTAATTAACAAACGAATAGAGTTATTAAAAATTCTTGCAGGAAACGGATGTGTGAAGTCTGAAATTTTGTTTAGAGTACTTTATTATGTTAGTTCAAATTCTTACCGACAGAGTGCGCTGCGGCTACTGCATTCTTCAGCAATGAGCAATAGTTGAAAATTAAATGACAATATTTTCAATATGTCCTCCATTCATGACAATAACATGTCGGAGTCTTAGAATGAAATTAGTTCTTGTTGATGTGAAACTTTCACCCAATCGATGATATTCTAAAAGAATGAAAATTCTCTCTTCCAACGAATACACCATTTTGAAGAAGTTACGCAGCGACAACTACTGTTTACCTTGAAATGGTTACTACTGAACTTTCACAGACCACGTCTACTTCTGTCTGGTCTTCACGCATGCTCCGCTTGTTCACATAGCCACCAAAATGTGTTGTAACGCCATCTGTCGGTCAGATTTTTAACTATCATAATAAAGTGTTCTAAACAAAATTCCAGACTTCACACATCCGTTTTCTGCAAGAATTTTTTAATAACTCTATTTGTTTGTTAATTATTCATTTTTAAAAATAGGTCCTCCTTTTTGGGACACCCTGTATTTAAGCTGTAAGCCTGTTTTTAAATGCTGAGAGAGACGCGTTAGAAGCTTTTTCCTCCATCCGCCAGTAAAGAGAGGCGACGCCTTCTACAATTGGTTCAGAACCATTGATGAAAGTGCTTTTTCGGAACCTTGTACTCTTATGCAACAACTGACGTAATCTCCTGCACAAGAGCAGAGCGACTTTTTTCGTGTTTTCAACTGTCAAATAAACACAGGCGAGCCGCAAACTGGTTTCTCAGATGATTTTTGGGAGATTATGGATTTTTTTAACAATTCCTAATAATGTCTAATAGCTTTTAATCATATTAATAGATTTTGTGATTATGATTTAAATAAGAATTGACATGGTTCGACTTCTGAAAGTTCTCCATATACTACTGAATGCACTTTGATAAATACACGTACGGTGATGCATTTTGATTGTTCCTTTCCACGGAAAATGTTTTTGATGTTCGCCTCCGTGTCATCTTGCAAGCTACTCGAGTTCGACTGTATTCTTACATATTTTTTTGAACAAAATAACGGTAGCTTATAATAGTTTTGCTCATATGATCTTGGTTTCTATTTTCTATAGCGGCCACACCAACAGTTCATACTATCAACTCACACCATGCCTTTTGCACCAGCCACAATTAATCGGGAATTATACAAATAGCATACATATACTATATATCTATTTCTAAAAATTAAAAAAAAAATAACTTTTTACAAGCTTCCTAAGATAGGAACCATTTGGAATATTTTTCTCCAAATAAAACAATAAAAATTTCATTCTTTTATGACCAAAACTTATCAAATTATGATACTTCGAATTCTATGAATTTTGATCGTTTTCTGGCACTAAAAACGAAAAAAACGCATTTTTAATGCTAAAAATCCATTTCTTTTAAAATAAAAACTAAAAAGTATTTAGTATGAAAAAATACTTTATTATATTTTCATTTATTTAATGCATGGAAAACGAAACCAATCTAAACTAGAATGTGGGATAACTATAGGGTGTGGCAGGTATTTGAGAAAAAGGTAACGTCTGCTTTCAAATAGGAACAGACACTACAGATAGTGAATTTTTTTACATTTTAACATTCTGTACAGGTGACCACATACACAATGGATGACACCATTCATTGAAATCACCGCCAGCCGCAATAAGCACTTCTTAAAGCTGTTGAAATTGGCTGCAGGCAGTAATTAGATGACTGTTGGAAATGTTTGCCATTACATACACAACAGCTGCTCTGAGAGCCGCAACAGTGTTGTGTGTATGACTATTGGAGTTCGTCTCAAACACGTCTCATATGTAATAGCCCATTGGGTTAATATCTGAGGAGCTAGGGGTAACAAGTTGAGGATGAAAAGGCCATAAAAACTTTTGGCCATTCATTATTGCATTGTATCGCCTGTATAGGATAATGCAGAGTCTTGTTGAAAAACGTACCACCTTCCATGTGTTACAGAAGTAATTCAGAGCTTTTACACGTCGATATAAGCAACGACATGGACTCTGTCACGAGGAAAGAAATTTGGAGGCACTGGGTCGTCCTCGCTGTTCACGACCCCCAGACCATTGAGGCGAAAAATATCAGTGGCGTGATGATGGTGGCTGAAAATTTTCTGCATGACAATTGGAACCTCTTCTGGGATTTTACACAGCCACCGATATTTTTTGCGGTTCATTTTCTGGACCATTATCAAGATTTTCTCATCCGAGGAAAACAACAGCATTCCTTCCTTCTCTTGATGTTCCAGCTTGTTATGGAATCGCTTGGCTCTGGTCAGATGGTTATCATTGATTCTCTATTCGGGGGTGTCCGCTACTGAGAAATAAAAATGCACAATTACTATTAAAATCTGATAATTTGTTCGACTTCCGCAAGTACTACTCATAGAATATGGAACGACGCGCAATGTAATTAACCTCAGTTATTAGTATTAATCCGAGCATGTGGTAATAACCCTCGAAATACAGTAAAACCTCCATGAGGGATAATTCCGAATAGCGGATACTTTTTCGATCCCCAACACCTGCATACATATTTGTACATTTTTACCAAAACGTTTTGACACGTTTACAAATTCATTTTTTAACGGAAAGATATAAAATTGGAAGGACTGACAAGGGAAGCGATTTGGAATCGAACTGTGTTTTTCATTTTTTGATCAATAAATTACCTGTTGAGTTATAAAGAGATTTTGATCACGCGACAAAGACTTTTCACCCTTCTTTGAGTAGTTATTCTTCTTTCGCGCGGAAATTCGGTTCAAAACGCCCACTTTGACACTATTTTTTGAAAGATTCAAAAAAAAAAAAAAAAAAAAACCCAGAAAAAACAGCTCGGTTGCATAGTTTCTAACCAACAACATCTGCTAGTTTCATGCATTTCCGAACAAAAATAAATTCAAACTTATGTCATAAAGTTGTCCTTTCGATTTGAGAAACCTTAACGCTTTTCGACGAGGAACAAGTCTGTTTGTAAAATGATGAAATGATGGACTAACATCAGAATTTACAAACGAATTTATTAGAAAATAAAAACTTGTTTATTTTCCAGTACTTTATAAAAGGAAAATTTTAATTATATATTCTTGGCGCCGTTTGCCAGTTTTGGAATTAAAATTAGGTGTCCTTTTTTGTGGACACCGCCCGCTAAAGGGTTAAACAACATTAATGTATTTAATTAGAAGAGTCACACCCAATGCTGCCCACGCCCTTAATGCACTTGTTAAACACTGACATAAATGCACTGTTATCATTATACTAGTTACCATTACTTTGTTTGTAGGGTAACCAAGGATTAAGAAACTCGTTAGGTTTCTTTAATTATTGGAAATATTTATTCAAATGATTAACTGAGAAGAGAGATTTAGTATGACCTAATTTACTGAGACTATGTATAACTCAACGGATTAAACATCCTGAAATTAGAATCATTGTTGATTTCTTGGCCTCTTCATAAGACAAGGATTAGAAATGCCAAATTAGTTTATATGTGTGCTTTATTTTATATTATCTTAAGGAGACAGTTTACCTTTTCAACAATTTTGTTTGTTTTAAAAAATATGGTTCAAATGGTGAACTACTGCATTTCAATATCCAACTAAAAGTACTTAAAAAAAAAAAAAAAAAAAAAAAACTGCATATTTAATTAAATTTTTTCAAAAGTTTTAAAATTTTTGAATTATTTAAAATTTCTACTTTTTTTAAAAATATTGATATTTTTGCCCACTTTTTTTTAAAGATTTTCGAATATGTATTATACAAGACTGCGTACAGATTTTTAGATACATATATTTTTTTTACTGATATATATAGTGTAAAGCGATGAAATCTAACACGTCTTCATGTACTTTTTTTTTTTTTTAAATAACAAAAAACTTGAAGGCTAATTCCATGCGCAGATTTATCGCATATATAATAAAGAACACGTACAAAAAAGTTTAATTCTCTATCTCAAATACAAAAAAGCCTTATTATTTTAAAAAGAAGAAAGTGAAGAAAATATGAACTTGGAGAAAAAGCCATTTAAAGTTTTAATTTGTGTGGGTAATTGTGTTGGGTATATTAACAAAATTAACAATATGTCGCGATATAATTATCGTATGGGTAAAAAGGAGGTGTCAAAATATTCAAAATTAAACAGGCTTTCATTTAATATTAAAAAAAAAAAGGTTTTTTGACCAATTTTAAAGTAAACTGTCCCCTTAAAATTCAACTTTAAGGCGACCAGAATTATTTGAAATGGTGAAAATAGACTAAAGTTTGATCGTGGATTAGTACTCCTATTAGACTATTACTTCTTTTCTAATTTATTTATTTTTGCTTTATATAAATACAAAATATTAGCTAAATTGCAAAACACAGTAACAAAAGTTTTAATATTTTGCGACAAAAATTATCTTGCTAAGCTAGTTTTGGTTCCCTGTTTTTGATTCGCCATTTCTTCTTTATTCTGCTTATTCGGTTATCTGTCGATACGAACTAAAACAACAACAAGAACGAAAATTTAAAAATATATAATAATAATTCAAAATTCATAAAAATTTATTCATTTGTTTGCTTCCGAGGTATAGTTTGTAGTGAATTTAATTTCCTTTTTTTTAAAAAAAAGTAAAAATGCAAATCCGTTAACTTGTTCAAATCCGCTGAAAAACAGTTCTTCGATATAATTGAGTTTTAAAGCTTTCCTCTTCCAGATATCGCTAGTTCGCGGCTCAACGTTTTTGTCTTACGAAGTATTTTAGAACGGGAGGCGCCAGCACGAGCCGTTAATTCCCAAATTGGCTCAACCGAGCCCAGCAATCTGATTGGTTAAAACTGATATTTATATAGTAGATAATTATAGTTATTTTCTTATAAAGTAGTGTAATGTAAAATAGAATGCAATTATAATGACTTAAATTGATTTATTTTGTTAAATTTGATGAAAATCACAGTAAAGTAATCCAAAATATTAATATTAACAAAGGATCAGATTGCTGAGATCGGATGAGCCAATTTGGGAATTAACGGCTCGTGGCGCCAGCACAGACAATCAATGCGCATCGAGTTCACGACTGAAATTACAGAGTTAATTAAAATTCGATTCGCATATTAAAACGCAATTGGTCTGCCAAGTCATATCTTGGTGGAAAACACATGGGAACCCGATTTTAGTGGTTGACTGTTAGGTTTACCATTGTGTTTTCCTGTTCCCAGCCTTCCATGTTTTCATACCTTTGGGTACAGGAAAACACAATGGTAAACCTACGAGTCAACCGCTAAAATCGGGTTTATAGGTGTTTTCCTCCAAGATATGACTTGGCAGACCGATTACGTTTTAATAGCGAATCGAGTTTTAACTAATTCTGAAATTTCAGCATTGAACTCGATGAGGGGATTGCCTGTGCTGCCACCTCCAAGTCTATTTGAAGAATTAAAATATGAGAGTTTTAAAATTGCAGTAAAAATTAATAAATTTATCTTTTATAACATTCAGATACTTTTACAATCTAAAATTATGAAGTATAGTATACATTTATTCGAGTACTTTGATTAACCATGTCTTTTTGACTACGAATAAGAAGAAAATAAGAATAATAAAATGAGACATTAATAACTTATTTTTCTTGTTTTTGCTATTCAATTCAAAAAGTATTTTTGATTTCTCTTTAAAATAATCTCTTTAAAAAAAACATCCTTGATTTGAAGCTTTTGATCCGTAGCTTTTTCTCGGTAAAGCACTTCCCGTTAAATCTCATTTGACCATCTTTTTCTCAAAACACGGAAACTTTACTCTACCGATCATTTTTTCGACGGATTTACACATTTTAGGGGTCAGATACCCCGAAAAACATGATTATACAAAATGTCTGTCAGTCAGCCCGCGTGTCTGTGTGTCGTTATTGTATCATCGAAAAGTATATAAAGTTATGCATGAGTTAAGCCAATTTTTGTGAGTATGTTTTTGGCTGTGGCAAGCAGGTCCTCCTTGAATTTGGAAATATTCCGCAAGAAAGGGCACTGGAAAAGTGGTATTTGTGCCATTTTTATTATTGTACCATCGAAAAGTGTAAGTTATGCATAGCAATGAACCAAATTTCATATTTATTATTTTGGCTATTTCAAGCAGATCCTCCTTCAATTCCGGAATCTTCCGCCGGAAGGAGGCGCTGTAATATTTTGTAAAATTATCTCGATTTTTTATTGTTCTATTGTACATCGGCGCCTCGTGCAGCGACGGGAAGTTCGCATCCTGCTAAACCGGGTATTTGCAAACAGCTGATATACAACAGAATAAGGAAAAATTATTGATTTTAATAAATATCGTGATCTAGATAGACTGACAGTTGCGGATGTTCCCTAGTTAGTGAATATATCTGCGCGTTAAAAACAACTTCCATGTAAAATTTAAAGTTTCTAGCTCTGGTAGTTTCAGAAGGTGATTTAAGAATATTTCCGCTTAATTCACCACTTAAATCGAGTTTTCGGTCATTTTTCGTTATTTAGTGTATGTCAATATTTTTCTTGTGATTGTACACTGTAACAAACGACAAATGATTGTTAATCTACGAAAATGTACTAACGAACTAAAATATACAATAACCTCTTCCGAGTCACCCAAGATTCCGAAAAGCGTTCCTTTATCTTTAGAAACATATATGTTTTCGAAATTCAAAGAAGCATTTATAAATGTAAAGTTTCTTTAGCTGCCCGTAATTTTCGGAAACGTTTCCGAGCAGTTTCTACAGTACATTAATCAGTTCTCTTTACCCGGAATATCGTATTTTCGGATGCTATCTATTCTCAAGTAAACATTTTCAGCTGCATAACAGAATTTTTAAATGCAAGCGTAACAAAATAATATTAACCCTTTGCACTCCAAGCTTTTTTTCCATGGCGGAACTAGCAACTCCGCGACATTTTTAAAGAAAATAAAATATGGCCTTATATAGTCAAATTGATTTTTTTATTTTTTATTTGAATGTTTTACATATTTTTACATGTTAGAAATACACTGACAGAAAAAAAAAATCCCAACACCAAGAAAGACTTGTATTAGATAAACGAAATTTGGCAGGCGTGTTTATACATCTGAAAGATGACATCGATTGAAATTTCGCGCTTCGCGCATAAGTGTGGCGCTAGTAGCGCCACTCAGAACTTGCAGATCAGGTTTACTTTAAATGCGTGCTGTAAAGTTCGTAGGTGTTATTTAGCTTCGAAATGTGACGTATTGAGTTGATGTTAGCCAAGAATGCCTTTAACAAGACGAAGAAGCCACTGTCAACAGCTCACCGAGTTGGAACGAGGTCGCATATTCGGGCTACGAGAAGGTGGATTTTCTTTCCGCGATATTGCAGAAAGACTTAGCTGGAATGTATCCACTGTGCATGATTGTTGGTAGCAGTGGTCAAGGGACGGTACTACCTCACGAAGACCGGGTTCCAGGCGGCCACGTGGCACTCCTGAGATTGAAGATCGCTGTATACGGAGCACGCCTGTGGCGCATCGTACTGCGTCGCGGCAGAAATTCGAGCTGCAGTTGGTACCATAGTGACACAACAAACTGTTAGAAATCAGTTACTTCAAGAACAGCTCAGAGCTAGGCGCACTCTAGTGTGCATTCCACTGAATCCAAGCCATTGCCGTTTGCGAAGCCATTCATGTAAAGCCAGAGCTCATTGGTGGGCGGAGTGGAGATCTATTGTGTTTCTTTTTCATCAGAAAACACAACAGATCTCCACTCTGTCCTCCAATGAGCTCTGGCTTGACACCAATGGCGTCGCAAACGGCAATGGCTTGGAGTCAGTAGAATGCACGCTAGAGGGCACCTAGCTCAGAGCTGTCCTTGAAGTAACCGATTTCTAACAGTTCGTTGTGTCACTGTGGTACCAACTACAGCTTGAATTTCTGCCGCAGACGCAGTACGATGCGCCACAGGCGTGCGCCAAAAACGGCGATTTTCCCTCTCAGGGGTGTCACGTGGACGCCTGGAACCCGGTCTTCTTGAGGCAGTACCATTCCTTGACCACTGCTTCCAACAATCATGCACAGTGGATACATTCCAGCCAAGTCTTTCTGCAATACAGCGGAAAGAAAATCCACCTTCTCGTACCCCGAATATGCGACCTCGTTTCAACTCGGTGAGCCGTTTGACAGTGGCTTCTTCGTCTTGTTAAAGGCCTTCTTGGCTAACATAAACTCAATACGTCACAGCGAAACAGCACCGAAAACTGGCGATATGAAGCAATTAAAATAATAAAACTTTGTAAAAATCACCATAAAATTAAAACAAAACACAGGACGCGTTTCGAGCTAAAAACATAACAGCTCGTCATCAGCTAAGCATACACGTGTGGACACGTGTATGCTTAGCTGATGACGAGCTGTTATGTTTTTAGCTCGAAACGCGTCCTGTGTTTTGTTTTAATTTTATGGTGATTTTTACAAAGTTTTATTATTTTAATCAATACGTCACATTTCGAAGCTAAATAACGCCCACGAACTTTACAGAACGCATTTAAAGTAAACCTGATCTGCAAGTTCTGAGTAGCGCTACTAGCGCCACACTTATGCGCGAAGCGCGAAATTTCAATCAATGTCATCTTTCAGATGTATAAACACGCCTACCAAATTTCATTTATCTAACACAAGTCTTTCTTGGTGTTGGGATTTTTTTTCCCGTCAGTGTATAATATTTAAATCTTATCCTCTATAGTTCTGTTGGGTGTGGTATTTTATAAAACACTCGCCAAGGTGCATTGCAGGCTTTTCGGGACAAGTGTCACAAAAGTATGTCGTTTGATGTCTCTTACCTTTTCCTGTTCTGTGAGAGCAGACTCGACAATCTTTGACTCTACCTGTTAGCATTACATGGAGCCCTCTATTTAATCGAACACTTGTGTGGGCATCAGTGGATGTTGAAGCCCCACGGCTTTATTGAAAAATCTGCTTTCAGTTGATTAATCAATAGTTTCACGTATTTTAAATGGCTAAGTGGACGCTCATTTCTCTGCTGTTTTACAAGTGTATACTCAACAAAGATAATTATTATCTATTAAAAAAATGTGTCTCCACGTGTTTTTTCTTTGAACAAAATTCATCAATTAATCAGTACGTTCTAATGCCACGACAATATTATACTGAGTGAGTAACAGTTTCATTGTTCTATATTGTTATAACATTATTTTGTTAAAAGAGAGCACATCGAATGACAGTGCCGTTTTTTTTAATGCTAAATTTTGTTTATGATACATATCAGTCAGTTTTATCTTCACAAAAAAATTGTTATAAAACACATTTTGGATACTTCATTTTATCACATCTGTACAGATTCCAATTTGATCACTTCATTAATGTAGATAATAGAACAGTAAGTAGGAACCAAAGTAGGAATTAATGTAAATTGGTCATGTAACTTAAGATGGTGAGAGAGAATCACCGTTGGAGTTGATGCAAAGAACAGCGTGGTGAGTGAGACTCACCGTTGGTGTGCAAAGGGTTAATGTTGTTAATTTTTCATGTTTCTCTGTTAAACCTTTTAGCTGAACAGGAAAATATTTACTTGAGAATGAATAGCATCCAAAAAAGTGATATTCCGGTTTGGGAAAACTGATTAAGGTACTGTAAAAGCTATCCGGAAGCGTTTCCGAAAATGACGGATAGCTAAAGAAACTTTAGTTTTTATAAGTGCTTCTTTAAATCTTGAAAATATTTCTGAATTTTCTAAAGATAAAGGAATGCTTTTGGGAACCTTGGGAGACTCAGAAGACGTTATATTATGTTTCCATTCATGATTATGTTATATTTTTGTAGGTTAAGAAACGTTTGTCTCTTTTTACAGTGTAGGTAATATTACTGTACTAGTGTTTACTAGTGTTTACTAGTAAGTAAAAGAGGAATAATTTCATCCGTATGTTTTGTTGATAAGAAGTTCTGTTTGCCACCCACCCCCCTCCCATTGTGGGGTTAAGTGCAAGAAGGCATTATTACTGTTCAATGCATTATGTAACAAAAAAAGCTATTAAATGCTTTTAAATAGTAACTATTAAGTGTTATTTAATTTGATATAAAGCTATTTCATATATAAAATGATATTTTATTGACTTCTCTTCATTTTGAATCAATAAGGTATGCGCAAAAATAAATGTAACCATATTTGTACATCACTCCAAAAATCGAAAGAATTTTTAGACATTGATAACGATATCATTGCCGTGAGGGGGGGGGGGGGTTCGAGAGATGATGACGTATGATATCGTAAGGGGGAAGGGGGTCCGTAATATTTCTGCATTATGGGTTCGACTTACATTGAAGATGAGAGCCGGAGAAGGGGTGAGTCGGCGGATGTGCAGATAGGACAAGATATCCACCAGATGACCTTCTCTTGCCGCAACGTAGCACAACCTGAATAAGAAAAACATGAAAGAAAAAATCATGCGCTAAGTATAGATTGTGAAACACTTTCCAACACATTCAGAATACTGTTACAAAACGTCATCGTAAGGTGAAAGATGAGGTTTAAGTAAACAATTTGGAAAAGCGCATATCACATTTCAAAACCCAATTTCAGCAATTACCATCTGTAGTCGGAAGAATATCCGAAATTTTCAATGCGGCTCCGTATATGAGCTATAGATTTGTGCATTAACTACATAGTATGCCAAAATTTAGTTATGTTAGGAATTTTATGAATGGAGTTTTAAATGAAGAGTTTCTCTCTAGAAATCTGGTAATATGATTTAAATTTATTTGGGTCTTTAGCTTTTGTTTTTAATAAAATTTTAGCATATTCCGTATAGTAATTTATTAAACATTTAAGAAGCTGCTGTAAGAAACATTATTGTTATTTATTATTTATATTATATAGTACATACAGTCGTGGAAAAAAAAAAGTAAACACCCCCTACTAACTCCTCAACAAATTATCGTAGACGAAAGTTACTGTTACCGGACGATTGGAAATAAAATCTACTTTTAAAGGGTGTGTATAAAATTGACTTAGGGGGCCATATACATATTAAAACGAATCCAAACTTCATTTTTTTCAATGGAAGTACCCAAATTTAAAAAGATATTTCAAATCTTCGGTTCAAAATATGCCTAGAAACCAAATTTGAAGTCATTCGAATGATAAGTTTTTGAATTATAGACATTCAAAATTTAGTACTTCTAATGTTAAATTACATTTTCATATTTTCATTTATATTTCCTGAAATTATGCTCCTAATGAGCTAATTTTTTGTGTAGCAATAATACTAATATACCCAAACATAAATACGTTGAATTTGAAATTTTTATAATTTTATGATATGAATTATGAATTATGAAATTAATATTCGAAAAAATTATGAATTGCAACATACAATTTTTTTGATGGATTTAGATTTATTAAGTCCTGCTTTATGAAAATCCAAAATTTCACATTTTTCTTCCAAGTAGTTTTCAAATTATGCTTAAAAAACGGCAAAATGATGGTTTAAGGGGCCGTCTATGATAGAAGTGAGTAAATTTTTGAAATTTATTCTGCTATCCTGTAATCAAACAGGTTTCGTTGACGCTTAAACGTGCCTTGATCAAGAAGGCGGCTCTCGGGTAACATTCGAGTTCGGAACTTCAATTTGGATACAGCTCTTAAAATACGCTCGTTTTAAAATAATTAATTTCTCGGAAACTTATGGCACGAATTGCATAAAAAATTGTTTATAGGCTAATTGAAAGGTGTAGAGTTCATTTATGCTGTCAGAATTGTGTACTGCTATTGAAAAAAAAAACAAAGTTATGGTTCGTTTTAATATGTAGATGGTCTCTTAAACAAATTTTAAATGCATCACTTAAAAGTAGACTTTATTTCCAATCGTTCGGTACCAGTAACTTTCTTCTACGATAATTTGTTGAGAAGTTAGTAGGGGATGTTTACTTTTTTTTTTTTTTTCACGACTGTACATTACATAACATACATGGCAGTACGATGAGCATTTCAACAGTAAATTAAATCATAGTACAACATACTGTATTTCCTACGGCTTTAGAACAGTTTCTCTTTTCAAGTATTCATGATATGATCATTTAATAAAAACAGTTAATACTAATAACAACCAGGTAATGCTAATAATAACTACTTGTTATTATTAATAATAACCAGCTAATATTACTAATAATCACTCTCTAATGTAACAATTGTTAGAATTAATGTAGTTAACCCAGTTGTTATTATTAATATGTCAATTAATTTCTTGGTCTTAACATTTATTCTTTAGAAATTCCTCTTTTGTATAATTTTTTTTTTTTGTACATTATTCCATGTTAACACATATTCCGAATAGTTTTTTGCTTTTAAACTTATAAGATATCTTGATAAGATATCCATAAAATGTATTTTTCCTACCGATTTGATTAAGAAAATTTGACATTTTATATGAAATTATTTAATTATTTCGAATAAATATAAAATAATAATAATATAATAATTTTTATAATTAATACAGTTAACACTGTTGTTATTATTAATAATAATTGTTACCAATTAATCTCTTGGATTGTATCATTTATTCTTCAGAAGTTCATCTTGATTTTTCTATATGATTAAGCCTACATTAAAATGACCGTTTCGTAAAAAAACTTTCTAAATTTTATATATTATTTTACTCCAAAGAGCGGTCTTTTACTATTCCAAATCTGGTTTAATTCTATTCCTACGATTACTAGAAGAAGAGCTAAGGCCAATTTGCTAAACAGGAAGTAATGAGTCAAATACCGAAAGTGAGTAAAGAAAGGCCAGGAAAAATTTAAACAATGTTTCTATGCATGATTTTCTTACTTTTTTTTTTTTTTTTTTTTTTAATAAAAACACTAATAAACCTTAATTGACACTTCTAGGTTCATTTTATAGATAAGAAATCTTTAAATGCGATTTCTGGAAAATCAATTTTTACGCTATTCCCATGTTCGATAAATTTCGTTACATAAAAGGCTATATTCTGAACTAGAATCTAAGCTCTATGTCTATATGGTAATGAAATTATTTTATAGGAATAACGGTAACTTTTCATAAAAAATATGTATAAAATATTATGAAATATTTAAGTTAATTCTGAAGCTATTGTAAAACTCATAGTTCAGTGCACAGGTAACTTAGTATGCAGTACGAAGGAAATCGAAATACATTTAATTTAACACTGTATGCTGTCTGACGTAAGCATGACATTTTGTTAAAAAAAATAACAAAACCCCAATTGTACAAAAAAAAAAAAAAAAAAAATGTTATGAAGATAATGTTGGGATTTTATGTTTTTTCATCTGTATTACAATTGAATTAAAAATATGTGTATTTATTCAATACTGTACATTTAAAAATATTTTTTTTCGAACGTAGGCAAATTAAGCGAATTTGACATTTTATGTCAAATTATTTAATGATTTCGAATAAATTATTTATCATTTAAATTATTCAGAATATTGGCTAAATATGCATAGTTAAAATATAATACTGACCTCCCTCCTGTGAAGCAGGAACCATTGCCAGCTCCAAATGTGCTGAGAGCGACAGAGATGGGTATTACAAAAGACAACACACCCAAAACACGATGCGCCCATGTCTGGAATAGAAAAAATATTTAAATAATTCAATTTATTATATATTAAATTAATAAAATAGAGTGACATATTTTTTCTAAATTAAATAAACAAACAGCTTTGAAAAAAAAAAAAACTTTTTTGAAAGTTTATTTTTATAGCACCTTATGGACTGAATTGTGAGAAGAAAGAAAGAATTTTCAAAAGAACTGAATTTAAACGCACCAGTAAGGGACAATTATGGATATTTTTCTAATTAATATTAAAGTGATAGGGAATTCCAAAACATAACTATATATATATTAACCTAATCCTAATATTCCTGTATCAGAATAAACATTCAAAGTTTCAAAATAGTCCTTTGGAAAAAATAAGAAATGCTACATTCCTCTTTGCTCCAGTAGTGGACATAGTAAATTTCTGATACAGGAATTTTAAGTTTTCTGCTTATCTATCAAATTATTTACAATGTAATAGAATATATCAATACAATACTAAAGAAACAATATTTTAGATGAAATCTTTTCTCTAAGAATCTGTTTTTGAAGACGCTCCGGAAAATAAACAAACGTACCACCAGAAAAAAAAGGCAATTTAACAAATTACAACGACCATTTGGAAAATGATTTTTTCAAAGACTAAAATTTAAGACATAAAAAATCGCACGGAGTTGATCATACATTACGTACGCCATGGATTACATTTTTCGGTACTGTAAATTTTTAAACTTCTACGGAGCTGGTCATTCATTACGTACGCCATGGATTAAACATTAATATTCTTGGACCGATTTTAAATGAAATTTCATTCTTAAACTTCTAAACATCCCACAATATTACTTTTTACACCGTCGTATAGAGAAAAAAAAAAATACTTTTAAATGCAATTTGTTTGAAAGCTGTATCTCAATTTGTTTCTGCGTTATTATTATTATTTTTTTTTTAGTTTTTATTACTTTTTTGTCATAGTAGCAACAGAAGTATCCATCTCTGTTGAAAGTAAAGGGAAAATACAGATTACTGTATAAACCAATCAGAAAACGAATAAAATGCGGATTCAACCAATAAAACGCTTCAGATATGTTTTTGATTTCCTACCCTGACAATAACCATTTTTTAAATGGTTAAAAAAAAAAAACAATTATTCCAAACAGTTTATGGAAAGTTAACATTTAAGGATGTTTGATAATCAGATTTCTTTCAGTCGTTCTTAAGAAATCCATTGTAGGCTTGTTTTTAAGCTTTAAAAATGAGTGGCCCACTACTGGTCCGTGGTCTACTATAGGTGCATTTAACTTATATAGCAAAAAAAAAAAAAAAGAAAAAAAGTTCTTACCACTGCCACGGCCTCTGATGCTAGGAGTTCGGCTGAAGACATCACAGTAATATAAGAAATATTTACAAGTACGTAGCATAGCGTAACGACAGGTATACCTATCGCTATTGCAAGTGGAAGATTTCTGAAAATTGAAAAGAAGAGTATTGAACATACATTGAAAAAAAAAATGCATTTTAAGACAAAAACAAAAACTGCATTTAATGTTGACACTGTTTCTAAAATTGGATTTTAAATTAGTGAAATTATTTTAATTAAAAAAAAAGTTTCCCTTCATTTAAAAAAGAAGGGAAACTTTTCGAATTCTAGTAAAATTTTTCAAAAAATAATGTTTTCCTTTTTTTTTTTTTTTTTTCTTTTTTTGAAATCCCTTAATTCTCTACAACAACACAACATTAAAACAGTTTTGTAAAGTAAAAATCATGTTTCACTCAATTCCAGAAACTTTATTTGCATATAAAAAGTTTAATCGCGAACCAAGAAGTGATAAAAATTCATTTTAAATAAATTTCATTTTTAATAAATTTTATCTTCAGCATAATCTTTCGCAGAAATAAGGCAATAAATATCCTGAAAAATTCAAAATAAAATATGAATTCTAAAATGAAAAACTTCTTAACAATTAAAACTCACGGCGCAAAAGATTTGGCGTATAGATTTTTTTTTTTTTTTAAGCATTTGAAAAAAAATTTTTTTCAAGTGCATTTTGTAAATCGGTTTTAAAACTTATTCACGACATAATAATATGCACACTCGAAAACAATAATGATAATAATAAAAATACCAATTATTTTTTCTTTTAATCTCAAGTAATAAATATTTTACGTTAAGAATCCTTCATTTCTATTTTGCAACTAAAGGTCCCATTTCCTGTATAATACTGTTATTGCTTTTTAATTTAAATTTCTTTCCTTTGATTAATTTGGACAAATATTTTTAAATTAGACTACAGTTATTAAACTATAACTAAATTATCAATTAAAAATATATTAAGAAAACCAAATTGATAATATAATCAGCTATTAAAACTTAATGGAAACATTTAAGCTAAACTGTGTATTTATAAGTTAAATTGCCTGTCATTGTTGTATTTATAGTATCATTAAATAATCATAATATCATTATTATTAAGGCATATTTCTTTCCATTTTGAATCGTATTTTTAAATCTCATTTCATAAAGATTTAATCTAATAAAAATTTCTAATCTACATAATTGTAATATCATTATAAAATAACTTTTTCTTTTCATTGTTAATCTTATATTTAAATCTGAATTTTTTAATTTTTAATCTGAATTTTCAAAATTGGAAAACTTTATCATTCTAAAAATTACCATTGTCATTTTTATTTATATTATGTAATTATGCATTTTGTCGCTATTGATCTAATTTTTATCCTACATATTAATATCACATTCATTTTTATTATCATATGAATATTACGTTTTCTATTTAAATAGTAAATATACAATATGGTTATGTGAAAAGTTTACGGAGAATAAAATATTTAACTCAATCAATATTTCACTATTACTTGTACTAATAACTAGCATAGTTACATTTATAATCATAATAATAACATTAATATTATATTTATCATTCATATTACCATATTAATTTTAAACATCATTTTCAATATTAATAGTATTATTTTAATAGTCGTACTGAAAAAGCGAAAATTAAATTGAAACGTGACTTTTCTGAAAAATATTTTAAGAATATGACGGAAAAAAATATCTAAATTAACATTATTATAATTTTTAATTCTGAACTGAAGTAGGGCATAATAAAACGAAATATAACATATCTTGTAAAAATGTAATATTATTACTGAAGCCTGAATTTTTTTTAAATATTTGTAAGTTATAATAATAATAAACAGCACAATAATTACTATTATTACTATTAATATTAATTTTATCGATTATAATATCAATATAATATCAATATTAAGTATTATAATCAATATTTATAGTATATCATCATTGTCATTTATTAAGAACTGGACAGAAGTAGTGTAAATTAAAATGAAATATGACATATTTAATAAAAATTATTTTGAGATTAAAAATGATATTAAAACAGTATGTTAATGTCTGCAAGTTATAATATCACTATCAACACACCATTCATAAATAATGCAATTAATAATTAATAATACAGTAATCTTTTATAATAAGCATTATTATTATTATTATTGAAAATATTTTAGGATTTAGAAAAATATATAGTTCTAATACGTATTTATTATAACCATTATTAATGAAAACATTTTGGAGTCAAAAAATATACTTTAAAAGTAAATATGGCGCAATAATTTCACGAGCATATTTAGCATATGAATTGGTATTTAGTAAAAAAAAACATGTTTTATCCTCCAATATTTTCATTAATAACATAATAATCATTTATTATATTCATAATTAGGATCTCGGTAATCTTTAAAGTATTGTTGTAAAATTTTGTATTTGATTGATTTATAATACCTTTGTATCGTTAAATGGTTTTATGAAGGAAAGTTATGTACGGAAGAAAATTTAGCAATTGTCATTGTAACATTTAAAAAAACTAATTACATTTTTTTTAACCATCCATGAACATTTTTTAACTTCTTTTGCAATATTTTTTCCATGTTTTTCTTGCCAGTAAGTCTTGCTAGTATTATTCTAAATACTAAATTTCAAAAAAGTTAATTAGTTAAAAAATAATTAACATTTCATGATATAAGTAAACATACAGTAAAATTGACTAGTTTACTAAAAAAAAATTTTTTTTTAACCTGTGAACACTGATGCGAATTTGCACCGAAAAAAATTTCAAAGTCGGCGTTTTTTGAAAACACGCTTTCATTATTTTTCATTTTTCATTAACAAAATGAAATTTTAGATAAAAATAAATATTACAGATAAATTTCTCATTAAATTTCGTATAAAAATAATGCATTATATTTAATTATCACTCTATGGCCAAAAATAATTAAAATTTCTTGATGTAAGTAAACATACAGTAAAATTGACTATTTACTTAAAATTTTTATTTTTAACCTATGAACTCCAAACTACTGCGAATTTGCACAGACCAAATTTTCAAATGCTTGCGTTTTTTGAAAACATTCTTTCATTAGGTTGTCTTTTTCATTAACAAAATTAATTTTTTAATAAAAATAGATATCAGAATTCAATTCCTCATTAAATTTCGTATAGGAATCACGTCACTTCGTTTGAAATGGGATATATTTAATTTAATCCGAAACACTACTACTTCTACTACTGTCTAGCTACGCATTTAAAAATGAAAGTGACGTATGTGAACAAAATGACGTAATAAAATTAATGGAACTGCAATTAAATATTTTTCTCTACATAAGTTCAACCCAAGGCACTGGTAGTTCTACTTTCATCTACCTTGATAATTATAGACTCTCCCATTTCAAACGAAGTGCAATAAAAATAAAAATATTATAATAGTACTAAAAATATTCTCTGAGGATGGCCGCGAGAATTGCAGGTCGAAAGTACTAAGAAATTTTAAATAAAATTCATATTTTTAACTTGTAAACATTTATTTTATTATTTTTGTCGCCGATAATAAGTAAAACGATGAGCTTCTTAAATTTCATATTATGTATTTTGAGAAAAATGAATTTAACGAAACCATAAATTATTTGAAGACAAAAAAAAAAAAAAAAAAAAAAAAAAAGTCTTTTTTGCATATATTTAACCATCATACCTGTACGAAACCTTATAAGATTATACTGACGATGTCTATATTCATTTAAAGCAAAAACGTCGAAATATTGATAGTCATGATTTAGCATTTTGATCGTACTAATATATTAGAAAACACAAAATGAGAAAAAGGAATTGAGCGTTTAACTATGAATTGAAGAGCTAAGTGGAAGAACATTTTAAGTAACAAAAATTACATTTGAAGAAATTTGATGTGAAAGTTTTTGTTCTCAATTTTAATGATTTATTTTCTGTTTGATACCATGTGTTTAAAATATTAACAGGTGTGGTACTAAACTCTATCAAAAAAATTTATTCATATTTAATTTTCAAATATTAAAAAATATTGATATTATTTGGATTATTGAATATTAAGATATTAAATATTAATGAATAATGTCTTAAATCTTCAAGGTTAAATAGAACTTTGGTATTTTAACTTTACCATGTGATAGAATACCTGATAACACCATCATCCAAACGATAAAATAATTTTTAAGAAAATGTAGCATAACATGTTCTTCCACTCAGCTTTTCAATTGTTTGATGGCAAATAGGTCTAAATAGGCAAATAGGCAACAAAATCTTTTTCACTTATTTTTACTTATCGGATCTTTCTAAAACCTTGTCAGAATATGGGGCATTCTCGCAATCTTTTGACTTTCATGTCCCTGAATAATAATTTTATTTTAATACAATTTTTTGTGTTTTTTTTAATATTTCATATAGTGGGGAACATCCCATTGCATGATTGCACAACAATATTAACGAGATAAATAAGTTTTGGACGATGTTGGGGGTCCAAACACCTGGAAAACTCCTATACCGTCCCGTGTCCCTGATGCTGATTTTTAAGTTTGGAGCTGTCTGGATAAAATTGTTTCAATAAAAATAAAAATAAAAATAAAAATAAAAATAAAGCAATTTATCAAATTACAACGGCCATTTGGAAAACGATTTTTTTGAAGACTCAAATTTAAGACATAAAAAATCGCACGGAGTTGATCATACATTACGTACGCCATGAATTAAACATTAATAGTGTTATTACACGTAAAAATTGCAAGCCAAAAATATCGCCTGCGACCCCTCAGATTTCATGAAACTTAAGTATTATCAACCTGAAACTTACGTAAATATCCAAGCATTTCATTGGCTGTTCGGGAAATGGCTTTTCCATCGTCAGATTTCCAAGAAATCTGACGGCCAATTTTAAATGAAATTTCATTCTTCAATTTCTAAACATCCGACAATATTACTTTTTACTAGGGATGCACCGGATATTGATTTTGCCGGATATCGGATACCGGATATCCGAAGCTCCTTTGCCTGCCGGATTCGGATATCCGATCGGATATCCAGCACTAGATATGTTTTTAATTATATGGTGAATTATTTCCTTATATAACGCCATCTCAGAACAATAAATTACAAGCATGTTTCACACATCATTAAAACATTTTAAATGTATTGAAATATAATTTACAAAAACTATATCTCTTTGAATATCAGGGCTTGAAATTCAAGTTTTCCCCTGGAGGGGAGTTTCCCACCCAACATTTAAAAATGCAGGGGAGTTGAACTGTTAGAAAGGGAAAAAAAATCTTTAAACCCTGTTATTTTTTATGTGCCACTTAAAGAATTACATTTATACAGACATGACAAAATACCATTAAAATAATTTAAATTAACAACTCAAGATAATTATCCAAAATGTTTATTTTTATTAAAACAAAGGAACAGAATCAAGTTTTATATATATACCATGTCTATCTTTCAACTTTCACCCAATGTTATGGGCAATTAACAATTGGGTTCCTAAATGAATTTCTTAATTTAGATTTTATTCCATTTTGCGTGATTTAGCCTCTTTCACAAGTTACACTTTTGACAAACAGCACAGACCAACTTTTACAGTGATGCCGCTGTACTTGAAAAAACCTGGGTCCCCGGGACCCAGGATTTCCAAAAATCTGGGTCCCTTTTTTACATAAGCGGGTCCCCATCAATAATAATTTATATTTTAAAGGAATAAATGAAACTTGTTTATTTGGAAAATATAAATGAAATGCATTAATTATTGTTTTAATAATAATTAAATAATGAATTAAAACAAGTATTATTTGCACTCAAATAAGATATTTTTAAAAAATATTTAGAGAAATTTTCTTTACTTTTTTAAAAGTAGAAATGCAAGATACAATTTTAATTGTAAAATAATGTTTATTTGAGAGTAGAAGATACCAAGTTCCACTAACAAGTATAATGTTCGCATTTCTTTTAAAAAGGAGCAAGCTATTTTTTCGAGATCTTTTGACGAAATACACTGTTTTGTCTCAGCCCTTTTACGGAAATAGCGTTTTTTTTCGCGATATTTTCATGATTTGTGCTTTTTTCGCGATCCTTTGACGAAAATCGGCTTTTTTATGCTATTTTTGACGACATTCGCTATTTTTGGGGGATCCTTTGACGAAATACGCTATTTTTTCGCGATCCTTTGACGAAAATCTGCTTTTTACCGCGATTTTTTGACGAAATTCGCTATTTTTTCGCGATCTTTTAACGAAATACGTTAATTTGTCGTGACCCTTTTACAAAAATCGCGTTTTTTGCAATATTTTGATGAAATTCGCGCTTATTTCCGCGATTTTTTGATGAAATTAGCTTTTTTTCGCGATCCTTTGACGAAATACGCTATTTTTTCCCGGTCCTTTGACAAAATTCGGCTTTTTTCCGCGATTTTTTGACGAAATTCACTATTTTTTTTAACGAAATACGCTAATTTGTCGCGGCCCATTTACGAAAATCGCGTTTCTTCGCAATATTTTGATGAAATTTATGCTTATTTCCGCGATATTTTGATGAAATTTGCGCTTATTTCTGCGATATTTTGACGAAATTCGCTTTTTTGCGATTCTTTGACGAAATACGCTATTTTTTCGCCGCCCTTTTACGAAAATCGCTGTTTTTGCGCAATATTTTGATGAGATTTGTGCTTTTTTCGCAATTCTTTGACAAAAATCGGCTTTTTTCAGCGATTTTTTGACAAAATTACGCGACCCACGGGACGCGTAAGAGCTATTTTTTTGCGTTCCGTCTCCGATTTTTCGCTTATTTTACACGCTATAGCGCGTCTGCGGCATCCCTGTTTTATAACTTTAGAAATTATCGGAAACGCATGGTTATGCTCTGTTAAAAAATTTTAGAAAACTTTGCAAAATCTGATATGCATTAATTTTTAACAGTAAGTTAAAAAAGCATGAATAATGCATATCAGTGATTCTATTGTCAATATCCTACGGTGATTGTATGTCACTTCTGAACAAACTTGTTTTATTATATTTAGTCAAAACTGTAGTCCCTGGTATTTTTGTTAATTGAACTTATGTTCTATGCATTGGAATTTTAAATCCATATCCAAAGTTTGAAAAGGAAATAGTCATTGATTTTTTCTATTACACGATAAAAGGTTGATTTCAAAAAGTCATGTCCGAATCTGTGAATTGCAAGAATCAACTAGTTTGTTATTCCTAAACATGTTTTTTTAAGTTCAACCAAATTTTTTTTTCTTCATGTGCACCACAAGTGTAATCTCATTTTGTAGAGTGCTGACTATTGGCCAATTTGGTAGGGATTGCTCTCCGGTGGCCATTACTGCCCTTTTAGTTATTTGCTATTTTGGCCATAGGGAAAAAACATCGCAAAATACATAAATCGATCATTAAAAAAAATATCGCCGATTTCGTCAATCATGGTGAAAATAAATAAAAAAAATTGTCAACCGGTCGCAAGAAGAAAACTGAAGTGCAGGGGAAATCGGCAGCGGGAAAATATCACAAAATTCGTCAATCGATCTGTCATGAGCAAATATCGTGAAATTTTTCAGCCGGTCACAGAGAACAAACGCAAAAATTTTCAATCGGATGCAGAAAAACAATCGTTACTTTCACCGGTATGTCGCAAGAACAAACAGGGAAATTTGCCAATCGGTCACAGAATAAAATTGCTATATTTATCAATTGATCTCGAGGAAAAAAAAATCATGAAATTCATCGATCGGTCTCTAGAAAAAATTGTGAAATTCGTCAGTCGGTCATGGAGAAAAAGCGCAAAATTTTTCAGTCAGATACAGAAAAACAACCATGAATTTTGTCAATCTGTCGTAAGGAGAAACTGTGAAATCTACCCATCGATAGTAGAAAATATCACGAAATTTGTCAGTCGGTGCTAAGACTTGCTCGTCGTTTTACAAAGAAACATTTTCGGAAAATGATTTTTTGGAAACAGAAGCCGCCCACTCACAATAGGGCATAATAAATAGGGCACAAATCCTGCCATCCCGCTTCGAAATTCAAGCCCTGTATCTGCCATTCAAGCCCTGTAATGTATATTAATAATATTGCATAAAAATGTAATTTAAACATTAAAGTATTCTGTTTATTTGTACAATGAAATGCTGATAATTGCGACTGGATTTGAATATAGGATTGCCTATATCGATAATTGCTAATAATTAATTTGTACGATGAAATGCCGATAATTTGTACAACAAATTTTAACCAATTAATATGTGTACAGACTTAGATAAAATGTAAAACTGTCTGCGAACTCAAATAATTTCTTTAAAATTTTCTGCAAAAAAAACGCCCCGCTCCTCCCGAGACCTATATTGCCACCAACAGCAAAAATGAAAAGTTATATACAAGCACATAAACATTCGCTAAAATTTCCAACCAAATAAACTTTATTTAAAAAGAGATCAACATTTAACATTTATTTTTTAACACAAAATTTATTTTTAATCTGTTAAATTAATCTGCAAAGCCTAACATAATCTGCAGCACCCGCATCGGTGCTGCACTGTTTCTGCTACCGGCCCTGGCAGGAGGGGAAAAAAAAAGGAATTGTACCCGCTGTTCCGGCATAAGCACCGCATTTACAATATTTTTAAGTTTTTAACTCGTATGAGCCACGGCGCTTCTTCCAAAAAATACTGTACTATGGTACATAGCAAATACTTTCTAGCAAACTTTTTTTTTTTTTTACTCCAGTTGAAAAATAGTCTACAGACCTCGTCAATAGTCTGCAACGTGCGTTACACCGATTCTCCGCCTGGGGTCTTGTTAATTTCTTTTTTCAAATAAAGAAACTTGTAAAAAAAAAAAAAAACCATCAAAACTGTCTGCAAACTGTGAAAATTTTCTGCGAACGGCGTTCGCGTGTTCATCTATATTATCTGACTCTGTATGTGTATAATTGTAGAGTATTTTCACAAAGAAATACTACATACTTTCTTTTTATAATTTAAACATAAAATATCTACTAATACACCCATGATTAAAGAGTTATTTTCTCCAAACACAGGTTTAGTTGATGCCCTTTTTCTGTTTTAATTATTTAATATTGTTTTTGCTGTAAGTCACGTTTAGTTTTATTTTAAGTTAAATTATTTTTATATTTAAAAGTAAAAAGAAAATTACTTTTAATTTTAAATATTTATAATGAAGTTACAAAAACAACTAGTTGGATTTGCCAATCACAAAACTTTTTTCTATCTCATACATCTTAATATTTCAAAAAGTAGTTCCAAATATTAATACTTCAATATTATTAGTTCAATATTATACCAACTTTGATTTTGGTCTAAAATTTCTGCTTCTGTCAATTAATCAGAATAAGAATAAGTTAATCTCGATCATATTTATTAAAATCTAAAATTTTTTTGTTATTCTGTTGCACATCAGCTGTTTGTGAATAGCCAGCTTAGCAGGATGCAAAGTTCCCTTCGCTTCATAAACCGCCAATATACAATACAAAAAAAAAAAAAAAAAAAAAAAAAAAAAAAAAAAAACTGCGAAAAATCGAGAAAATTTTACCAAAATCTCTGTTGCAGTGCCACCTTCTGGCAGAATATTTCCAAATTCAAGGAAAAACTGCTGGCCATAGTCAAAAATATACACCACAAAATTGGTTCAATTCTATGCTTAACTTCATACACTTTTCAATGGTAAAATAATGAAAATAACACAAAAATCCGTATTATAGCGCCCCCTTCCAGCAGAATATTTTCAAATTGAAGAAGGACCTGTTGGCCATAGCCAAAAACATACCCCCGAAAAATTGGTTCAATTCTATACATAACTTCATACACTTTTCGATGGTACAAGAATGAAAGTGGCACAAAAATCGCTATTGCAGCCCCCCCTCCCTTCCAGTGGAATGTTTCCATATTGAAGGAGGGCCGCCTGGCTATAGCCAAAAACATTCGCAAAAAAATTGGTTCAATTCTATGCATAACTTCATTACGATGGCAAAAATCGCTATTATTGGAAATATCCCCATCCTGGCGGAATATTTCTTTATTTAAGGAGAACCTGATGGGCATAGCCAAAAACAAATACAAAAAATTTTGTTCAATTATATGGGTAACTTCATACACTTTTCGATAGTACAATAATGAAAAGGGCACAAAAATCGCGATTACCGTGCCCCCCCCCCCTTCCAGTGGAATGTTTCCATATTGAAGGAGGGCCGCCTGGCTGTAGCCAAAAACATTCACAAAAAAATGGTTAAATTCTATGCATAACTTCATTCACTTTTCGATGGTACGATGGCGACATACGGACAGACAGACATTTTGTATAAACATGTTTTGGGATATTTGACCCCTAAAACATCAAAATCCGTCGAAAACCAGAAATCGAAAAAAATTCTATTACAATACTTTCTTCTAAAAATCCTGTTTAATTGTTTGTTTAGTTGCCTGTTTAATTGTTAAACTTAAAAGAAAGAAAGAAAATTAAAGTCATACTTTAATAAACAACTTCAAATTTTGTTTTACACTCTGAAAGTAAAGGTACAATTTTCTAAACGAAGTAAACGTAAATTCTTAAATTTATTATAAAGAGTTCAAATATCAATGTTAGGAAAGCTGGCAATTCTTTAAACTTTTGAGAATTACCTTTTACTCATGAATAGTGAACTTACTTTCATATTTTACATTATAAACAAAATTGTTCGGCATTGTTTGGGGTCAAACGATTTCTGTTATCCTTATATATTCGCTTTGCTGCACTCTGCCGGATATCCGGCAGAGAAGTCGGATATCCGGTGATTGTGATTCGGATATCCGACGGTATTTCGGATATTGAAAAATCAGCCGGATATGCCGGATATCGGATATTTGCCGGATATCCGTTGCATCCCTACTTTTTACACCGTCGGATAGAAAAAAAATGTACTTTTAAATTCAATTTGTCTGAAAGCTGTATCTCAATTTGTTTCTGAGTTATTAATTTTTTTGTAGCTTTTATTACTTTTTTGTCATAGTGGCAACAGAAAGTATCCATCGTTGTTGAAATTAAAGGGAAATACAGATTACTGTTAAGACCAATAAGAAAACGAATAAATTGCAGATTAAACCAATGAAACCTTCAGATATGCTTCTGATTTCCCATCCTGACGAGAACAATAACCATCTTTCCAAATGGCTAATAATTCGATATAATTTTTTTCTGAAACTGGAACTATTGTTTTATATAAATATGTAGCTAAAAATTAACCTGCACACATTTTTATGGTTGTTATTATTTTTTAAACTCTGTCCCTGGGTTTTAAATTCCTTACCATCCCTCTTCTAAAATTATACAGAAAATCATTTCAGATGCAGCCACAGTTTTTTTTTTTAAGTTTTTTCTCATGCAGAACTATGCTAGAGAAATAATGTCTAAAATTCGTTGCAGGAAATTTACTGTAGAATTTAAATCAGCATTTAAATATCAATTTCAAGCATCGTGGCTTTATTGGTAGTCTCACCTTCCCCAAGGTTTATTCCTGCACTTTTCGAGGTAAATTAAAAAAAAAAAAAAAATAATAATTTTATCCAATGTTAACAACTGTTTCTAAAAATCAATGAACATTGTGGCTATCACTTATTCTTAACATGATTTTCCTAAAAATAGGTGGTAATTTTCCTTATCGTTCCATCCTTACCGTCCCCTTTTTTACCATTTCGTCCCTTTTTTCCAATACCATCCCCCGTTTTTACCTTACTGTCCCTTCTTTAACACCTCTTTAAGACAATGTTATACAAAAATTCTGTATTAAACGGACTACGTTGTTATTACTTCTTATTTGAATGTCCTGTGGGTACTATGCAAATTCATTATGAGTAAAAATTTTAAAGAAAATAAAAAGTTATAGTGGCAAAATGGTAAGGAAAATTAAACTTTCAAGTTTAACTTAAACCTCAGTTAAATAAAAAAAATTTTCGCTGCTGACCATTTTTTCTTTATTTTGAATCATTAAGGCATTCGTCTATCAGATTAAAATGATATTTTAGCAAGTTTAATTTTGTCAGATTCTTATTCCCAAAAGTCAAAAGATTGTGAGAATGCCCCATATACTAGTGATGTTTAAATTCATTTTAAGCAAACAATTGAAATATTGCTATATTTGTAACGTTTTACCAAATAAAGAGTACAGAGTTCTCTAGGGGGCCGTGGACCTTTATTTGAGCAAAAAAAAAAAAAAGACTCAAAAAACAAACATTCTTTTGTTATTCCCCAGTTTGTACCGAGTCATTTGCGAAAAATCCCATGCAGACGCGATGATTTTTCGAAAAGTTCCGAGAGTTTTAATTTTGTACGCAAACAATTTTTTGGCCTTTTAATATATTTTAAATCTGTTTTTCTCAAAATTGATTTTTCAACGTTTTTAGATTTTTAAAATGCTCCATGCGTTTTAATTTTTGATCCAAATTCATGAAATTGATAAGGAAGAATCCTTATATTGCTTACAAAGAAACTGTGTACGCATTTTAAAATTCGATTTCATTAAGATAATTAAATTTGATTTTTAACTTATTAAAAGGCAAAATTTTGGTGAAAATCGCTATGGAATTTAGAACACAATCTCTAAAAAAATAACTATTCAAGGGATTAAGAAATCGATTCACAAATTTGTTTGTAATAGAGTTTTAAATGATTAAAATTTAAAATTGACGAAATATTTCAAAAATTAACCCTTAAATGCCTGATTTTTGAAAAAACATTGTAATAATGTTTTTCGGCTTTCATTTTTTAAATAAATCATGGGAAAAGTACTTAAAAAAATCATATTTTGTTTTAAGTCTGGTTTACGGCTAAAAAACAATTTGTTACTAATCGGCAATACTGGTCTTTAATTGAAAAAATAATTTTCCTTGATAAAATTCTATAACATTAAACACACAAGAATTTTAGGAACTGTAATAAGAAATAAATTTTACTTGCTCACTGCAGAACAAAATAGGGTATTTCGCAAGCTTCCAAACAAAACAAAAAGAGCAAGTAAAACAATTGAAAAAATAAATCTATCTTTATTCTTTAACAGCACAAGTGTTGCCATCTGCATGTTGAAAATCAAATTAATAATATTTTCAGAATGTATTTTATTGGCAACATAAGCCATTATAGCTTCAATATTATTCTAATAGAGCTTCAATATTATTCTAATAGTATTTTAGAGCCTAAATTGGGTATGTTGCCGAAAAGCAACACCCGGCATTTAAGGGTTAAGACGCATGGAGCATTATAAAATTTCTCTTTCAAATTAAATTTATTTTTTAAATCTTAAAATTATAATAAGATTGGAATTTTCTTTTCTGGTGTTCTATATACTGATGGTGAAATGTATATTTGCACAATTTTTTTTTTTTTTTTATCTCTATCTTGAAAATTAAAGAAAAACATTTTTAACGTCCACCGCCCCCTTAATAAAAACATTTAAATGTCATTTAAAGGTAAACACGATGAAATCATTTTATTTTTTAAATATGACTTATATACTTACACATATGGATTCTTTAATTCTTCTGTCACATAATTCAAGTTGTTCCTGCACAGAAAAATAATAAAACATGAAAATAACGTACGTTCTGATTCCATGATTCTCTCAATTCCAGATAGTCTCTTACATAGTTTAACTCATGTAAAATTACGTTCTTAAATATTTTCACTTTTTCAAACCCCGATAGATTTCTGAATCTCGTTTTTGTTTAATTCAATAATTCAGAGATAAAATCCAAATAATTTGTATTCTTAATCGTTAAAACGCGTTTTCTTGTAAAGCATTATTTTACATAGTTAAGCAATCGCTAATTATATTATCAGTGCTTCAACTAATAATTATTTTTACTATTAATCTCAGAAGATAATCATGATGTAATCTAAGAACTGAGAGAACACAGCAAATTTTATTCATATACCAAATTCACGTAAACTTTTTTATTCAATTTCAAAATATAAAAAAATTTCAAAATATTACAAATGTTTAAAAAAAAAAAATAAAACAGTTCAATGAAAAATGCAGATTTATTTTCTATTGAAAACTCTATCAAAGCTATAAATTTATGGGACTTATATCTTTTTAATTTAAAACTTTTTTAGAATTTTAAACTTTTTTTAATGCTCTAGTCTTTTTGTACAATTTTTGCTACTTTTGCGCATAGAACACTTTTTCTTTCCGGCTGCACATTCTGTATTTTCAATGTTTATTTAAACGGTAAAGATTAATTAAATATTATTATTTGAGTGTTCAATTTACATTTCAGAAAATTTTCGTTTTAATTGAGATTTTAGAATTTCTTTTCTTATTATTTTTTTAAAGACATTTTTTCAATAGAATTAACTTTATTAATGTTTGTGACGATATTATAAATACTTAAAAAATTGAACGTTGTTTTTTTATTTTTAATATTGATTTTTAAAGTTTTGTAGGTTTGGTTTAATATTTAGGAAGCCTTATATGGCAATATAGTGTACTCTTTTGAACATGTAATGATTTTATTTGCTATTTGAATTAATATTTTCCATGATATTTCAAAAAAAAAAATCAGTATTTTTGAATCATATATTGCCTAATACCTTATCGTATATTGTTTACTCTGCAAATATTAGTATTAATATTGATTTAGTATAGGGGCTTGAAATTTTTTTTAAATAAAAAGGTGATTAACATTTCTGTTAATTCATAGAGTATTTTGTAACACTATAATTTATTTTTTTAAATGTGCTCACAGAATTTTATGTGTATATCGTGTGCTTATTGGATGTTAATTGAAGTACTTTAATATGTCTCCAAATTCTTCTCTTCCTTATTTCATGGTTTTTCTTCTGCTAATTTTGGACATAAAAATCAGTTTCTTATAAACTTTCTTTTATTAATATTTAACAAAATAACATTTTTATTCAATGTGTAAAATTATATCTGTACAAATAGACGATAGACTTTTCTGGATTCAAAATAAAATACAAACTATAGAATCTCATTGATATATCATTAAGGTATGCGTTTCTTGATATAAATAAATTCTTCTTAAAAATTTACTTTGAAATTTATTGCTGTAAATAGATTTTTATAACTTTTTTTACGATCTACTCTTTTTATATAATTTTTCTTATTTTTAGACATTAAACAAACGTTTCATATGCATTAAGTAAAAATTTCTTATGATCTTTCTTTAACAAAATAACGTTTTTGTTTCAATATAAACGTATTTTGAATGAACGTATTACTGAAACTACATAATCTCATTCATATATATTAATAAAACACCTTTCCATTTCTACTTATCTAATCTATGATATTGATCAAATTGTTTACATTTACTTCTCAATATCTGCTTCAGTTTGCCGTGTACTTATGGTTTCCCTGGGTTACCTAACTTTTCTTGCAACTTAACAATAAAATATGAACTAACCATTACTTAAAGAAGTATTTCAACAAATATGGCTAATACTT